>JAOPSE010000292.1:0-600000 GCA_029449295.1 Zea luxurians | reverse complement strand
AGCATAGAAAATGAGATTATTTCCCTTATATGTATTGCCTCTATTCATTTACACATGTGAACACCATATTAGAAGCAAAGAAATAATAAAAGACGTACCATTAATTTATGCATCATGGTGAGGTTTTATTTTGTGTGCATTATTTGTGACAAAATAAAAATAATATAAAAGAAATATAGTAAAATCCAAAGTGGAATTTGAGATCTAAAAGAAATCTTAGAATGGAGAAAAGAAAAAGGAAAAAAAAGAGAGAAAGCCTATGAAAATATAAATAATAAATATATAATTATATTTCTAAAAGTGGTATTTCTAAACTTCACAATATGATGTGGCACAAGTTTGAATTCAAATTTGAAATTCAAAATGAACTTGGAAATGAAGAAAAGAAATTATAGCATAAAACAAAAAGAATAAAAGGCTTCATGGGCCAACTCCACCCAATTCGGCCCAGTAACCAAAACACTCTGTGCGGCCCGTCCAACAACCTGGTGGTGGTGCCGACAGGTGGGCCATCCCTGTCATTCGCGTATGGGTGCTCTGGTCTGGCCTTCTCTGGCGCCGCGGCCCACTTGTCACCCCCCACGCTCCTGCGTTCACCGGCCGCTGTGCTCGCGCCCGCACGCTGGCGTTGCTTGGTCCATGGGGCCTGCGTGTCGGTCACCAATGCTGTACGTGCGATCTGCTGCTGGGTCCCAGTTGTCATCCCGCACGCGTGAGCTCAACGGATGCCGACATGACCGGCCGCAGCTGAACAACCGAACGCCCGATTCGTGCGCGCCGAACGCCCGAGTCGCGCGCGGCCTAGCGCTCTGAACCATGCGGAACCCCCTTCAAAACCTCGGACCGAACCATCTCGCGGTGCCGACCAAGAAATCACCATTACCACCGTGAGCAGAGGGTGAGATCGCCGCCGGGTCAAATCGCGTACGCTGCCACCGGGACCCTGGAGTTCGGTCTAAGACCTTCGCTGGGACATCAGTGGGACGGCCGTGATAGCCTCGACCGGGGAGGACCGCCGTGCCTGGGGGAATTCCTTGCCGTGGCCGAAGGATCTCCATCGGGTCGCTCATCGCCGCGGATCGCGCTTCTACTACCACCTCTTTCGGTATGAAGCACCTTAGTCGACTCACAATTGATAGGGCTTCGTGTAGTATCGTGTAATTTGAGTTTGGCGCTGTGGCACGCCACATTGGCCGTCGCCGGCGGTGCTGGATTTGGGCTGCGCCGTGGGGATCCGTCTCGGTGGGCTGGGGAAGGGAGACGATGCCTGGTCCGTCGGTTGGCTTGCGGACGGCCCTGATTCGTTTGAGAATACCCCCCTTCACGCGTTGAATTTGGACCGTAGATGTGAGATCGTGTGGTAGAAAGGAATCCTGGGTTTCATTAAACGCTGACCGTTAGATTGGGATCGAATGGGCCTAGTTTAATACCGATTTATAAAGCCCCCGATCTAATCGTGGCCCTCGGATTTGATCTGAACGTCCCTCATCTGAGCGTACCCCTTCGGCTTGTGCATCTTACCAAAGAAACCCTGCACTATTTCAAGTTCAACCCGCCGTCCACTCTGATTGTTTTCTGAGTCTTAGGAATTTTTACGCGCCAGCCCCTGCGCTTCCTAGTATTTGAGGCCCAATCTAGAGAACTTTAAAAATTAGAAATTAATATCAGAAATCAATTTTTAGTGCATAAATAAATGTTAAAACTTGTATAATTCATAGAAAATGCATAGGAACTCCAAATTGGTCCATTCCAGTTTCTAAATTTTTGTAATAATATTGACTACCCATTAGTGCCTCTGTTTTGACATGACAAACACATTAAAATTATTCTTTCACTTAATCTTGTATTAAGCACATAAAACATTAGAAAATCCATAACTTAAGATCTATAACTCCAAATTTAGTGATTCCAATTCCTGTGGTCATATTTTAATTTCTAGTTTATCACTATATATTCTATTTGCATGTTTGATGTGATGTTAATTTATGCTATGCTATGTATGTATTGTGTTGATGCGAGTAGACGAGCAAGCCACTGTGGAATCTGAGGTTCAGCAAGTAGAGACTGCTGAGCAGGAGCTCGTGGAAGGCAAGTTGTGCCCTTGATCACTTCTTTTACCCATTCATGTTCTTATTATTCATAATGATCTGCATAGGATAATTTTGCTGGGACCCAATAGGATACCCTAGATTTGACTATCTTTATACCTTGCTTCACCACTGGTTTTACTACTAAAGTTTTGGGTAGTACATGCTATTGCTTTATGTGGATTTGGGTATAGAGATATTCATCACTCATTTTTACACTTGTTATTATCTGTTCATTATTTTATGTTCATGATAAGATCATTATGTTAATGGGAACATGGAGAACCACCCGGGAAAACAGTGCTACCACAAGGGTTTAATGGGACGCCCTTGGCTGATTAACTAGGAAAGCTAGTGGAGGGCTACCTTACCCGAAAGGGGCAAGGGCAGTAGGGGAGTGGTCAGTGTAGGGAGGTCCTTGGGTTGATTTTGCTGCGATGGCGGTCAGACAAGAACCCTGCACTGGAGCTTCCTATAAACTGTAGCGGGTAGTCTGAAGCTAGTGGAACTTTGTAAAGGCCTCGTAGTGGTACCCTGCCTCGCTTCCTAGGTAGAGGTGTATGGAGTCTGATCAACTCCGTGGCAAATGGGTAACACGACTTGTGGGTAAAGATGCGCAACCTCTGCAGAGTGTAAAACTGGTATACTAGCCGTGCTCACGGTCATGAGCGGCTCGGACACTCACATGATTAATTTATGGAACTTAAACTTAATCTGTCATTTCATTGCATTTGGGATTATTTTATTATTACTTTTATTTATTATTACTATGGTTTGGTATTTACTTACACTTAGTAACTGCTAATAAAATTTTGACCAACTTATAAAAGCAATGCTCAGCTTCAGCCTTTATTTCATTGATCAGCCTTACACTTCATGAACTCCCACCTTTGGTGAGTTCATGCCACATTATTCCCCACGACTTGTTGAGCTATGAACGTATGTGAGCTCACTCTAGCTGTCTCACACCCCCCACAGGAGAAGAACAGGTGGTCGAAGAAGAGCCGCCTAACACCGAGGCCTTCGATTTGATCTAGGTGGCGTTTCTCAGTCGACATTGGCGCCGACGATCCTTAGTTCGTTTTATATTTATTATTTATTTTGTAATAAGTCTTCCGCTATGTAATAAATACTCTGATGTTTTATGACATTTATCTCTATACACTCTATTATTATATATGTTGTCTTCTTGGCGCATGTATGAGATGCACCCGACTTTGTCCTTTAAAGCCCGGGTGTGACGCAGAAGAAGCCAAACCGCCACGCGTGGTGTGTGCAACCGCCCAGCGGTTACATGCGGCTCTCCACTTTTGCCCAGACCAGCGGGCAAGAGGGTGGGCAGCCATGCAGGCGGCATGCAACCGTGCCAAGTGGGCGCGCTTCTCTGACTCCCAACATGCCCAGCATGGAGGCCCAGACCCACGCGTCATGCAACCGGCGCGCCAGATGCTTCGTGCCTGCAACTGCACCGCCACCTACGCCACCACCGCGTCTCCTCGACTGCGGAACCAATACCGCGACTCGAGGCGACCCAGCGCACGACCCAGCGGCTCCAGCCTGGCGCGACGGTCAATGCGGTCGAAAACGGGCCGGCAGTAATGGCGGTGGCAGGCGGGCAGGAGCAGCGGTCTCGTCGTTAGCCAAGCTTACGTCCCATCCGGGGGCTGCGAGAGAACCCTCTCTCACGGCGTGAAGACAACGTGCCCATGTCCCATTCCTCGAACGGCTCGCGCACGCGCAACGTCTGCCCTGCGAACCACTCGCCCCGTCGCATTAACTCCGCGGCGGGACAGGCGGCGCCTCTGGCAGGAGAAGCGAGCGACGCTTCACCTTCGCCATAATGACCGCGTCAAAAAAGGTACGCCGCGTCGTTCGATTTCGTATCCTTTTTCTTTTTTCCTCTTTCTCTCTCTTGCAACAGGGACCGGGAAAGGGGGATACCCCGAAAAGGATCCTTCCCCGTGAAGGAACCAGGCTCCGAGCCTTCCTACTGATTAGAGGTTCGAAGGCTAGCCCCTCGGAAGGGTTCAACAGCCGCCTCAAAGCACGTGGGCTCCACACCCACTACTGGTCAGAGGTTCGAAGGCCGGCCCCTCGGAAGGGTTCAACGGCCGCCTCAGGCTACTCGGGCTCCGCGCCCACTACTGATCAGGGGTTCGAAGGCTGGCCCCCGAAGGGTTCACAGCCACCTCAGACACAGAGCGAGGGATGACCATGGGTACGTTCGATACATAACCAAGGCTCGGGCTGCGCTCCCGAGGTACCCTAGGACATTTCCGAGACCAACGGGAATGATCTTGTAACGGAATCCCATCAGAGGGAGGCATCGAGCCCTCGGACCCCGTCGCCAGGGGATCGGGTCCGGCAGATCACCCGCAGGTACTTTTGGGCGTGCCTCTGGGCCTCTAGCCGACCCCTAACGAATGGGGCACGAACATCCGCTCGGATCACCTGCCTGCAGCTCACCGGAGACGCCATGTTCGGCGCCCACCGAGGGCAACATGGCGCTCTCCCCCCCTCCTCCTTGCGGAAAGGCGACGCAGGGGCGTATGTAAAAAAGTCGAGTCTGTCCCTGATCGCCCTCTCGCCCCGTGTAGAGTCTCGGGGGCTGCTCTCGCAAACCCGGCTCCGGCCAAACCGTTGGCAGCGTCAACATACCAGCCCGAGAACTTGGGACCCGACCGTACACCCGGGCTACGACCAGCTCGCATGAGGGAACGACCAGACCAGCCGAAGCATTGCGCGAGGCGTTAAGACCTCGGAGGAGTCAAACCACTCCTCTGAGGCCTCGGGGGCTACACCCAGCGGGTGCGCTCGCGCGCACCCACCGGAACAAAACGCAACCGAGAAAGGCTGGTCCCCTTGCAAAAAAGTGCGACGAAAGCCTCCAAGCGAGTGCTAACACTCCCTTCGAGGCTCGGGGGCTACTGTCGGGGACCATAATTAGGGGCACCCTCAAGGCTCCTAATTCTCAGCTGGTAACCCCCATCAGCATAAAGCTGCAAAGGCCTGATGGGTGCGATCAAGTCAGGGATCAGCCCATTCGAGGGGCTCGATCACGCCTCGCCCGAGCCTAGCCTCGGACAAGGGCAGCCGACCCCGGAGGATCTCCGCCTCGCCCGAGGCCCCCCTCCAGCGGCAAACACGTTCCCGGCTCGCCCAAGGCCCTGTCTTCGCCAAGAAGCAACCCCGACCAAATCGCAGGAGCATTTAATGCAAAGGTGGCCTGACACCTTTATCCTGACGCGCGCCCCTCAGCTGACAGTGCCGAAGTGACCGCCGTCACTTCGCCGCTCCACTGACCGGTCTGACAGAAAGACAGCGCCGCCTGCGCCGCTCCGACTGCGGTGCCACTTGACAGAGTGAGGCTGACAGGCAGTCAGGCCTGGCCGCGCACCATAGGTAACTCCGTTCCGCCCGACCCAGGGCTCGGACTCGGGCTAAGCCCCGAAAGACGGCGAACTCCGCTCCGCCCGACCCAGGGCTCAGACTCGGGCTAAGCCCCGGAAGACGGCGAACTCTGCTCCGCCCGACCCAGGGCTCGGACTCGAGCTAAGCCCCGGAAGACGGCGAACTCCGCTCCGCCCGACCCAGGGCTCGGACTCGGGCTAAGCCCCGGAAGACGGTGAACTCCGCTCCGCCCGACCCAAGGCTCGGACTCGGGCTAAGCCCCGGAAGACGGCGAACTCTGCTCCGCCCGACCCAGGGCTCGGACTCGGGCTAAGCCCCGGAAGACGGCGAACTCCGCTCCGCCCGACCCAGGGCTCGGACTCGGGCTAAGCCTCGGAAGACGGCGAACTCCACTCCGCCCGACCCAGGGCTCGGACTCGGGCTAAGCCCCGGAAGACGGCGAACTCCGCTCCGCTCGACCCAGGGCTCGGACTTGGGCTAAGCCCCGGAAGACGGCGAGCTCCGCTCCGCCCGACCTAGGGCTCGGACTTGGGCTCAGCCCCAGAAGACGACGAGCTCCGCTTTGCCCGACCTAGGGGCTCGGACTCGGCCTCGACCACGGAAGACGAACTCGACCTCGACCTCAGAGGAGCCTCCACATCGCCCAACCTAGGGCGCGGACCAGCCACGTCAACAGGAGGCGCCATCATTACCCTACTCCAAGCTGACTCAGGCTACGGGGAACAAGACCGGCGTCCCATCTGGCTCGCTTCGCCAGATAGGCGATGAGTGTGCCCCGCACGCTCCCTGACGATGGCGGCTCTCGGCCCCCTTACGGAAGCAAGAGGACGTCAGCAAGGACTCGACGGCCCCGACAGCTGTCCCTCCGCTAGGCTCCAGCACTCCTCCGACGGCCACGACAACACACAAACCGGGTGCCAAAATCTTTCCGGCCGCCACGATGGCGTGTACTTAGGGCGCTAGCTCCCCTCCGCTAGACACGTAGCACTCTGCTACACCCCCCATTGTACACCTGGATCCTCTCCTTACGCCTATAAAAGGAAGGACCAGGGCCCTCTTAGAGAGGGTTGGCCGCGCGAGGACGAGGACGAGACGGGCGCTTGCGTGAGGCCGCTCGCTCCTTCCCCCGTGTGGACGCTTGTAACCCCCTACTGCAAGCGCACCCGACCTGGGCGCGGGACGAACACGAAGGCCGTGGGATTTCCACCTCTCTCTCGCCCATCTCCGGCCTCCTCGCTTTCCCCCCTTCGCGTTCAGCCTCGCGTCGACCCATCTGGGCTGGGGCACGCGGCGACACTTCACTCGTCGGCTCAGGGACCCCCCGGTCTCGAAACGCCGACAGTACTGTTCACCTATTTATAGGCACGGGATGCAGCCCATGAGAAATTACAATTATGCCCTTTACATTTACTATTGGCTTATAGAAAAATCTATGAGGACTTAACAGCCTTTTCCCTTTTAAGTCGGTTCCCTTTTCTGCGATTTAGCCGAAGCTCCCTTCCGCACAGCTTCGTAGCGACGACAACCTTCGTCACGACCAAGCTCCTCATCGTGTATGCTTTTATCATAAATCCGAAGATACCTGTCCATAAACCATACTTGGAAGACATTGTTAAATTATGTTTTTGAGGACCTTTGGAGGACAAAGGCCCCCAACAGCAGCCCCTCGCAGTATTAATTTGTTTAAGATAACGAATTCAGACTGCGACATGGACGAAGGCCTTAAGCCGAAGGTCCGAAAAAACACCTTCCCTTTGCTAGAATAGCAACAGTCAATGACAGACGGGACCCTCCAATTCGGAGCGCGTCGACCGTATAAATAAGAACTCACCCTGACCACATTTGGTACGCTACTTGCCGCTTGCTTTGTTTGCTCAATTTTTAGCTCTTGCTTACCAACGCTTGCTTAGTTTCTCAGACTTCCTAAGCTTCGGTTTTAAGGACGCATTTTCACCGTTTCCGAATAGAAGATGTCTCAGGACAAAAAAGTTGCCGCTGAGACAAAGCTGACCGAAGAGGAGAAGCTCCTTGAGGAGAAGACTGCTGGATTTGTTGAGTCAATAGCAAAAACAAATATAGAGAAGATTACTAAAGAGATACTAGAAGGCTTGTCTGAAGATACTGATGATAGCGACAGCTATGATGTGGAGAGTGGAGGCGAAGACTCTGAAGATCGGCCCTGGCGACTAAGTCATACAGTCTTCGGGAAATCAACTATCAAACAGAGTCATCTTGATAATATGAGAGGAAGGTATTTTCGAGATATGTCTATTGTGAGGGCCGACGTAGATAGAGCCGTTCCTGCTCCTGAAGAAAACGAAGTTGTGATCTTCCGGAGCTTCTTGAAAGCTGGACTTCTGTTCCCGTTGAGCAGATTTGTGGTTGAAGTTTTAAAGACATACCAGATTTTCCTTCACCAGATCACTCCCGAAGCAGTTATTAGATTGGGGATCTTCGTCTGGGCTGTGAGAAGTCAAGGTCTAGAGCCAAGTGCAAGATGTTTTTGCAGTATGCATGAACTTTCATATGAGACGAAGCCCTGGGGTAAAGAACAATATCATAACAATTTCGGTTGCTATAGCTTCGTTGCTCGCTCTGGCGCAAGCTACCCAGTGCCAACGTTTCGGAAGAGATGGCCCAGGGCCTGGATGGAAGAGTGGTTCTATGTGAAAAATGATTTGAAGGCGAGAGAAGACATTAAAGAGATCATCATGCGCCCCATCTGGTTCCGCTTCGGCCTCCGAAAGCCGAAGGTAGAAATTGATGAGGCAGCCGAAGCATGCCGAAGGGCCTTCAGCATAATTTTCTCTTTTATTGGGACAAGAGACTTACTTCAAGAACATGTAGCCTACAGGATATGGCCACTGATAGACAGCTGGGAGATGCTGAAAGAAATCATCACTAACCCTAGCGAAGGTGGCCTGGTTCGATTGAAATACACCTTCAGGTTTAGGGACCAGTTTGTTGAACCAGATGATGACTGGCTGAAGTGTGTTGAAAATACTAGTGATGAGTTACTTGGGGCATATTCCAAGTCCGAAGATAATGCACTATCCGCGGCCTTCCGGAGCCGAAAAAAGAAAATATTAAATAGAGTTTTTGATGCTATTGGATTTGTGTACCCTGACTATCGCTACCCGCTACGGGGGCAGAAAAGAAAGGGTGCAACCCCTGGAAAGGTTGTTGCTTCGGCTGCTCCAAGCGAGCCTGCGTCGAAGAGTAAAAAGTTGAAAGTCCTCACCCACTGGCCCCGTTATATTGAGCCGGCCGTGGTGCCCGAGTTTGGTGGGAAGACTTCTTCAGCTGCTGATCCGAAAGAGCCAATTCCTCCTACACGGAAGGCTGAAGAACCGGCTACCATGCCGAAGGCACCCTCAGCCGAGCAGGCTGAGGCAAAGACTGGTAAAGATAAGGCCGAAAAGCCAGAGACGGAAGGAATAAAAATGTTAGAAGTTTTCAGCCCTTCGACAGAATACCAATGTCGAAGATACAAAAAGGTGTTGTGGCCACTCCCAAAAGAAGAAGAATGGCAAGTGTACTAGATGTGCTAGAAACGGTGAAGGCCTCAAGCTCTACTCCAGGGAAAATTGCCAAGGCTACGAAAATGCAAATCGAAGCTAAAACAAAATTGACCAAAACCGAAGCTGCAATGAGCCAGGCTAGTGCCGAAGCCGGGCCTTCAGAGCCTGCTAAGAAAAAACCCTCGGAAATTGAAGAGAAGGCAGCGGAGGAAGAGGCTATAGAACAGACTTTGCCTGAAAAAGCTGCCGCTCCTGCTCCCGAAGCACCTTCTGAAGACCTTGATTATGTTATTCGACATGCTTCGGGGAAAAGATTATCTGAGGAAGAAATTTTTGAAGCTAGACACTATGCTCAAGAACTGAAGTACCCGAAAGGGGCCTTAGTGTTTAATGGTACGGATGAAGATGATTTCTTGTATTGTCTCCCAGACAACAAAGAATTATCCGTCTGCCGGGAGATGGCTAGAAGTATGGGTTTTCCGAAGCTCGAAGCTGGCCTTTGTGCCATGACAAAGGACGATCTTGTGGATAGCCTTGCATACAACAGTCTGAAGGTACAAAAGTTGTGAATTTTGAAGCTTATGGATTCTGTAATAGAGTCTTTTATTCTCATGTTAATCCATTCATTCTTACTTGTAGGGCTTAATACTTAGCAACGCCTTAAGGGCGCAAAAGAATGCTAAAGACGAGAGCTGCACTATTGCTCTCAACAACCTTCGAACAGAGGTTATCAAGCTGAGAAACGAAGCCACGGAAAAAGACAAAATTCTACTTACATTGGTGGACAAAGTAAAGGGGGATGAAGCTAACTTCAAGGCTCAATCTGAATTTCAAAAGAATGAGATTGAAGACCTTCAAAAACAACTGGCTAAGGCCAAATTAAAATGCGCGGTTGCCGAAGCTGACGGAGATGCCAGTGAGTACTGGAAAAATTATTTTGAAAAAACAGTTGCAGAGCTTCACGCATCAAAACAAAGATGTTTTGAAAAATCTATGGAATGTGTAAAAAAGATAAAGACTAGCTTCGCCAATGTGGGCGCCTACTCAAACGAAGACAACTTCATACGGGGCGACCCTGAGGGCGTCATCGAGTGGATCAGTAATGAAGCCGAAGCTTTTGAGGAGATTTTGAGTGACCGCGGGGACGTTTGTGCATTCTCTGGTGCGAGGGGGGTTGCAGCCATTTTGGAGAAGGCAGGTTGTGAACATGTTAAAACCTTGGCCCAGACCGAAGCTGCCTTCTCCGCCGGCGATACGAAGGACCCCTCGGCCGAAGCGAGTTTAATAGGTGGAAAATTTTTCACTGATATCTAGGAAAATGGTGGCCGAGGGATGGCTCATGAAATAATGAAGAAGAGCGAAAAAGATATTCATGACGCTCGAGATTCGAGAAGCTACGAAAGAAGCTAAAAAAGCTGTGGAACTCGAAAGACGGATAGGTATCACTTAATGGCTTTTAGCTTTGTTGTTTATTTTTGTGACTTCGAACTAATTTATGTTTTCTACCGCAGCTGAACTATCTCCTCCCCCAGAACCATTCGACCCACTGGCCGACCCAGAGTCAAAGAAAGCAGTAGAAATTATTAATATGGCCGAAGCTATTGTAGATGAAGTTGTTACCAAACTGCTAACCGAAGTTGTAGAAAAAGTTCTGAAGGAAGAAGAGTAGCTATTGTAAAAACATTTTCTAGAATATTAATGTAACATTTGCTAAACTATGTTTGTAATATTCGGTGCTTACAAGATTTGAATGTAATATATGAATTGCTTGTAATTCAGTTCTTTACGATGCATGAAACTTTATGTACATACCGTTTTTGAGCCCTCGGTGAAAAAACACCTTCCCTTCTTTTCATGCTTCGTAAAGAAGAGTTTTTATGCCTCGTAAGAATCATCCACCCTTTGTAAAATCATCAATGCTTCGTAAAGAATAGATCCCTCCTTCCACATCAGAACTGATGAAGCTGTAACTTTCAGCTTACTTTGTGCCTTGGCATTTTTATAAAGCATTCTCCAAAGATCGACCTCGCTTCCAATTGATGTTATTGATGTGATTTGATGTATGATGTGATGCTATGCGATATGATGCGATGATATGATGCAAAGAATGATGCTAATGCCGAAGACACGTACCCGCACTGAAACACAATATCTGCGTTCCCTTAGGAACCATAAAAAATCTCTTTGCCGTTTATTTTTTGGCTTCACCGCTTATTTTTCGGTGTAAGTTCTGCATCCCCTTAGGAACGTCTTTTGAACTTCTTCGCCTTCTATTTCGGCGGTATTCACGTTGACTTTTCGTGCTTCGCCTTATATTTCGGCGGTATTCGTGTTGACTTTTCGCGCTTCGCCTTATATTTCGGTGGTATTTGTTTCTGCATTCCCTTTGGAACGACTTTTGAGCAGAAAACTTACACTGCACTCCCTTGGGAACGACTTTTTGCAGCTTCGGCAAACTTACGCTGCGCTCCCTAGGAACGACTTTTTGTAGCTTCGGCAAACTTACGCTGCGTTCCTTAGGAACAACTTTTGTAGCTTCGGTAAAACTTGCAATGTAATTTTTAGGTCTGCATTCCCTTAGGAATGACTTTTTAGCTTCGACAGTTTTTGAGCTTCGTAGGTCTGTAGGAAAGATATATTTCATTATGACAAGAACGAAGCTATTACAAGAAATTAGAAGTGACAAGAAGACTAGATTTATACCAATTGTTCTTTATTAAAAAGAAAATGACAATGAATGTAAAATGCTTCAAAGGTAGGATATCTCTCAATAGATGTGTTTTACTCTGGCACAATACTGTTAACTATGCGAGCTTCGGATTCCTCCCTGAGCTCTCGCTGCTGATGAGTCTGATGGCTACATTTTGGCTGCTGACCTCGTGAATAGGCAGGTTGTAGTGGCGGCGGAGGTGAAAGTTGTGGCCAAGAAGCCTGTGGCTGACTAGCCGAAGCAATAGAAGCTGCAGGATGCTTACCCACATACTCTGGTATGTAGGGTGAGTGACACGAAGCAGTATGCAGGACCTGCTTCGGTTGACTTTGCCGGGCTTCGGCTTCTGCGATCTCCTTCTGCTTTTGGATGGTGATTTGGCACATTCTTGTAGTATGGCCCTTGTCTTCACCACAAAATAGACAGTAAATCTTCCTGGGTTGGTCCCCATATCTTCCTCCGAAGCCCCTGGTGCCTCTGCCTCTTAGAGCTGGCGGCCAAAAAGAGCTTTGTTGCTGCCCCGAAGATTGTGAAGAATACTGGGGCCTCTAAAGCTGACTTCCTCTGTCATCATTCTGAGTGTTGTGAATTGACCTGACATGCCTTGGGTGTATTCTTCCTCCGAAGCCCCTAGTCATCTCGGAGAACCTGTAAGCTTCCTCCCTTCTTTGGCGGAAGTCATTGTCAGCCCTGATATATTCATCCATCTTTTGAAGCAACTTCTCCAGAGTTTGTGGAGGTTTTCTAGCGAAGTACTGGGCAGCAGGTCCTGGATGAAGCCCCTTGATCATGGCCTCAATGACAATCTTATTGGCACTGTAGGCGCCTGTGCTCTGGGACGCAAGAACCTTCGGACGTATGCTTGAAGATACTCGTCATGGTCTTGCGTACATTGAAACAGAGCCTGAGCTGTGACTGGCTTCATCTGAAAGCCTTGAAAGCTTGTCAATAGCATATCCTTGAGCTTCTGCCACAAAGTAATAGTCCCTGGCCGAAGAGAAGAATACCATGTTTGGGCCATATTCCGAACTGCCATGACGAAGGATTTGGCCATGATAGCTGCATTGCCTCCATATGAAGATATGGTTGCCTCATAACTCATCAAAAACTGCTTCGGATCCGAATGCCCATCATACATAGGGAGTTGAGGTGGCTTGTATGATGGAGGCCACGGGATAGCCTGCAGTTCTACTGCCAAGGGAGAAGCATCATCAAAGGTAAAGGTATCATGATTAAAATCATCATACCATCCATCCTCATTGAATAGGCCTTCTTGATGAAGCTCCCTGTGTTGAGGCCTTCAATCTTGCTCGTCTTGAGCAAGATGGCGTACTTCTTCAGTGGCTTCGTCAATCTGCCTTTGAAGATCAGCCAGTCTGGCCATCTTCTCCTTCTTCCTTTGTACTTGCTGATGAATTATCTCCATGTTTCTGATTTCTTGGTCCAACTCTTCCTCCTAGAGTGTTGGGCTAGTGGCCTTCCTCTTCTGGCTTCGGGCCTCTCGGAGAGAAAGGTCCTCCTGATTTGGGTCCAGTGGCTGTAGTGCAGCAGCCCCTGTCGCTGAAGCTTTCTTCGGCGGCATGACGAGGGTCAGTGCTTGCCGAAGGTGGTCGAAAAAGGGTTCACCGGTGGTGGGCGCCAATGTTGGGGACTTGTTCTCAAATGCTATGAATTAAGAACAAGGCAGCACAAAAAAGGTTAATGGTTAACGTCCTTCGTCCTTCGAAGCATTATTTCCCTCAGGATATAATGATCTTTAGACGAAGGTCATGAAGGACATACCTTCATGATTGCAGTGAATAATAATGAAAGGAGAAGCATGTAAGACATAAAAAACAACATGAATGATTATGTAACATTATTGATTCCTCTTTTATTATATAATCATGGAAAAACATGAATAATATTTAATTACAAAAGGTACCTTCAATTCGACAGAAGACGAAGGTACAAGCGTGACGCAAAAGCAAATGTCAAGTCAGCGTGAACAGTACGGGAGTACTGTTCACCTATTTATAGGCACGGGATGCAGCCCATGAGAAATTACAATTATGCCCTTTACATTTACTATTGTCTTATAGAAAAATCTATGAGGACTGAACAACCTTTTCCCTTTTAAGTCGGTTCCCTTTTCTGCGATTTAGCCGAAGCTCCCTTCCGCACAGCTTCGGAGCGACGACAACCTTCGTCACGACCAAGCTCCTCATCGTGTATGCTTTTATCATAAATCCGAAGATACCTATCCATAAACCATACTTGGAAGACATTGTTAAATTATGTTTTTGAGGACCTTCGGAGGACGAAGGCCCCCAACATATATATATATCTGCTATATTAAAGCACCAGTTTCAATGGTCGTTTCGCATCATCTTTTTATAAATAACCCCTCACATATATTTCAAATTAACCCACGCTCGTCCCATCCGCGCAACCAACCTCCACAATCCACACCGACGTCGCGGGCCACAGCTCCGGCCGAAACACGGCACACCGGCCTGCTGAACGTGCCGGGCCGGCCCGTTAGCCCATCGGACCATTTGGTTAAATCAGTGTAAAATGTTAAAAGCAGTGTAAGAGGTGGGGTCTGTAACTGTTGGGGACTTGTTCTCAAATGCTATGAATTAAGAACAAGGCAACACAAGATGTTAAAAGTTAATGCCCTTCGTCCTTTGAAGTATTATCTCCCTTAGGATATAATAATCTTCAGACGAAGGTCGTGAAGGATGTACCTTCATCATCGCAGTATATGTTAATGAAAGAAGAAGCATATGAAACATAAAAGACAACATGAATAATCATATGACATTATTAATGTATTTTTATTATATTACTATGGATAAACAGAAATAATATTGAATTACATTTGTACCTTCGGCTTGATAAAGAGCAAAAGTCCAAGCGTGACGTGAGAGTGAGTACAAGTCAGCATGAACAGTACGGGAGTACTGTTCATCTATTTATAGGCACACGACACAGCTTACATAAAATTACATTCATGCCCTTCATATTCACTATTGACTTAATAACAATCTTTTGAGGGCCAAATAGCCTTTTCCTCCTTAAGTCGGTTCCTCTTTCTGCTATTGAGCCGAAGCTTCCCTGTGCGCACCTTCGGCGTTAGTTCAACCTTCGTTTCGATCCTGCTTTCCATATTGTGCACAACTTCATCCCGAGTCCGAAGATTCCTGTACATATACTATGCTTGGGAAACATTGTTAATCATGTTTTTGAGGACCTTTGGAAGACGAAGGCCCCCAACAGTAACACCCTGAATTTGGGGGTATAAAATTTCTTCTCTAGTATCCACTAAATTCAGGTATTACCTCTTTTCTTCTCTCTATAGATTTCTTTTCTCTTCCTTTTAATAGAGCTTTGTATATTTATTTGGGAGATGTATTAATATTCTAGTAGAGTAAACCCTAGGGGAGACATAAAATGTTGCATCATGCTAAGCCTAGTTTTTTTCTTTTTGTTTGATGCATATGTTTGGAATATTTAAATTTTTAATATGTGGCATGTTTGAATTTGAATCCAAAGAAGAAAATAAAAAAAGGATTAGAAAATTCTGAATAAAAGAAAAACAAAAAGAAGCCCAAGCCCCCGGCCTTCTCAGCCCAACCGGCCCATCTCTCCCTCCCGCGCGCCCGCTCCCTTCCCTCTCTACCAGATGGGCCCGCCCTGTCAGCGCTGACACGCTTGCTCGCCCGCGTGCGCTCGCTCTCTCCCTTTCTCTCTCTGCCCGGTGGGTCCGCCCTGTCAACGCTACCCGCTCACTCGCTCTCGCTGACCCGTGGGCCTCGCTCGTCAGCCCCGTCTCCTTCCCCGCAACAGTCGCGCCTGCGCCCACGGCGCGCTCTGCATGGGCAAATTGCCACCCACGCCCCTCGCACGTCGCTCAGGCGTCAAGGTGAAGACCCTGGACCCCCAGCACAACCACCTCTCATTCGCTCTCTCCCTGCCCCTTGCCCTCACCTAGCTCATAGCACCGCCACCGTCATTGCACCGCCGTTCCGCCGTCGTCGCCGGGCCTCTGCCCTCGCCTCAGCCATGGTGAGCTTTGCCTGAACGCAGTGCACTAGGAACCCGCCTCGGTTTCCCCTTTCACCAGCCCCTTTGCCCTGTCCACGTCTGGCTCCCTCCCTGTGAAGGCCGGTGATCTCCGCCGCCACATTTCCTCGTCGTCCAGCCGACCAAAGCCTCCCGACACCGTGCCAAGCTCCCCCGAGCACCACCCCTGGGAAAGGAACCTCACCCGCTCTTCTTTTGCCTTATTTCTGTCTCACCGTGGTGGATTTTAGCCCACCGAAGCCGCCGCTCATCGTACTGCCACGTTTCAACGGCGCCCGGCCATTATAACCTTCCACTATGCCCAAATCCCAGCCTAGAATGCCCCTACCCTCTCACCGAAGCTCATGCCAGCCTTAGTGCACCAGATTATCCCCCACTGCAGCGGGGATTGCTCACCGGAGCACCCTCCATCCCGCCCAGAACCCCCCTCCATCGTCTGCCCACCCTCGTCCCTGTTCTAGGAGCCGAAACTCCACCACAGTGTTTGTTGGGTTCTCCCTAATAGCCCTGGCCTATCCAGATAGTCCCAGACCCCCTAGATCTCGGGCCCGCTTCGTCTCCAGCGGCCGCACCACCGTGGGCGCGAGCGATGCTGCCCCTAGTCGGCCGGAGTCGTTAACCCCCTGGCACCCGATCTTGGTTGCCCACCCCCAATCCTGTCACACCCGGTTTGAGAAGGCAAACCAAATGCGAACCATGTACGTGCCAGGATCAGCAATTCATGTACACAACAGTTACATAACTGGACATCATCACACAGTGCTCAAATAATAGTATAAAAAAGGAAATAGTCGATTACATCATGATGTCCGAGACATCCACATAGTCTTTAACAATTATCAAAGCGCGGAAAAGAAACATAGATACACATGGCCTACACAGGCAGCCGACTGGGGGTTTGCCGCTAACCCATGCCTAGAACTCATCGTACTCTTAGAACTTCTGGAAGTCCTCCTCCACGACTTCATCTTCACCTGAGCAGTGGTTGCAACGCGGACAACCTAGGGAGGGGGGTTGGTGTGTAAAGCAAGGGTGAGTACACATCAACATACTCAACAATATGTCCCGTTTGGCTGTAGTGGACTAGCTTTATATGGAGTTAAGTCAAGCAGTTGCTTTTAGTTGGTCAGGTTATTATTTACTAGTAGAAGGCCAGGTTTAGCATTAACCCAAGTTATTAACCCAATGTATCCTTTCCAAACGGAAAGAATACCACTTACCATTACCATAGTCATAACCAAAACCATCATCCTCATCACCACCTGTAAATCATACATCTCTGATCAAGTATCTCTAATCAATGGAGCTCCCTTGGCCACTCATAACCGTGAGCACGGCTGATATATCAGTTTTATAACACTCTACAGAGGTTGCGCACTTTACCCACAAGCCGTGATTCCCTCTTGCCTTGGGCCGATCAAACCCTTAAACACTACCAAGGTGAATATGCAGGGTTTCACTATGTAGCCTTTACAAAGATTCCCTGAGGCTGTAGCCACCCGTTAGGTTTCCTAAATGTACCGCACTCCTCCCCAAGGGGCAAACCAACCTTGGCAGAGCGAGCCGCATACACCGAGCCCCATTGACGGCATGACGACGAAGCAAACTACACCTCAGTTCCTCTAATTATTCAGCTAAGGGCGTCCCATTCCACCCTCATGGTTGCACTGTTTTCCTAGGCGGTCATCCAACGAACCAGTCCTTACAGAGAGGCACTCAAGAAACAGCTCGAGTTCCCTAAATGTCACAGAACCATCATCATAATCAAAAGGGAAAACAACGTATTATAGATAATCTCATCATGTTCATTAATTAATGTGAAGCACTAGCATATAGCTAAACTAAAATAACTCAACCAGAATAGGTAAACAAGGACATGATAAACAAAAGCTAGTCAATCCTTAGGTATAAACTATATAAATGCGGGGAGTGAATTATAAAATGAGTAGGACATAGATGGGTCAAGGGACACTTGCCTTCACCAACCAGCTGCTGCTCAGGGTCTTCACCTGCAACTCCTTCGGATTCCGCCAACTGACCGTTATCTGTACGAGTTTCAAACATACATTCCACAAATTTAATACAAAAGAATAGTACACCAAACAATAGAATGCAATAAGTAAACAGACGTTCGATGCGGGGCTCACACCTATGACTAAGTGAGAAAGGGAAAGTAACGGTCGAGGCTACGGCTGACGAGCGATCACGTCACACGATTATAAATTAAAATACTTGTCTAAACAGAACGGTATCAATTTAGCCATCGCGTTAAGCATAGGGTAAAGTCATGTTCCATGTTTAATTATTATGAACACATAAAGGTAAAAATTTAAAGGATTGTCGCGCGGCGAAACGCGCGACACAACACTTAAATTGAATTAAGAAATAAATGACTCGTCGCGCGACGGAGCGCGCAACGAGACGCTTGCATTAATTATAAAGAGACGTTAAGCGTCGCGCGATGAAACGCGCAACGGCATACGCCATCTAAACTGAATTTAAAATGAAACGTCGCGACTAGACGCGCGACACCACACATTAAATAATCTGAAATTAAGATGAATCATCGCGCGACGAAGCACGCAACGCAACACATTAATAGAATCTGAAATCAAGCTAATTCGTCGCGCGACGAAGCGCGCGACAACATATTAACAAGATACGAAATCAAATAAATCGCCGCGCGATGAAGCGCGCGACGCACCACACTAATAAATTCTTGAAATTAAACTCATTCATCGCGCGACAAAGCATGCGACGTAGCACGTTCATTAAACTGAATTTAAAACTAATCAAACTAAAATTCAAACGTTGTTTTTACTAAAGCTGCCCGCGTGGCAGGGCGCACGCGGCCGAGGGCGCGGCGACCAGGGCACGATGGTGCGGGTGTGGCCAAGGAGGCGCGCGAGGCGCGCGATCGGGAAGGCGCGGGGCGAGTGGCCGAGACGGTGCGGGGCGCGGCTAGGAGGCGCGCGGGGGGCACGACTAGGAGGGCGTGGGGGCGCGGCCAGGGAGGCACGCGGGGGGCGGCGGCCAGGGAGGCACGCGGGGGCGCGGCCGAGGGTGCGCGGGTGCACAGGGCGGTGGCCAAGGAGGGCGCACGAGGGCGCGCGCGGCCAGGGGAGACATGGGGGTGGGTGTGGGAGAGGAGGAAGAAGAGGAAGGGGGGAGAGAGAGAGAGAGAGAGAGGAGGGGGCTCACCACGGGGATCCAAATTTGGCGATCAGCATCTCCAAACCTAGGGCACCACGGAGAAGAGAGAGAGGTGGGAGAGAGAGAGAGGGAGTTGTGCACGGGAGAATTGAATGAGGGGAAAGAGACCAGGGGAGGGGGGCGCGGCATGGGGAGGGGAGGGCGCCAGGGGCGCGTGGGCCAAGGCCGGGCCGAGCCGGACCGGGCTGGGCCGCACCGCGAGACAACAACCCACGACGAGCACGACCATAGATCAGAATCCAATTCGCGAAACGAGACGGAGCAACACACGCAATTAAACACAACATCAGACAAGAAAAAAATGCCTCGGCATGATGCAACACTCATGACAACTTAGGTTTTGTTTACACGTAATACGGACACCAGTCGCTATACTACTTTGAAATTGGGAAGAAGGGGCGAAACGGGAAGAGAAAAGAGAGTAATGCCTGAATTTGGTGAGTAAAAAGAAGAAAAAAATTCTACCCCCAAATTCAGGGCATTACAGATCCAAGGGTCCAGATCCTCGGATATCGATTCACGTCGGTTCGTTGGACTGGGGACCTTGATTTCCCATCCAACGGCCCAGAGCCCGTGCCCTCATCACACCACTGCCCCTAGGCCCCCTGTCGGTTGCCCACGCCTCACGCACTCGCACGCCTGCCCCATCGGTCTATCTCGACCGTTGATCCGAGATCCAACGGCCGAGGGAGCCCGATACCCTTTCGATTGGTTGTTTTGTCAAAGAAACCCTCGGTTTCCTGGGAATCAACCTTCCGTCCTTTATTCTTTCAACCAAGCCCCTAGGTTCTTGTAGAAAGAACCCTAGACTTTTACTTAATTAATAAAAGGTGTTTGGTTTAGGATTTTGAATTCCAAAACTAGTAAATTTCATAACTTATATGAACTCCAAATTGGGTGGTTCAAATTGCAAAATGTTCATTATATTATTCTCTATCTATTTAAATTATGTTCACCCATTGTTTCCATGTCACAAATTTATTGTTAGTCTCTAGGTTAGTGTAAGGTTATAGAATATTTATTAGAGATAAAATAAAAGTAAAACCCTAATGAACGTTCAAGTGCTTAACTTTGTAGACTTAATTTCATTTAATGAATGACCCCTTCCCTAGAATAACTTTATGTAAGTAAGTAATTTACTAAAATAGACCTAGTTAGGTAAGTAATCTACTGAGATAGGTTTAGTTAGGGAGCAATAGACCCTTAGGCATAATGATCTACCCTAGAGCATAGATTTCACCTATGTGCCTGTACCTTTCTATTGAACTGGTGTTCAGTCCGTTGCATATGTTTGGTGTACTGTTCTTCTGTTATTTCCCAAGTGTGTTGAATGAATGATTGCTTTGCATAGACAACGAGCAGTCTATGGTTCCCGAGTGTGTTGCAGGAGATTTTCCTGAGCAGCAACCTGGTGAAGGCAAGTGCCATATGACCCATTATATCCTACTTACTTTATAATTCATTGTCCCGCATACTATGATCAACTTAAGGATTGACTAGTGTTCTGTTTTCCTGTCCTTGGTTATCCTTTGGGAATTTGTTACTATGATTAGTATCATGCTATTGCTTTACTTTAATCAATGAACATGTTGAGAATATTTATGATACGATGATGTTATTCTGGATATGATGATGAACTTGTGATACTTTAGGAGACTCGGGGTGTTTCATGAGTACCTCTCCGTAAGGACCTGTTCGTTGGATGACCACCCGAGAAAACAATACAACCATGAGGGTGGTTTGGGACACCCTTAGCTGATTAATTAGAGGAACTTGAGGTATAGATGGCTTCACCATCATGCCATCAATGGGGTCCAGGCATTGTACTTGCTCTGTCGAGGCTGGGTGCCGATGTTCTTTCATGTTGCTTTTGTTAGTAACCCTTCCTATGGGGAGAGGTACTGTGTTTATCAAACTGTAGAAACCTAGTGTGCAGCTATGACCTCTGGGGAATCTTTGTAAAGGCTACATAGTGAATCCCTGGCCATTCACATCGGTAGTGAAGATGGGGTCTTGCAAACCTAGGCTGGGAAGGGATCACGACTCGTGGGTAAAGTGTGCAACCTCTGCAGAGTGTTAGAAACTGGTATATCAGCTGTGATCATGGTTATGAGCAGCCTTGGAAGCTCCTTTGATTAGAGTTACTCTGAATATCTATATGATGATGTTTAATGGTGATGATTATAACTATGGATTCTTGTATTTCCTCTTGGAGGGAGTACTTTTGGGTTAATAACTTGGGATTATTGCTAAAACTTGGCTCTCTACTAGAAATAAATACCGACCAACTAAAAATAATTGTTTTAAGCTTAACCCCACATACAGCTAGTCCACTTTAGCCAAACGGAATATTTGCTGAGTACGTTGATGTGTACTCACCCTTGCTTAAAAACACCAAACCCCAGGTTGTCCCCATTGCAACTGGTGCTCAGGAGAAGATAAAAGCAACATGGAGGACTTTTAGGAGTTTCAGGACTTTGACGAGTTCTAGAATAGATTAGTGGCAAACCCTCAGTCAGCTACCTGTGAAGGTTGTATCTTACTACGTTTCGTATTGGCACTTTGGTCTATGTTTAAGTTAATGACTCTGTGGATGTTTTAGACATCGTGATGTAACAAAGTATTTATTTCCGCTATTATTTTGAGCAATGTGTGATGATGTCCAATTATGTAATCGTTGTGTACGTGAATTTATGATCCTGGCACGTATATGGTTCGCATTCGGTGTGCCTTCCAAAATCGGGTGTGACAGGTTCGAACCCACGCCTTGATGGAAGAAGGGCGGAGACACTAGGTGAAGCCGTCTAACCAGTAGAACATCATGCTCTGGTGTTTTTAATATTGAATATAAATTGTACATATATATATTTTGTAAAATAAAAAAATATAATCGTGCTGGGTCGGGCCAGCACTATGGGCCGAGGCTACGACCCAAGCACGACACGACGCTCGTGTCGGGCTGGTCCAGACACTATTAAATGAGTCGTGCCCGGGCCGGCCCACCAGACACGACCTATTTGGTTTCTATATCTCCGAACGATAATGATGGTCCTTGCCTTAGTTGCCACCACCTTGTTCGCCATCCTACTTCTTTTCTCTCTCCCCTCATGCCTCCGCCTCCACGCTACCCCATTCTCGACAAAGGGCGTGGGAGCAGGCGCCTCCTCCCCATATTCGTCCGACACCAGCCCCGACCTCGATCCATGTAGTGGCTATTGCATGTCCACGAGGACGTTTCACAGCATATGCGCACCATCATTTTCGCTGTCATTGGACGTCCCATTCGTCTTCCCGGCCTTCGCCCTATTCTTCCCCCTCAACTTGCTGCCCCCGCCCACGGTCGTAGCCGTGAGCCGACCGGCGCTCGTCGACGCGGGTACGGGTGAGTCGATCTTGCTCCTGGCCTTTCTCTGTTCGTGCCACCGAGTAGGACACAGTGGTGTCTGCCATGCTTAGGTTATCTTAGTGATGAGGAGTCTAGGTTTGAGATATTGGACAACCAAAGCCTGTAGCGTGGCAGCAGTAGGCATATGCCATAGAGGTGGTGGTGGTGTTGTGTTGCCTCGGCGAGTCTAGGGCTAGGAAGGCACTCACATTCTCTCGCCCTTCTCGGACAGATGCCTGGTGCGGGTGCCTCTTGGTTTGGAGCTGCTCCGGTTGGGCTTCTTTCTCCGCTTGTGTGCTCTCTCCCTATATGTATCTAGCAGTATACTACCTATTTCGCCTCTAGATGCCCAGATCTTCGTCGTGTCCTTCTCTAGCAATGAACATGTATGCCTGCCTCTTTCCTTCCCTGCCTACGAGGAATGGGGTTCCTGATTTGCTGCCTATGGTACCCATTCGATGGCTTGGCATCGTCTGTCTACATGGCCTTTCCCTTACCATGGTGCCGACTTAGTATGTTTCTACCACTTCTATGTACATGTCACCCATCCTTCTGTCATTGCAAAAATTATTGTGTTGTTCCTCTATTGGTTTGGGTGTTAGTTTTTTGTTGTGCTAAGGACTGAACATAATTTGGGTGTGTTAATAATTTATTTATTGTCTACATATGGATTGTGTTCTTCTGATGATGGCTCATGGATCCTGCAAAATATGTGTAGGATTTGGAGATCCATGCGGGCACTACCACAGGGTGCTCGTCCCTTGCGTAATTTACTCTTGCATACATTAGGTCGTTTCTGAGACCACATTGGCGCAATGGACTCCATGATGTTTGAGGTTGCTGAATTGGATGGAGCAACAATGATTTTTCATGCTAACAGTAAAAGGAAAGGTTATTTGTTGGTTTTAAACGTTAGTAATTGCTACAAAGTACCATAAGTTGTATGGAGCACATCCAGATTTTATTGATGCCTGACTTTAGCAACCACTCCATATTTTTGATCTATCTTTTTATAAGTTTGAGTTCATGTGACTTATTTTAGAAACTTAAGCTCACAAACTTCCTCTTATTTGGTCTCTGCGTGGTGGAATTATGTCATCCTATAATCTCTGTTCGTTTAGTCAATCATTGTGAACTCTCTTTTAATCGGTCCATTCATTGGCCGTGTTGTACCAAGACATATTGGATGGAGTAAACAACAACAATAGTTAGTCAAATAAAAAAATATTATGCGGAGAGTGGTGACAATTAATAAAAATCTTGAAATCTTTTTGGTGGATAGTTTACGTGGATATTGTTATGAGCCGCTGCAACGCACGACCAACCGACTAGTGTGTGTGTGTGTGTGTGTATATATATATATATATAGTATATTAGGAGCCCTGGGCTTCCAATAACTAAAGGAAGCCCAGGCCAGACAGTGCAATCCGGTCGAGCCAGACAGGTCCAGATGTCTATAAAAGAAAATCCGGAGTGCTAGGGTTCAGTTTTTGACGCCCCATCCCGATTCATTAGCGACGGCGCGTGCGACGACGACGGTTGCCCGATAGCACTTGCGCTGGTGGACCCCAGGTTAGTGGCTGCGGTGGCCGCGGATCCCCGAACTCGACGTGCGGTGGCGGCGATTCCTCGATCCGGAGTAGAGGCGGTGGTTCCCGAGTCGATGGCGGCGGCTCCCCGATCTAGAGGGCGAGCGACGACAGTGCCCTTGTGCGGGCAAGCGGTGGCACTTCCAAGGCCGACGAGCAAGCGGCGCCCTCGATGTGCGAGTAGCGACGGCGACACACTAGTTGCGAGGTTCGAGTGGCATCACGGAAGGTGCGAGGTGCGCGCAGCGACGATCGCGCATGACATCCTCCGATCCGGCGCAGTTTGGGCGGCCCGAATGACGACACACATCTGTGCTTATGTCATCGACGACGTCCTCCTGCGACTACCTCCTCTGATTCATGTTTTCTTTTTGATTATTGTGTTTTATGCCTACCACATGTATTATTTACGCTAAAAACTGTACTATTTTATGCTTGAAAACGAAGTTCCTATATCAGTTTGCTGCATGCATATTTTTTGCATGCACATTGGAAAGACAATTCCTTGATTTATATTGTTCGTAATTACTATAAAAAACAAATCATTTATGTTCGTAAATGCCAGATTTGTAAGTATTTATGCGACGTTGTATAAGAATTTATGCTCTATGTGACTCATGTCATCCAATTTTTTGCGTGCATGAACTGGAAAGAAAAATATAATCTAAAATTTGCGCGCATGCAATGGAAACTCACACGATTTGCCATAATTTTTGGATCCGTTTAAAAATAGAAATTGTATGCATGCAGCTGCCATATTTTTCGGATCTGCCATAAAAATAGGATCGTAATAACAACCTATTAGAGCTATCAACCTCTCATATTGGCTCATTATTTACGCTTATAATTGATGAATTTTATACTTAAAACTTAAGGTTTTTACGCTCCAACCTGGAGATACGTCCACCAGTGAACAACATGCTATATTTTTTACGCAGTGTACCAAATTGCATAAATACCTACACCGTATAGTATAATTAGTATCACTATATATCATGAACTGGTTCTAATGTGTTTAGCTGCATGGCTATTGGAGGGATCCTATATTTATGAAGAAAATAAACATTAAATACGATTTTTGTTTCTATGCATACAATTCATTTCCACTTATTGCACATTTTTCCATCATAAATTTGTGCGCATGCAGCTGATAACAGGTTTTTACGCAGTATACGAATTGCATAATTATCTACACAGTGTAGCATATTTAGTATCAGTATTGTTGGGGGCCTTCGTCCTTCGAAGGTCCTCAAAAACATGGTTTAACAATGTTTTCCAAGTGTAATATGTGAACAGGTACCTTCGGATATAGATCAAGGTTGTACAGGACGTAAGAAGCATGGTCAATACGAAGGATGATGCTGCTCCGAAGTTACAGGCGGAACAGCTTCGGCTCAACAACAGGAAAAGGAACCGACTTAAAGGAGAAAAGGCAATCTAGTCCTCGTTGAGTTGTCCATAATTCAGTAGTAAATATGAAGGACATAAATGTAATTTTATACAGGCTGCGCCCTGTGCCTATAAATAGATGAATAGTACTCCCGTACTGTTCACGCTGACTTGTATTCGCTCGTGCGTCACGCTTGGACTTTAGCCTTCTGTCAAGCCGAAGGTATAAATGTAATTCAATTTTGTTCATGTTCATTCATGATGATATAATTGAGAGATATTAATAATGTCATATGGTTATTTATATTATCTCTTATGTTTCATATACTTCTTCTTTCATTAATATATACTGCGATCATGAAGGTACGTCCTTCATGACCTTCGTCTGAAGATCATTATATCTTGAGGGAGATAATACTTCAAAGGACGAAGGGCATTAACCGTTAACCTTTTTGTGTTGCCTTGTTCTTAATCCATAGCGTTTGAGAACAAGTCCCCAACATTGGCACCCACCTCCGGTGAACCCTTTTTTCGACCACCTTCGGCAAGCACCGACCTTCATCATGCCGCCGAAGAAAACTTCAGCGCCAGGGGCTGCTGCACTATAGCCACTGGACCCAAATCAAGAGACCCTTTCTCTCCAAGAGGCCCGAAGCCAAAAGAGGAAGGCCACTAGTCCAACACTCTAGGAGGAAGAGTTGGACCAAGAAATCAGAAATATGGAGATAATCCATCAGCAAGTACAAAGGAAGAAGGAGAAGATGGCCCGACTGGCTGATCTTCAAAGGCAGATCGACGAAGCCACTGAAGAAGTACGCCATCTTGTTCAAGACGAACAAGATCAAAGGCCCCAACACAGGGAGCTTCATCAAGAAGGCTTATTCAACGAGGATGGATGGTATGGTGATTTTAATCATGATACCTTTACCTTTGATGCTGCTTCTCCCTTGGCAGCAGAATTACAAGCTATCCCATGGCCTCCATCATACAAGCCACCTCAGCTCCCTATGTATGATGGGCATTCGGATCCGAAGCAGTTTTTGATGAGTTATGAAGCAACTATATCTTCATATGGAGGCAATGCAGCTGTCATGGCCAAGTCCTTCGTCATGGTAGTTCGCAATGTGGCCCAGACATGGTATTCTTCTCTTCGGCTAGGGACTATTACTTCGTGGCAGAAGCTCAAGGATATGCTATTGACAAGTTTTCAAGGTTTTCAGACGAAGCCGGTCATAGCTCAGGCCCTGTTTCAATGCATGCAAGACCATGAGAAGTATCTCCAGGCATATGTCCGAAGGTTCTTGCGTCTGAGAGCACAAGCGCCTATAGTGCCCAATGAAATTGTCATTGAGGCCATGATCAAGGGGCTTCGTCCAGGACCTACTGCCCAGTATTTCACTAGAAAGCCTCCATATACTCTGGAGAAGCTACTTCAAAAGATGGATGAATACATCCGGGCTGACAATGATTTCCGCCAAAGAAGGGAGGAGGCTTACAGGTTCTCTGAGATGACCAGGGGCTTCGAAGGAAGAATCCACCCAAGGCATGTCAGGTCAATCCACAACTCCACTCAGAGTGATGACAGAGGAAGTCAGCTGCAGAGGCCGCAGTATACTTCACAATCTTCGGGGCATCAACAAAGTTCTTTTCGGCCGCCAGCTCCAAGAGGCAGAGGTGCCAAGGGCTTCAGAGGAAGATATGGGGATCAACCCAGAAAGATCTATTGCTTATTTTGTGGAGAAGACAAGGGCCATACTAAAAGAATGTGCCAAATTACCATCCAAAAGCAGAAGGAGATCGCAGAAGCCAAAGCTCGGCAAAGTCAACCGAAGCAGGTCCTGCATACTTCTTCGTGTTACTCACCCTACATACCAGAATATGTGGGAAATCATCCTGCAGCCTCTGTTGCTTCGGCTAGCCAGCCACAGGCTTCCTGGCCACAGCTTCCACCTCCGCCGCCACTACAACCTGCCTATTCATGAGGTCAGCAGCCAGAAGGGAGCCATCAGACCCATCAGCAGCGAGACCTCACGGAGGAATCCGAAGCTTGCACAGTCAACAATATTGTGCCAGAATCAAAACACATCTATTGAGACATATCCTACCTCTGAAGCACTTTTATATTCCTTGTCATTTTCTTTTTTAATAAAGAACAATCAATGTAAATCTAGTCTTCTTGTCATTTTTAAATAGCTTCGTTCTTGAGAAATATATCTTTTCACAGATTTACGAAGCCCCAAAATTGCCGAAGCTCAAAAGTCATTCCTAAGGGAATGCAGAGCTAAAAATCGCATTGTAACTTTTACCGAAGCTATAGAAAGCCGTTCCAAAGGAACGCAGCATAAGTTCGCTGAAGCTACAAAAAGTCGTTCCTAAGGGAGCGCAGTGTAAGTTTTCTGCTCAAAAGTCATTCCAAAGGGAATGCAGAGCCAAATACCGCCGAAATATAAGGCGAAGCGCGAAGAGTCAACGCGAATACCACCGAAATAGAAGGTGAAGAAGTTCAAAAGACGTTCCTAAGGGGATGCAGAACTTACACAAAAAAATAAGCAGTGAAGCCGAAAAATAAACGACAAAGAGATTTTGATTGTTCCTAAGGGGACGCAAAGATTGTGTTTTAGTGGGAGTATGTGTCTTCGGCATTAGCATCATTCTTTGCATCATATCATCACATCATATCACATAGCATCTCATCATACATCATACCACACCAATGATATCAATTAAAAACAAAGCCGATCTTAGGAGATTGCGTTACAAAAATGAAAAGGTGCTAAGACAAAAGCAAGCTAAGAATCACGGCTTCATCAATCCTGATATGGAAGAAGGGATCTATTGATTATGAAGCATCGATGTTTTTACGAAGTGTGGATGACCTTACGAAGGATAAAAATTCTTCTTTGCAAAGCATGAAAAGAAGGGAAGGTGTTTTTTCGCCAACGGCTCAAAAATGGTATGTACATAAAATTTCATGCATCACAAAGAGTTGACTTACAAATAACTTACATATTACATTGAAAAATATAAACACCAAATATTACAAACTTAGTTCAGCAAATGTTGCATTAACACCCTAGAAATGTTTTTACAATAACTCTTATTCTTCCTTCAGAACTTTCTCTGCAACTTCGTTAAGCAGTTTGGTAACAACTTCGTCGACAATAGCTTCGGCCACATTAATGACTTCTATTGCTTTCCTCGTTTCTGGGTCAGCCAATGGGTCGAACGGCTCTGGAGGAGGAGGTAGTTCAGCTGCGGTAGAAAACACCAATTAGCTCGAAGTCACGAAAATAAACGACAAAGTTAAAAGCCATTAAGAAATACCTATCCGTCTTTCGAGTTCCGCAGCTTCTTCAGCTTTTTTCGTTGCTTCCCGAGCGTCATGAATATCTTTTTCGCTCTTCTTCATTATTTCATGAGCCATCTTTTGGCCACTATTTTCCCAGATATCAGTAAAATTTTTTCAGCCTATTAAACTTGCTTCGGCTGACGGGTCCTTCGTATCGTCAACAGAGAAGGCACTTTCGGCCTGGGCTAAGGTTTTAACATGTTCGCAACCCGCCTTCTCCAGGACAGCGGCAACTCCTCTCGCGCCAGAGAAGGCGCAAACGTCCCCACGATCACTTAGGATTTCCTCAAAAGCTTCGGCTTCACAACTGATCCACTCAGTAATGCCCTCAGGGTTGCCTTGTATGAAATTGTCTTCATTAGAGTAGGCGCCCACGTTGGCGAAGCTAGTCTTCATCTTTTCACGCACTCCACAGATTTTTCAAAACACCTTTCCTTCGATGCGCGAAGCTCTGCAACTGGCTTTTCAAAATAATTTTTCTAGTACTCACTGGCATCTCGATCAGCTTCAGCGACAACGCATTTTAATTTGGCCTCAGCCAATTGTCTTCGAAGATCTTCAATTTCACTCTTCTGGGCCTCAACTTGAACTTTGGAATTAGCTTCGTCTTCTTTTATTTTGTTTATCAATGAAATTAATATTTTATCTTTTTCAAGGCCTTCGTTCCTTAGCTCAATCACCTTTGAGCGAAGGTTGTCCAGAGCCATTCTATACCCTTCATCTTCGATATTTTTCTGTGCCCTGAGGGCATTGCTAAGGATCAAGACCTACAAGAGGAGTACAGAATTAAGTATAAATAAATAAAATAATTCGTTTTCAAATACAAGAATTGATTTTCATACCTTTATACTATTATATGCTAAACTATCAGCTAATTCATCCTTTGACAATACGGAAAGACCGTCTTCTAGCTTCGGAAATCTGAGGCTTCTTCCTATCTCCCGGCTGACGGATACCTCTTTGTTATTCGGGAGACAGTATAAAAAATCTTCTTCTCCGCTACCATTAAACAACAGTGCCCCTTTTGGGTATTTCAGTCTTTGGGCATACTGCTGGGCTTCTCGTTTTTCTTCCGAAGTAAGTGTCTTTCCCGAAGCATGGCAGATGATGTAATCAATGCTCTCTTCCAAAACTTCGGGAGCAGGAGTAGCAACCTTTTTAGGCAAAGTTTGCTCTGAGGTTTTTTCTTCTGTTGCCTTTTCTTCAGTTTTCGAAGGTTTTTCCCGGCAAGCTCTGAAGCCCCAGCTTCGACACTAGCTTGGCCTACTGTAGCTTCGATTTCAGCCGGTTTTGTTTCAGATTCGGTTTGCAGTTTTGAAACCTCGGCGATTTTCCCTAAAGGAGTAGAGCTTAAAGCCTTTACTGATTCTAACACATCTAGTACATTTGCCATCCTTCTTCTTTTGGGAGTTGCCGCAAAACTTTTTCCAACCTTCGGCATTGTTACTTCTGCCGAAGGGCTTAAAATCCCCAACACTTGTGCTCCTTCAATTTTTGGTTCTTCCACCTTATTTTCATCGGCCTTTGACTCAGTTAGCTCGGATGAAGGCACCTTCGACATCGTAGCCGGATCTTCAGCCTTCTGTGTAGAAGGAATAGGCTCCTTTGGTTTAGTAGCTGAAGAAGTTTCCCCACCAAACTCAGGTACCACGGCTGGCTCGATATAGCGTGGCCGGTGGGTAAGGACTTTCAACTTTTTGCTCTTCGGCGCGGGCTCATCTGGAGTGGCCGAAGCAGCAGTCTTGGCCGAAGCAGCAGTTTTCCTCTTTCTTCCCCGTCCCCGCATCGGGTAGCAGTAGTCGGGGTAAACAAAACCAATGGCATCAAAAACTCTATTCAATCTCTTTTTTCCTCGGCCCCCAAAGGATGTGGATAATGCATCATTTTCTGCTTTGGAATATGACCCAAGCAATTCATCACTTATAGATTCGATACATTTCAGCCAGTCGTCATTTGGTTCATCAAATTTATCTCCATATCTGAAGGTGTATTTTAGTCGAACCAGATCACCTTCGCTAGACTCGGTGACAGTTTCCTTCGGCATCTCCCAATTCTCTGCAAGAGGCCATACTCTGAATGCTATATGTTCTTGAATTAGGTCCCTTGTACCAATAAAGAAGCATACAGTACCAAAGGCCTTCTGGCATGCCTCGGCGACTTCATCGACTTCAACCTTCGGCCTTCGAAGGCCAAAGCGGGACCATATGGGATGCATAATAACCTCTGTAACATCCTCTCTCTCTCTCTACCAAATCGTTCTTCACATAGAACCATTCCTCCATCCAATTTCCCGACCATCTTTTCCTAAATGTTGGTACTGGGTAGCTTGAGTTGGGACGGGCGATAAATCTGTAACAACCGAAGTTGTTGTGATACTGTTCCTTCCCCGTAGCCTTCGTCTCATACATAAGTTCATGCATGTTGCAGAAGCATTTTGCGCTTGGTTCTATCCCTTGGCTCCTTACTGCCCAGACGAAGACTCCCATCCTCAATATGGCTTCGGGGGTCAGTTGATGAAGGACAATTTGGAAGGTTTTTAGCACTTCCACTACGAACTTGCTCAGTGGGAACCGAAGCCCAGCTTTAAAAAAGCTTCGAAAGATCACAACTTCATTCTTCTCAGGTGTAGGAGTGGTATTATTTTCGCCAGCCCTCACAATAGATATATCCCGAAAGTACCTTCCCCTCATGCTCTCAAGGTGACTTTGCTTGATGGTCGACTTTCCGAAAATTGTATGGCTTGGCCTCCACGGTCGATCTTCGGAATCTTCACCCCCACTCTCTGCATCATAACTGTCACTGTCACCGGTATCCTCAGACAGGCCCTCCAATATTTCTTTTGTAATCTTCTCTGTATTTGATTTTGCCATTGATTCTAGAAACCTAGCTATATAAGGATTCGTAGCCTTCTTCTGTTCAAAGAGCTTCTCCTCCTCGGTTAGCTTCATCTCAGCAACAACTTTCTTGTCTTGAGACATTTTCTCTTCGGAAATAACGAAAATGTGCTCTTCAAGACGAAGCTTAGAGAACTCGAAAAACTAAGCAAGCGTTGGTGAGCAAGAGCTATAAAATTAAGCAAACAAAACAAGCGGCACAAATAGCGTACCAAATGTGGTCAGGGAGAGTTATTATTTATACGCTCGACGCGCCCCGAGTTGGAGGGTCCCATCTGTCATTGACTGTTACTATTCTAGCAAAGGGAAGATGTTTTTTCGGACCTTCGGCTTAAGGCCTTCGTCTAGGTCGCAGTCTGAATTCGTTATCTTAAACAAATTAATACTGCGAGGGGCTACTATTGGGGGCCTTCGTCCTCCGAAGGTCCTCAAAAACATGGCTTAACAATGTTTTCCAAGTGTAATATGTGAACAGGTACCTTCGGATATAGATCAATGTTGTACAAGACGTAAGAAGCATGGTCAATAAGAAGGATGATGCTGCTCCGAAGTTACGGGCGGAACAACTTTGGCTCAACAGCGGGAAAAGGAACCGACTTAAAGGGGAAAAGGCCATCCAGTCCTCGTTGAGTTGTCCATAATTCAGTAGTAAATATGAAGGACATAAATGTAATTTTACACAGGCTGCGCCCTGTGCCTATAAATAGATGAACAGTACTCACACTGACTTGTATTCGCTCGTGCGTCACGCTTGGACTTTAGCCTTCTGTCAAGCCGAAGGTATAAATGTAATTCAATATTGTTCATGTTCATTCATGTTGATATAATTGAGAGATATTAATAATGTCATATGGTTATTTATATTATCTCTTATGTTTCATATACTTCTTCTTTCATTAATATATACTGTGATAATGAAGGTACGTCCTTCATGACCTTCGTTTGAAGATCATTATATCTTGAGAGAGATAATGCTCCAAAGGACGAAGGGCATTAACCGTTAACCTTTTTGTGTTGCCTTGTTCTTAATCCATAGCGTTTGAGAACAAGTCCCCAACAAGTATATATCATAAAATGGTCCTTACGAGTCTAGCTGCATGACTGTTGCAGCGATCCTAAATTTATGAAGGAAATAAAACATTTAAAAATAAAAATCACCACACGTATCCTTCCTAAATTTACGTACATGCAAGGGAACGTGTTTGCCTTATGCGTGCATTTTGCCATAATTTTTGGATCTATATAAAAATAGAAACCGCATGCATGCGACCACCATGTTTTTCAGATCTGCTCTAAAAATAGGATCCTAATAACAACCTACTAGAGTTATTAAGCTCTTACATTGACTCGGTATTTACGCTTACAATTGAGGGATTTTATGCTTAAAACTTAAGGTTTTTACGCTCTAACCTGGAGATGCGTCCACTAGTGAACAACATGCCAGCGAATTGCATAAATACTTACACCGTGTAGTATAATTAGTATCAGTATATATCATAAACTAGTTATAATGTGTTTAGCTGCATGGTTGTTGGAGGGATTCTATTTTATTTCTATGCATGCAATTCATTTCCTTTTATTGTACATTTTTTCCATCATAAATTCGTGCGCATGCAGCTGGTAACAGATTTTTACGCAATATACCAAATTGCATAATTATCTACACAGTGTAACATATTTAGTATCAGTATATATTATAAAATGATCCTTACGAGTCTAGCTATATGGCTGTTGCAGCGATCCTAAATTTATAAAGAAAATAAAGCATTTAAATATAGAAATCACCACATATATTTTTCCTAAATTTACGCGCATGCAAGAGAATGTGTTTGACTTATGCATGCATTCCTTTTTTGCGCGCACGGACGTGGGGCGAATGGCGCACCTAACAGCCTGATCGAGTCGGCGTGCTGCGTTGAACCAGGTTGCAGGGGTAGTCGGTCTGAACTTACTTTAACTATTGGAAGCCTATATATATATATATATTTTACGACAAACACTTATTTATGACATATCTTTTTACGAATCTTTACAAACCTAAAATCGTTAAGTTTAAGTTTTAGTTTTTAGAAAAGATGTAAAAAACCATATTTGATATTTATTATTTATCAAATAATAAATGTCGTAAAAAATGTTACTAGCATCCACCACGTCAAAAATGTCGCCGTTGGCTTTAATGAGCTCCCCTGAAAGTGCAAAGCACTAACTAATCCCATTAGCTGATGGATGTGACATCCACACACTACCCTCGTTAAAAAAAAGAAAAAACAACTTGATTAGGCATTCAATGGTTGTCTATCCGGGTGCTAATTTTATACTACTTTCGTTCTCGAATATTTATCACCTACCAGTTTATTTTTTAACTAAAACGCGATAAATAAAAAATAACAGAGAGAGTACTTCTTTTGTGCCCGAATAATTTAATTTCTGAAGTTACCTCATGTTAAACATTTTCAAAATCTAACCAATTGATAGAAAAATAAAACAATACCCATGATACCAAATACATATGTTATTAAAATGTACTCCCTTCGTCCCAAAATATAATTCGTTTTAGACTAATCATATATTCATTAAGCAACATATTATGTGGTTTCCATGTATGTTTATATTTATTATCATGTAGATGAACGTGGACAGAAAAAATGGTATAGAAAGAACTATATTTTAGAAAGGATTGAGTACTTTCGTAGTGCAATACTTATGATACCTTTACGTGTCCAACTGTGCGTATCGGGCTAGCCCAGCCTGACTATGGCGTGCCCAGGCACGACATGAATAGACTACCGTGCCGAGCTAGGCTCGCACGTGGGTTGTTGAGGTTGCCCAGATCCCGCACGCCAGATGTTACATGGGTCGGATCGAGCTTGGAGCACAGTAAGCCCATCAATGTGTGTTGGGCCCATGCCAGAAACTTCTCAATTATACACAAAAGTACACAAAAATGTACCATATAAATAAACAGAAACTTTACATTGAAATACACGTAAATATATCTTAATTCAGCTCTCCAAGATACCAGAATAGTATATATAATCTCGGAACAACCTTATGAAAATCTCAGAACATCACAGAGCTCAGAACATCACAGAACATAAGACAAATAGGTAATATAAAATTTAATTGGAGCCTTATTGCAATGCTATCTCATTAAAAACCTTCATATGTAAAAACTCACACCTCGTGAGAAAACCCTAGGAAGGAAAAGAGTATAGCCAGCTCCTTATAAAGTTTATAGTCCAGTTCACAATTCAACTCACAATCCATGTTCATGGTTATTACAAAACATCATACATAGATATAAAACCAGAATAAGTTCAACATTTTTCCTTCCTTCTTTCCCTTTAGTCATCTTTCCTTCCTTCTTGATCCTTTATCTTGCTCTGAGGTGATAATTGCTGCTCATTATTGAGATACATAGCTTCAAAAGCTTCCTCAAGGTCCTTGGTTTCCTTCTTGTAAGGAAAATGGACCCTAGGCCATTTGGCTAAAGAGATTTTGGTGTTTGATGATCAACATAACCTGTGGACTAATGTGTTTGCTAGTGTTTGTATTTGTAGTTCACAAGATGCGAAGAGGATTGGACTAAGGCACTGAGGATGCAACACCTCAAAAAAGACATAAAAGAAGCATAAAAGTCCAAGACTCAAGAACAAAAGAAGCCCAAGGAAACAACGAAGAAATCCATGAAGTGGACAGTCAGCCAGCGCAGTGGTGGCGCACCGGACAGTGAACGACGCTCTCGGGCTATAACACCGGACAGTCTGGGTAACGGTCAGATCCAATGGTCAACTGCTACAGACCCCACCCCAACGTTCGGCCGACGTGGTAGGGCACCGGACAGTAAACAATGCTTGTTCAGTGTGCACCGAACTGTCCGGTGCGCCCGTCGACAGAAAGCTGCTGCTTCTATCCAACTACTATAATTGTGGGGGAGGCTATAAATACCCCAACCAGCCATTTGGAGGTGTGGGAGCCCAAGCAACATACCAAGGCATATTGTAGACATTTCCAAGTGCTCAAACACCCAAGTGCTTAATAGAATCACTCGATGATTAGCATAGGTGCTTTGCGAAGTGCTTAGGTTAGTTATACCGCATTAGCGCTTGCTCTAGGTTAATCCTAGTTAGTTGAGTGAGTTTAGAAAAACCACACAACCCCTCGGCTCTTGTGTGAGCCGTTGTAATTGTACTAAGTGGGGTGAGAGCCTTGCGAGACCGTGGCAACCGAGTTTGTGTCGTGGACGCCACCGTGTACTGGAGGGAACGAGGCCCGTGGCGTTTCAGCCGGAAGCTCGATAGTGGAGATGGCGGGAAGTGCTGTAACACCCCGTCCAATCCCTAGACCAGTGGTACTTACTCCTGACAGCTCTCTAGGATCATATATTGTCCGCATAGACCAACACGAGTCTTTTGTGCGCACTTTGTCCTTACTCATGCGAACCTGATAAAACTTCCTGGTCGGTCACCCATCCCAAATTGCTCCGAGCCAAGCACGCTTAACTTGGAGGTTCTTTCGAGATAGACTACCGAAAAGAAGATGCACCTTGTTGGTATGGATACTCTATTAATTCTTTTAAGCCTTGGGCCGGGATATCACCATCCTAGGGGCCAGGATATCACAATCCACCCCCCTTAGAAGACTGACGTCCTCGTCGGTCAACCCCAATCCAGGAACCCCCTCACTTGGCCATGTCTGTGTGTGTAGTGTCGTCATATGCCATGCCACTCCGAGCCCACATGCGCCATGTGCCATATACTCGAACCCCCTAACCCACACACGCCCGTGAAACCACGAGGGTCGGCTCTGATACCACTTGTAACACCCCGTCCAATCCCTGGACCATTGGTACTTACTCCTGACAGCTCTCTAGGATCATATATTGTCCCCACAGACCAACATGAGTCTTTTGTGCGCACTTTGTCCTCATGTGAACCCGAGAAAACTTCTCGGTCGGTCACCCATCCCAAATTGCTCCAAACCAAGAACGCTTAACTTAGAGGTTGTTTCGAGATAGGCTTCCAAAAAAGAAGATGCACCTTGTTGGTATGGATACTCTCTTAATTCTTTTAAGCCTTGGGCTAGGATATCACCATACCAGGGGCCAGGATATCACAAGCGCCCAAGAGGAGACGTAAGCGGAGCACCACTTGCACGTGGAGAGGTCCTGTGGCTCTCTACGGAATTACTCGACCGAGGTGCTTGGCCCTCGCGTGGGCTATCATTTGCGTAGGGGCACCAACAAGGATTAGTCAGAACCTTGCGTGGTTCCGGATACCTCAGTAAAAATACTAGCGTCATCCACGAGAGTTTGCATCTCTACCTTGCCCTTTACCTTCCCCATTTATATTAAGTATTAAGTTTCAATCTTGTCTTTCTGGTTAGATTATTTAGGATTGAAACTTTGGCCTTGCGGTAGAGATAGCAACACTTAGACAAAACCTAGTTTGCACATTCTAGATTATTTATTTGCATAAATTTTGCTCTAGGGATTCAATTGTGGTCTAGTTTAGAGAAAGTTTTTAGAAGTCCTAATTCACCCCCTCTTAGGCATCACTGTTTCCTTCAATTGGTATCAGATCCTGGTTTGGCTCATTTGAAACATTTTAGCTTCACAGCTAATTGAGCCGATGCTTTTTAGAGAAAGGGGATGGATACTCATAGGCAACCACACTTCGACGACACTAACTTCCCATATTATAGTGCTAGAATGACTTGTTACCTAGAGGCCATTGATCTAGGTGTTTGGAGAGTCACTCGTGACGGGATGAAACCACCTAAAAATCCCGAGAAACCCACCACAAGTGAGGAAAAATAAATTCATTTGAACGCTAGAGCCAAAAATTGCTTGTATGAATCTCTTAGCATGGGAATTTTCAATCAAGTTTTTACATTAAAAACTGCTAATGAGATTTGGCTAAAATTGTATGAGCTTCATGACGGCAAATCTAATGTCCGTGAGCAAAAACACTGTCTAGCTTTAAATGATTATAATTCTTTTGCCATGAAAGAAAATAAGCTTGTTAGAGACATGTAATCTCGTTTGAATCCAACCATCGATGAGCTCAACTCTATTGGCATTAATAAGCTAGGTGATGCAGACATTTTGAGGAAGATTATCTCTCTACTACCACAACAAAAATATGGGAGCATTATCACTATTTTTCACAACATGGAGGACTTGAGTCAAATGACCCTGACCATTGTGATTGGAAATATTGCGGCATTTGAGATGTTGTGAAAAATGGGTCGACAAGAGGACCCGACTTCTTCAAGGTCATATGCTTTTGCATGTGATGAAAAGAGCAAATGAAAAAAGAAGGCTCCCACTTAAAGTTCTTCAAGTGAAGAAGAGGAGGAAGAAGAAAGAGATGATGATGAAGATAATCAACCATCAACATCATCCTCCAAGGACGAAGAAGCAATCCGACGCATCGAAAAGATAATGGGATGATTCGCCAGATTAATCTAACGTGTGTACCTCTACATATCGAGGATCTTCTATTTAACATTGACAGGAAAAAACAAAGAAAGAGAGAATGCTTCGCATGTGGGGAGAAGGGCCACTACAAGGATAGCTATATGTTGGGGGTATGCTTCGTAGCCGAAGATCCTAAAGGAAGAAAACACCTTCGGAAGATCTTCCCAGAAGCAGCGCCGAAGCTGTCACATATAAAGCTTCGGCACAATGATGGATCTCACGATAAAGGGGCGAACCGACTTAAAGATGAAATGACTTAAAACTCGTGATGTTCTGTGTCATTATTGTAGTTAATTGTAAAGGGCATATATGTAATTATACACAGGCTGCGCCCTGTGCCTATAAATAGGTGAACAGTACCCCTTGTACTGTTCACGCAATCTTGTAATCGCTGACGCATTACACTGGAATCATCGCTTTCTACCAAGGCAAAGGTATAAATTTAATGAAATATGTTATTAATGTTATCTGTTTTTAACATATCTCTTTCTAATGTTTTACAATTTATACTTTATTTTACATTATTTTATAAGCTTGATCATGAAGGTATGACCTTCGTGATATTCTGATCATGGCCTTCGTCCGAAGTTCATTAAACCCTTGGGGAATTAATGCTTCAGCGGACGAAGGGCATTAACGTTTAATATTCTGTGTTGCTTGTTCTTAATTTATAACATTTGAGAACAAGTCCCCAACATTGGCGCCCACCTCCGGTGAACTTACTTCCAATTTTTGAGCTAATGGCTTCGTTCAACAACCAAGCTGGAGTTGCCTCGGCTATGAAGCTGGTGCTCCCGGTAACAGGCGGTTCATGCTCAGAGCCGGCCAACAAGAATCAGAAGAAGGAGGCACAGAGAAGGGTACAACATGTCAGGGTGCAGGGACCCTTTATCAAGTCAAGATGGTCTCATATCCCAATTACCTTCTCCCAAGAGGACTTTCAGCTCAAGGATTATCCTCACAATGATGCTATGGTTATTTCTTGTGTTATCAAAGGATTTTTGGTCCACAATGTTCTGGTCGATACAGACAGTGCAGCGGATATTATATTTGCTAAGGCCTTCAGACAGATGCAAGAGCCAGAGGATAAGATTCATGATGCTACACACCCTCTTTGTGGCTTCAGAGGAAGACAGATTGTAGCGCTTGGCAAGATCACGATGCCAGTGACCTTCGGATTTGTCAACAATACAAGGACTGAACAAGTTGTGTTTGATATTGTCGACATGGAGTACCCCTACAATGCAATCATTGGTTGTGGGACACTCAATGCTTTTGAAGCAATTCTTCAACCAGCATATCTTTGCATGAAGATACCTTCGGATCAAGGACCTATTGCTATTCATGGAAGTCAGGAAGCTGCCAGAAAGGCTGAAGGAAACTGGACAGATTCAAAAGCAATCCATAATATAGATGGAGCCGAAGCTTGTGAGCAGTACAAGTTTAGAAGGGAGAAGGCTGCTTCGGCCGATCAGCCGAAGCCCATGCTCTTATGTGAAGATATAGCAGAGCAGAAGGTGTTGCTGGGATCTCAATTGTTTGAGGAACAGGAGAAAAACCTAACAAGGTTTCTGTTCAATAACTAGGATGTTTTCGCATGGTCTGCCAACGATCTATGTGGTGTCAACAGGGATGTCATTGAACACTCGCTCAATGTTGATCCATCCTTCAGACCCAAAAAGCAGAGGCTTCGGAAGATGTCTGATGACAAAGCCGAAGGTGCTCGGAATGAAGTGAAAAGACTTCTCAGTGCTGGAGTCATCAAAGAAGTAAAATACCCAGAATGGCTAGCTAACACTGTTATGGTGAAGAAGGCCAATGGTAAATGGAGGATGTGCATTGATTTTACTGATCTCAACAAGGCTTGTCCGAAGGATGAGTTTCCATTACCGAGGATAGACTCTCTAGTAGACGCAGCAGCTTCGTCAGAGCTCATGAGTCTACTAGATTGTTATTCAGGCTACCATCAAATCTGGATGAAGAAGGAAGATGAGCCAAAAACCAGCTTTATAACCCCCAGTGGAACATATTGTTACCTTCGGATGCCTGAGGGGCTCAAAAATGCTGGAGGAAGCTTCAGCAGAATGATGGCCAAAGTCCTTCATTCTCAGATAGGCAGAAATGTGCTAACATATGTTGATGATATCATAGTAAAAAGCATGAAGCAAGAAAATCACATTGCTGATTTGCAAGAAACATTTGCTAACTTTAGGCAAGCTGGCCTGAAGTTGAATCTAGAAAAATGTGTCTTCGGTGTAAAGAAGGGAAAATTCCTTGGTTGTCTGGTTTCGACAAAGGGAATCGAAGCTAATCCGACTAAAATCGAAGCTATTCTTCGGATGGAACCGCCGAGCACAAAGAAGGGGGCTCAACGGCAGATAGGAAGACTGGCATCCTTGAACCGATTCATATCTAGATCAGCAGAGAGGAATTTATCATTCTTCGAAGTGCTGAAGTCAGCCGAAGTCTTTCAATGGGGACCAGCTCAGCAAAAAGCCTTCGAAGAGCTGAAGCAGTATCTGATAGACCTAACGACGCTAACTCCACCCACACCAGGGGCTCCTCTGCTGTTGTATGTGGCAGCTTCACAGTCTACAGTAAGTGCAGCAGTTGTCCAGGAGAAGCTTGAAGGACAAACTAAAAAGCAAGCTCTAGTATACTTTGTTTCCGAGGTCCTCAGTTTATCAAAGAAAAATTATACAGAGTTGGAGAAGGTGCTATATGCTGTCTTAATGGCCTCCAGGAAGCTTCAGCATTACTTTCAAGCATTCCATATAATTGTTCCTTCATCACAGCCTTTGAAGGATATTATGAGAAACAGAGAAGCTACTGGATTGGAAAGTGGGCTGTGGAACTCAACGAGTTCACCATTGATTATGTACATAGATCCTCGATTCAGTCCCAGGCATTAGCAGACTTCATCGCTGATTGGACGCCAGGGGCTCAGGAGGAAGAAGCAAGGAAAGATGCCGAAGCCTGGACAGTGTTCTGTGACAGTTCCTAGGAACCTTCGGGGCAGGCGCAGCTGCTGTTTTAGTTGCACCTTCCAAAGTCAGAACATGCTATGCAGTGAAACTTGATTTTAGCTACACAAATAATATTGCTGAATACGAAGCCTTGCTTTTGGGGCTCCGAAAGTTAAAGGCAATGGGGGTAAGAAGGGCGGTTCTCAAAACAGATTCCCAAGTTATTTTTGGTCATATTGACAAGAGTTGTAAAGCAAGAGATCCGAGGCTTGAAATATACTTGGATACAGTTCGAAGGCTTGAAGCTTCGTTCGAAGGGTTTTTCGTCAAGAATATCCCACGAGGAGAAAATGAGCACGCTGATCTGCTAGCTAAGTCAGCGGCACAGGGGCTGCCTTTACCTTTGGAAGTATTCTTCGAGACAATAAGAGCACCTTCGGTGGAACTTCTTGAAAGAGCAGTGCTCAATATATCTCTTGTTCATAGTGAAGATTGGAGAACTGAGATTATATCCTTTCTCCAGGGCAATTACCTTTCAGATGACAAAGCATATAATAAGAGAATGGAGGCTAGAGCCCGACCATATGTAATAATAGAAGGGGATCTATACAAACATGGAGTCTGCTCTCCATTGCTTAAATGTTTATCTAGAGCTGAAGGTATAGAATTGATGAAGGAAATACACGCAGGCCTGTGTGGATCTCACATCGGATCTAGGCCCTTGCTGGGAAAAATCTTTCATCAAGGATTTTATTGGCCGAAGGCAGCTTCGGATGCAGCGGAATTAGTCCAAAAGTGTGAAGGTTGTCAAAAATGTGCAAGAGATCAAAAACAACCTTCATCCCTGACTCAGTTAATACAGCCCACTTGGCCGTTGCAAAGGTGGGGTCTTGATTTGCTAGGCCCACTTCTACCAGCACAAGGAAATTTAAGATATGTTGTGGTGGCGGTAGAATATTTTTCCAAATGGATTGAAGCGAAGCCTTTAGCCACAATTACCTCAGTCACTGTTCAGAAATTTTTCTGGCAAAATATTGTTTGTCGCTTCGGAGTGCCGAAGTCCATTACTGTGGACAACGGAACACAGTTTGATGCCGAAGCTTTCAAAGAGTTCTGCGAGCAAATTGACACGAAGATTCATTTTGCATCAGTCAGGCATCCGGAGTCAAATGGACTTGTTGAAAGAAATAATGGCATTATAATGACGGGAATAATGAAGTTAATCTTCAATCAGCCCAGGGGAAAGTGGCCAGAAGAATTGATCAAAGTGGTGTGGAGCCACAATACAACAATGTCAAGGTCAACAGGCTTTTCACCATTCAAATTACTGTTTGGTGACGAAGCAATAACTCTGGAAGAAGCTAAAGTAGGATCAATAAGAACAGTGGCTTCAGCAGAGGACGAAGCTGATTGTTCTATGGCAAAATATGCCTTAGAAGGGATCAGGCCTCAGGCTGTAGAGAACATCAATAAATATCAAGCCGAAACAATAAAATGGTGTGACAGAAAAGTTAGGTTAAAAAATATCAGGCTAGGTCACTTGGTACTTCGGAGAGTTGCCAACCCAGATACAGTAGGCAAGCTACAGTTGAAATGGGAAGGACCTTTTCTGGTAGTATCTTCGTCAAGACCCGGTTCCTACAGATTAAAGGATATGGACGGCAACGACATTCCTAGGCCTTGGAACGCGGATGAGCTTCGGCGATATTATGTATAGCTTGATGTAATCTTTTTATTTTTTTTCCTATGGCACCATTTTCCATTTCGAAGGGGGAGAAAGGTTTTTAATGGGGCCATAGCATGTAATTTCTCTTTTTCTTATTTCAGCTCTACAAGAGCAATATCCCCCAAAGATGTAAATGTAAAAACTGAGCTCACACCATCGAGTGCAAAGGAAAAAGAATAAACAGGGAGAAGCTCGAAAGACGTCCCTATGGGGATTCAGAGCACGACGAAGCTACAAAAAAGTTGTTCCTAAGGGAGCGCATCATAAGTTTTTTGCTCAAAAGTCGTTCCTAATGGAATGTAGAGCTTATAGCGAAAAGTCAACGCTGATTCCGCCGAAATATAAGGCGAAGCGTGAAAAGTCAACGCGATACCGCCGAAATAGAAGGCGAAGAAGTTCAAAAGATGTTCCTAAGGGAATGCAGAACTTACAGCGAAAAGTCAGCGCTGATACACCAAAAAATAAACGGTGAAGCCGAAAAATAGACGGCAAAGGGACTTTGTTTATTCTTAAGGGAATGAAGGCTATGGTTGTTGCTTCGTATATGTATTTGGACATTCATTTGCACGGTACATTACATCATAACATTTGCATTCATAAACATTCATTTAGACATACATAGGATCATCATTATCATAACACAGACAGTTGCTTCGGTTCTAAAGATCAGGCTTCGGCAAAAGAGAAAAAGAAGCAGTTTTTATGCTTCGCTGTGTACGAAAAGAAGGGAAGGTGTTTTTCGCCTTCGGCTCAAAAATGCTAGTTTTGTTCACACCAAAGCACTTCATACATTTACGGGAAGGTATGAATATATTACAATCTACGGACAAAGTTCATCAAGTAAAATTTAATTACAAAATTTGTTACAAAAAGTTTTTAGAGCTCTTCTACAGTCATCTATTCAAAGCTTCATCAGTACTCGTCGAGCTTCAGCTTCGGCATAGTCATCCATTAAAGCTTCAACGTTATCTTCTTACTCTTCAAGCTTCGGCTTCGGCTTCGTCATCCTACACGAATTAAAGTATTGTAAGAAAAATTCAAGTTCGAAGGAAGAGGTAAGCACAAGGTACGATTTTGTTACCGGCTTAAGATGACTCCGAGCTTCGTCACCAGCTTTCTCTCGTCCACCCTTTGTCCATACCACCTTTATAAATTTATTTGCTATGCTTCGGGCAAGGTTGGGGATATCATCCAGATCTGCTGGTGATAAGCTAAAATTGGGCCTATTGATAATTTTTCCGTGCTCACAGCCAGATTTCAGGAATGCAGCAGCAGTGCCCCGAGAAGCTACCAGGGCACAGAAATCACCATGTCCATCAATAACATCATCAAGGTCATCAATTTCACCTTCGATGTGTTCGAAGGCTCCTGGTAAATCTTCAGCCGAAGGAGTAAATTTTTCGCTGCTGGCCCTGACCGAATAGAAGACCTTCTTCAGCCGTTGAACACATCGATTGCTGAATTCCAAACATTTATTTTGAAGGCTTGTTAATGATTTTTGCAAATCTGAAACCTTCTGGACTTTGGCCTCAAATTTTTCATTAAGCTTCTATTTTTCTTGTTCGAAACTTTCTAACTAGCAGAGAAGCTTCGTATTCAGTTTTGCTATTTTAGCTTCAGCTTCTGCCAACAAGCCTTCGGCCGTCTGAAGCTCGAAGTCTTTCTTTTCAAGAGCAGCAGATTGGTCTTTTATTTTGCCTTCTGTTGGGGACTTGTTCTCAAATGCTATGAATTAGGAACAAGGCAACATAGAATGTTAGATATTAAAGCCCTTCGTCCGCTGAAGCATTATTTCCCCAAGGATTTAATGAGCTTCGGATGAAGGTTATGAATAATATATCACGAAGGTTGCACCTTCGTGATCAAAGATAAAACAATGTGAAATGAAATATAAAATATAAAACGTTACAGAATACCAAGAATAAATAACATTATTCATTTATTTTATAATGTGAACTTAAATATTAAAACATAATATTCAGGTACATTTATACCTTCGCCTTGGTAGAAAACAATAATTCCAGAGTACTGCGTTAGCAATTACAGGATTGCGTGAACAATAAAGGAGTACTATTCATCTATTTATAGGCACATGACGCAGCTTGTAAGAAATTACAGTCATGCCCCTTATAGAAGATCACAATTATAACTCAGACCCTTATAGACTAAAAAGTCATTCCATCTTTAAGTCGGTTCGATCCTTCGTCTTTGGATACGTTATAGTGTCGAAGCTTCATGAGCGGTAGCTTCGGTATCACGTATAAATAGATTTGCCGAAGGTGTTTCTTCCTGTAGGACCTTCGGCGACGAAGCATGGTCCCAACAGTAGCCCCTTCGTGGCGCTAGATCGTTTTTCGTAACGAGCTTGATCCGTGAAAAAGTCTCTTAGGCTTCGGGTAGCCGAAGGTCCGAAAAACACCGTCCCTGAGCTTGTTGCCGAGAAACGATACAACTTCCGAGCGCGGAGTAGTCCCACCATGCATATTTACCTTCTTGGGTTTTGTGGCCCACCGTTCAGTGGGTGCGAGCGACTGTTCGTCCGGTGTAGGAGACTTGACGATTCACTTTCTTACCTGTAGCACTATATAAACAGACAAGTAGGTGTGAAGTTACCACAACATTCATTGCAATTGCACTGTTTTGCTGCCAAAAATTTCACCATAGCCGAAGCTTGACCCTTGCACTCAAACAAAGCACCACTCCGGATTCTGCTTCATCACAAGAAGAGCTTTGGAAAAAAGGTTATTAATTTTAAAAAACTTTAGGAATTCATAATCAAATGGCTAGATTGCGCTCCACTGCCAGGATTGAGCGTGAGGGAGACGAGGCTGAAGCCACTGAAACTGTTCCTATTTCTGAAGCAATGAGGCGGTCTGGGTTGACAACATCAGAGGATATATCTGCTGCTGAAGCAAAACAAGCTGACGTTGAAGAAAATGAATCTGAAGATGAGTACGGTGCGATGCCGTCTAAACCCAGCCACCTAGAGTTTGGGAAGTCTACTATTACTGAGGGTGACATGGCTAAGTTACTGAAGTTAGGCTATTTCAGTGAAGACAAAAAGGAGCTGATTCGCTTCGGGGGAGAAGAGATTACCCCAAAGCCTAAAAAGATGAGGTAGTAGTTTTTAAGAGCTTCTTCAAAGCAGGGTTAAGATTTCCCCTACATGGGATGATTGCAGATGTTTTAGAGAGATTTGAGATTCACCTTCATCAGTTAACTCCTAACGCCATTGTTAGGCTTAGTGTTTACATCTAGGCACTCTGAAGCCAGGAGGCAGAGCCACTTGCCGAGGGTTTTTGCCAGGCACACGATCTTCATTACCAGACAAAAGCTAGAGAAGACGGGTTGCATGATAATTTCGGCTGCTACAATTTTGCATATCGGAAAGATGCTAAGTATCCAGTTATCAGTTATCGTACAAAATGGCCAGCTGGCTGGAAGAGTGAATGGTTTTATGTCAAAGTGGATGAAAAGAAGGAAAAGCTAGTTCAGAGCCCTTTAAGGTTAACCTTCGGAGAAACTAGGCCTCAATGCACCATGAATCCAGATAGCCCATGCCAGATTGCACTGAGCAAATTTCGGGTTGTTGCAGAGCACATTGGCACCAGGGATCTAGTCCAAGAATTCTTAGCATTCAACGTATTTCCAACTTTGAAGGAATGGGACATGCCGAAGCTGAAAGGAGAGAAGAAGAAGAAAGAACTTGTTCGACTACCTTATCATTTCAAGTTTAAAAAACATTTTAAAACACCTTGCCAAGAGTGGTTGGATACAATTGAGATTATGTGCAACGAGATCCTCGGCAACTATTCTAAAAAAGAAGATCAATTAATGACTGTGGCTTTTGGCACTCGTCCAAAGCGAAGAATGAATTGGGTGATGGATGCTTTGAATTTTGATTATCCTGACTATGAGCAGTTGGGCAAAGTTGCTGAAGGGCAAAAAAGAAAAAGAGTTGCCAGCGCTCTTGACAAAGAAGGTAGCAAATTGGCTAAAAAGGACAAAGAAATTTCTGAGAAAAGAAAACTGAGCCCTGAGCCGAAGATAGCTGCTCCAATGAAAAGAAAAGCTGCATCCCCGAAACCAAAGACATCGGGCCAAGAGGAGGAAGCTCCTGTGACACCTTCTCCTGTGACACCAATGACTGAACCTTTGCCTATCAAGCTAAGTCCGCCGGCGCCAGAACTGACAAAGTTTTTTCAGAAGGAAAAAGAACCTTCGGCAACAGAAAGTCCCGCTAAGCCGAAAAAGGAGAATTATCCAAGTGGCCGATGTCATTCATCAGACACCGCCACCGACATCGGCGTAAAAAATACCATTTATTGAAAGCGCTGGCACTGCCGAAACCGCAGCCACCGGAGCCGAAGCCATTGGAGCCGAAGCCACCGGAGCCGAAGCCACCGGAGCCGAAACCGAGACCGCCGAAGATCCCAATCTAGAAACCACACTTGGTGATATTGATAACATACTTCTAAAAATGGCTGAGGAAGAAGCTGCTGTGGCCGCGGTGGACACGACAATTGAGAAGGGAAAAGAGCAAACTAAAGATACCTTAGAAGAGGAAAATTTCAATTTTCAAGATATACTGGGACAAGAGTTATCAGAAACTGAAAAAGAAGAACTAAAGAAATATGCTGTATCCTGTGGGTACAAACCAGGGGCTCTGCTGTTTGGCGGAGTCAATGAAGGGAAACTAAGATGCCTTCGGAATCGAACCGAGGCCAAAGTTGTTAGGACTTTCTCAAAGAATGTTGGGCTGCCGAAGATTGAAGCGGACCTCTGCAGGTACCAGCGACAATATATCGCCGGTAGCTTGTTCTATGCTAATTTCAAGGTAAAAACTCTCAACTTTTATTGTTTTTTGAACTAAGATGTTTTCTGACGAAGGTTGTTTTGCCAGAGTATATTACTAAGTAAAGTGCTGAGGATGCAACAAGATCTTGAAGACGAGAAAACGAAGCTACCATCAAAGATCTAGAAAATAAAGTCAAAAGTTACGAAGCTGCTTTGAAGAAAAAGGACTTCGACATTCAAGAACTTGAAAATAAAGTTAAAGATCACGAAGCTGCCTTGGAGAAGAAGGACTTCGTCATTCACTCTATGGAAGGTTCACTGCTGAAGCTCAAGCCGAAATTGACAAATTAAACAGCGAATTACTCATAAAATCAGAAAAATCTGATCAAGAAAAAAGAATCTTGAAACAAGTCTCAAGACCGAAATTAAGAAGAATTCAAATTTGCAGAAATCATTGAAGGAGCTTTAGGAAAAATGTTTAGATTTCGGCAACCGATGTGTGCAGCGGCTGAAGGATGTGTTTTACTTAATTGGAGCCAGCTCTGATAAGTTTACACCTTCAGTTGAAAACCTGCCAAGCACCTTTGAATACATTGAGGGCGAAGTTGATGCACTTGACGAGGTTATCGCTGGGCATGCCGATTTTTGCGCCCTGTTAGCTTCTCGAGGCACGGCTACTGCTTTCCTGAAGGCTGGCTGCATGCACGGGAAAATTGTTAATAGGCCAAACTTCAGTTTGTCGCCAACAGATTTGATTGACATCCCCAGCCTAGCTCGAAGCGTAGGAAATAGGTTTATGACCCAGATTTGGATAAACGGTGGGCGAAAAATGGCTGGTGATGAAGCTCGGAGCCACCTTAAGCCAGTGAGAAACTTATACTTGTTACTTTTACCTTCTCCTTGAACTCTGCGGTTTTCTCATTCCGTTTTAATATGTACAAGATGATGAAGCTAAAGAATGACGAGCTGAAGCCTTAACAGATGTTCCAAAAGACTTCGCTGCATAAGATTCTAGAGAAAATTTTGTAATATGATTGTAATGAAATTTATGTAAATTTGTACGTACCTTGTAATATATCTTTTCCCCTTTGTCCGTGTACAATCTGCTTTGCTGTGGACGAAATTTTCTTTTTGAGCCGTAGGCGAAAAACACCTTCCCTTCTTTTCGTACACAACGAAGCATAAAAATTTCTTCTTTCTGTTTTTCTCCGAAGCTTTATCCTCATAGTCAAAGCATCTGCCTTTTCTGTATGATATGATGATAATGATCCTATGTATGTCTAAATGAATGTTTATGAATGCAAATGTCATGATGTGATGTATCGTGCAAATGAATGTCTGAATACATATTCGAAGCCATAATCATAGCCTTCATTCCCTTAGGAATGACTCAAATCTTTTTGCCGCTTATTTTTCGGCTTCACCATTTATTTTTCGGTGTATCAGCGCTGACTTTTTGCTGTAAGCCTCCCTTAGGAGCTTCTTCGCCTTTTACTTCGGTGGAATCAGCGTTTATTTTTCGCTGCAAGCCTCCCTTAGGAGCTTCTTCACCTTTTACTTCGGCGGAATCAGCGTTTATTTTTCGCTGTAGGCTCTGCATTCCCTTAGGAACGACTTTTGAGCTTCTCCCTGTTTTCTTTTCTTTTTCCTTTGCACTCGATGGTGCGTTCTCAGCTTTTACATTTACATCTTTGGGGGATATTGCTCTTTATAGAGTTGAAACAAGAAAAAGAAAAATTACATGCTGTGGCCCCATTAAAAACCTTTCTCCCCCTTTGGAAAGGAAAAGGGTGCCACAAGAAAGAATAGAAAAAATTACATCAAGCTAAACATAATATCGCCGAAGCTAATTCGCATTCCATGATCTAGGAATGTCGTTGCCGTCCATATCCTTCAATCTGTAGGAACCGGGTCTTGACGAAGATACTACTAGAAAAGGTCCTTCCCACTTCAGCTGTAGCTTGCCTACTGTCTCTGGGTTGGCTACTCTTCGAAGCACCAAATGTCCTGGCTCAATATTCTTTAGGCAAACCTTTCTATCACGCCATTTTATTGTTTCGGCTTGGTATTTATTGATGTTTTCCACAGCTTGAAGCCTGATCCCTTCTATAGCATCTTTTTCCACAGAATAATCAGCTTCAGCTTTGTCTTCTGCCGAAGCTACTATTCTTACTGATCCTACTTTTGCTTCTTCCGGAGTTATTGCTTCGTCACCAAACAGCAATTTGAATGGTGTAAAACCTGTTGATCTTGATATTGTTGTATTGTGGCTCCACACCACTTTGATTAATTCATCTGGCCACTTTCCCCTAGGCTGATTGAACATTAACTTCATTATTCCTTTCATTATGATGCCATTAGCCCTTTCAACAAGTCCATTTGACTCCGGATGTCGAACTGATGCAAAATGGATCTTCGTGCCAATTTGTTCACAAAATTCTCTGAAAGCTTCGGAATCAAACTGCATTCCATTGTCCACAGTGATGGCCTTCGGCACTCCGAAGCGACAGACAATATTTTGCCAGAAAAACTTTCGAATAGTAACCGAAGTTATTGTGGCTAAAGGCTTTGCCTCAATCCATTTAGAAAAATATTCCACTGCCACTACAACATACCTTAAGTTCCCTTGTGCTGGTGGTAGCGGACCTAACAAATCAAGGCCCCACCTTTGCAAAGGCCAAGTGGGTTGTATTAACTGGGTTAAAGACGAAGGTTGTTTTTGATCTCTTGCACATTTCTGACAGCCTTCGCACTTTTGTACTAATTCCGCAGCATCCAAAGCTGCCTTTGGCCAATAAAATCCTTGACGAAAAACTTTTCCCAGCAAAGGCCTAGATCCAATGTGAGATCCACACAGGCCTGCGTGTATTTCCTTCATCAATTCTATACCTTTGGCTCTGGATAAACATTTGAGTAGTGGAGAACAGACCCCATGCTTGTACAGCTCCCCTCCTATCATAACATATGGTCGAGCTCTTGCCTCTATTCTCTTGTTATAAGCTTCATCATCTAAAAGAAAGTTACCCTGAAGGAAAGAGATGATCTCAGTTCTCCAGTCTTCACTATAAACAGGAGATATATTGAGGACTGCTCTTTCAAGAAGTTCAACCGAAGGTGCTTTTATTGTTTCAAAAAATACTTCTGAAGGTAAGGGCAGCCCCTGTGCTGCTGACTTGGCTAGCAAATCAGCATGTTCATTTTCTCCTCGAGGAATATTTTTGACAGAAAACCCTTCAAAGGAAGCTTCAATCCTTTGGACCGTTTTTAAATATTTCTCAAGCTTCGGGTCTCTTGCCTTACAACTCTTGTCAATATGACCAGAAATAACCTAGGAATCAGTTTTAAGAACCGCCCTTCTAATTCCCATTGCCTTTAACTTCCGAAGACCCAAAAGTAAAGCTTCGTACTCAGCAATGTTATTTGTACAGCTGAAATCAAGTCTTGCTGTGTAGCAAGTTTTAACTTTAGAGGGTGCGACCAACACAGCGGCTGCTCCTGCCCCGAAGGTTCCCCAAGAACCATCGCAGAATACTGTCCAAGCTTCGACATCTTTACTCGCTTCTTCTTCCTGAGCCCCTGGCATCCAGTCAGCAATGAAGTCTGCTAACGCTTGAGACTAAATCGAAGATCTATGCACATAATCAATGCAAAACTCATTGAGTTCCGCAGCCCATTTTCCAACCCTTCCAGTAGCTTCTCTATTTCTCATAATATCCTTCAATGGTTGTGAAGAAGGGACAATTATATTGTATGCTTGAAAATAGTGCCGAAGCTTCCTGGAAGCCATCAAAACAGCATACAGCACCTTCTCCAATTCTGTGTAATTTTTCTTTGATAAACTAAGAACTTCGGATACAAAGTATATTGGGGCTTGCTTTTTGACTTGCCCTTCAAGCTTCTCTTGGACAAGTGCCGCACTTACCGCTGAGTGCGAGGCTGCCACATATAACAACAGAGGAGCCCCTGGCGTTGGTGGAGTTAACGTCGTTAGGTCTATCAAATATTGCTTCAGCTCTTCGAAGGCTCTCTGCTGAACTGGTCCCCATTGAAAAACTTCGGCTGACTTCAATACTTCGAAGAATGGTAAATTTCTCTCTGCTGATCTAGATATGAATCTGTTGAGAGATGCCAGTCTTCCTGTCAATCGTTGAGCCCCCTTCTTTGTGCTTGGTGGTTCCATTCGAAGAATAACTTCGATTTTATTTGGATTAGCCTCAATCCCTTTTGTTGAAACTAGGCAACCAAGGAATTTCCCCTTCTTTACTCTGAAAACACACTTTTCTGGATTCAGTTTTAGACCGGCCTGTCTAAAATTAGCGAAAGTCTCCTGCAGATCAGCAATGTGATTTTCTTGCTTCGTGCTTTTTACAATGATATCATCGACATAAGTTAGCACATTTCTGCCTATCTGAGAATGAAGAACCTTTGCTGTCATTCTGCTGAAGCTTCCTCCAGCATTCTTGAGCCCCTCAGGCATCCGAAGGTAACAATATGTTCCGCTAGGGGTTATGAAGCTGGTTTTTGGCTCATCCTCCTTCTTCATCCAAATTTGATGATAGCTTGAATAACAATCCAACAGACTCATAAGTTCTGATGAAGCTGCTGCATCAACTAGGGAATCTATCCTTGGCAATGGAAACTCATCCTTCGGACAAACCTTGTTGAGATCAGTAAAATCAATACACATCCTCCATTTGCCATTGGCCTTTTTTACATAACAGTGTGTTGGAGACTTGTTCTCAAATGCTATGAATTAAGAACAAGGCAACACAGAAAGAAGTTAATGGTTAATGCCCTTCGTCCTTCGAAGCATTATTTCCCTTAGGATATAACGATCTTCAGACGAAGGTCATGAAGGACATACCTTCATCATCACAGTTTATATTGATAAAAGGAGAAGCATATGAAACATGAGAGAATAACATGAATAATCACATAACATTATTACATGTCCTTATTCTATAATCATGGAAGAATAAGAACAATATTGAATTACATTTGTACCTTCGGCTTGAGAGAAGGCAAAAATACAAGCGTGACGCACGAGCGAGTACAAGTCAGCGTGAACAGTACGGGGGTACTGTTCATCTATTTATAGGCACGGGACACAGCCCATATAAAATTACATTCATGCCCTTTACACTTGATAGTAATTCTATAGTAATCCACCGTGGTCCGAATAGCCTTTTCACCTTTAAGTCGGTTTCTTTTTCCGCTACCACGCCGAAGCTTCCCCGCTCACATCTTCGGCGTTGAATCAACCTTCGTATTACTTTGGGCTTCTCCTACTGTGATATCGACTCGAGTCCGAAGATACCTGTTCACAGATTATACTCCAGAAACACTGTTAAATCCTGTTTTTGAGGACCTTCGGAAGCCGAAGGCCCCCAACAGTAGCCCCTTGCAATATTAATTTGTTAAAATAATAAATTTAGATTGCGACATGGACGAAGGCTTTAAGCCGAAGGTCCGAAAAAACACCTTCCCTTTGCTAGAATAGCAACATTCACTGACAGGCGGGGTCTTTCAATTTTTAACGGACTGGGCGTATAAATAAGAGCATACCGCGAGCTCATTTGGCATGCTCTCTTGCCATCTGTTCTCGCTCACTCAATTTTTAGCTCTTGCGCACCAAGATTTGCTTAGCTTTTTAAGTTTTTAAGCTTCGGCGTTGAAAACAGTTTCTTAGTGTTTCCAAAGATGTCTGAAGATAAGAAGGCTGGTCCTGAGATGAAGCTGAGTCTCTCTGAAGAGAAGAACCTGGGGTTTCTTATAGCAATGTCGAAGACCAACACAGAAAAAATCACCAAAGAGATTTTAGAAGGTTTGTCTGAAGATACTGATGACAGTGACAGTTATGATGTGGATAGTGGTGGTGAAGACTCCGAAGATCGCCCCTGGCGACCAAGCCATTCAGTTTTTGGCAAGTCAGGTATCAAAGAAAATCATCTTGTCAACATGAGGGGAAGATACTTCCGGGATTTATCCATTGTGAGGGTCGACGAAGGAGAGAAAACTTGCCCGACCCCTGAGGAAAATGAAATCGTGGTGTTCCGAAGCTTTTTGAAAGCTGGACTACGATTTCCCCTGAGCAGCTTTGTCGTAGAAGTGCTGAAAATGTTTGAAATCTATCTTCATCAACTTACCCCCGAAGCAATTATAAGGCTGAATATCTTCGTGTGGGCCGTAAGAAGCCAAGGTCTGGAACCTGATGCGAAAAGTTTCTGCAACATACACGAGTTATCATACGAGACAAAACCCTGGGGTAAGGAATAGTATCACAATAATTTTGGCTGCTACAGTTTCGTTTCTCGGTCTGGGTCAAGCTGTCCCGTGCCAACATTTCGGAAGAGATGGCCCGGCGACTGGATGACAGAATGGTTCTATGTGAAAAATGACCTGAAAGCACGGGAAGATATTAAAGGTATAATTATGCGCCCTATTTGGCAAAGTTTCGGCCTGCGAAAGCCGAAGGTTGAGATGAATGAAGCTGCCGAAGAATGCCAGAGAGCCTTCGGAGTTATTTGTTCTTTTATTGGAACGAGAGATTTGGTCCAAGAGCATATTGCCTTCAGAGTATGGCCGCTCGCGGAAAAATGGGAAATGCCGCAAGAGACCATAAAGGAGGCTGACGAAGGTGGACTTATCAGATTGAAGTATACTTTCAAATTCGGAGATAAATTCGTTGAGCCAGATGATGACTGGCTGAAAAGCATTGAAAATTTAAGTGATGAACTACTTGGGGCTTACTCGAAGGCCGAAGATACTGCATTGTCAGCAGCCTTCGGAGGCCGAAAAAAGAAAAGACTGAACCGAGTGTTTGACACAATCGGGTTCGTCTACCCTGACTATCGTTATCCCATTCGAGGGCAGAAAAGAAAAGGCGCGACCTCTGCGAAAGAAGAAGCTGCAGCTGCTCCTAGTGAGCCAGCACCGAAAAGAAAAAGGATAAAGGTTCTCATACATCGGCCACGCTATATTGAACCAGCCTCGGTGCCTGAATTCACCGGAGAGACTTCTTCGGCCACCGAGGCTGAACAGCCAACCTTGCTGCCAGTAATCGCAGAAATAGCCGAAGCGCCAACAAGAACAGAATTGGAAGAACCAAAGATTCTGTTATCAGAAACCAAAGAGATGGCCGAAGCGCCATCAACAGAAAAAATGGAAGAAACAAAAGGATCAGCTGAGGGATCAAAAATATTAGAAGTTTTAAGTCCTTCAGCAAATGTTGACACAACAAAAATCCAAAAGGGGCCCGCAGTGACTCCGAAAAGAAAAAGAATGGTCAATGTGCTAGATGTTCTAGAAACAATTAAGTCCTCAAGCACAACTCCGAGGAAGACTGTTGAAACCTCCGAAGCGAAAACTGAGATTTTTGATACTAAAGCTCCAGAGCAAGAAACTGAAGCTGAAGCTGGGCCTTCGGAGCCCACGAAGGTAAAATCCTTGGAAACCGAAGAAGAAAAAATGACAGAGCCAATTCTTGTTGAAAAAATCAGTGCTGTTGCCCCCGAAGCATCCCCCAAAGTCCTTGATTATATTGTTCGACATGCTTTGGGGAAAAAGTTATCAGAAGAAGAAATTTTTGAAGCTAATCATTATGCCAAAGAATTGAAATATCCGAAGGGGGCACTAGTGTTCAATGGTACAAATGAAGAAGATTTCCTATACTGCCTCCCGGATAACAAAGAACTACTTGTCTGCCGGGAAATGGCCCGAAGCATGGGGTTTCCGAAGCTGGAGGCTGGCCTCTGCGCGATGACAAAGGACGATCTTGCGGACAGCCTTGCGTATAATAGCCTGAAGGTACGAGATCTGCGCATTTGGAAACTTTATGATTTGAAATCTATTGTTTTATTCTTATACTAACTTTTTACATATAGGGTTTAATACTAAGCAACGCGCTGAGAGCGCAAAAGAATGCCGAAGATGAGAGCTATGAAATTGCTTTCAACAACCTTCGAACAGAGGTTATCAAACTAAGGAACGAAGCCCTGGAGAAGGACAAAATTCTAGTTACATTGGTGGATAAAATAAAGGAGAACGAAGCTGCGTCTAAAGCACAAGTTGCAGCTCAAAAGCACGAGATTGACGATCTTCGGAAGCAATTAGCCCGGGCTAAAGAAGAACGCATACTTGAAGAAACGAAGCGAGAACTTAGCGACCAATGGGCAAATCATTTAGAAGGAACTGTCGAAGAGCTTCGTTCATCCAAGAAAAGATGCTATAACAAATCTATAGAATGTGTTAAGAAAATGAAAACTAGCTTCGCCAGCGTTGGCGCATTTTCGAGTGAAGAAAACTTTACGAGAGGCAACCCCGAAGGCCCCATTGAATGGATTAGCCACGAAGCTGAGGCCTTCGAAGAAATTTTAAATAGCCGCGGAGATATATGTGCTTTTTCGGGTGCCAGGGGAATTGCCACCATTTTGGAGAAAAAGGGCTGTGAGCATGTAAAAATTTTAGCGCAATCCGAAGCTACCTTGCCCTTCGAAGATGCAAAGGATCCTTCAGCCGAAGCTAGCATGGTTGGTGGAAAATTTTTTACCGATGTCTGGGACAATGGTGGCCGAGAAATGGCCCGAGAAATTATCCAAAAAAGCGAAAAGGGCATCCATGATGCTAGAAAAGTAGCAGAGGCTGCTGAGAAAAGCGTGGAGCCCGAAGGGCAAATAGGTATTAACTAGTGGTTTTTATTGTGTTGTAATTTTTAATTTTAAACTTCGTTCGCAATTTGTAATAGCAATGTAGCTGTATCCTGTCCTCCCTCAGATCCTACTAAAGTGTCTCCAGGTCCTCCCCCGAAAGATGACGATGAAATTAAAAAGATGGCCGAAGCTATCATGGATCAAGTTGTCAATCAACTCCTGAACGAAGCTGCAGAAGTAGTACTTAGGGAAGACTAGGTGCTACTGTAAAAACTTCTGAAATGTAATATGTGTAATATCTTGTAACCCTGAATGTAATAAACTTGTTTTTTATGATTCAATTCTTTACGATGCATGAAATTTTACATACGTACTGTTTTTGAGTCTTTGACGAAAAAACACCTTCCCTTCTTTTCATGCTTCGTGAAGAAGAATTTTCATTTATCGCAACAATACCCATAGTGTTCTGATGAAGAACATCCAAACTTCGTGAAAATATTTTCCGAAGCTACATTCCGAAGATCAATATTGTATCCCCTTCTTGTGCCATATGCAGAATGATGTATGATGCTTATGCTATGCAAAATGATGTGATGATGTTATGCTATGAGAAAAGGTATTCGTTCCGAAGCTACACACACATCCCTGCAATAAAATACATAATCTTTTTTGAATCAGCGTTGACTTTTCGCTATAAGCCTCCCTTAGGAGCTTCTTCGCCTTTTACTTCAGCGGAATCAGCGTTGACTTTTCGTTGTAAGCTCTGCATTCCCTTAGGAACGACTTTGGAGCTTCTTCGCCTTTTACTTTCGGCGGAATCAGCGTTGACTTTTCGCTGTAAGCTCTGCATTCCCTTAGGAACGACTTTGGAGCTTCTTCGCCTTTTACTTTCGGCGGAATCAGCGTTGACTTTTCGCTGTAAGCTCTGCATTCCCTTCGGAACGACTTTGGAGCAAAAAACTTACACTGCGCTCCTTTTGGAACGACTTCTTGTTGCTTCGAAGAATTCATACCATGTCTTCTTTGTTAAAATAAATTTAATAATCCGAAGGTCCTCCTTGCTATTGCAAACTTTTAAGCTTCGACAACTTAAGCCTGTGTAGAAGATATGTTTTCCTTGTGGCAAACAACAAAACTATTACTTGAAATTTAAAAAGTGTCCTTTATTACACAGAAAATAAAACTGAATGGAAAAGACTGCTGTTGAGGTAGGATATTTGTCAATAGATGTGCTTCGACTCTGGCACAGCGCTATTGATTGTGCGAGCTTCGGATTGTTCTCTGAAGTCCCTTTGATGTGGAGCATATTGGCTCCCTTCTGGCTGGTGACCTTGTTGCAGCGGTGGTGGAGGCGGAGGCTGTTGCCAGGAAGCTTGAGGTTGACTCGCCGAAGCAACAGAAACTGTAGGGTGGTTGCCTACGTATTCTAGGATGTAAGGTGAATGGTACGAAGCAGTATGCATGACCTGCTTCGGCTGAGCTTGTTGTGCTGCAGCTTCGGCTATCTCCTTTTGCTTCTGGATGGTAACATGGCACATCCTGGTGGTATGGCCCTTGTTTTCACCACAGAACAAGCAAAATATTCTCCTTGGTTGATCTCCAAATCTTCCGTCGAAGCCCCTGGCGCCTCTGCCTCTTGGAGCTAGTGGCCGGAAGAAGCTTTGCTGTTGCCCCGAAGCCTGTGAGGAGCACTGTGGCCTTTGCTGCTGACTCCCCTTATCATCATTTTGAGTAGAGTTGTGAATTGACCTGACGTGCCTTGGATAGAATCTTCCTCCGAAGCCCCTGGTCATTTCGGAAAACCTGAAAGCCTCCTCCCTTCTTTGGCGAAAATCATTGTCGGCACGAATATACTCGTCCATCTTCTGGAGCAGCTTCTCCAAAGTTTGAGGAGGCTTCCTAGCAAAGTACTGAGCTGAAGGTCCAGGCCGAAGTCCCTTGATCATGGCCTCAATGACAATTTCGTTGGGCACCGTTGGCGCCTGCGCCCTCAAACGCAAGAACCTCCTGACATACGCCTGAAGGTATTCTTCGTGATCCTGGGTGCACTGGAACAGGGCCTGAGCAGTGACCGGCTTCGTCTGAAACCCTTGGAAGCTGGTTAACAACATGTCCTTCAGTTTTTGCCATGAAGTGATCGTTCCTGGTCGAAGGGAGGAATACCAGGTTTGAGCAACACTCCTGACAGCCATAACAAAAGACTTTGCCATGACTGCAGCATTGCCACCATACGAAGATACTGTTGCTTCGTAGCTCATCAAAAACTGCTTCGGGTCTGAATGGCCGTCGAATATGGGAAGCTGGGGCGGCTTGTAGGACGGAGGCCAAGGTGTAGCCTGCAGCTCAGCGGACAGAGGAGAAGCATCATCAAAAACAAAATTTCCATGATGGAAGTTGTCATACCAGTCATCTTCATTGAGGAAACCCTCCTGATGAAGGTTTTGGTTCTGAGGCCTTTGGTTCTGCTCATCGTGAGTAAGATGACGAACTTCTTCAGAAGCTTCGTCTATCTGCCTTTGCAGTTCAGCTAGCCTGGCCATCTTTTCCTTCTTCCTCTGCACCTGTTGATGAAGCATCTCCATGTTTCTGATCTCCTGGTCTAGCTCATCCTCTTGCGGTGTTGGGCTGACAGCCTTCCTCTTCTGGCTTCGGGCCTCCCGAAGAGAGAGAGTCTCCTGATTGGGGTCCAGTGGTTGCAGAGGTGCAGCCCCAGTTGCTGAAGCTTTCTTCGGCGCCATAGCGAAGGTTTATGATCGCCGAAGGTGTTAAAAAACTCAAAGGGTGGTAGTGAGTTCACCGGAGGTGGGCGCCAATGTTGGAGACTTGTTCTCAAATGCTATGAATTAAGAACAAGGCAACACAGAAAGAAGTTAATGGTTAATGACCTTCGTCCTTCGAAGCATTATTTCCCTTAGGATATAACGATCTTCAGACGAAGGTCATGAAGGACATACCTTCATCATCACAGTTTATATTGATAAAAGGAGAAGCATATGAAACATGAGAGAATAACATGAATAATCACATAACATTATTACATGTCCTTATTATATAATCATGGAAGAATAAGAACAATATTGAATTACATTTGTACCTTCGGCTTGAGAGAAGGCAAAAATACAAGCGTGACGCACGAGCGAGTACAAGTCAGCGTGAACAGTACGGGGGTACTGTTCATCTATTTATAGGCACGGGACACAGCCCATATAAAATTACATTCATGCCCTTTACACTTGATAGTAATTCTATAGTAATCCACCGAGGTCCGAATAGCCTTTTCACCTTTAAGTCGGTTTCTTTTTCCGCTACCACGCCGAAGCTTCCCCGCTCACATCTTCGGCGTTGAATCAACCTTCGTATTACTTTGGGCTTCTCCTACTGTGATATCGACTCGAGTCCGAAGATACCTGTTCACAGATTATACTCCAGAAACACTGTTAAATCCTGTTTTTGAGGACCTTCGGAAGCCGAAGGCCCCCAACACAGTGTTAGCTAGCTATTCTGGATACTTCACTTCTCTGATGACTCCAGCGCTGAGGAGTCTTTTTACTTCATTTCGAGCACCTTCGGCCTTGTCATCAGACATCTTCCAAAGCCTCTGCTTTCTGGGTCTGAAGGATGGATCAACATTGAGCGAGTGTTCAATAACATCCCTGTTGACGCCACAGAGATCGTTAGCCGACCATGCAAAGACATCTTTGTTGTTGAACAGGAACCTTATCAGGGTTTTCTCTTGTTCCTCAGATAATTGAGATCCCAGCAGCACCTTCTGCTCTGCGATATCTTCGCATAAAAGCATGGGTTTTGGCTGATCGGCCGAAGCAGCCTTCTCCCTTCTGTACTTGTACTGCTCACAAGCTTCGGCTTCATCTATATTGTGGATTGCCTTTGAATCAGTCCAATTCCCCTTGGCCTTTCTGGCAGCTTCCTGACTCCCATGAATAGCAATAGGTCCCTGATCCGAAGGTACCTTCATGCAAAGATATGCTAGATGAAGAATTGCTTCGAAAGCATTGAGTGTTCCACGACCAATGATAGCATTGTAACGATACTCCATGTCGACAATGTCAAACACAATTTGCTCAGTCCTTGTATTGTTGACGAATCCGAAGGTCACTGGAATGGTAATCTTACCAAGCGCTATAATCTGTCTTCCTCCAAAGCCACAAAGAGGGTGCGTAGCATCATGAATCTTGTCTTCGGGCTCTTGCATTTGTCTGAAGGCCTTAGCAAATATAATATCCGCTGCACTGCCTGTATTAACCAAAACATTGTGGACCAGAAATCCTTTGATCACACAAGAGATAACCATAGCATCATTGTGTGGGTAATCCTTGAGCTGAAGATCCTCTTGAGAGAAGGTAATTGGGATGTGAGACCATCTTGACTTGATGAAGGGTCCTTGTACCCCTACATGTTGTACTCTTCTTTGTGCCTCCTTCTTTTGTTTCTTGTTAGCCGGCTCTGAGCATGAACCACCTGTTATCGGGAGAATCAGCTTCGGAGCCGAAGCAGTTCCAGCTTGGTTCTTGAACGAAGCCATCAACTCAAAAAGTGGAAGTGAGTTCAGCGGAGGTGGGCGCCAATGTTGGGGACTTGTTCTCAAATGCTATGAATTAGGAACAAGGCAACATAGAATGTTAGATATTAAAGCCCTTTGTGCGCTGAAGCATTATTTCCCCAAGGATTTAATGAGCTTCGGACGAAGGTTATGAATAATATATCACGAAGGTTGCACCTTCGTGATCAAAGATAAAACAATGCGAAATGAAATATAAAATATAAAACATTACAGAATACCAAGAATAAATAACATTATTCATTTATTTTATAATGTGAACTTAAAAATTAAAACATAATATTTAGGTACATTTATACCTTTGCCTTGGTAGAAAACAATAATTCCAGAGTACTGCGTTATCAATTACAGGATTGCGTGAACAGTAAAGGAGTACTGTTCATCTATTTATAGGCACAGGACGCAGCCTGTAAGAAATTACAATCATGCCCCTTACAGAAGATCACAATTATAACTCAGACCCTTATGGACTAAAAAGTCATTCCATCTTTAAGTCGGTTCGATCCTTCGTCTTTGGATACGTTATAGTGTCGAAGCTTCATGAGCGGTAGCTTTGGTATCACGTATAAACAGATTTGCCGAAGGTGTTTCTTCCCGCAGGACCTTCTGCGACGAAGCATGGTCCCAACACCTTCTAAGTTCTCGATTATAACCTCGTGTTTTTTGTCTTCCAAATCTTGCTGCATTTTTAAAGCTTTGCTCAGCAACATACTCTGTACATAAACATCCTTCATTAGAAAACATGTTCGTCATTACAAACGATTAAAAGTTAGGGAAATGTTGTTTACCTTGAAATTAGAATAAAACAAACTACCGACGATGTGCTGTCGTCGGTAGCGGCTGATGTATGTTTCGAGCTTCGGAAAACCAATACTCTTTGATAGAGTACCGATAACCTTCGCTCTGGTCTGATCCCAGATACAGCCCAGCTTTTCATCATCGATACCACCAAAGAGAAATGCCCCCGGTCGATACCCGCAAGATATGGCATACTCTTTTAACTCTTCTTTTTCGGCCTTTGTCAGCTCTTGCCCAACTAAGTTTTGAAAATTAAAAATTTCATCTTCTAAAGTGTCTTCGGCTATTTCTTTCTTTTTCTCGGGCTCCGGGGCCGAAGTCTCTCCGGTAGCTGCTGCAACTTCTTCTGTGGCCATGTCTTGCAGTATTTTATCAATATCTGCAACTGTGGTTTCTAATTCTATATCTTCGGCTGTGGTAGCTTCGGCAGCCGTAGCCTCCGAAGGTGCAGCTTCGGTAGCCGTTATGTCCTCAATAGCTGGCGCCTTCGGAGCTGAAGCTTTTTGTGGCGTCTTTTCAATGACTTCCGTCACTGTAATGATTCTTTGCTTTTTTGGCCTACCTGCCTTCTTCGTTTTTGTGGGCTCCTTGTCCTTCTGAAAAAGCTTCGTCATATGTGACCCTAATGGACTCAGCTTGACAGGCAAGGATTCAGTCATTACCTTTAAAATTTCCTCTACGACGGTGGTAGAAGGTGATGCAGCAATTTCTTCTTCTTCTTCGCCAATTGCCTTCTGCTCCGGAGCTATAGCCTTTCTTTTCTTTGAAGCATCTCTTTTTGGCTCGGGCTTTGGTTTTTTCTTTTTCAATTGATCTTCATCATCTTTATTCAGAATATCAGCCACTTTCTTCCTTTTTTGCCCTTCGGCACCCTTGTCTAGCCGCTCGTAGTCGGGATATTCAAAGTCAATAGCATCCATTACTCGGTTCAGTCTTCGCTTCGGACGGGTGCCGAAGGCCGCAATCATCAACTGATCTTCTTTTTTGGAGTAATTGCCGAGTATTTCATTGCACATTACTTCGATTGTGTCCAGCCATTCTTGGCAAGGCACTTTGAAATGTCTCTTGAATTTGTAATGGTAAGGCAACCGAACAAGCTCCCCTTCCTTCTTTCTTCCTTCAAGCTTCGGCATGGCCCACTCTTTCATAGTTGGGAACACTCTGAAGGCCAAAAATTCTTGCACTAAGTCCCTAGTGCCGATGTGCTTCGCAATAATTCTAAATTTAGCCAGAGCAATTTGGGTCGGACCCTCTGGTGTCATGTTGCACGGGGGTCTGGTCTCTCCGAAGATCAATTCCAACGGACTCTGGACCAATTTCTCCTTATCTTCGTCAACTTTGACATAAAACCACTCGGATTTCCAGCCAGCTGGCCACTTGCTACGGTAACTGATCACAAGAAATTTTATAGTCTTGCGGTAGGCAAAATTGTAGCAGCCAAAGTTTTCATGTAGCCCATCTCCTCTAGCCTTGGTCTGGTAATGAAGCTCGTGCACTCGGCAAAAACCTTCGGCAAATGGTTCCACCCCTTGGCTTCGGAGGGCCCAAATATAAATGCTAAGCCTAACGATAGCGTTAGGAGTTAGCTGATGAAGGTAGATCCCAAACTTCTTCAGCACATCAGCAATCATCTTGTTCAAAGGGAATCTTAAACCAGCTTTAAAGAAACTTTTGAAGACCACTACTTCATCTTTTCCTGGCTTCGGAGTAGTTTCTTCCCCACCAAAGCAAATCAGCTCTTTCTTCGCTTCACTAAATAGCCCAACTTCATCATCTTAGGCAAATCACCTTCAGAGATGGTAGATTTTCCGAAATCTAGGTGGATGGGTTTACTCGGCACTGCACTGCTGAAATCATCTTCGGAATCAGTCTCCTCAACATCAACTTGCTCTGCTTCAGCGGCAGGTGCATCCTCCGATGTTACCAGCCCAGACTGCTTCATCGCTTCGGAAATGGGAACAGTCTCAGTAGCTTCGGTTTCATCTCCTTCACGATCAACCCTGGCAGTGGAGCACACTCTCGCCATTTGATTATGAATTTTTTGAAATTTTTTGAAGTTGTTGACTTTTTTGATATTTTTGAAGCTCTTCCTCTTCTGACGAAGCAGAATCAGAAGCGACGCTTCGTTTGAGCATGATGATCAAGCTCTGGCTATGGTTAAATTTTTGGCAGCAAAACAGTGCAATAGCAATGAATGCCGTGGTAACTTCACACCTACCCGTATGTTTATATAATGCCGCAGGTGGGAAGGTGAATCGTCAAGGTCTTCCACACCGGATAAACAGCCACCTGCACTTGCTGAACGGTGGGCCACAGGGTCCGGGAAGGTGAATCGCTAGGGCGCGTGTAACTGCTGCAAGATGGGGCCACCTCGCGCGCGGATTATTTTAATCGTTTCTCGCCAACGAGCTCAGGGAAGGTGTTTTTCGGATCTTCGGCATCCTAAAGCTTAGAAGACTTTTTCACGGATCAAGCTCGTTATGACAAACGATCTAGTACCGCGAAGGGGCTACTGTTGGGGGTATGCTTCGTAGCCGAAGATCCTAAAGGAAGAAAACACCTTCGGAAGATCTTCCCAGAAGCAGCGCCGAAGCTGTCACATATAAAGCTTCGGCACAATGATGGATCTCACGACGAAGGGGCGAACCGACTTAAAGATGAAATGACTTAAAACTCGTGATGTTCTGTGTCATTATTATAGTTAATTGTAAAGGGCATATATGTAATTATACACAGGTTGCGCCCTATGCCTATAAATAGGTGAACAGTACTCCTGTACTATTCACGCAATCTTGTAATCGCTAACGCATTACACTGAAATCATCGCTTTCTGCCAAGGCGAAGGTATAAATTTAATGAAATATGTTAATAATGTTATCTGTTTTTAACATATCTCTTTCTAATGTTTTACAATTTATACTTTATTTTACATTATTTTATAAGCTTGATCACGAAGGTATGACCTTCGTGATATTCTGGTCATGGCCTTCGTCCGAAGTTCATTAAACCCTTGGGGAAATAATGCTTCAGCGGACGAAGGGCATTAACGTTTAATATTCTGTGTTGCCTTGTTCTTAATTTATAGCATTTGAGAACAAGTCCCCAACACTATCCAAACATGGCCGAACCCACAAAGGTGAGGAGCAAAGGCAAAGCACTTACAAGTGTCAAAACTTGGGATGACTCTTCAAGCGAAGATGAATCTCCAAGGGCACGCAGCCACTGTAACACCCGGTTTTAAAGAACAAAGCCGGGTGCATCTCATACATGCGCCAAGAAGACAACATATATAATAACAGAGTGTATAGAGATAAATGTCATAAAACATCAGAGTATTTATTACATAGCGGAAGTCTTATTACAAAATAAAATAATAAAGATAAAACGAACTAAGGATTAGATTCGCGCTTTATGAACTCCTGCTCAGATCTGGGCCACACGATCCTAAACTAACCGCCCGGATTTTATGAAGCCCTCGATGAATCTCAAGCGCTCGCTCAGAGATGGACGGACCAGATCGAAAAGCTGTGAACGGGTACGACGCATCCAATCGGGACCGTACGCTATCAGATCAACGGTACCCGAGCTCACTACGCCTGCTTCTAATCCTGACCGAACACGCCCGATCTAACGGTCCAGGGGCCATCACCAACCCCCGTTCTTCCCAGGGCAGCGGCGCGCGCACCGCGCGGCACAAGACACTCCGGTGAACTCTCACCGGCGACTCCGTGCGCCAATCGCCAATCCGAGCCCCGCCGGACGCATGGTAGAGCACAACGAACGTGGGAGAGGGTCACATACCGATACGGCGGCAACACAGCCACCGGCTCACGCGCACGAGCGGCTCCTCCGCGGGGTCGTCGCTCCGGCGAGCAATTCACGCCGCGCAAAGGACTCTCGGGCGCTAATCCCCCCTCCAACTGGATCCACACACCTGGCCGAAGATCACCGAGCACCCAAGGCTCCACCCCGAGGCCGTATTCCCGGCGTCGCGATGGGAGATCCCACGGCGGCTGGTTTGGTCCACACGGCGGAGAGAAATTCTCGGCGACGAGATGGCTCTAGTGGATTGGACGACGGGGCATGGTCAAAGGGTCTCGAGTACTTGGGTTTTATACCCAGGGCGAGGTGGTTGACGGAGTCCGTCGTTGCCGGCGGAGGATTCGGTCCGCACGGTCATGGCGCGGTGGAGGGAGAAGCGACTGACGCGCGGGCCCGGCAGAGCAGCGACAGAACGATTCAACGCGAGGGCGATACAGCGACTGACACGCGGGTCCACCTGGTCAGTCGCCGCGAGGACGCTGTCGCGCGGTGCGAGCGTGAGGTCGGGCCGCGCAGGGGGGTTTTCCTCTGGTGGGCCGAAAGCGTGGCCGAAGCCCAGCAGCAGGTTCTTTTCTTTTTCTTTTATGTTTTCTTTTTCCTTTCTCACTTTTAAATTCTAGATTTCAAATTTGAATCTATTTTTGTATGAAGATCAAGCTCAAGTAAATTTTATAAATCTTCATAACCATATGGTCCAACTTTTATTCATTTATGAATTTATTTTATTCTCTTTGTTTAGTATTTTTCCCAATCTCCTCCAATTGTAGGATCCCCTTTAAAATTAAATTTCCAATTTGGGTGTCCACCTATTCTTTTATATTATAAGTTTCCATGTTGGGATTTTAATATATTTCTTATCATGTTATTTTATTGTTATATTTATTTAATGCACAAACATAAAACTCCAACAAATGCACTTTTTCTTTATTTTAGCATAATTGTTTTATTTAGTCACCCTCAATTACATAGGTGCTCTTTTTATGATGCACATGAAACACACAAAATGAGAAGCTCTCTCTCTATTACTCTTGGTATACAACTTGAGTATTACAAATCCTACCCCCCTTAAAAATAATCTCGTCCTCGAGATTTAAGAAGAACTAGGGAAAAGGTGGGGAAAATCTATACGAAGCTCTTCTTCTCTTTCCCAAGTTGCTTCATCTTCACCGTGGTGACTCCATTGAACTTTGCACATCTTTATAACCTTATTCCTCGTAACTCGAGTCAGAGTATCCAAAATCTTGATGGGGTACTCAGCATAAGTCAAGTCCTCTTGAACACTAAGGTCTTCCATTGGTAACTGTTCTTCAGGCACTCTGAGGCATTTCTTCAGCTGAGATACATGGAATACATCATGAACATCCGCGAGATGATCCGGTAACTCCAATTGATATGCAACTTCCCCCACTCGCTTTAAGATTAAGAAAGGTCCAATAAAGCGAGGGGACAACTTTCCTTTGACTTTGAACCTTCTCATGCCCCGGAGTGGTGATACCTTCAAATAGACATAATCTCCCTCCTTAAACTCAAGTAGTCTTCTCCGGGTATCAGCATAGCTTTTCTGCCTGGACTGTGCAGTTCTCAAATTCTCCCTGATCTGTTGGACTTGTTCCTCTGCTTCTTGTATAATCTCAGGCCCAAACAACTGCCTTTCACCAGTTTGATTCCAATACAAGGGAGTCCTGCACTTTCTGCCATACAAAGCCTCAAACGGTGACATCTTCAAGCTGGCCTGATAGCTATTATTATATGAGAACTCCGCATACGGTAGACTCTTATCCCAACTTCCACCATGCTTAAGAGCACAAGCTCTTAACATATCTTCAAGTACTTGGTTAGTCCTCTCAGTTTGCCCATCAGTCTGGGGATGGTAAGCCGAACTAAAATTCAATCTCGTATCCAATGACTCGTGCAACTGCTTCCAATATCGAGAGGTAAACTGTGATCCTCGATCTGACACAATCTTCTTTGGCACACCATGCAGGCATACAATCCGTGCCATGTACAACTCTGCCAACTTAGCTCCTGAATAAGTGGTCTTCACTGGAATAAAGTGGGCTACCTTGGTTAGCCTGTCCACAATCACCCATATAGAATCATATCCAGCAGACGTGCGGGGTAATCCAACAATGAAGTCCATGCCAATCTCTTCCCATTTCCACTCGGGTACCTTCAGTGGATGCAATAGTCCGGCTGGCCTCTGGTGTTCAGCTTTAACTCTCTGGCATACATCGCACATAGCCACATGTGCAGCCACATCTCTCTTCAATCCATACCACCAATACTTTTGCTTCAAATCTTGATACATCTTAGTACTTCCAGGGTGGATAGAATAAACTGAGTCATGCGCTTCCTTCAATATGGTTTCCCGAAGACTATCAATATCGGGAACACAGATCCGATTCTTGAACCATATCGTGCCTTGCTCATCCTCTGTGAACTCCGGACCTCTTCCTTCAGTAATAAGATCCTTAATCTCCTGAATCTTAGCATCACCAATTTGACCCTTCCGAATCTCTTGTTCCAAGGTAGGTTCCAATTCAATAGTGACTCCTTCCGTATGTGTAACAATTCCCAGGTTGAGTCTCTCAAAATCCTTTGCTAATTCATCAGGTAGCTGAACCACGAAAGCGGAGTGAACATGCTCCTTCCGACTCAAGGCATCTGCAACCAAATTTGCCTTGCCTGGGTGATAGTGAATCTCCAAATCATAATCCTTGATGAGCTCCAACCAACGACGTTGCCTAAGATTGAGATCCTTCTGAGTGAATATATACTTCAAACTCTTATGATCCGTATATACTTGGCACTTAGTCCCCATAATGTAGTGTCTCCAAATCTTAAGTGCATGCACAACGGCAGCCAGTTCCAAATCATGAGTGGGGTAGTTCAATTCATGCTTCCTCAACTGACGAGATGCATAGGCAATCACATGTCCATCTTGCATAAGCACACATCCAAGTCCTTGGCCACATGCATCACAATAAATGTCAAATCCCTTCTGTAGATCTGGCATAATCAATACTGGAGGTGACATCAATCTCTCCTTCAACTGATCAAAGCTTTCTTGACACTTCTCATCCCACTTGAATTCTCTTCCTTTCTCCAAAAGCGATGTCATGGGTTTAGCAATCTTAGAAAATCCTTCAATAAATCTCCGATAATATCCTGCGAGTCCCAAGAAACTCCGAATCTCAGTAACTGTAGTGGGCACTCTCCACTCCATTATCTCCTTGACCTTAGCAGGATCCACTGCTATTCCTCCATTAGAAATAATATGACCAAGAAATGGCACTTCGCCAATCCAAAACTCGCACTTGCTGAACTTAGCATAGAGTTGATTATCTCGTAGCTTCTGTAGCACCAACCTTAGATGTTCTTCATGGTCACTCTCATTCTTAGAATAGATAAGAATATCGTCGATGAATACCACGACGAATCTGTCCAAATACTCCATAAACACCTTATTCATCAAATTCATGAAGTAAGCTGGTGCATTGGTTAGTCCAAATGACATAACAGTAAACTCATATAATCCATATCGAGTCGAGAAAGCCGTCTTGGGAATATCCGATGGTCTAATCCTCATCTGATGGTAACCGGAGCGGAGATCAATCTTCGAGAATACTCTAGCACCACGCATTTGATCAAATAAATCCTCAATACGGGGCAACGGGTACTTGTTCTTCACCGTAACATCATTAAGAGATCTGTAATCCACACACATCCGTTGCGACCCATCCTTCTTCTGCACAAATAACACTGGTGCTCCCCAAGGTGATGAACTTGGACGAATATACCCCGCCTCTTGTAACTCCGTTAACTGCTTCTTCAGTTCCTTCAACTCCTCTACGGACATTCTATATGGCCGTTTAGAAATAGGGGCGGTTCCAGGTAAGAGATCAATAACAAACTCAACTTCTCTATCAGGTGGCATCCCTGGTAACTCCTCTGGAAAGACATCCGGAAAATCTCTAACCACCCGGATATTGTCTCCAACAAACTCCTCAGGCATAAAGAACATTGCACGCATGGATGAGGAGGTTACTGCAATATTAACTTGAAACCTTTCTCCTTTAGTAGTAGTAAGTTCTATGGTACCTCTACCACAAGCTATAACGGCCTTTGCCTTTCTTAGCCATGACATACCAAGGATCAGATCTATGCTGCTTGACTCTAATATTATAGCAGTAGCTCCAAATTCTCTACCCATAATGGTTAATGTCAATCTACGTGTCATTTGATTCGCCTCAACAGGCCCTTTAGGTGTAATTACTATCAGGGGTTTTCTCATATTTAGCAGTGGTATTTCATTTGTGTTGGCATATCTAGCAGACATGAATGAATGTGTAGCACCAGAATCAAATAATATTGTTGCAGGAATTGCATTAACATAAAACATACCAATCACGAGGTCCCCACCATCAGGAGTATCATCAACGCTGACTTGATTCACCCTGGCTATAGAATATCCCTTGCCAGGGGTCTGTTGCTTGTTCTGAACTGGAGTAGTCGCAATCCTCTGTGGGCAGACATTTGCATAATGACCAATCTTCCCACACTTGAAACATTGAGTGCCCGGACTCTGTCCTGCAAACTTCGTCGGGGTGCCAGTGGGAGTAGCCTGTCGAGTAGGTGTCCTCAATGGTGATTGCTGAACTGGGCGCGGTCCTCCTGGTCGAGGCGGTGTACTCTGTGGTGAACTGTAGCGAGGACGAACACTGCTGCTACCCTGTCCCTGTGAGATAGCCTTCCTCTTCAAATCTCCCAACTGAACACGCTTATGTTCAATAGCAAGAGCCTTATCCAACAGTCTCTGAAATGATGGAAATGTGTGTGCCACTAGAGCATACTGCAGTGGTCCATTAAGTCCTTCAATGAAATGCTCCTGCTTCCTCTCATCTTCAGCAACTTCTTCAGGGGCATATCTGGATAGCTGAATAAACTTGTCTCTGTACTCGCTGACTGACATACTTCCTTACTTCAGTGACAGAAACTCCTTCTTCTTGATCTTTATCATCCCAGCTGGAATATGGTAGTTCCTGAACTGCGTACTGAACTCTGCCCAAGTAATATTATCCGCAGCATCATGGGCAGCAGTATAAGAATCCCACCAGTCAGCAGCAGGACCAGTCAGACGTCCAGAAGCATATAGAACCTTCTCCCGATCAGTGCATTGTGCAATATTCAGCATCTTCTCAATTGCCTTCAGCCAATCATCTGCATCAAGTGGATCTGGCGAGCTGGCGAAGGTCGGTGGCTTGTGACTCATAAACTCCCGGTGCTTATCACGAGGTGGAACTGGTGGTGGTGGTGGAGGCAATGGCACTTGTTGCTGCTGTTGCTGTTGTTGAAGCTGTTGTTGCGCCCTCCTTTCTTGGCGTATCTCATCTCTCTCCTGGCGTAACTCCTGGCGTATATTTTCTCTCTCCTGACGCATCTCTTGGCGTTCTTGCTGCATCTGGGCACGCATATCAGCCATGGTGTCCGCCATTTGCTGCATCACCGCCATCTGAGCAGCAACCAGTGGGTCAACTCCGCCTGGTGGAGGATTAGGAGGATTCATCCCGGCAGGCTGTGGCTGAGGTTGTCTTCGAGTGTGTTGGTTAGGAGGTAAGTCAATTCCACCACCCCTCCTGGTATTGACCATCTGAGTTAGATACATATGGTAAGAAAGAGCAGTAGACAAGGCAGTAATTACAATCATGTTACTTTGGGGGATTTATTAGCTAAGCAGATTAATATTTCAACTACTATAGCTAATTCAATACCTTATGTTGGTACATGCTAAGATGTCCATCTATACTATTTCAATCAATCAAAGAAGCAAATCAGGCATTGATCATCAGAACAATCAACCAACATTTTTAAGAAAATAGTTTTAACTTTTGTTTTGGGTTTCCTAACTCTTAAGAATGTCATAGGGGTAGGGATTCCAAGGTGTGAAATCCATCTTGTCTCAGAGTAGAAAAGGTAAGAATGATCAGAGTAGAACAGTAGAAGGTGAGACAGGATCAAGATAAGTGTAGAAAGAATCAGAGTAAGGTGAGTGTAGAATGAATCAGAATGAGATAAGTAGGTAAGGGTTTGTCCAGTCTATCTAGGTTTCGTCCTACAGTCAACATTTCCTCTGATACCACTTCTGTAACACCCGGTTTTAAAGAACAAAGCCGGGTGCATCTCATACATGCGCCAAGAAGACAACATATATAATAACAGAGTGTATAGAGATAAATGTCATAAAACATCAGAGTATTTATTACATAGCGGAAGTCTTATTACAAAATAAAATAATAAAGATAAAACGAACTAAGGATTAGATTCGCGCTTTATGAACTCCTGCTCAGATCTGGGCCACACGATCCTAAACTAACCGCCCGGATTTTATGAAGCCCTCGATGAATCTCAAGCGCTCGCTCAGAGATGGACGGACCAGATCGAAAAGCTGTGAACGGGTACGACGCATCCAATCGGGACCGTACGCTATCAGATCAACGGTACCCGAGCTCACTACGCCTGCTTCTAATCCTGACCGAACACGCCCGATCTAACGGTCCAGGGGCCATCACCAACCCCCGTTCTTCCCAGGGCAGCGGCGCGCGCACCGCGCGGCACAAGACACTCCGGTGAACTCTCACCGGCGACTCCGTGCGCCAATCGCCAATCCGAGCCCCGCCGGACGCATGGTAGAGCACAACGAACGTGGGAGAGGGTCACATACCGATACGGCGGCAACACAGCCACCGGCTCACGCGCACGAGCGGCTCCTCCGCGGGGTCGTCGCTCCGGCGAGCAATTCACGCCGCGCAAAGGACTCTCGGGCGCCAATCCCCCCTCCAACTGGATCCACACACCTGGCCGAAGATCACCGAGCACCCAAGGCTCCACCTCGAGGCCGTATTCCCGGCGTCGCGATGGGAGATCCCACGGCGGCTGGTTTGGTCCACACGGCGGAGAGAAATTCTCGGCGACGAGATGGCTCTAGTGGATTGGACGACGGGGCATGGTCAAAGGGTCTCGAGTACTTGGGTTTTATACCCAGGGCGAGGTGGTTGACGGAGTCCGTCGTTGCCGGCGGAGGATTCGGTCCGCACGGTCATGGCGCGGTGGAGGGAGAAGCGACTGACGCGCGGGCCCGGCAGAGCAGCGACAGAACGATTCAACGTGAGGGCGATACAGCGACTGACACGCGGGTCCACCTGGTCAGTCGCCGTGAGGACGCTGTCGCGCGGTGCGAGCGTGAGGTCGGGCCGCGCAGGGGGGTTTTCCTCTGGTGGGCCGAAAGCGTGGCCGAAGCCCAGCAGCAGGTTCTTTTCTTTTTCTTTTATGTTTTCTTTTTCCTTTCTCACTTTTAAATTCTAGATTTCAAATTTGAATCTATTTTTGTATGAAGATCAAGCTCAAGTAAATTTTATAAATCTTCATAACCATATGGTCCAACTTTTATTCATTTATGAATTTATTTTATTCTCTTTGTTTAGTATTTTTCCCAATCTCCTCCAATTGTAGGATCCCCTTTAAAATTAAATTTCCAATTTGGGTGTCCACCTATTCTTTTATATTATAAGTTTCCATGTTGGGATTTTAATATATTTCTTATCATGTTATTTTATTGTTATATTTATTTAATGCACAAACATAAAACTCCAACAAATGCACTTTTTCTTTATTTTAGCATAATTGTTTTATTTAGTCACCCTCAATTACATAGGTGCTCTTTTTATGATGCACATGAAACACACAAAATGAGAAGCTCTCTCTCTATTACTCTTGGTATACAACTTGAGTATTACAGCCACCGATCCTCATCACGGTCATCACACAAGTTCCTTATGGCAAGAGGTAAAATGAGCATTCCATCCTCTAGTGATGATAGCAAGAGTGATGCTGAAGGTGAGGGAAAACCCTCCTTAGATGAGCTTGCGAAAGCTGTTAAATATTTTGAGGATGTATGCACTAAATAAAAGGCTCAACTTAAAACTTTGAAAAATAAGTTGATTAGCTCTCAAGATAATTATAAATGTATGCTAGAAAAATTTGAAACATTTGCAAATTTAAATTGTGAGCTATCAACTAAAATTGAGCAATTAGAGTCTAATGCTACATCCTCAGCTACCGACGATAGCCTTATTAAAAAGAATAAAAAACTTAAGGCTAAGTTAGCTAGCTCCCAAGAATACATTGAAAACTTGCTAGGGAAAATAGAAATTCTTAGCATACACAATAATTAGCTAACTACTAAGCTAGAAAACATTGGTAGCACCCTAGGAGTATCTTTGGTTGAAACACTTGAAATTATTAGAAAAGATGCTTCTACTTCTTGCTTTGATTTAATTGATGATTCTAACCTCTGCAATCATGTTCTTGTTAAGAATGTTGTTATAGAAACATGTTTAGATGAGATTGCAATGGAGAACGAGCAATAAAAGTTAGAGGTGGCTCACCTTGGCAAAGCTTTGTATGACAAGAAAGGCAAAGCCAAACAAATCCAACCTCCTCATAATAACACCACTACGGGAGTGAACAAGCCTGTGGAGGGAGAAACTGTGATATGTAGGCTATGTCACAAGGAAGGCCATAAGTCTTACCAATGCAAAGCGAAGATTGGAGATAAGCAAAAACAAAAGCTCAAGCAAAAGCCAACAAGCAAAACCTGCAACACCTACATCAACGAGGTGGACAAAAAGGCTGCTACACCATATTTGATCAAGAAGAAAACAAATGGAAAGGTGATAGCTGTTGGGGGCCTTCCTCTTCTGAAGGTCCTCAAAAACACGACTAACCTTTTGCTTCTAGTATATTATTAAATATTACATGATCTTCGTCATGAGAAAAGCTTCGTGATAAGTATCTTTTTCCCGCCGAAGATCCTCGAGACGAAGACATTGTCTGAAAACGATAACAACAGAATGCCGAAGCTACAACTAAAGGATGACGATTTCGGCTTAGGATGGCAACAAAGGTCAAGCTTAATGCCGAGCCAAAGAGGAAAAGACTAGTTAATCCCTAATTATTTATGTTATGATTGTGTACATATTAAGGTCATAAATGTATTTTTACTCGGGCTACGTCCTATGCCTATAGATAGGTGAACAGTACCCCCATACTGTTCACGTTTGATTGTAATCACTCTCACGTCAGCATCTTCGAACAAGTTGAAGGTATCAATGTAATATAAATCCTATTAATATTCATATGTTTATCATGAAATAAATATATGAATCGGTATATAAATGAATAATATTTATGATCTCTATGAATTGTTATTCTTGCGAATGATGAAGTTGCGTCCTTCACGACCTTCGTCTAAAGATCATTTTATCCAAAAGGAGATAATGCTTCGAAGGACGAAGGTCCCTAATTTTTAACAATTGTGTTGCCTTGTTCTTGATTCACAGCATTTGAAAACAAGAGACCAACATCGGCACCCACCTTCGGTGAACTCACTTCCACAACCACGACAATGGCTTCGCAAGGTGACCAAGTTGTGACACCATTGGCAACAAAGCTGGTGATCCCAATCACAAGCGGATCATGTTCTGAACTAGCCAATAAGAAGCAGAAGAAGGAAGCATAGAGAAGGGTACATCATGTTGGAGTCCAAGGACCCTTCATCAAATCCAAATGGTCTCATGTACCAATCTCATTTTCTCATGAAGACCTTCAACTCAAGGATTACCCCCATAATGATGCCATGGTCATATCATGTGTTATCAAAGTATTTCTAGTTCACAATGTCCTTGTAGACATAGGCAGTGCAACATATATCATCTTCGCAAAAGCCTTCAGACAGATGCAAGAGTAGGATGACAAAATACATGATGCAACACACCCCTTGTGTGTCTTCAGAGGAAGGCAGATAGTGGCACATGGGAAGATAACAATGCCAATCACCTTTGGTTATGTTCACAACACAAGAACAAAACAAGTTTTATTTGACATTGTCGATATGGACTATCCTTACAATGCAATCATTGGTCGAGGGAAATTGAATGCCTTTGAAGCAGTACTCCATCCAGCATATCTGTGCATGAAGGTACCATCTGACCAAGATTCTATTGCTGTGCATGGAAGTCAAGAGGCCGCTAGAAGGGCTAAAGAGAACTGGACAAATTCAAAGGCCATCCACAACATAGATGAAGCCAAAGCTCATCAGCAGCATAAGTATATAAGAGACAAAGCTGCTTCAATGGATCAACCAAAGTCTATGCTTCTGTGCGAAGACATAGCTGAGCAGAATGTGTTGTTTGGATCTTAGTTGTCTGATGAACAAGAGAAAACTCTACTAAATTTTCTGTTCAACAACAAGGACGTTTTTGCTTGGTCAGCCAATGATCTTTGTGGTGTCAACAGAGATGTTATTGAACATTCACTCAGTGTAGACCCAGCCATCAAACCAAGGAAGCAGAAGCTTTGGAAAATGTCTGATGATAAAGCCGAAGGGACAAGAAACAAAGTTAAAAGGCTTCTCTTTGCTAGAGTAATAAGGGAAGTGACATATCCACAAAGGCTAGCCAACATTGTTATGGTAAAGAAGGCTAACGGAAAGTGAAGAATGTGTATTGATTTTACAGATCTCAACAAGGCATGGCCGAAGGATGAGTTCTCCTTGCCAAGAATAGACTCCCTTGTAGATGCAGCAGCCACTTTGGAGATCATGAGTCTACTGGACTACTATTCAGGCTATCACCAAATCTGGATGAAGAAGGAGGACGAGCCTAAAACGAGCTTCATAACCCCTAGTGGAACTTATTTCTACCTTTGGATGCCTGACGGGCTCAAAAATGCTGGAGGAAGCTTCAGCAGAATGGCTTCCAAAGTCCTCAGCTCTCAGATTGGCAGGAATTTTCTGACATATGTCGATGATATCATAGTAAAAAGCACGAAGCAAGAAAATCACATTGCCGACTTACAAGAAACATTTGCTAACTTCAGGAAGGCTGGCCTCAAGCTAAATCGAGAGAAATGTGTCTTCAGAGTCAAGATGGGAAAATTTCTTGGGTGCCTAGTATCAACAAAAGGGATTGAAGCAAACCCAGGCAAAATAGAAGCTATACTTCGGATGGAGCCACCAAGGACAAGAAAAGGTGCTCAGAGACTAACAGGAAGGCTGACATCCTTAAACAGATTCATCTCAAGATCAGCAGAAAGGAATTTTCCATTCTTCGAAGTGCTAAAATCGGCCGAAGTCTTCCAGTGGGGGCTAGTTCAGCAAAAGGCCTTCGAAGATTTGAAGCAATATCTGATACAACTAACAACATTGACTCCACCTTCATCAGGAGCCCCATTGCTACTGTATGTGGCTACTTCCCACGCTGTAGCCAGTGCAGCGCTGGTGCAGGAGAGACAAGATGATCAAGCAAAGAAGGAAGTCCCAGTATACTTCGTTTCCGAAGTACTAATTCCATCAAAAAGGAATTACACAGAGCTGGAGAAGGTGCTATATGTTGTATTGATGGCCTCCAGAAAGCTTTGGCAATATTTCTAGTCATATCACATTATAGTACCTTCATCTCAGTCTCTCAATGACATTATAAGAAACAGAGAAGCTACAAGAAGAGTTGGAAAATGGGTTGCAAAACTAAATGAATTCACTATTGATTTTGTCCATAGATCTTCCATCATATCCCAAGCGTTAGCAGACTTCATTGCTGATTGGACGCCAGAGGCTCAGAAAGAAGGAAGCATAACAGATGCTGAAGCTTGGACAGTGTTCTGTGATGGATCATGGGGAACCTTTGGTGCAGGTGCAGCTGCTATTTTGATCTCACCATCTAAAATCAAAACTTGCTATGCAGCCAGATTGGAGTTCAATTGCACAAATAACATTGCAGAGTATGAAGCTCTTCTTTTAGGGCTTCGAAAGTTTAAGGCAATGGGAATAAGAAGGGCAGTTCTCAAATCTGACTCACAAGCCATCATAGGGCATGTTGATAAAAGCTGCAGAGTAAGAGACCCAAAGCTTGAAAAGTATCTTGATACAGTTCAAAGAATGGAAGCCTCCTTTGAAGGTTTCTCAGTAAAGAACATTCCAAGAGGGGAAAATGAGCAGGCAGATTTACTAGCTAAATCAGTGGCATAGGGGCTTCCGCTCCCCTTAGAAGTGTTCTTCGAAGCTCTCAAAGCACCTTCAGTCGAGCTCATGGAGCGAGTAATGCTTACAATTTCACCTGTGCACAACGAGGACTAGAGAACCGAGATTGTATCTTTCCTCTAAGGCAATTATCCTTCGAACGATGAAGCTTACATAAAAAGGATGCAAGCCAGGACAAGACCATATATGATCATAGAAGGGGAATTGTTCAAACAAGGAGTTTGTTCTCCACTATTAAAATGTCTGTCTAGAGCCAAAGGTTAGGAACTAATGAAAGAGATACACACAGGGTTATATAGAGCTCATATCGGATCTAGGCCTCTTCTTGGAAAGGTATTCAGGCAAGGATTTTATTGGCCAAAGGCAGCTTCAGACGTAGCGGATCTAGTTCAAAAATGTGAAAACTGCGAGAAGTGCACTAGAGATCAAAAGCAACCTTCGTCTCTAACCCAGCTAATTCAGTCCACCTGGCCACTGCAAAGGTGGGGCCTAGACTTACTAGGCCCACTTCCACCAGTGCAAGGGAATTTGAAATATGTTGTGGTAGCAGTGGAGTACTTTTCAAAGTGGATCGAAGCTAAACCCCTATCTACGATCACTTTGGCCATAGTCCAGAAGTTCTTCTGGCAAAATATCGTCTGCCGGTTTGGTGTGCTGAAGGCTATCACGGTTGATAATGGAACTCAGTTTGATGCTGAAACATTTAGAACTTTTTGTAACCAAATTGGTACAAAGATACATATTGCATCTATGAGACATCTAGAATCTAATGGATTGGTAGAGCGAGCTAACGGAATCATCATCAAAGGAATAATGAAGTCAATCTTCAATCTGCCAAAATCAAAGTGGCCAGATGAATTGGTAAAAGTGGTATAGAATCATAATACTGTTGTCTCAAGGTCAACAGGGTTTACTCCATTCAAGCTTTTATTCAGGGATGGAGCAATAACACCAGAAGAAGCAAGAACATGATCAATAAGGACTCTAGCTTCGGCAGAGGACGAAGATGCTTGCAAAATAACAAAAGACACTATAGAGGGAGTCATACTTTAGGCTATAGACCACATCAATAAATATCAAGCCTAAACAATCAAGTGGAGAGACAGAAAAGTAAGATTAAAAATATCAAGCTAGGACATTTGGTGCTTCGAAGAGTAGCCAACCTAGACATAGTGGGGAAGTTGCAACTTAAGTGGGAAGGTCCCTTCTTGGTAGTGTCCTCGTCAAGACCTGGTTCATACAGGCTAAAGGACATGGATGGTAATGATGTTCCAAGATCTTGGAATGTAGATGAGCTTCAGAGATATTACGTATAAACAATGTAATCTGTCTTTCTTTCCCCTATTGCACCCTTTTCCTTTCAAGAGGAGAGCAAGGTTTTTAATGGGGCCATAGGTTGTAATTCTTCATTTTTTCTTGCGCGACCCTGTGCAATACAAGGGCCAGCTTCCCCCATATGTAAAATGTAAATATCTAAGATTACACCATTGAGTGTAAAAGAGTATGAAGAAGTGCCAAAGTCATCCCTAAGGGGATGCAGAGCTAAAATGCCACCTAAGTCAAAGGTGAAGAAGCTCCAAAGTTGTTCATAAGGGGATGCAAAGCTTAGCTCCAAAGTTGTTCCTAAGGGGATGCAGAGCTAAAATTCCACCTAAGTCAAAGGTGAAGAAGCTCCAAAGTCGTTCCTAAGGGGATGTAGAGCTTAGCTCCAAAGTCGTTTCTAAGGGGATGCAGAGCTGAAATACCACATAAGTCAAAGGTGAAGAGACTCCAAAGTTGTTTCTAAGGGGATGCAGAGTCTGGGTGTGTATTTGTGTACGTTTTTTATCTTCGGCATACATTTGAATACTTCATCATATCATCTTCTGCATTCATACAAACATACATTAGACATCTATAGCTTCATCGCATCATAACATATCGCATAAAGCATTAGCAGAAAAAAAGAGAAGGTTTCTGCTTTCAACGTGAAGATGCTTTGTTGTGAATGAAGATGCTTCATTATAAACGAAGATGTTTAACAGGAAAAGAAGGGAGAACGCTTCTGTAGGAAACGGGTGACGCCTAAGAGGGGGGGGGGTGAATTAGGACTTCTAAAACTTTCACTAAACTAGGCCACAAATAAATCTCTAGAACAAAGCTTATGCAAATAATCAAACTAGAATGTGCAAACTAGGTTTTGTCTAATTGTTGCTATCTCTACCGCAAAGGCTAAGTTTCAATCTACACTAAATAAGTATGAATACAAGATTGAAACTTAAATGCTTAATATAAATGCAGAAACTTAAAGAGCAAAGTAGAGAAGCAAACTCTCGTGGATGACGCCGGTATTTTTACCGAGGTATCCGGAACCACGCAAGGTCCCGACTAATCCTCGTTGGTGCCCCTACACAAAGGGAAGCCCACGCGAGGGCCAAGCACCACAGTCAAGTAACTCCATAGAGAGCCGCGGGCCTTCTCCACGCGCAAGTGGTGCTCCGCTTCCGGCTCCTCTCGGACGCTCCCCGCCGTCTCCACTATCGAGCTTCCGGCCGAAACGCCGCGGGCCTCGTTCCCTCTGGTACATGGTGGCGGCCGTGACACAAACACGGTTGTCATGGTCTCGCAAGACTCTCGCCCCACTCTGTACAATTACAACGACTCACGCAAGAGCCGAGGGGTTGTGTGGTTTTACAAAACTCACTCAACTAACTAGGGTTCACCTAGAGCAAGCGCTAAAGCGGTCTGACTAACCTAAGCACTTCGCAAAGCACCTACGCTAATCACCGAGTGATTCTATTAAGCACTTGGGTGTTTGAGCTCTTGGAAATGTGCACTATATGCGTTGGTATGTTGCTTGGGCTCCCACACTTGAGAATGGCCGGTTGGGGTGGTATTTATAGCCTCCAATCCCCAAACTAGCAGTTGGACAGAAAGCAGCAGCTTTCTGTCGTCAGGTGCACCGGACAGTCCGGTGCACCACCGGACACCCACTGTGCAGTGTCCGGTGCACGCCACGTCAGCCGACCGTTGGCGCCTGTAGCAGTCGATCGTTGGATCCGACCGTTGCCTTCTGTCCGGTGCACACCGGACAGTCCGGTGCTACAGCCCGAGAGCGCCTGTCTGTGGCCTCTCTGCGTAGACAATTCGGTGCGCACCGGACAGGTACTATTCACTGTCTGGTGCGCCACCAGGCGCTGGCTGACAGCCCTCTTCAAGGTTTCTTCGTTGATTTCTTCGGGCTTCTTTTGTTCTTGAGTCTTGTACTTCTGTGCATCACTTTATGTCTTCTTTTGAGGTGTTGCTTTCCTCAATTCCTTAGTCCAAGTAAATATTGCATCCTGTGAACTACAAACACAAACACTAGAAAAGTTATTAGTTCACGGATTGTGTTGTTCATCAAACACCAAAACTCGATTAGCCAAATGGCCTGGGGTCCATTTTCCTTACAATCTCCCCCTTTTTGGTGATTGATGACAACACAACCAAAGCAAGCAAATAATACAAGTATTTGAATGAAAATATGCAATCTACTTGCTAGGATGCATGTTTGTCCCCACAATGTGATATTATGGACTTAAGCCTCCCCCTAACTCCATAATTCACTTACTTCCTATTTTAGGACCAAATAACCAAAACCACTTGAAAACCATTTGTAGATATAAAATTTTAGAATTGTGGTGTTTGGTGTTTGATATAGTTTTCATTGCTTTGGTCCCTAAACTTCTCCCCCTTTGGCATCAACCACCAAAAAGGAAGACATTAAAAGCATGTAGGAAGTAAATAAAAGGCTTGCCCTCATCAAGAATTTTATCAGATGATACCATTTAAAGAATACTAAATTAAATCACATGAATGATATCAGTTGAAAGGATTACTCCCCCTAAATGAGTGTTCTCTTTAGAAAGAATTTTCTCCCCCTTTTTAGAGATGAAGAAATACTCCCCCTGACAGAGATCCTCTACTTAGGAAAAAGCATGTGAAAATTAGAGGTGCAAGACATGATTTGAAAAGACTAACTTCCCTTATGCATAGGTAACAGAATATGAGTTAAGTACTTATGCATTTTTAGCAACATGGAAGTATATGATATGAAATATAGTCTAATCAAATGTTGGAGAAGACATGTAAATGATACTAAATATAGTCTCAAAAGATACCAATTGACAGTCAATGGCGGGCTTGAGAGACATGAGAGTTCTTGGAGATTTTGCAGTGGAAGATTGTTGTCTTTCTCCGGGGACTTCATTTTCCTTACAATGAGACTATCACATGAAATAGACTTGAAAAGGTGTTAGTCTCAAAGTATTAGATTATAGAGTAACCTCCCCTAAAGGTGTGCATACAGGTTTTGAATACTTGTAGGAGACTTGCACTTTGATTTGATATCAGGAGGGGAAAATTATCTACAATCCGAACTTTGGCACATATAAGTTAAATGATACAACTTGTAGAAATCAAAATTTTCAATTGATGCATCATTTACTATGGAGTGATATAGAAGCTATGTGCCGTGCTTAAATAACATTTTAAGCCATGTAGGTTTGCTTAAGTATATGAATTGAAAGCAAGCAATCCTACCATGTGATTTACCTAGTATTCATAATTTTAAACAAAAGTAAATAACAAATGTAATACTAGGCAAGAAAGGTAAACTAGATACAAAGTAAATAGATACGCATATCTAAGAACAAGAGATACAATAAATCTAGTTACCTTAGTCATGGGTGGGAAATTTGGGTCCAAAATTTTCACTAGCCCACTTGACAATAAACTTGATCCAACATGGTGTATCCCATGATATACATCCCAAATTTGCCAAGTCTCCAAATTTCCCGACGACCTTCGGTCCACTCACTTCTCTTTCGGGATCCAAACCTTCTTGGTGCTTTTCATGGTTGAAATTATTTCCTTTAGCACCCAGATGCGTTTGGCCTCTTTTCCTTTGTTGGCTTGCTTGTTGGCCTTGATTGCTATCACCTTTCCATTCTTTTTCTTCTTGATCAAATATGGTGTAGCATCCTTTTTATTCACCTTTTTGATGTAGGTGTTGGAGATTTTGCTTGATGGCTTTTGCTTGAGCTTTTGCCTTTGTTTATCCCCGGTCATCGCCTTGCATTGGAAAGACTTGAGGCCTTCCATGTGGCATAGCCTACAAATCACAGTTTCTCCCTCCATAGGCTTGTTCACTCCCGCAGTGGTGTTATCCTGTGGAGGTTGGATTTGTTTGGCTTTGCCTTTCTTTTCATACAAAGCCTTGCCAAGGCGAGCCACTTCTTGCTTTAATTGTTCATTTTCCTTTGCAACCTCATCCGAACATGTTTCTACAATAATATTCTCAACAAGAACTTGGTTGCAGGGGTTAGAATCATCAATTAAATCAAAGCAGGAAGTAGAAGCATCTTTTTTAATTATTTCAGGTATTTCAACTAAAGATGCTGCTGAGGTGCTACCAATGTTTTCTAGCTTAGTAGTTAGCTCATTTTTGTGTATGCTAAGAATTTCCATTTTCTCTAGCAAATTTTCAATAGCTTCTTGGGAGCTAGCTAACTTAGCCTTAAGTTTTTCATTCTTTTTAATAAGGCTATCATCAGTAGCAGTGGATGGAGCACTAGATTCTAATAGCTCAATTTTAGTTGATAGCTCACTATTTAAGTTTGCAAAAGTTTCAAAATTTTTCTGGCAAACCTTTGTAATCATTTTGAGAGCTAACCAACTTATTTTTCAAAGTTTTAAGTTGAGCTTTTTGCTTAGTGCAAACATCCTGGAAAAATTCTATGGCTTCCGCAAGCTCATCTAGAGAGGGCTTTCCCTAACCTTCATCATCACTACTACTTTCATCACTAGAGGATGGAATGCTTTTGTTACCTCTTGCCATAAGGCATTTGTGTGATGACAGTGATGAGCGTGATGAGGACCGGTGGCTGCGCGTCCTTGGAGGTTCATCTTCACTTGAAGAATCATCCCAAGTTCTAACACTTGTTAGCACATTGCCTTTGCTCCTCTCCTTTTTGGGTTTGGCCATATTTGGACAGTTGTCCCTGAAGTGGCCCTTCTCCCCACATGCGAAGCATCCTCTCTTCCTTTGCTTTTTCCTGTCAATGTTAAAGAGAAGGTCCTCGACCTGCAGGGGCACACCCATTAGATTAGTCTTGCGGATCATCCTCATTACCTTTCTGACGCGTCGGATTGTTTCTTCGTCCTCAGAGGATGATGTGCATGGTTGATTATCTTCATCATCATCACTTTCTTCTTCTTCCTCTTCTTCACTTGAGGAAGTTGGAGTGGGAGCCTTCTTTTTGCCCTTCCTTTCATCACATGCAAAAGCATATGGTCTTGAGGAAGTTGGCTCCTCTCCCCGACACATTTTTCACAACATCTCAAAAGCCGCAATTTTCCCAATCACAATGGTCGGGGTCATGTTGCTCAAGTCCTCCATGTTGTGAAGGATGGTGATGATGCTCCCATATCTTTGTTGTGGTAGCAGGGAGATAATTTCCTCACAATGTCCACATCACCTAGCTTATTAATGCCAATAGAATTGAGCTCATTGATAATTAGATTCAAACGAGAATACATCTCTCTAACAAGCTCATCATCTTTCATAGCAAAAGAATTATACTCATTTAAGACTAGGCAATGTTTTTGCTCACGGACATTGGATGTGCCGTCATGGAGCTCATGCAATTTTAGCCAAATCTCATTAGCAGTTTTCAAGGTAAATACTTGATTAAAAATATCCATGCTAAGAGATTCATACAAGCAATTTTTGGCTCTAGCATTTAAATGAATTTCTTTTTCCTCACTCGTGGTGGGTTTCTCGGGATTCTTGAGGGGTTTCATCCCGTCACGAGTGACTCTCCAAACACCTAGATCAACGGCCTCTAGGTAACATGCCATTCTAGCACTATAATATGGGAAGTTAGTGCCGTCAAAGTGTGGTGGCCTATGGGTATCCATCCCTTCCTCTAAAAAGCGTCGGCTCTTTTAGCGGTGAAGCTAAAGCGTTTCAAATGAGCCAAACCGGCCTCTGATACCACTTGTAGGAAACGGGTGACGCCTAAGAGGGGGGGTGAATTAGGACTTCTAAAACTTTCACTAAACTAGGCCACAAATAAATCTCTAGAACAAAACTTATGCAAATAATCAAACTAGAATGTGCAAACTAGGTTTTGTCTAATTGTTGCTATCTCTACCGCAAAGGCTAAGTTTCAATCTACACTAAATAAGTATAAATACAAGATTGAAACTTAAATGCTTAATATAAATGCGGAAACTTAAAGAGCAAAGTAGAGAAGCAAACTCTCGTGGATGACGCCGGTATTTTTACTGAGGTATTCGGAACCACGCAAGGTCCCTACTAATCCTCGTTGGTGCCCCTACGCAAAGGGAAGCCCACGCGAGGGCCAAGCACCACGGTCGAGTAACTTTGTAGAGAGCCGCGGGCCTTCTCCACGCGCAAGTGGTGCTCCGCTTTCGGCTCCTCTCGGACGCTCCCCGCCGTCTCCACTATCGAGCTTTCGGCCAAAACGCCGTGGGCCTCGTTCCCTCCGGTACACGGTGGCGGCCGTGACACAAACGCGGTTGTCATGGTCTCGCAAGACTCTCGCCCCACTCGGTACAATTACAACTACTCACGCAAGAGCCGAGGGGTTGTGTGGTTTTACAAAACTCACTCAACTAACTAGGGTTCACCTAGAGCAATCGCTAAAGGGGTCTAACTAACCTAAGCACTTCGCAAAGCACCTACGCTAATCACCGAGTGATTCTATTAAGCACTTGGGTGTTTGAGCTCTTGGAAATGTGCACTATATGCCTTGGTATGTTTCTTGGGCTCCCACACTTGAGAATGGCCGGTTGGGGTGGTATTTATAGCCTCCAATCCCCAAACAAGCCGTTGGACAGAAAGCAGCAGCTTTCTGTCGTCGGGTGCACCGGACAGTCCGGTGCACCACCGGACACCCACTGTGCAGTGTCCGGTGCACGCCACGTCAGCCGACCGTTGGTGCCTGTAGTAGTCGACCGTTGGATCCGACCATTGCCGTCTGTCTGGTGCACACCGGACAATCCGGTGCCGTCTGTCCGGTGCACCACCGGACAGTCCGGTGCTATAGCCCGGGAGCGCCTGTCTGTGGCCTCTCTGCGCAGACTGTCCTGTCGTCCCACCGGACAGTCCGGTGCGCACCGGACAAGTACTGTTCATTGTCCGGTGCGCCACCAGGCGCTGGCTGACAGCCCTCTTCAAGGTTTCTTCGTTGATTTCTTCGGGCTTCTTTTGTTCTTGAGTCTTGGACTTCTGTGCATCACTTTATGTCTTCTTTTGAGGTGTTGCTTTCCTCAATTCCTTAGTCCAAGTAAATATTGCATCCTATGAACTACAAACACAAACACTAGAAAAGTTATTAGTTCACAGATTGTGTTGTTCATCAAACACCAAAACTCGATTAGCCAAATGGCCCGGGGTCCATTTTCCTTACAGCTTTGTTATGTACGAGGGGCCATCTTTTGATTTTGGTCCAAAGGTGCTTCAATGTGAACGAAAAGAAGGGAAGGTGTTTTTTGCGTTTGGCTCAAAAAGCTGGGAGCATCGGTTTCGTCCACAGCAAAGCAAACAATAGTGAGATAAAAAGTAAAGCAACATTACGAGGTATTCATAGATATTTACAAAAAAATTACATTCAATCACAACTTTCGCTGAATACAATGCTTTTCTTGTACAAAGAAGCGTTAAAAGTGTTTTTTCAGTCATTAGCGCAAGAAAGAAAAGCTTCTGAAGCTTTCTTCAGATCTTCAGAATAAGCTTCGGCTCATCAGTCTTCGCCAACATTGCCCTACAAAACTACAAGGCAAAGGTATTGAGGAATGTAATAAGGAAAAATTTAAAATAAAAACATGAAGGAAAAGAAATTTGCCATACTTTAAAGGGATGGCGACATGGCTGGCTACCCGAGGTCACTAAGGTACGACGCTAATACATGGAGACCACGTAACAAGGAAGCATAGTGTGGTAGAATTTGGGCACGGGCGACACCGCGACAGAAACACCCGAGCCACAGTGCACGCCGGTGAGATATTCTTGCCCCTTCCCCAGCCTAATCCGCAATATGGTGAATCGGTTCAGAGTTATCCTGCCCCGACCATCTCTATCTCCTCTTCGTTTGGACGCATCCGAATTCAACAACAACACAGATCTTTCTTCAGATATTTCCCAGCGCCTCTGATCTTCCTCACTTGACTGAACCGGCTCTATTTAGCCCCCCTTTACTCCTGATTCTTGTTAAGGACAGATTAATCTCCATTAACAAGACTTGTTCACCAAACAACGGTCTTCAAACTTACTATAGGATTCTAAGAACTAAACTGAATAGATCCCAAGATATGGAACTCACAAATGAGCCACATTTTACTGGGACCATTACTGTTTCTGAATTCAGTCTTCAGTATTACCTGAACCGCGCAACTTACTTCTGACAGAGCAACTTTGGGACACTATTTCTTTGATTTTTATACAACAACCCACTAAGCTGACTGTACCAAAGTTGCTCCCCTATAAACCAGCCTTAACTTTGTTACAAAGGTGTCGGTCAAAACACCCACTGAATTGAACACAACATGGTTCCAAAGTTGATCCAATACAACTGTGAATCTGAATTTTAGCAGGGTCCTTGTCTGAAAGCTCAAGTTTGAGGGGGTTTATCACTAAATTCCTCAAGGTTTTAGGGCTGGGTCTTTCAATCAAACTTGTACCACCATAATAGCCCTACTACTTTGTTATGGTGGCCAACTACAAAATCCTTATGGATCAAAAGTTACAAGAGCCCAAAGTTGACTCAATGTCACTTGTTCTTAGGGTTCCAATTTTGGAAGCACTTGTGAACTTTTGCCATTTTCTCCAATTTGCTCCACCATACATGAAAATCCTCCAATGTAAAAGTTACTTAGTTTTTGATATTCTACCACTTTGCTGTATACACTTTGGTCCAAAAGTGTATAGATATTGAAATCACTCCATAGGGCACAAATTAGGGTTTCTAGGGTTCCATTTAGGGTTTTGGGCACTCTAGGGTTTTTGTGCCACTCAAATTCATCAAACTTAGTCTGTTGTGAACATTTCCAATAACTTTTGAGGTATTACTCATTTTGGCCTCACATTCACCCTTATACCCCAATCCCAGGGTTAAATATCCTATTCTAGGGTTAAGAACACTTCAAATCACCACATCACAACTTGTGTTGAAGTTTTAGCCTAGTAAATGCATTCTAGGTGTAACAAACACAATGACATGTCAATGCATATGATGCCATGCTCAAGTTTTAGTTCTAGTAGCACCAGGGGTGTTACATCCTTCCCCCCATAAAAGAATCTCGTCCCGAGATTTAAGGTCCTAGGGTAAGTAATAGAAAAGGAAACGCTTCACAACTTTATTTCCTTATTTATCTTATAGAGCAGGGGTGGTATGGGGCTTGTTCCAATTTTACAATAAGGTATACAAATCTTACAGATTACATGATGCTAAAAACCTAGGAAAATTTTTCTCTAAGAAATCTTGAGTTTCCCAGGTAGCTTCATCTTTAGTATGCTGGTTCCATTGTATCTTATAAAACTTGAGGGTCCTTTTTCGAGTGATTGTGTCCTTCTGATCCAAAACTCGAATGGGATGTTCTGAATAAGTCAAATCTGGTTCCAAATTAACATCCACCACATCTATTGTTCGATCAGGAATCCGAAGGCATTTCTTTAACTAAGATACATGGAACACGTTATGTACCGCAAATAATGATTCGGGCAATTGAAGTCTGTACGCCACTGGTTCGCATTGTTCAAGAATGGGAAACGGGCCTGTCGGCGTTTCGACCCTGGGGGGTCCCTGGACCGACGAGTAAATTGTCGCTGCGTGTCCCAGCCCAGATGGGTCGGCGCAAGACGGGACACAAAGGGGGGAGAACAGTAAGGGGAAACCGCGGCCTTCATGTTGTCCTGCGCCCAGGGCGGATGGATGCGCTTGCAGTAGGGGGTTACAAGCGTTCACGTGGGAGAGAGAGAGCGAGAGCCTTATGCGTCGGCCCGTTCTCTCGCGCGGCCAACCTTTTTGTACGAGAGCCCTGGACCTTCCTTTTATAGGCGTAAGGAGAGGGTCCAGGTGTACAATGGGAGGTGTAGCAGTGTGCTAACGTGTCTAGTAGAGAGGAGCTAGAGCCCTAAGTACATGCCGTCATGGCAGTCAGAGAGGTTTTGGCACCCTGTTCATGTGATGTCGTGGCCGTCGGAGGAGCGCTGGAGCCCTGCGGTAGTACAGCTGTCGGGGCTATCGGATACTTGCTGACATCTCCTTGCTGACGTAAAGGGCTGGGAGCTGTCGTCGTCATGGAGCGTGCGGGGTGTCATCATTACTTATTTACTGGGGCGAGCCAGATGGGACGCCGGTCTTGTCCCCCGTAGCCTGAGCTAGCTAGGGGCAGGGTAATGATGGCCCCCCTAGCGACGTGGCCGGTCCGGACCCGAGTTTGGGCGAGGTGGCGATTCCTCCGAGGTCGAGGTTGAGTCCGAGCCCTGGGGTCGGGCGAGGCGGAGTTCGTCGTCTTCCGGAGCCAAGGCTGAGTCCAAGCCCTAGGGTCGGGCGAGGCGGAGTTCGTCGTCTTCTAAGTCGTGGTTGAGTCCGAGCCCTGGGGTCGGGCGAGGCGAAGTCCATCTTCCGAGGCCGAGACGGGGGCCGAACCCTGGGGTCGGGCGAGGCGGAGCTTCCTATGTCGCCCGAGGCTGGACTTCGCCGCTGTCGACCTCACTCTAGCGACTGGCACGATAGTTGGAGCGAGGCAGGCGGCGCTGTTTTCTTGTCAGGTCGGTCAGTGGAGCAGCGAAGTGACTGCGGTCACTTCGGCTCTATCGACTGAAGGGCGCGCATCAGGATAAGGTGTCAGGCGATCCTTGCATTAAATGCTCCTGCGATACGGTCGGTTGGCATGGCGATCTGGCCAAGGTTGCTTCTCTGCGAAGACTGGGCCTCGGGCGAGCCGAAGGTGTGTCCGTTGCTTGAGGAGGCCCTCGGGCGAGACGTGAATCCTCCGGGGTCGGCTACCTTTGCCCGAGGCTGGGCTTGGGTGAGGCGAGATCGTGTACCTTGAGTGGACTGAGCCTTGACCTTAATCGCGCCCATTAGGCCTTTGCAGCTTTGTGCTGATGGGGTTTACCAGCTGAGATTAGGAGTCTTGGGGGTACCCCTAATTATGGTCCCTGACAGTAGCCCCCGAGCCTTGAAGGGAGTGTTGGCACTCGCTTGGAGGCTTTTGTTGCACTTTTTTGCAAGGGGACTGGCCTTTCTCGGTTGCATTTCGTTCCGGTGGTTGCGCGCGAGCGCACCCACCGGGTGTAGCCCCCGAGGCCTCGGAGGAGTGGTTTGACTCCTTCGAGGTCTTAGTGCCTTTCGTGATGGCTCGGCCGGTTTGGTTGTTCCCTCATGCGAACTGGTCGTTGCCCGGGTGCTTAGTCAGGTCCCAAGTTCTTGGGCTGGTATGTTGACGCTGTCAACGGTTTGGCCGGAGCCGGGTTTGCGAGAGCAGCCCCCGAGCCTCCGCATAGAGCGAGAGGACGGTCAAGGATAGACTCAGCTTTTTCCATACGCCCCTGCGTCGCCTTTCCGCAAGGAGGAGGGGGAAAGCGCCATGTTGCCCTCGGAGGGCGCCGAACATGGTGTCTCCAGTGAGTTGCTAGCGGGTGATCCGAGTGGACGCCCGTGCCCCATTCGTTAGGGGTCGGCTAGTGGCCCGGAGGCGTGCTCCAAAAGTACCTGCGGGTGATTCGCCGAACCCGGTCCCCTTTTGACGGGGTCTGAGGGCTCGATGCCTCCCTCTGGTGGGATTCCGTTACAAAATCGTTCCCGCCGGTCTCGGAAATGTCCTAGGGTACCTCGGGAGCGTAGCCTGAGCCTTGGTTATGTATCGAACGTACCCAGGGTTATCCCTCGCTCTGCGTGCTCTGAGGCGGCTGTCGAACCCTTCAGGGGCCAGCCTACGAACCCCTGATCAGTAGTGGGCACGGACCCTGAGTGGCCTGAGGCGGCCGTTGAACCCTTCCGAGGGGCCAGCCTTCGAACCCCTGACCAGTAGTGGGCGCGGAGCCCGATTGCTCTGAGGCGGCTGTTGAACCCTTCCGAGGGGCCAGCCTTAGAACCTCTGTTCAGTAGGGGGCTCGGGGCCTGTTTCCTTCGCGGAGAAGGATCCCTTTTGGAGTATCCCCTTTCCCGGTCCCTGTGGCAAGAGAGAGAAAGAGGAAGTGGAAAAGGATACAAAATTGAGCGACGTGGCACACCTTTTTTGACGCGGTCATTATGGCGGAGGTGAAGCGTCGCCCGCTTCGCCTGCCAAAGGTGCCGCCTACCCTGCCGTAGAGTTAATGCAACGGGACGAGTGGTTCGCGGGGCAGCCGTTGTGCGTGCGCGAGCCGTTCGAGGAACGGAACACGAGCGCGTCGTCTTCACGCCGTGGGAGAGGGCTCTCTCGCTGTCCCAGGAGGGGACGTGAGCCTGCTGACGACTTGACTGCTGCTTCCGCCCACCTGCCACCGCCATTACTGCCGGCCCACTTTTGGCCATATCGATCGTCGTGCCTTCTCCCGCGGCTGACCGACCCGTGACCGATGTGCTCGGTTGGCACTGTTGGGCCATGCGCAGGGTCGCCTCGAGTCGCGGCACCGGTTCCGCAGTCGAGAAGGCGCGGTACTGGCGCGAGTGGCGGTGCAGTTTCTCGCACGTAGTAACCGGCGCGCCGGTTACATGACGTGTGGGCCTGGGCCTCCATGCTGGATGCGTCGAAGTCGAAAGGGTGCGCCCCTTGGTGCAGTTGCATGCCGCCTGCATGGTGGTCCGTCCTTTCACCCGCTGGTCTGGGCAAAAGTGGAGGAGCGCTTGTAACCGCTGGGCAGTTACGCGTACCGCGCGCGGCGGTTTTGCCTCTTCCGTCCTGGGCCAGCTTGCATGACGCGTGGGACCCAGCCCCCATGTCGTAGGGGGAGGACCTTGGAGCGTGTTGGAGAAGACTCAGCCCGCGACGGCTGAGGACACAAGTGGGGAGAGTTGCCTTTAAAAGGAGGGCGACCCCCTTGGACGGCAACCATGTCTTCGCGCTCTCCTCATTCATCACGCCCTTCCACCTTCCGAGCCCCCGGATGGGGAGCGCTCGCGTTGCTTCCGTCTTGCTGTCGTTGGAGGAACGCAACTCCACGGAAGTTGGTACCTTTCAGCCATCGTTCGGCTTCAAGGATTTTCATCAGGCAGCCCGGCCGCCTTCCCCCACCAATGGGCAATTTGGTGGAGAGAAGCGAGCCGGGCTGCGGCCTCCGCCCCGCCCTCAGCTTCAAGGATTTTCGTCATCCGGGCTGAGGCGGAGGAGCGCACCGAGTGGGGGTTGCCTCCGCGTGGGTCGGTAACCCTTTTCTTCCCCGGTGTTCGGGGGAGAAAGGCATCCTCCAGCCCCACGGAGGCTTCCTTCCACCATGCCGGGGAAGGCGAACTGCTGCTGCCCAGCCAGGGTGCAGCATTCCGTCCTCTGTCCGGGGGATGGTCGCGCCTCGTACGGGCCGGCCACGTCCAGGTCTTCCTCGCGCCGACAGCCACGCCAGAGGGTTGCCCATCACATCGTGCGCCGCGAGGGCGGTGCTCATGTTCTGGGGCGGCCTCGGCGAGGGCGGGAGCGAGGACCTGCCGGTGCGCTTTGGGGCGGCCGGTGCCCGCTGGTGCGGTGTCGAGGTGGTGGCAGCCGGAGAAGGTTTCTCTGCCAACTCCGCCTACACCACTGGACCTCCGTCCCCCTGGCTTGAATGGCTGGTTCTCGTCCTTGGTGGGCGAGAACTTTTCCGCCACAGCGTTTGCCCGGAAGTCGTTGCTGCAGCTGTCTTGCCGCCCGGGACGGAGGTCATTGCCGCTGCTGTCAAAGCGGGCGGCGGTGAGTCGCTTGGAGTTTGTCGCCCCGCGGGCCTCCTGGTATGGAGTTTGTTCGCACCCGCGGGAATGGAACCGGAGTTCCGTTTGTAATGGCACCTTGAGTGCTGGCGTATGTTCATTGTGGCTGTCGGGGCCTAAACATTTGTGTATTTGCGCGTGAAGCCGTGTTTCTTCCTCATTTCGAGCACTAGGACTCGCCCGTCGGCTAACGGAACCGCTTAACCAAGTGTGAGTTGCCTCGTGCGGAAGGTGACGAGTGAGGTATCCGTATCCCGGAGGCGTAGGAGTCCCTCGGCTCAGTCGGCCTTGCCGCCCGAGGCTTCTCTTGCTTAGTTAAAAGAACCCTCGGCCACTCTGCGATGAGCCGGAGCCGGAGGCAGCGGTGCCAGTACGGACAAAGGCAGAGTTGGCTCGAAAAAGGAAGCTTCGTCGGCCGGAGCCTGGCCGGGTCGTCCACTGGCGGGACAAACGCCGGAGTCAAATTGTCGAGGCCACGAGCCGGCCTGGTGTCCTTGGGGGACAGCTGGCTGAGGCTTCGGGGCGGCCGGCCGAGCCGTCTGCTCGGGCCGGGTTCCTAGAGGAGGCCCTGGCGGCGATGGCCCGGGCGTGGTGCTGACGTCATCCTTTGGAGCGGAGATCCTCCGACCGTGTTGCCGTCCGAGGCTCGGTCGGACTTCGCCGAAGGTGGAGTTGACGCCGAGGGTGCTGTTGTTCCCCCTCCATCGACGTCTGAGCCTGTAGGATCGGTTCGCCTGTAGTATGCATATGTTTTTTGCGGCCGCCGAGGCCCAAACATATTGTCGTCGCGTTGTAAAGCTGCGTTTCTTTTCCCCTTGTTTCGAGTATCAGGACTTATTTGTCGGTAACAGAATTGTTTGTCCGAGCGAGAGTTACTTTTCACGGAAGGTGATGAGTGAGGTATCCGTATCCCGGGGGTGTAGGAGTCCCTTAGCTCGGTCGGCCTTGCCGCTTACGTGTACTCTTACTCGTCCGTAGGATTCTGCTATCGATATAGTCGAGAAGGCACGAAAAATCGTTTTGGCAGAAAAGTTTTCGAGCATTAAGACTTATTCGGTCAGCGGAATCGCTTATCCGAACGCGAGTCACTTCTCACAGAAGGTGATGAGTGAGGTATCCATATCCCAGAGGCGTAGGAGTCCCTCGGCTCGGTCAGCCTTGCCTGCTTACGTGTACTCTGTCGTTTTCATGATCCCACTACCGAGGTAGTCAAAAAGCACGAAAGATATTCTGGCAGAAAGACTTTTTCCGAAGAAAATTTTGACGCGGAGGGGGTTCCCCCCTTCTAGCCCCCGAGGGAGGGTCGAGCTTTGCTGAGGCAAGGCTGACCCTTCCTTGAAGGTTAGACTTCGCTTGGGTATGTAAACGAGGTGCATGAACGACTTGAAAACATCTTAAGGGTAGAAGCGACGTAGCTGTCGGATGTTCCAAGCGTTGCTGTAGACCTCGCCTTGACTGTTGGCCAGCTTGTATGTTCCGGGCTTCAGAATCTTGGCGATGATGAATGGCCCTTCCCAGGGAGGCGTGAGCTTGTGGCGCCTTCGGGCGTCTTGTTGCAGCCGAAGCACCAAGTCGCCCACCTGGAGGTCTCGGGACCGAACCCCTCGGGCGTGGTAGCGTCGCAGGGACTGCTGATACCGCGCCGAGTGTAGTAAGGCCATGTCCCGAGCCTCTTCCAGCTGGTCCAGTGAGTCTTCTCGGTTGGTCTGGTTGCGTCGGTCGTCGTACGCCTTCGTCCTCAGGGAACTTTATTCTAAGTCTGTGGGCAAGATGGCCTCGGCCCCATAGACCAGAAAGAACGGTGTGAAGCCCGTGGCTCGGCTCGGCGTTGTCCTCAAGCTCCAGACCACCAAGGGGAGTTCCTTCATCCATCGCCTGCCGAACTTGTGGAGGTCGTTGTAGATCCTCGGCTTGAGTCCTTGTAGAATCATGCCGTTGGCACGTTCTACCTACCCATTCGTCATGGGGTGTGCCACGGCGGCCCAGTCCACCCAGATGTGGTGGTCTTCGCAGAAGTCCAAGAACTTTCTGCCGGTGAACTGGGTGCCATTGTCGGTGATGATGGAGTTCGGGACCCCGAAGCGATGGATGATGTTGGTGAAGAATGCCACCGCCTGTTCGGACCTGATGCTGTTTAGGGGTCGGACCTCGATCCACATGGAGAATTTGTCGATGGCAACCAGTAGGTGCGTGTAGCCCCCGGATGCCTTCTGCAAGGGACCGACGCGGTCCAGACCCCACACAACAAACAACCAGGTGATGGGTATTGTTTGCAGAGCCTGAGCGGGTAGGTGCGTCTGTCTTGCGTAGAATTGACACCCTTGGCAGGTGCGGACAATTCTAGTGGCGTCAGCCACCACGGTCGGCCAGTAGAAACCTTGTCAGAAAGTGTTTCCAACAAGGGCTCGAGGCGCTGCGTGATGACCGCAGGCCCCCGAGTGTATTTCTTGTAAGAGCTCCTGGCCTTCGGCGATGGATATGCATCGCTGGAGGATGCCGGAGGGGCTGCGGTGGTAGAGCTCCTTCTCGTTAGGGGTGGAAACGAGCCGAGCCGAGCTCGGCTCGGCTCGGCTCGATGTGGCTTGCTCACGCAACGAGCCAAGCTTGGCTCGGCTTGCCCATCTAGCGAGCTCGAAAAAGCGGCTCGGCTCGGCTCGCTTCGGGCTCGTGAGCCGGCTCGCCGAGCCAACGAGCCTAGCCATAAATGTAAATCTGTTCTCTAAATTATAATATAAAATCTTAAAGATATTTTAAATAACATATTTTAAATTAGTAAAATAGATATATCTCTAATATAATATAGAAAATAGATTATTTTTTGTATAGTAATCTCAAATAACATAAATTATTGTCTACTCGGTACTAATATTATATGCTAATTAAGATTTTATGTAACAAATTGTTGTTGGGTCGAGCCACGAGCCAGCTCACGAGCTGCACCGAGCTGAGCCGAGCTGGCTCGCTCTTTTCACGAGCCACAAAAACAGGCTCGGCTCGGGCTCGTTCTGAGCGTCGAGCCGGTCCGGAGCCGAGCCGAGCTGCTGCGAGCCCGAGCCAGCTCGTCGAGCTCGAGCTTTTTTTCCAGCCCTACTTCTCGTCACCCATCAAGACGAACGACTTGGCGCTCCGCGCCAGTCGCCGAGCTTCGGCTCGGCCGAGGGGCAGCTCTCCTCGGTGGAAATTTTGCAGGTACGGGGTCTGCCAGTCTCGATCAGGCGGGACCCCATTCTGCTCTCCCTCGACGCGTAGTGCCTCACCCTCGGGGGCCGAGGGTGCCTCGAGGGCGCCTCGGGCAGGGCCGAGACCTTCTCGGGCTCAGGCGCATCGTTGGTCTTGACTGAGGGTTGATGTAGGTCCCGGGAGAAGACGTTCGGGGGAACCGTTGTTCGCGCCGAAGCTATCTTCGCCAGCTCGTCCGCAGTCTCGTTGTACCGCTGGGCGACGTGGTTGACCTCGAGCCCGTAGAACTTGTCCTCCAGGCGCCGAACCTCATCACACTAGGCTTCCATCTTCGGGTCGCGGCAGTGGGAGTTCTTCATGACTTGGTCGATGACAAGCTGCGAGTCACCGCGAGCGTCGAGGCATCGGACCCCTAGCTCGATGGCGATGCGCAACCCATTGACCAGAGCCTCATACTCGGCCACATTGTTGGACGCCGGGAAATGGTGGCATAGCACGTAGCGGAGGTGCTTCCCGAGGGGCGAGATGAAGAGCAGGCCTGCGCCTGCCCCTGTTTTCATCAGCGACCCATCGAAAAACATGGTCCAGAGTTCCGGTTCGATCGGAGCTGTCGGGAGTTGGGTGTCGACCCATTCAGCCACAAAGTCCGCCAAGACTTGGGACTTGATGGCCTTTCGAGGGGCGAATGAGATTGTCTCGCCCATGATTTCCACCGCCCACTTTGCAATCCTACCCGAGGCCTCTCGGCACTGGATGATCTCCCCCAGGGGGAAGGATGACACCACAGTCACCGGATGAGACTCGAAGTAGTGTCACAACTTCCACCGCGTCAGAATCACCGCGTACAACAGCTTCTGAATTTGTGGGTAGCGGATCTTGGTCTCGGACAGTACCTCACTGATGAAGTAGACCGGCCTCTGGACTGGCAATGCATGCCCTTCTTCTCGCCTTTCGACCATGATCGCGGTGCTGACCACCTGAGTGGTAGCGGCGACGTAGATTAAGAGGGCTTCTCCGGCAGCGGGAGGCACCAGGATGGGTGCGTTCGTAAGGAGCGCCTTCAGGTTCCCGAGGGCTTCCTCAGCCTCGGGGGTCCAAGTGAAGCACTCGGTCTTTCTTAAGAGGCGGTACAGAGGTAGGCCTCTTTCGCCGAGGCGCGAGATGAAGCGGCTCAGAGCCGCAAGGCATCCCATGACCCTCTGTACGCCTTTCAAGTCCTTGATGGGCCCCATGTTGGTGATGGCCGCGATTTTCTCCGGGTTGGCCTCGATGCCCCGCTCGGAGACGATGAACACCAAGAGCATGCCTCGGGGGACTCCGAAGACGCACTTCTCGGGATTGAGTTTTACACCTTTCGCCTTGAGACACTTGAATGTCGTTTCAAGGTCGGAGAGGTGGTCAGAGGCTTTCCTCGTCTTGACTACGATGTCATCGACATAAGCCTCGATGGTTCGACCAATGTACTCTCCGAACACGTGGTTCATGCACCTTTGGTATGTCGCACCCGCATTTCTCAAACCAAATGGCATAGTAACATAGCAGTACATGCCAAAAGGTGTAATGAAAGAAGTCGCGAGCTGGTCGGACTCTTTCATCCTGATTTGGTGATACCCTGAGTAGGCATCGAGGAAAGACAGGGTTTCGCATCCAGCAGTGGAATCCACGATTTGATCGATGCGAGGCAGAGGGTAGGGAACCTTCAAACATGCTTTGTTTAGACCAGTGTAGTCTACACACATCCGCCATTTCCCTCCTTTCTTTCTCACAAGCAAAGGGTTGGCAAGCCATTTGGGATGGAATACCTCTTTGATGAACCCTGTGGCCATCAGCTTGTGGATCTCCTCGCCTATGGCTCTGCGCTTTTCTTCGTCGAATCGGCGCAGAGGCTGCTTCACGGGTCGGGCTCTAGCTCGGATATCCAGCGAGTGCTCGGCGACATCCCTCGGTATGCCAGGCATGTCCGAGGGACTCCACGCAAAGACTTCGGCGTTCGCACGGAGAAAGTCGACGAGCACTGCTTCCTATTTGGGGTCGAGCTCGGAGCCGATCCGTATCTGCTTGGAGGCGTCGTTGCTGGGGTCAAGAGGGACGGACTTAACAGTCTCTGCTGGCTCGATGTTGCCGGCGTGGCGCTTCGCACCTTGTGCCTCTTTGGAGAGGCTCTCCAGGTCGGCGATGAGGGCCTCAGATTCGGCGAGGGCCTCGACGTACTCCACGCACTCCACATCGCATTCGTATGCGTGTCGGTACGTGGGGCCGCCGGTGATGACCCCGTTGGGGCCCGACATTTTGAGCTTGAGGTAGCTGTAGTTGGGGATAGCCATGAACTTGGCGTAGCATGGCCTCCCTAGTAATGCGTGGTAGGTTCCTTGGAACCCGACCACCTCGAACGTGAGGGTTTCCCTTCGGAAGTTGGAGGGAGTCCCGAAGTAGATGGGCAGATCGAGTTGTTTGAGGGGTTGGACGCGTTTACTGGGGATGATCCTGTGAAAAGGCGCCGCGCCTGTCCGGATCGAGGACAGATCGATCTGCAGGAGCCCGAGGGTCTCGGCGTAGATGATGTTGAGGCTGCTGCCTCCGTCCATGAGGACCTTGGTGAGCCTGACGTTGCCGATGACGGGGTCGACAACGAGCGCATATTTCCCCGGGCTCGGCACGCGGTCGGAGTGGTCGCCCTGGTCGAAGGTGATGGGCTTGTCGGACCAGTCTAGGTAGACCGGCGCCGCCACCTTTACCGAGCAGACCTCCCGACGCTCTTGCTTGCGGTGCCGAGCCAAGGCGTTCGCCACTTGCCCACCGTAGATCATGAAGCAGTCGTGGACCTCGGGAAACTCCTCTGCCTTGTGATCCTCCTTCTTGTCTTTTTTGTGGGCCCTGCCACCTTTCGCAGGTGGCCCGGCCTTGTGAAAGTGGCGCCGAAGCATGATGCACTCCTCAAGGGTGTGCTTGACGGGCCCCTGATGATAGGGACATGGCTCCTTGAGCATCTTATCGAAGAGATTGGCACCTCCAGGAGGTTTCAGAGGGTTCTTGTACTCAGCGGCGGCGACAAGGTCCGCGTCGATGGCGTCGTGTTTCGCTTGCGACTTCTTCTTGTTCTTCTTCTTGGTGCCGCGCTGAGCGGACGCCTCGGGGACGTCTTCCGGCTGGCGGCCCTGGGGCTGCTTGTTCTTTCGGAAGATGGCCTCAACCGCCTCCTGGCCAGAGGCGAACTTGGTGGCGATGTCCATCAGCTCGCTCGCCCTGGTGAGGGTCTTGCGACCCAGCTTGCTCACCAGGTCGTGGCAGGTGGTGCCGGCGAGGAACGCGCCGATGACGTCTGAGTCGGTGACGTTGGGCAGCTCGGTGCGCTGCTTCGAGAATCACCGGATGTAGTCCCGGAGAGACTCTCCCGGCTGCTGGCGGCAGCTTCGGAGATCCCAGGAGTTCCCAGGGCGCACGTACATGCCCTGGAAGTTGCCGGCGAAGGCTTGGACCAGGTCATCCCAGTTGGAGATCTGCCCCGGAGGCAGATGCTCCAGCCAGGCTCGAGCGGTGTCAGAGAGGAACAGGGGGAGGTTGCGGATGATGAGGTTGTCATCATCCATTCCACCCAGCTGGCAGGCCACTCGGTAGTCCGCGAGCCACAGTTCCGGCCTCGTCTCCCCCGAGTACTTTGTGATGGTAGTCGGGGTTCGGAACCGTGTCGGGAACGGCGCCCGTCGTATGGCCCGGCTGAAAGCCTGCGGACCGGGTGGTTCGGGCGAGGGGCTCCGGTCCTCCCCGCTGTCGTAGCGTCCCCCATGCCTGGGGTGGTAGCCTCGGTGCACCCTCTCATCGAGGTGGGCTCGACGGTTGCGGTGGTGGTGCTCGTTGCCGAGGCGACCCGGGGCCGCAGGCGCCGTGTTGCGCGTGCGCCCCGTGTGGACCGAGGCTTCCCGCACGAATCGAGAAGTCGCAGCGCGATGCTCTAAGGGGTACCCCTGCCTTCGGGAGGTAGAGCTTTCGGCCCGTCGGACCGCGGCATCCTCCAGGAGATTCTTGAGCTCTCCCTGGATACGCCGCCCTTCGGTGGTCGATGGTTCCGGCATCGCGCGGAGTAGTATTGCTACTGCAGCCAGGTTCTGGCCGACCCCACTGGAAGCCGGTGGCGGCCTTGCCCTGATGTCGTCGGTAATGCGGTGCTGGATGCCCTGGGGTAGATGACGTGCTTCTCGAGCCGGAGCTTGGTCTGCCCATTCCTGCCCGATGTTCCGGCGGAACTGCTGAAGTGTTCCTGCTCCCTCGTTGAGCCTGGCTTGCATCTCGCAGATTTGCTCGAGCTGTGCGTCCTGACCCCCCGCAGGGACTGGGACCACAGCTAGCTCCCGAAGGATGTCAACGCGAGGCGCAGGCCTAGGGGGATCGCCGTTTTCTGGCATACCAAGATGGTTGCCTTCGCCGGGACCCCTAGATCGACGTGGAAACATTCACGACTTGGGCTGCAGTCCTTGTCGCCGAAGCTGCGGCTACCATCGGAACAATCAGAGAGGCAGTAGTCGCATGCGGTCATGAAGTCCCGCATGACACTGGGGTTACCGAGCCCGGAGAAATCCCAACAAAAGTCGGGCTCGTCATCTTCCTTGGAACCCGAGGGTCTGTAGGTCGAGACGGCCGTCAGTCTGTCCCAGGGCGACCGCATATGGTACCCCAGAGGGTTGGTACATGCCTCTATGAAGGCTTCCACCGAAGCGAGGTCGCTTGGTGGGTCGAAGCTGAATCCAAAAGGCACGAGATGGGAATCGGTCGGTACCTCTTGGTCGACGGGCGATGACGAAGTCTCGTCAGGGGCAGACTGCACCGTTGTCTTAGGTACGAGGGTGACGCCCAGCAAGTCCTTCACGAGCGTGCTGGCGTCGTTCGTCTGCTTGGGGTTGGCATGTTGCGGGGAAACGACGCTCGTCTTTGTCTCAGACGCAAGGTCGAAGCCCGACGTGTCCCCTGCTGGGGCGCCGGCGTCGTTGACTTGCTCGATAGCCGATGAGGTGCCGCCTCCTGCTTGGCCATGGTTGCCCCGCCTCCTCCTCCGTCGGTGGGGGAGGTGACGGGACAAACCCGGATGTTGTTCTTTCGCCATGTGGGGAAGACGTCGTTGATTCTGCCGCCGGCGAGCGGGCTGACGACCGCCATTGTCGCTGTCGCGCGGCGGAGGAAGGAGTATCATGTCGTAGCTGCCGTCGAGGGACATGAACTCAAGACTCCCGAAATGGAGCATCGTCCCGGGTTGGAAAGGTTGCTGGAGACTACCCATCTGGAGCTTGATGGGAAGTTGTTCGTCAACACGCAGCAGACCCCTACCTGGCGTGCCAACTGTCGGCGTTTCGACCCCGAGGGGTCCCTGGACCGACGAGTAAATTGTCGCTGCGTGTCCCAGCCCAGATGGGTCGGCGTGAGACGAGACACAAAGGGGGGAGAATAGTAAGGGGAAACCGTGGCCTTCGTGTTGTCCTGCACCCAGGGCGGATGGATGCGCTTGCAGTAGGGGGTTACAAGCGTTCGCGTGGGAGAGAGAGAGCGAGAGCCTTATGCGTCGGCCCATTCTCTCGCGCAGCCAACCTTTTTGTACGAGAGCCCTGGACCTTCCTTTTATAGGCGTAAGGAGAGGGTCCAGGTGTACAATGGGGGGTGTAGCAGTGTGCTAACGTGTCTAGCAGAGAGGAGCTAGAGCCCTAAGTACATGTCGTCGTGGCAGTCGGAGAGGTTTTGGCACCCTGTTCATGTGATGTCGTGGCCGTCGGAGGAGCGCTGGAGCCCTGCGGTAGTACAGCTGTCGAGGCTGTCAGATCCTTGCTGACGTCTCCTTGCTGACGTAAAGGGCTAGAAGCTGCCGTCGTCATGGAGCGTGCGGGGTGTCATCATTACTTGTTTACTGGGGCAAGCCAGATGGGGCGCCGGTCTTGTCCCCCGTAGCCTGAGCTAGCTAGGGGCAGGGTAATGATGGCCCCCCTAGCGATGTGGCCGGTCCGGACCCGAGTTTGGGCGAGGTGGCGATTCCTCCGAGGTCGAGGTTGAGTCCGAGCCCTGGGGTCGGGCGAGGCGGAGTCCATCGTCTTCCGGAGCCGAGGCTGAGTCTGAGCCCTGGGGTCGGGCGAGGCGGAGTTCGTCGTCTTCTGGAGCCGAGGCTGAGTCCGAGCCCTGGGGTCGGGCGAGGTGGAGTTCGTCGTCTTCTAAGTCGTGGTTGAGTCCGAGCCCTGAGGTCGGGCGAGGCGAAGTCCATCTTCCGAGGCCGAGATGGGGGCCGAACCTTGGGGTCGGGCGAGGCGGAGCTTCCTATGTCGTCCGAGGCTAGACTTGGCCGCTGTCGACCTCACTTTGGCGAGTGGCACGGCAGTCGGAGCGGGGCAGGCGGCGCTGCTTTCTTGTCAGGTCAGTCTGTGGAGCAGCGAAGTGACTGCGGTCACTTCGGCTCTGTCGACTGAAGAGCGCGCGTCAGGATAAGGTGTCAGGCGATATTTGCATTAAATGCTCCTGCGATATGGTCGGTTGGCGTGGCGATCTGGCCAAGGTTGCTTCTCTGCGAAGACTGGGCCTCGGGCGAGCCGAAGGTGTGTCCGTTGCTTGAGGGGGCCCTCGGGCGAGACGTGAATCCTCCAGGGTCGGTTGCCTTTGCCCGAGGCTGGGCTTGGGCGAGGCGAGATCGTGTCCCTTGAGTGGACTGAGCCTTGACCTTAATCGCGCCCATCAGGCCATTGCAACTTTGTGCTGATGGGGTTTACCAGCTGAGATTAGGAGTCTTGGGGGTACCCCTAATTATGGTCCCCGACAGGGCCAATATATCGGGGTGCCAACTTTCCTTTTACCCCGAACCGGTTAACACCCTTCATCGGTGATACTTTCAGGTATACATGATCTTTAACTTGAAAGACTAAAGGTCAGCATCGTTTATCTGCATAGTTTTTCTGTCGAGCTTGAGCCTCTTTCAAGTGGTGTCTTATCAATTGAACTTTTTCCTCTATTTCTTTTACCAAGTCAGGCCTGAAAAACCTCCGTTCTCTGGGTTCTGACCAATTTAAGGGTGTTCGGCATCGTCGCCCGTACAGTGCTTCAAACGGTGCCATCTTACTACTTTCTTGGTAACTATTATTATAAGAAATATCTACCAATGGCAGACAATCATCCCACTTCTGGGGAAATTCTAGGACACATGCTCGTACATATCTTCAAGTATCTGGTTTACCCTCTCAGTTTACCCACTTGTCTGAGGATAAGCCGAACTGTGGAGTAATTTAGTACCCAAGGATTTGTGCAACTCCTCCCAGAACTTGGATACAAATTGTGGTCCCCGGTCCGACACTATCGTCTTTGGGATTCCATGTAAACTGAGAATACGAACCACATATATCTGAGCATAAGTAATGACCGGGTAATGTGTTTTAACTTGTAGAAAATGAGCTGTCTTTGTAACCCAGATAGAATCAAATCCTTTAGCTGTCTTGGGTAATCCCATGATGAAAACCATACTAACATCTTCCCATTTCCAGGTTGGGATGGGCAAAGATTGCAATGGTCCAGTGGCCTTCATATGTTTCGCTTTGACCCGTCTGCAAGTGTCACACCTGGCCACATAGCATGTGATTTCAATCTTCATTTTTGTCCACCAATAATGTTGCCTCAAGTCTTGATACATCTTAGTGCTTCCAGGATGAATGCAATATCGACTAAGATGAGCTTCGTCCAAGATTTGTTGGCGGACTTCAACAACTTTTGGCACTACTATGCAATCTTTAAACCATATTACTCCCTGATAATCTCTCCTGATGCAATTTGCTTTGCCGGCCTCGATTTTCTCATGAATATACTTCATACCCTTATCTGTTCTTTGGCCGTCAATAATTCTTTGCAGAAGAACTGACTCAAGCTTCAAATTTGTCAAGGTTCCTTGTTGGATTATCCCCAGATTTAACCTTTCCATTTCTTGACATAAAGTGGTGTCAGGTGCTCTTACTGTACGACAATGACAAAAGTCTTGTGACTTAAAGCATCTGCCACCACATTGGCTTTTCCTGGGTGATAATGGATTTTCAAGGCATAATCTTTGATTAGCTCAAGCCACCTTCTTTGTCTCATGTTTAGTTCTGACCGGGTAAAGATATACTTTAAACTTTCGTGATCCATATACAAATGGTAGGTATTTCCCAGCAGATAATGACACCAAATCTTAAGGGCATGAACCACTGCAGCTCATTCCAGATCATGAGTTGGATAGTGTTCTTCATGCCGGTGCAGCTGCCTTGAAGCATAGGCTATCACTCGTCCTTCTTGCATTAGGACACATCCGAGTCCACTGCCTGACGCGTCACAATACACATCAAAAGGCTTTTCAGTATCAGGTTGGGCCAAAACTGGTGCAGTGGTTAACAACACTTTCAGCTGCTCAAAGGCTTCATTGCATTTTGAGGACCAACCAAACTTTGTATCATTCTTCAATAATCCTGTAATGGGTATAACAATCTTGGAGAAATCCGGAATGAATCTGCGGTAATAACCAGCTAGTCCAAGGAAACTCCGAACTTGATGTACTGTAGTAGGTGAGTTCCATTCTAGAATATCCTTGACTTTGCTGGGATCAATCACAATCCCTTTAGTGGACAATACATGTCCAAGAAACTGGATTTCCTCCAACCAAAATGCACATTTGCTGAATTTGGCATACAACTGATGTTCCCTTAAGCGCGTTAACACAATCCGCAAGTGCTTTGCATGCTCCTCTTCATTCTTGGAATAGATCAGAATGTCGTCAATGAAGACCACCACAAACTTATCTAACTCGGGCATAAATATCGAATTCATTAAGTATGTGAAGTGGGCTGGATCATTTGTTAATCCGAAAGACATAACTAGATATTCAAATAACCCATACCGCATGGTGAATGCGGTCTTGTGTATATCCTTGGGTCGAATACGGATCTGATGGTAGCCCGATCTGAGATCAATCTTGGAGAATACTCGGGCTCTAGTAAGTTGATCGAATAAAATATCAATCCGAGGAAGAGGATATTTGTTCTTGATGGTAACCTCATTGAGGGTTCTATAGTCCACGCACATTCGAAGTGTCTGATCCTTCTTCTTGACGAAGATTGCTGGACATCCCCATGGTGATGAACTTGGTCTATTGAACCCTTTCTCCACCAACTCTTGTAGTTGAATCTTGAGTTCCGCCAGTTCATTAGGTGGCATCGTACCGGACTTTAACTGGGATGACAAATTCCACGTCCCTTTCTCGAGGCAATCCGGGCAAGTCTTTGGGAAATACATCCGGAAATTCACATACAACCGGAATATCCCGAATTTCTTGTACTATAGTCCCAAAAACTTGTCCAGATGCTTGGACTGGGACAGCTATAGGGATGGATAATTGGACTTCTTCATGACTATAACTCAACTTAATGGTCCTTTGGTCCGCATTGATGATGGCTTTATTCTGGGCTAGCCAGTTTATTCCTAGAATCACATCTATATCTTGTCCCTTTATAACAATCATGTTTGTAGGGAACTCACGCCCGGCCAAGATTACGGGTATATGAAAGGCTTCTTCCTTAGTAAATATTCGGCCCCCAGGTGAGTGGATAACAAATCCCTCCCTTGATTCAGTGCAATGTATGCAATGTTTCTCCACAAAAGTCTTGCTTATGAAGGTATGTGATGCACCCAAATCGAAAAGGATAACTACTGGGTGGTTGGCAATGAGGAATGTACCCATCATCACCGGTCCGCCTTCCGGTGTAGTAGCCACCTTGGTATAATACACTCATCCAGTTTTCTTCAAATTTTTGCCTGTTGAAGAGTTGGTTGTGTTCCCCTTTCCTTGATTTGAGTTCCTAGAAGTTTGCTGAAAATTGGATTTGCTTTGCTTCGGATATGGGCAGTCCTTGATGAAATGTCTGGACTTTCCACAATTGAAGCAATCACTGGAGGAACTGGGAAGGGCAGGGAAACGAGCACCAGGGGCACTCGGCTGATTGGTCTGGGCGAGGGTGGGAGTGGGATGAATAAATACGGGTTGTCTGAATGGATGTGTAGGTGGGCGAGGAGAAGAACGGTTTGGATTGAAAGGTCGAATTACCAACCTTGTCCTCTTCTCAGGTCCCTGAGTTGATCTTTCACCCGCATATCCTTTTGACTTTCCTTGTCCCGTATTTTTGGCTTCAACTGACAGTGCTGCACTGACAGCCCTGCTGTATGTAAGGTCCAGACATGTTGCCATCTTACACTGAAGTCTGTCATTTAGTCCCCTCATAAAGCAATTCTTCTTTTTCAAGTCTGTATCCACTTGATCAATGGCGTACTGGGAGAGATGATTAAATTTGTTGAAATATTGCATCACAGAATCTCCCCCTTGCTTCAGACGTATAAAATCTTCTAGCTTCATCTGTAGTACTCCTTCTAGAACATAATGTTCTCTAAATGCCAGTTTGAACTCTTCCCAAGTGACTTGATGCCCCATAGGCTGGATGGCAGAAAAGTTTGCCCACCAAGTGCTAGCGGGGCCTTTTAACTGCTGAGCGGCAAATAGGGGCTTTTGTATCTCGATGCATCGCATTAGCCTGAATTTTTGTTCCATCACCCGCACCCATTCATCAGCCTCTAGGGGTTCCTCCGCCTTGACAAAGAGCGATGGACGGGTCTTGGAGAACTCCAGATAGGTGGTGTCGCGTGATCCTTGTGGTTGACCTCTTCCTCCATGTTGTTGAAATTGGTTTCCCACCATTTCACGCAGAAAGCGCGTGTTGTCGGTGGTGGCAATGACCAAGGTAGCGATAGCCTCGGCCAGGGTTGGAGGTACAGGTGGCAGATTAGGAGTGTCCTCCCCGCCGCGGGATGTACCCGCCCCATCATGAGCATGAGTCTGGGATGGCATCTGAGGCAAAGAAACATTTGGAAATATAACATGCCAAACATACACCATCTTTATTACATTGCTGAACTGTAATAATTATACATACTCCCTTATACAACTCGACTTCCTTACTTATTTTACATAAGTACATTACTTAAACTATACTATTATAATTTTCTTCATCCTTAGCAGCTTCACAGTCTACTTTAGGAGACCGTTCATCTGCATGATTCATGGAAGGAGGGGCTTCAAAAAGGTCAACCCCCCCCATCAGATCCTCCATTTGCTGTTCTAGATGGTCCAGCTCCCATTGCTGCCACTTTGGGTGGCACGTTCGGGTGCAACCGGTCATACAACACGTGCACCTCTTCATGCAAGGTGTTGCAGTATGCTTGCAGGTTTTCTAGGGATGCGCTAAGTTCTGCTACTCGAGCTAGAGCTTGGGCTTCACAATCCCAAGCAAAAGAGCGCGAGTTTATGGCCCAGTCAATGGCCGTATCACGTTCCGTAATTTCATACTGTAGGCGATTAACTTTGGCTGATAGTTCAGCAATGCGGCGACTATCGCGCGCACACTCCCTACACCTGTGGCGTAGTTCAGATCTGAGTTACTCCACTCTGGCCTCCAAATCCCCGATAGGGTCGTTGCTTTCACTGCTACTTCCTTCATGCCTAGAGGCCAGCTAGTGCCTGGGAACACCATGTGGTCCGGTTGATTTGCGCTGAGTGGTCTTAGTTCGCGCCATATCTCCATAAGAGGGGAAGATTTATTAGCATACTTTAAATATGATGCATGCATAACCTAATAATTATGGGATCAATCTTTCGTCGATACCCTACTTCCTTACATATACAACACTCTGTTACCCGGTTTTAAAAAGTGACTATTAGAAAGTGGTAAGATAAGAGCGAAAGAATTTTTTCAAGGTAAGTAATTAAAAATTCTTTTGAAGTACTACGTAATGTCCGAAGAGACAGGCTTCGCTCCGATACCAGCTGTCACGGAACCTCCTAAGGTATTAGGCCCATCTACATATGTCCTTGTCCTAAGGACCTCGGACAACCCTATAGATGCACATAATCACTCGACAAGTTCGGTCATCTGTATCATCATTATCATATCGTCCAAGAGCGCTTCACCCATCACGCAGACATTACACACATAGTCGGAGTAAGAATAAGTGGAAGGATTATAATAACATAATTTACATTCATATATAAAATATAGGGAGAGTATTTATTACAACGCCGAGTGTCTGAGTGCATAATATAATATTACATATCAGGGAGGTAAAACATCCTCCCACCAACAAGTTCACTGATTTGCCTCCTCCTTTGGTACCACCTTCGAGCAGAAACAACAAAATTCGGCTGTTTCATCACCTACAACAACATGGGTTCGAAAACCCTAAGTACGAAGTGTCACAACCGGGCTTTAAGGAACAAAGCTGGGTGCATCTGATACATGCGCCAAGAAGACAACATATATAATAACAGAGTGTATAGAGATAAATGTCACAATAACATCAGAGTATTTATTACATAGCGGAAGTCTTATTACAAAATAAAAGATGGATATAAAATGAACTAAGGATCATCCTTGGCGCCAATGTCAACTGAGAAACGCCACCTAGATCAGATCAAACTCCTCGCTTTGTGGCTCCTCCTGAACCACCTGTTCTTCTCCTGTGGGGGGGTGTGAGACATCAAGGGTGAGCTCACACATGATCATAGCTCAACATGTTGGGGAGAAACCAGTGGACATGAACTATCCAAAGGTGAGAGTTCATGTGATGTGTAAGGCTAATCAACAACAGGGGTTAAAGCTAAGCATTGCTTTTAATTAGTTGGTCAAAATTTTATTAGCAGTTACTAAATGTAAGTAAATACCAAACATTAAATAAAGTAATAGAACAAAATTAATAAATAATTCCCATGCAATGCAAATGACAAAATTAAATTTATGTTACAGAAATTAATCATGCGAGAGTCCTGAGCTGCTCATGACCGTGAGCTCGGCTAGTATACCAGTTTTACACTCTGCAGAGGTTGTACCCTTTACCCACAAGTCATGTTACCCATCTGCCAAGGGATCGCGACTCCCATACACCTCTACCTAGGAAGCGAGGCAGGGCAACACTACGAGGCCTTTACAAAGTTCCACTAGCTTCTAAAAACCCGCTACAGTTTATGGGAAGAGCACTTGCAAGAATCCCCGGTCTGACCGCCATTGCAGCAAAATCAACCCGAGAACCTCCTTGCATGCAACTCCCCTACTGCCCTTGCCCCTTTCGGGTAAGGTAGTCTTCCACTAGCTTTCCTAATTACTTAGCCAAGGGGTCCCGTTCCTCCCTTATGGTGGCACGTGTTTCTCAAGTTAAGCTCCATGTTCCAATTAACATTAATGATCTTGACATGAACATTAATAGAATAATAAAATAATTGGAACATGGACATAATGAAATATTATCCCAAAACCATGTAAAGCAATAGCAAAACTACCCAAGTGATTCGAGGTAAACAAGGTAATGAGATAAACAATCTAGGGTGACCTATCGGGTCCCATTAAAATTACCCTATGCATGAATAAATGACATTAAAGAATATTATTGGGTATAAAAGTGGTCAAGGGCACAACTTGCCTTCAATGAGCTCTTGCTCATCTACTTCTATCTGTTGCTCACCAGGATCCTCGGTCACAAGTTCTTTTACTTGCCACAATACAAACAAGCACAGTATATAGAAAAAATTAACATCACACCAAACATATAAATAAAATACATAATAATAATAATCTACACATTAAAATGAAATCCTAGGAACAGGAATCATAATTTTTGGAGTTATAGATTTTAAATTATGAATTTCCAAAGGTTTTATGTGCTTAAAATAGGATTAAATGAGGAATTAATTTTCTTACTGTTTTCATGACAAAACAGAGCCTCTATGTGATAGACAATAATTTTATAAAATTTTAGAAACTGGAATGGAGTAATTTGGAGCTCATATGAATTTTTTATGAATTATTCAAATTTTAGCACTCATTTATATAATAAAAACCTATTTTCTAATCCATTTATCCAATTTTTTCATGGCACTGGACTGGGCCTCAAATTCAGAGAAACCCAGGGGGCTCGGGGTAAAAGTTCTTAAGACACAGAGCACTGCTAGTTGGACTGCGGGTTGATTTCCTATTTACCAGGGGGCTCTTCAGAAAATGTGCCAGGGCCAAAGGGGTACGGTGCGCTCACAGCCGTCCGATCTAAATCAGATGGTCCACATTTAATGAGCCCGAGATCTAATTCCTACCGTGCATCGCTAGATCCACGGTTCTGCTCTAACGAACCTATCCACCGCACCCTTCTCAATCCCGGCCACCCATCAAAGATCTAACGGTCCAAAGACCCTCTTCCCAACCCAGGAATCCGTCGCGGCGACGGGCAGCCCTTCCCTCGAGGCGGCGTGCTCACCGGAGACCGCGCCGTGGCGATCCAGTGCCCACGACCTCCACGCAGGGGCTCTACTGAAAACAAAGTCGCCCGTGAACTCCAATCTAATCCCCAATCCGGTGGTGATGCAACTAGGAACCTGGCCCACGATGGTATGTAGTTTATGGCGGCCGAAGGTATTCCGGCGAGAAATTCCGGAGGCGTTAGTCGTGGCCTCTTCGCGGCGTGACATCGACTACCTTCTACCGATCTTAATGAAGGGTTCGGTGCATACCTCGACGTTCCGGTCAAAGTAAAGGCTCGATCCCACGGTGGTGCGCCGTTTGCAGTCCATGGTCAGCGCCCTGCCAAGGTCCGTGAGCGATTCCCAGGTGAAGTTAAGATGGCGGTGCGATACGGTGGAGGAGGAGTGCAGAGGAGATGAGCCGAGTGGGGTTTTATATCCCCGGTACGGATATAGCTCAGGCCGCACCGAGAATCCTGGCAGGTCTGCTCCATCCGCGTTGAAATCGCGAGGTAGTTGACAGTTCTGCACGGGCAGGCCCACTTGGCAACGAGTCAGCGCGTATAGGGGCAACACGTGTGCGTGGAAGCTAGCGGCTGGCACGCGGGCCCCACCAGCCAGCAATGCGATAGCGCGGGGGGGGGGGGGAGGGGGATCACGGTTGGGCCACACGCGAGCAGGAGGAAGGGAGGAAATGGGTTGAGTTTCTAGGGTTTTGGCCCATTGAACGTTTTCATCCTTTTCCTTTCTTTTTATTTTTCTTTCCTCCTTATTTTAAGTCTAAATTTTGAATTTCAAATTTGTGGGAATCTATCCACTCATTTAAATGTTCAAAATAAATTCTGAACAAGGTATGTGTAACTTTATTTACTTACAAATTTATTTTATTTGTATAGTACTTCTCTCTTGTTTTATTTATATTACTTCCAATTCCCCTAAAGTGCATCTTTGGGTTAAATTTAAATTCCCATCTTTTTATTATATCCACATTATCATTATTTTATTAGTTAGTGCACAAACAAGCAAAAACCCAATTTGAGGCATATTTTATGGTTGTGTCCTCTTTAATTCTTTAAATGTGATTATTTCCATAAAATAATGAATGGATGGCAAAACACGTAACGATATGAACTCTTTTATAAATTTGGGTATTACATGAAGTATACTTTTGCAAGTCTTACCCGTCTAAGGAAAAAGACTCTCAAGGATATGCTGGCTTTCGGGAATCAAGGTAAAGTTTAACAAGATTCAAAGACTCTTTTGTAGAAAAGCTTACTATGAGTGGATCCTTAAGAATTCATTCTACTTATCAGGTTAAGTAAAGTTACCTGCATCTAGAGTTCTTTCTATCCTAGTTCAAACACTTGGCCTACACTAGCCATCTTTTATCATCCCTTCAGTTCACTGGATTGCTACGTGTAAGTCAGTGACCAAGTCTTCATGTCTGAGAAGTAACGGCGATCCGAATCGATTAATACCCAGTTGAGGATCTCCAACCACACGACATATGTAGCCCTTAACCCTTGCATATGTCAACTCGCCACCGAGTTTCTCAAGACCAGAATGGGTTCACGCCAACCGAGAGCACAGATACACCACCGTCCAGCCTCTTGCCACAGAGGGTACACACTACTCTCGCCATCTCTCCACTCCCATTGCGTGGTGGCCTTTCTAGTATTGGTCCAACCGAGGCAAAGCTTACCCATGACGAGGCATGTGGCCAGTTAAAAGGTCCTCGATCATCAAGCCTACATCGACATGATCCTTAATCGACTCAGACGGAGACACTACACCGAGACTTCCTTCTCGTGCAAGTCACCCGCCCGGTCTCAGCTTTATTATTTAAAACCAGAAGTTTGGTACCTAGTAGAGGTATAACTTTTCAGATGTTGAACCCATCACGGCCATGATGGATTCACCATCAAGTCTTTTCTTTGAAAAACTCCCATGCCATATGAAGCATCATCTTTTGTTTAAAACAAAACATTTGTTTTCTAAAGAAAGGCTAAGCATCAGAAAACTTTTAAGTAAAATCAGGTATCAAGGAATGGTACTCAGTTCCAAGGAAGGGAATGCAGCAATTGTTTAGCACACAACTCCTATCACCTAATGCATCATTTCAAGTGATAAAGAGTTTAAAACACAAGGAAAAGTATAATGCACCGGGGCTTGCCTTGTGATGTAGGAGGCTCAGGGTCTGTCCCACAAATGTCAAAATAGAAGTTGTTCTCGACAGGTGGAATTTCAGGTTGCGGGGCAACTTCTTCTTCGACTACCACTTCTTCTTTGTTTCTATACATAACAATACATATACATGAATGCTTATGCGATGCTATGAATATGCAGTTATAATAGAAACATTCTAAGTTGTATCTTAAATACAACTTTCCTTCATGGTACGCATGTCACACCCGGCTTTAAGGGACAAAGCCAGGTGCATCTCATACATGCACCAAAGAAGACTACATATATAATAACAGAGTGTATAGAGATAAATGTCACAAACATCAGAGTACATATTACATAGCGGAAGACTTATTACAAAATAAAAGAATAATTATAAAACGAACTAAGGATCGTCGGCGCCAACGTCAACTGAGAAACGCCACCTAGATCAGATCATACTCCTCGCCTTGTGGCTCCTCCTGAACCACCTGCTCTTCTCCTGTGGGGGGGTGTGAGACAGCAAGGGTGAGCTCACACATGATCATAGCTCAACAAGTTGTGGGGAACCAGTGGGCATAAACTCACAAAGGTGTGAGTTCATGTGATGTGTAAGGCTAATCAATGATAGGGGTTAAAGCTGAGCATTGCTTTTAAGTAGTTGGTCAACTTTTATTAGCAGTTACTAAGTGTAAGTAAATACCAAACCATAAATAAAGTAATAGAACACAATTTATAATAAACCCATGCAATGCAAATGATAAAAATTGAATTTAAGTTCCATAATTTAAACATCAGAGAGTCCTGAGCTGCTCATGACCGTGAGCTCGGCTAGTATACCAGTTTTACACTCTGCAGAGGTTGTACCCTTTACCCACAAGTCATGTTACCCATCTGCCAAGGGATCGCGACTTCCCATACACCTCTACCGAGGAGGCGAGGCAGGGTAACACTATGAGGCCTTTACAAAGTTCCACTAGCTTCAGAAAACCCGCTACAGTTTATAGGAAGTTCCAATGCAGGGTTCATGTCTGACCGCCATCGCAGCAAAATCAACCAAGGACCTCCCTACACTGACCACTCCCCTACTGCCCTTGCCCCTTTCGGGTAAGGTAGTCTTCCACTAGCTTTCCTAATTAGTCAGCCAAGGGCGTCCCATTAAACCCTTGTGGTGGCACGTTTTACTCATGTTAAGCTCTATGTTCCAATTAACATTAATGATCTCAACATGAACATAAATAGAATAACAAAAAGAATTGGAACATAGAGGTAATAAATGATTATCCCAAAACCATATAAAGCAATAGCAAACTACCCAAGTGATTCAGGGGTAAACAAGGTAATGAGATAAACAATCTAGGGTGACCTATTGGGTCCCATCAAAATTAACCTATGCATGGATAAGTGATATTAAAGAACATTATTGGGTAAAAAGTGGTCAAGGGCACAACTTGCCTTCAATGAGCTCCTGCTCAGCTACTTCAACCTGCTGCTCACCAGGATCCTCAGCAACGGGCTCTTCTACTCGCCACAATACAAACAAGCACAGTGCATATAGAGAAATTAACATTACACCAAACATATAAATAAAATACACAGTAATAATCTACACATTAAAATAAAATCCTAGGAACAGAAATCATAATTTTTCGAGTTATAGAATTTAAGTTATGAATTTTCAAAGGTTTTATGTGTTTAAAATGGGATTAAGTGTGGGATTAATTTTCTTACTGTTGTCATGATAAAACAGAGACACTAAGTGATAGATAATAAAATTATAAAATTTTAGGAACTGGAATGGATAAATTTGGAGTTTATATGCATTTTCTATGGATTTTATAAGTTCTAGACATTATTTATACATTGAAAATCAATTTGAAATTTAAATTCTCAGGTTAAAAACTATTCTGGACTGGGCCTCATTTACCAGAAAGGTCACGGGCGCCAGGGTAAAAATCCAGAGACCTAGCGCACAGAGGCGAGGGACGGCGGGTTGATATATGTAAAGAGTAGGGTCTCTTAAGTAAAATGGACCCGCGAAGGGGTATCAGTGGTTTCTGGCCGTTAGATCCAAAACGAATGCGCCGGATTAGATCGCCGCGTCCGCGAATCGGTACGTAATGGAATCCACACGATCTAAGATCAACGGCCAAGGTTTTACGATGCCCAGATCTGATCCCTACCATCGGATCTCTAATCAACGGTCTCAGGCGAACGCGTCCGAATCGGTACCCAGTTTTTAATCTGAGCCGTACATCTAACAAGTGACGGTGGTGGCCACGTCTTCTACCCCAGCCTACGGCCGAAGGGACGACCAGGGCCCCCACGGTGGAGCACCATCGCCGAAATCCACCAATACCCGACCCCGCTCCTAAAGCTTCGATCTGAACTGGGACACACGTAGCACAGGATATGGCGAACGCGATCGGAGTTACATACCCGAGAAAGGAGCAACGATGATCAGTGCCCACGCAGCAGGGCGGCTACACGGCGGAGGATGACGACCGGCGAGCAATTCCCGCCGTTCGGGTGCCAGTCGCCACGGTCTGAGCGCACGTACGGTTTCCGCGTGGTTCGGCGAACGCTCGGGCACACCTTTACGACCCCCGAGCGGCGGCACGGCCCTTGGCGACGACGGCCGAGTGTGTCCGCGGCGGCGGCGCGGCTAGTGTTGTGCGCAGGACGAAGAGGAGGAAAGGCTGCAACTCAGCTCCCATTTAACGGGTGAAGAGGGAAGAGTCCGCGCCGATCGCTGGAACCCCGGCGGCCGTCCGCCATAGTCGGAGAGTTTGTTCAAGCAGCGCGCGGTGTGCGACTGACGGCAGGGCCCGCGTGACAGAGATTGCGGAGAGCGGAGAACTGACAGGCGTGGCCCATGTGACAGCGACACCGGGACGAAGGGGAAACCGCGCAGCGGCTGCCTGACCGGGCCCGCATGCCAGGCGCGCGCGCGCGGTGGAGAAGAGTTTGGGCCGCGTGGTGGGGGAAATGAGAAGGTGGGCCGGAATGGTAGCCGCGGCCCATGTAGGTTATTCTTCCTCTTTTCTTTTTATTTCCCATTTTCTTTTCTTGTTTTCTTTTCCTTTTTAATTTTCAAATTCCTAATTTAAATACCCATTTAAATTCAAACTTCCTGGCCAATTTCTTTTCTCATTAAATTCTCACCTTTGACATGGTATGGATGAATTCATCCAATCTTAATATTTATATTACTTTTATATAGTCACCAAATTCACACACTAATAAAATCCAGCATGATGCAAGTTTTGTTTTGTATTTCATTAATAAATTACTGACTTAAAAATGTTTTTGTTCACATGTTCTAATGAGTGAAGGCCACAAACAAAAATATATTCATCTCTTATTTTATCGTTTACATTTTTGGGTATTACAAATCCTACCCCCCTTAACAAGAATCTCGTCCTCGAGATTTAGGAAGATCTAGGGAAAAGGTGGGGAAAATCTATGCGAAGCTCTTCTTCTCTCTCCCAAGTAGCTTCATCTTCACTGTGGTGACTCCATTGGACTTTGCACATCTTTATCACCTTATTTCTTGTAACCCGAGTCAAAGTATCCAAAATCTTGATCGGGTATTCCGTGTAAGTCAAATCACCCTGAACACTAAGCTCTTCCATTGGTAACTGTTCCTCAGGGACACGGAGACACTTCTTTTGTTGAGATACGTGGAACACGTTATGCACATCCGATAGACTATCCAGTAACTCGAGTTGGTATGTCATCTCCCCAACTCTCCTAAAGATCAAGAATGGTCCAATGTAGCGAGGGGACAATTTGCCCTTAACTTTGAATCTCCTCATTCCACGAAGTGGTGACACCTTGAGATACACATAATCTCCTTCTTCAAATTCCAGTGGTCTTCTTCTATTATCAGCATAGCTCTTTTGTCTAGTTTGAGCTACCCTCAAATTCTCTCGAATTATACGGACTTGTTCTTCTGCTTCTTGAATCAATTCAGGTCCAAAGAACTGTCTTTCTCCAGTCTGATCCCAATACAAAGGAGTCCTGCACTTTCTCCCATATAAAGCTTCAAAAGGTGACATCTTCAGACTGGCCTGATAACTATTGTTATATGAGAACTCAGCATATGGTAGACTTTTATCCCATCTTCCTCCATGCTGAAGAGCACATGCTCTCAACATATCTTCCAATACTTGATTTGTCCTTTCAGTCTGTCCATCAGTCTGAGGGTGATAAGCTGTACTAAAATTCAACTTTGTACTCATGTTCTCGTGAAAGCTTCTCCAAAATCTTGAGGTAAACTGTGAACCTCGACCAGACACGATCTTCTTTGGTACACCATGTAAACACACAATCCGAGCCATATATAACTCTGCTAGCTGAGAACCTTTATATGTAGTCTTCACAGGAATAAAGTGAGCTACTTTAGTCAATCTATCCACAATCACCCATATAGCATCATATCCTTTCTGGGTGCGAGGCAATCCAGTGATGAAATCCATACCAATCTCTTCCCATTTCCACTCGGGTATCTTCAGTGGGTGCAATAGTCCAGCTGGCCTCTGGTGTTCAGCCTTAACTCTTTGACATACATCGCACATAGCCACATGTGCAGCCACATCTCTTTTCAATCCATACCACCAATACTTTCGCTTCAAATCCTGATACATCTTGGTACTACCAGGATGAATAGAATAATCTGAGTCATGGGCCTCTTTCAATATAGTCTCTCGAAGGCTTTTAATATCAGGAACACACATCCTGTCCTTGAACCATATAGTGCCTTGCTCATCTTCCGTAAATTCCGGAACTCGACCTTCAGTAATCAGATCCTTAATCTCTTTTATTTTAGCATCACCAATTTGTCCTTTGCGGATCTCTTGCTCCAAAGTAGGTTCCACATCAATAGTAACTCCTTCAGTATGAGCAACTATCCCCAGGTTAAGTCTTCTGAAATCCTCAACAATCTCATCGGGTAGCTGGGCAACAATAGCTGAATGAACATGCTCCTTTCGACTCAAGGCATCTGCAACCAAATTTGCCCTGCCCGGGTGATAGTGAATCTCCAAATCATAATCCTTAATAAGCTCCAACCAACGGCGTTGCCTAAGGTTGAGATCCTTCTGAGTGAATATATACTTCAAACTCTTATGATCCGTGTATACTTGGCACTTGGTCCCCATGATATAATGTCTCCAAATCTTAAGTGCATGCACAACGGCTGCCAATTCCAAGTCATGAGTGGGGTAGTTCAATTCATGTTTCCGCAACTGACGAGAAGCATAAGCAATCACATGTCCTTCCTGCATGAGCACACATCCTAGGCCTTGGCCACATGCATCGCAATAGATATCAAATCCTTTCTGTAGGTCTAGCATAACCAATACTGGTGGCGACATCAACCTCTTTTTCAATTACTCAAAGCTGTCTTGGCACTTCTCGTCCCACTTAAACTCTCTTCCTTTCTCCAAAAGCGAAGTCATAGGCTTAGCAATCTTAGAAAATCCTTCAATAAATCTCCGATAATAGCCTGCTAATCCCAAGAAACTCTGAATCTCAGTAACTGTAGTGGGTACTCTCCACTCCATTATCTCCTTAACCTTAGCAGGATCCACTGAAATTCCTCCATTAGAAATAATATGACCAAGAAATGGCACCTCGCCAATCCAAAACTCGCACTTGCTGAACTTGGCATATAGCTGGTTATCTCGTAGCTTCTGTAGCACCAATCTCAGATGTTCCTCGTGATCACTTTCACTCTAGGAATAGATAAGAATATCGTCGATGAACACCACGACAAATCTGTCCAAATACTCCATAAACACCTTATTCATCAAGTTCATAAAATAAGCTGGGGCATTGGTCAATCCAAACGACATAACTGTGAACTCATATAATCCATATCGAGTCGAGAAAGCCGTCTTGGGAATATCCGATGGTCTAATCCTCATCTGATGGTATCCCGATCGGAGATCAATCTTCGAAAATACTCTTGCTCCTCTCATTTGATCAAACAAATCCTCAATACGGGGTAACAGATACTTGTTCTTCACAGTAACATCGTTGAGTGATCTATAATCCACACACATTCTTTGTGATCCATCCTTCTTCTGTACAAACAGTACCGGTGCTCCCCATGGTGAGGAACACGGACGAATGTACCCAGCCTCTTGTAACTCAGTTAACTGCTTCTTAAGTTCCTTCAACTCCTCTACGGACATCCTATATGGCCATTTAGAAATAGGGGCGGTTCCAGGTAAGAGATCAATAACAAACTCAACTTCTCTATCAGGTGGCATCCCTGGTAACTCCTCTGGAAAGACATCCGGAAAATCCCTAACCACCCGGATGTTGTCACCAACAAACTCCTCAGGTATAAAGAACATTGCACGCATGGGTGAGGAGGTTACTGCAATATTAACCTGAAATCTTTCTCCTTTAGTGGTAGTGAGTTCTACGGTACCTCTACCACATGCTATAACGGCCTTTGCCTTTCTTAGCCATGACATACCAAGGATCAGATCTATACTGCTTGACTCTAATATTATAGCAGTAGCTCCAAATTCTCTACCCATAATGGTCAATGTCAATCTACGTGTCATTTGATTCGCCTCAATAGGCCCTTTAGGTGTAATTACTATCATGGGTTTTCTCATATTTAGCAGTGGTATTTCATCTGTGTTGGCATATCTAGCAGACATGAATGAATGTGTAGCACCAGAATCAAATAATATGGTTGTAGGAATTGCATTAACATAAAACATACCAAGTACGATGTCCCCACCATCCGGAGTAGCATCAACGCTGACTTGATTAACTTTGGCAATAGAATATCCCTTGCCAGATCCTGGAGTTTGCTGCCTGTTCTGAACTGGAGTAGTAGCAATCCTCTGTGGGCAGACATTTGCATAATGACCAGTCTTCCCACACTTGAAACAAGTAGTGCCTGGACTCTGTCCTGAAAACTTCGTCGGGGTGCCAGTAGGGGTAGCCTGTCGAGGAGGTGGAGTCCTCAGTGGTGATTGCTGAACTAGGCGCTGGCCTCCGCCAGTGCGAACTGGTGTACCCTGAGGTGAACTGTAACGAGGACGAACACTGCTGCTTCCTTGTCCTTGAGATATAGCCTTTCTCTTCAAATCTCCCAGCTGAACACGCTTGTGTTCAATAGCAAGAGCCTTATCCAGTAGTCTCTGAAATGATGGGAATGTGTGTGCCACCAGTGCATACTGCAAGGGTCCATTAAGTCCTTCAATAAAGTGCTCCTGCTTTCTTTCATCTTCAGCAACTTCCTCCGGAGCATATCTCGACAGCTGAATAAATTTGTCTCTGTACTCGCTGACCGACATGTTGCCTTGCTTCAATGACAGAAACTCCTTCTTCTTGATCTTTATCATACCAGCTGGTATATGATAATTCCAGAACTGTGTACTGAACTCTGCCCAAGTGATAGTATCAGCAGCATCGTGGGCAGCAGTATATGAATCCCACCAGTCAGCAGCAGGACCTGTCAGACGTCCAGAAGCATATAAAACCTTCTCCCGGTCAGTGCATTGTGCAATATTCAGCATCTTCTCAACGGACTTCAGCCAATCATCCGCGTCCAGTGGATTAGGTGAGCTTGCAAATGTAGGTGGCTTATGATTCATGAATTCTTGGTGCTTATCTCGGGGTGGAACTGGTGGTGGTGGTGGAGGCAGTGGCACTTGTTGCTGCTGTTGCTGCTGTTGTTGTTGTTGTTGCATTTGTTGTTGCAGCTGCTGTTGTTGCGCCCTCCTTTCCTGGCGTATCTCCTCTCGCTCCTGGCGCAACTCCTGTCGTATATCTTCTCTTTCCTGACGCATCTCCTGGCGTTCTTGCTGCATCTGGGCACGCATATCAGCCATAGTGTCCGCCATTTGCTGCATCACCGCCATCTGAGCAGCAACCAGTGGGTCAACTTCGCCTGGTGGAGGATTAGGAGGATTCATCTCTGCAGGTTGTGGCTGGGGTTGTCTGTATATTCTCCGAGTGTGTCGATTAGGAGGCAAATCAATTCTGCCACCCCGCCTGGTATTGACCATCTGAGTTAGATACATATGGTAAGAAAATAGTAGACAAGGCAGGTATTTACAAAGCAGGTTACTTTGGGGAATTTTATTAGCTAAGCAGATTAATATTTTACCTACCATAGCTAATTCAATACCTTATGGTGGTACATGCTAAGATGTCCATCTATAATAATTCAATCAATCAAAGAAGCAAATCAGGCATTTTAGCATCAGCACAATCAACCAATCCTTTAAATAAAGAAAATAGTTGTAAATTTTGTCTTAGGTTCCCTATCTCTTAAAAAGATCATAGTGGTAGGATTCCAAGGTGTGAAATCCATCTTGTCTTTAGAGTGGAAAAGATAAGATTAATCAGAGTAGAGTAGCAGAAGGTGAGACAAGATCAAGATGAGATAAGTATAGAATGAGTTAGAGTAAGGTAAGTAAGTGAGGGTTGTCCATTTCTATCTAGGTTTCGTCCTACAGTCAACATTTCCTCTGATACCACTTCTGTCACACCCGGCTTTAAGGGACAAAGCCAGGTGCATCTCATACATGCACCAAAGAAGACAACATATATAATAACAGAGTGTATAGAGATAAATGTCACAAACATCAGAGTACTTATTACATAGCGGAAGACTTATTACAAAATAAAAGAATAATTATAAAAAGAACTAAGGATCGTCGGCGCCAACGTCAACTGAGAAACGCCACCTAGATCAGATCATACTCCTCGCCTTGTGGCTCCTCCTGAACCACCTGCTCTTCTCCTGTGGGGGGGTGTGAGACAGCAAGGGTGAGCTCACACATGATCATAGCTCAACAAGTTGTGGGAACCAGTGGGCATAAACTCACAAAGGTGTGAGTTCATGTGATGTGTAAGGCTAATCAATGATAGGGGTTAAAGCTGAGCATTGCTTTTAAGTAGTTGGTCAACTTTTATTAGCAGTTACTAAGTGTAAGTAAATACCAAACCATAAATAAAGTAATAGAACACAATTTATAATAAACCCATGCAATGCAAATGATAAAAATTGAATTTAAGTTCCATAATTTAAACATCAGAGAGTCCTGAGCTGCTCATGACCGTGAGCTCGGCTAGTATACCAGTTTTACACTCTGCAGAGGTTGTACCCTTTACCCACAAGTCATGTTACCCATCTGCCAAGGGATTGCGACTTCCCATACACCTCTACCGAGGAGGCGAGGCAGGGTAACACTATGAGGCCTTTACAAAGTTCCACTAGCTTCAGAAAACCCGCTACAGTTTATAGGAAGTTCCAATGCAGGGTTCTTGTCTGACCGCCATCGCAGCAAAATCAACCAAGGACCTCCCTACACTGACCACTCCCCTACTGCCCTTGCCCCTTTCGGGTAAGGTAGTCTTCCACTAGCTTTCCTAATTAGTCAGCCAAGGGCGTCCCATTAAACCCTTATGGTGGCACGTTTTACTCATGTTAAGCTCTATGTTCCAATTAACATTAATGATCTCAACATGAACATAAATAGAATAACAAAAAGAATTGGAACATAGAGGTAATAAATGATTATCCCAAAACCATATAAAGCAATAGCAAACTACCAAAGTGATTCAGGGGTAAACAAGGTAATGAGATAAACAATCTACGGTGACCTATTGGGTCCCATCAAAATTAACCTATGCATGGATAAGTGATATTAAAGAACATTATTGGGTAAAAAGTGGTCAAGGGCACAACTTGCCTTCAATGAGCTCCTGCTCAGCTACTTCAACCTGCTGCTCACCAGGATCCTCAGCAACGGGCTCTTCTACTCGCCACAATACAAACAAGCACAGTGCATATAGAGAAATTAACATTACACCAAACATATAAATAAAATACACAATAATAATCTACACATTAAAATAAAATCCTAGGAACAGAAATCATAATTTTTTGAGTTATAGAATTTAAGTTATGAATTTTCAAAGGTTTTATGTGTTTAATATGGGATTAAGTGTGGGATTAATTTTCTTACTGTTGTCATGATAAAACAGAGACACTAAGTGATAGATAATAAAATTATAAAATTTTAGGAACTGGAATGGATAAATTTGGAGTTTATATGCATTTTCTATGGATTTTATAAGTTCTAGACATTATTTATACATTGAAAATCAATTTGAAATTTAAATTCTCGGGTTAAAAACTATTCTGGACTGGGCCTCATTTACCAGAAAGGTCAGGGGCGCCAGGGTAAAAATCCAGAGACCCAGCGCACAGAGGCGAGGGATGGCGGGTTGATATATGTAAAGAGTAGGGTCTCTTAAGTAAAATGGACCCGCGAAGGGGTATCAGTGGTTTCTGGCCGTCAGATCCAAAACGAATGCGCCGGATTAGATCGCCGCGTCCGCGAATCGGTACGTAATCTAAGATCAACGGCCAAGGTTTTACGATGCCCAGATCTGATCCCTACCATCGGATCTCTAATCAACGGTCTCAGGCGAACGCGTCCGAATCGGTACCCAGTTTTTAATCCGAGCCGTACATCTAACAAGTGACGGTGGTGGCCACGTCTTCTACCCCAGCCTACGGCCGAAGGGACGACCAGGGCCCCCACGGTGGAGCACCATCGCCAGAATCCACCAATACCCGACCCCGTGCCTAAAGCTTCGATCTGAACTGGGACACACGTAGCACAGGATATGGCGAACGCGATCGGAGTTACATACCCGAGAAAGGAGCAACGATGATCAGTGCCCACGCAGCGGGGCAGCTACACGGCGGAGGATGACGACCGGCGAGCAATTCCCGCCGTTCAGGTGCCAGTCGCCACGGTCTGAGCGCACGTACGGTTTCCGCGTGGTTCGGCGAACGCTCGGGCACACCTTTACGACCCCCGAGCGGCGGCACGGCCCTTGGCGACGACGGCCGAGCGTGTCCGCGGCGGCGGCGCGGCTAGTGTTGTGCGCAGGACGAAGAGGAGGAAAGGCTGCGACTCAGCTCCCATTTAACGGGTGAAGAGGGAAGAGTCCGCGCCGATCGCAGGAACCCCGGCGGCCGTCCGCCATAGTCGGAGAGTTTGTTCAAGCAGCGCGCGGTGTGCGACTGACGGCAGGGCCCGCGCGACAGAGATTGCGGAGAGCGGAGAACTGACAGGCGTGGCCCATGTGACAGCGACACCGGGACGAAGGGGAAACCGCGCAGCGGCTGCCTGACCGGGCCCGCATGCTAGGCGCGCGCGCTGTTGAGAAGAGTTTGGGCCGCGTGGTGGGGGAAATGAGAAGGTGGGCCGGAATGGTAGCCGCGGCCCATGTAGGTTATTCTTCCTCTTTTCTTTTTATTTCCCATTTTCTTTTCTTGTTTTCTTTTCCTTTTTAATTTTCAAATTCCTAATTTAAATACCCATTTAAATTCAAACTTCCTGGCCAATTTCTTTTCTCATTAAATTCTCACCTTTGACATGGTATGGATGAATTCATCCAATCTTAATATTTATATTACTTTTATATAGTCACCAAATTCACACACTAATAAAATCCAGCATGATGCAAGTTTTGTTTTGTATTTCATTAATAAATTACTGACTTAAAATGTTTTTGTTCACATGTTCTAATGAGTGAAGGCCACAAACAAAAAGATATTCATCTCTTATTTTATCGTTTACATTTTTGGGTATTACAACGCACTAGTCACTAGAGTTTCCTAGGTTAGTACTCTATAAGGGTTAGGCATTTATATCCTAGGAAGCTAGTATCTTAGGTTTGGGACCAAACAATGTCCAAAGCATGTCAAACTTTACCCAAGGGCTTCAATTATCAAACTAAACTTACCCAAAAAGTTTTATGATTTTTGGAGCTACCAAAATAATTCTAAAATTCTAAAATGCTGGGTTTAGGCATTTTTAAATACTAAATAATTCCAGGTTTGAACTAAAAATCTGGGAACTATTTTTATTAAATACTAGATGATTTTAGAAGTCTACTAAAATTGGTCTCATATTTTTAACATTTTTCTACTAATTTCTATGGATTTCCCAAACTTAATAGAAAAAAGAAAAGGAAAAACTAATAATAGTATTGGGCCGAAATCAGCCCAGCATACCTAGGCCTATGCAGAAATCGGGCGCGCTCGCGACCGCGCGGGTAATTTTGCGCAAAGACCCTTGACGATTCAAACAACTAGAAAAGAGTCCCAGCCCAACTTCTATGTGTCTCTGACACTTTACCTTCTGCCCCTCCCGATTTCTTTGTCTTTCAAAATCAGGTCCTCGAGTTCGGCCGACGGCGTGGATGAACATCCCACCATGCCACGACGGCGGAGAGCTCGAGCTTCCTTCAAACACTTGCTAGTCCTAACCCTGACCTAAATCGAACCTTCTCGGACACGAATCCAGTTCGTAAACACCCCCTAGAGACCTATCACGGCCACGACGAGGTGCCGGGTCCGCGACGCACGTTCATGCGGCATTCGCGCTGGAAATTCCAAATTAAGGGAATGGAGAGCACCAGTGGGTCATGCAAGTCATGGTGCTCACGAGAACCAGCGTCGGATCAACAAAATTCTAGTTGGTCGACACGGGCACTATTTACGGGTTAGCATGCGGCGTCGAGCTCACGTTCCAACCAAGCTATGCCAGTAATTACCAAATGACCACTTCGGTATGCTTCACCAACACTCAGGGATACTTAAACACTAAATCAAAGGCGTAGAACCATAACGGGTTCGCCTGGCCACGTGGACACGGAGATGAGCACGCAATGTGGGGTCCGATCGGAGCGATGGCCATCGTGGTGAACTCCGGCGTAAATAGGCAGTCACGCTGGAGCTATACGGCTGTAAGGGATAAAAAGTTCACTGTGCACTACCAATTTGGGACGAGGAAGTGAGGACACCGCGAATTTTGGCTTCTACTGACCACACCGGAAGACAGTAAATGCCTCACGGTGGTTCACGGCTCAATTTAAAGGGATGGCGACATGGCTGGCTACCGCGGTCACTAAGATATGACGCTAATGCATGGAGACCACATAACAAGGAAGCACACTATGGTAGAATTTGGGCGCGAGCGACACCGTGACAGAAGCACCAGAGCCATGGTGCACACCGGTGAGATATTCTTTCCCCTTCCCCAGCCTAATCCGCAAGATGGTGAATCGGCTCAGAGTTATCCTGCCCCGGCCATCTCTATCTCCTCTTCGTTTGGACGCATCCGGATTCCACAGTGACATGGATCTTTTCTTCAGATATTTCCCAGTGCCTCTGATCTTCCTCACTTAACTGAACTGGCTCTATTTAGCCCCTCTTTTCTCCTGATTCTTGTTAAGGACATATTAATCTCCATTAACAAGACTTGTTCACCAAACAATGGTATTCAAACTTACTATAGGATTCTAAGACCTAAACTGAATAGATCCCAAGATATTGCACTCACAAATCAGCCACATTTTACTAGGACCATTTTTGTTTCTGAATTCAGTCTTCAGTATTACTTGAACCGCGCAACTTACTTCTGGCAGAGCAACTTCAGGACACTATTTCTTTGATTTTTATACAACAACCCACTAAGCCGACTGTACCAAAGTTGCTCCCCTATAAACCAGCCTTAACTTTTTTACAAAGGTTTTGGTCAAAACACCCACTGAATTGAACACAACATGGTTCCAAAGTTGATCCAATACAATTGTGAATCTGAATTTTAGCAGGGTCCTTGTCTGAAAGCTCAAGTTTGAGGGGGTTTATCACTAAATTCCTCAAGGTTTTAGGGCTGGGTCTTTCAATCAAACTTGTACCACCATAATAGCCCTACTACTTTGTTATGGTGGCCAACTACAAAATCCTTATGGATCAAAAGTTACAAGAGCCCAAAGTTGACTCAATGTCACTTGTTCTTAGGGTTCCAATTTTGGAAGCACTTGTGAACTTTTGCCATTTTCTCCAATTTGCTCCACCATACTTGAAAATCCTCCAATGTAAAAGTTACTTAGTTTTTGATATTCTACCACTTTGCTATATACACTTTGGTCCAAAAGTGTATAGATATTGAAATCACTCCATAGGGCACAAATTAGGGTTTCTAGGGTTCCATTTAGGGTTTTGGGCACTCTAGGGTTTTTGTGCCACTCAAATTCATCAAACTTAGTATCTTGTGAACATTTACAATAACTTTTGTGGTATTACTCATTTTGGCCTCACATTCACCCTTATACCCCAATCTTAGGGTTAAATATCCTATTCTAGGGTTAAGAACACTTCAAATCACCACATCACAACTTGTGTTGAAGTTTTAGCCTAGTAAATGCATTCTAGGTGTAATAAACACAATGACATGTCAATGCATGTTAGGGGCCTTCTTCTCCGCTGAAGGTCCTCCAAGCAAAAACACCTTCGGCAGGGCGACACACAAGCAGGTGTGACATGAAGATGCAAGCCGAAGCTACGGTTGAAGGAGCTTCGACATGGTGGCACGCTAAAGACGAAGGACGACACCGACTTAAAGAGGAAAAGACTGCATAGTCCCTAGTAATTTGTATTATAATTAGTTGATAGGGACACAAATGTAATTTTGTCCGGGCTGTGTCCCGTGCCTATAAATAGATGAACAGTGCCTCCGTACTATTCATGCTGAGTTGTAATCACTCTCGCGTTATTCCCGCTTTTGACCTTTTGTCAAGCCGAAGGTATGATTGCAATATAAATGTTATTAATGCTTATTCATGCTCATAAAATAAGAATATGAATAGTCCAATGATTGAAATGATTATTCATGTTCCCTTTGTGTTTTATAAAGCTCTGTTTACATTCTTGCTCACTAAAGTGACGAAGGTATGTCTTTCGTCTGAAGATCGTTATATCCCAAGGGAGATAATGCTTTGAAGGACGAAGGTCCCTTATCGTTAACAATTGTGTTGCTTTATTCTTGGTATATAGCAATCGAGAACAAGGACCAACATTGGCACCCACCTCCGGTGAACTCACTTCCACTATTGTGATGATGGCTTCGTACAACAACCATGCTGTAACACCTTCGGCCACAAAGCTGGTGCTCCCAATCACAGGTGGTTCAAGCTCAGAGCCAGCCAACAAGAAGCAGAAGAAGGAAGCACAAAGAAGAGTGCAGCATGTTGGGGTGCAAGGACACTTATCAGATCCAAGTGGTCTCACATTCCAATTACCTTCTCCCAGGAAGATCTTCAACTCAAAGATTATCCTCACAATGATGCCATGGTTATATCTTGTGTCATTAAGGGATTTCTGGTCCACAATGTTCTGGTTGACACAGGCAGCGCAGCGGACATCGTCTTTGCAAAGGCTTTTAGGCAAATGCAAGAGCCAGAAGACAAGATACATGATGCAACACACCCTCTTTGTGGCTTTGGAGGAAGGCAGATTATGACACTTGGCAAGATAACAATGTCAGTGACCTTCGGCCACATCCATAACACAAGAACTGAACAAGTTGTCTTTGACATTGTTGATATGGAATATCCATACAACACAATCATTCGTTGAGGGACGCTTAATGCCTTTGAAGAAATACTTCATCCAGCATATTTATGCATGAAGATACCTTCAGAACAAGGCCCCATTGCTGTTCATGGGAGTCAAGAAGCTACCAGGAGGGCTAAAGGGACTTGGACGGATTCAAAGGCTATCCATAATATAGATGAAGCCGAAGCTTATCAGCAATATAAACACAAAAGAGAGAAGACTGCTTTGGTAGATCAACCGAAGCATATGCTCTTGTGTGAAGACATAGCAGACCAAAAAGTATTGCTAGGATCTCAACTATCTGGTGAACAAGAAAAGACTCTACTAAGATTCTTGTTCAACAACAAAGATGTCTTCGCTTGGACAGCTAATGATCTCTGTGGTGTCAATAGAGACGTCATTACGCATGTTGGAGACTTGTTCTCAAATGCTATGAATCAAGAACAAGGCAACATAAAATGTTAGATATTAAAGCCCTTCGTCCGCTGAAGCATTATTTCCCCAAGGATTTAATGAGCTTCAGATGAAGGTTATGAATAATATATCACGAAGATTGCATCTTCGTGATCAAAAATAAAACAATGCGAAATGAAATATAAAATACAAAACATTACAGAATACCAAGAATAAATAACATTATTTATTTATTTTATAATATGAACCCAAATATTATAACATAATATTTAGGTACACTTATACCTTCGCCTTGGCAGAAAACAATAATTCCAGAATATTGCGTTAGCAATTACAGGATTCCGTGAACAGTAAAGGAGTATTGTTCACCTATTTATAGGCACAGGACGCAGCCTGTAAGAAATTACAATCATGCCCCTTACAGAAGATCACAATTATAACTCAGACTCTTATGGACTAAAAAGTCTTTCCATGTTTAAGTCGGTTCGATCCTTCGTCTTTGGATACGTTATAGTGTCGAAGCTTCATGAGCGGTAGCTTCGGTATCACGTATAAACAGATTTGCCGAAGGTGTTTCTTCCTGCAGGACCTTCAGCGACGAAGCTATGGTCCCAACAGTAGCCCCTTCGCGGCGCTAGATCGTTTTTCGTAACGAGCTTGAACCGTGAAAAAGTCTCTTAAGCTTCAGGTAGCCGAAGGTCCGAAAAACACCTTCCCTGAGCTCGTTGCCGAGAAACGATACAACTTCCGAGCGCGGAGTAGTCCCACCATGCATATTTACCTTCTCGGGTTTTGTGGCCCACCGTTCAGTGGGTGCGGGCGACTGTTCGTCCTGTGTAGGAGACTTGACGTTTCACCTTTTTACCTGCAGCACTATATAAACAGACAAGTAGGTGTAAAGTTACCACAGCATTCATTGCAATTGCACTGTTTTGCTGCCAAAAATTTCACCATAGCCGAAGCTTGACCCTTGCATTCAAACGAAGCACCACACTGGATTCTACTTTGTCACAAGAAGAGCTTCGGAAAAAAGGTTATTAATTTCAAAAAACTTTAGGAATTCATAATCAAATGGCTAGATTGCGCTCCACTGCCAGGATTGAGCGTGAGGGAGATGAGGCCGAAGCCAGTGAAACTGTTCCTATTTCTGAAGCAATGAGGCGGTCTGGGCTGGCAACATCAGAGGATATATCTGCTGCCGAAGCAAAACAAGCTGACGTTGAAGAAAATGAATCTGAGGATGAGTACGGTGAGATGCCGTCTAAACCCAGCCACCTAGAGTTTGGGAAGTCTACTATTACTGAGGGTGACATGACTAAGTTACTAAAATTAGGCTATTTCAGTGAAGACAAAAAGGAGCTGATTCGCTTCGGGGGAGAAGAGATTACCGCGAAGCCTAAAAAAGATGAGGTAGTAGTTTTTAAGAGCTTCTTCAAAGCGGGGTTAAGATTTCCCCTACATGGGATGATTGCAGATGTTTTAGAGAGATTTGGGATTCACATTCATCAGTTAACTCCTAACGCCATTGTTAGGCTTAGTGTTTACATCTGGGCACTCCAAAGCCAGGAGGCAGAGCTACTTGCCAAGGGTTTTTGCCGGGCACACGAGCTTCATTACCAGACAAAAGCTAGAGAAGACGGGTTGCATGATAATTTCGGCTACTACAATTTTGCATATCGGAAAGATGCCAAGTATCCAGTTATCAGTTATCGCACAAAATGGCCAGCTGGCTGGAAGAGTGAATGGTTTTATGTCAAAGTGGATGAAAAGAAGGAAAAGCTGGTTCAGAGCCCTTTAAGGTTAACCTTCGGAGAAACTAGGCCTCAATGCACCATGAATCCGGATAGCCCATGCCAGATTGCACTGGGCGAATTTCGGGTTGTTACAGAGCACATTGGCACCAGGGATCTAGTCCAAGAATTCTTAGCATTCAGAGTATTTCCAACTTTGAAGGAATGGGACATGCCGAAGCTGAAAGGAGAGAAGAAGAAGAAAGAGCTTGTTCGACTACCTTATCATTTCAAGTTTAAAAAACATTTTAAAACACCTTGCCAAGAGTGGTTGGATACAATTGAGGTTATGTGCAACGAGATCCTCAGCAACTATTCTAAAAAAAAGATTAATTAATGACTGCGGCTTTCGGCACTCGTCCGAAGCGAAGAATGAATCGGGTGATGGATGCCTTGAATTTTGATTATCCTGACTATGAGCAATTGGGCAAAGTTGCTGAAGGGCAGAAAAGAAAAAGAGTTGCCAGCGCTGTTGACAAAGAAGGTAGTAAATTGGTTAAAAAGGACAAAGAAATTTCTGAGAAAAGAAAACTGAGCCTTGAGCCGAACATAGCTGCTCCAAAGAAAAGAAAAGCTGCATCCCCGAAACCAAAGACATCGGGCCAAGAGGAGGAAGCTCCTGCGACACCTTCTGCTGCCGAAGTGGAAGAGATTCTAAAGGTAATGACTGAACCTTTGCCTATCAAGCCAAGTCCGCTGGCACCAGAACTGACGAAGTTTTTTCAAAAGGAAAAAGAACCTTCGGCAACAGAAAGTCCCGCTAAGCCGAAAAAAGGAGAATTATCCAAGTGGCCGATGTCATTCATCAGACACCACCACCGACATCAGCGTCAAAAATACCATTTATTGAAAGCGCTGGCACTGCCGAAACCGCAGCCACCGGAGCCGAAGCCACCAGAGCCGAAACCGAGACCGCCGAAGATCCCAATCTAGAAACCACACTTAGTGATATTGATAACATACTTCTAAAAATGGCTGAGGAAGAAGCTGCTGCGGCCGCTGTGGTCACGACAATTGAGAAGGGAAAAGAGCAAACTGAAGATACTTTGGAAGAGGAAAATTTCAATTTTCAAGATATACTGGGACAAGAGTTATCAGAAACTGAAAAAGAAGAGCTAAAGAAATATGCCGTATCCTATGGGTACAAACCAGGGGCTCTGCTGTTTGGCGGAGTCAATGAAGGGAAACTGAGATGCCTTCAGAATTGAACCGAGGCCAAAGTTGTTAGGACTTTCTCAAAGAATGTTGGGCTGCCGAAGATTGAAGCGGACCTCTGCAGGTACCAGCGACAGCATATCGCCGGTAGCCTGTTCTATGCTAATTTCAAGGTAAAAACTCTCAACTTTTATTGTTGTTTTTTAATCAAGATGTTTTCTGACGAAGGTTGTTTTGCCAGAGTATATTATTAAGTAAAGTGCTGAGGATGCAACAAGATCTTGAAGACGAAAAAAACGAAGCTACCATTAAAGATCTAGAAAATAAAGTCGAAAGTTACGAAGTTGCTTTGAAGAAAAAGGACTTCGACATTCAAGAACTTGAAAATAAAGTTAAAGATCACGAAGCTGCCTTGGAGAAGAAGGACTTCGTCATTCACTCTATGGAAGGTTCATTGGCTGAAGCTCAAGCCAAAATTGACAAATTAAACAGTGAATTACTCATAAAATCAGAAAAATCTGAGCAAGAAAAGAAGACTCTTGAAACAAGTCTCAAAACCGAAATTGAGAAGAATTCAAATTTGTAGAAATCATTGAAGGAGCTTCAGGAAAAATGTTTAGATTTCGACAATCGATGTGTGCAGCGGCTGAAGGATGTGTTTTACTCAATTGGGGCCAGCTCTGATAAGTTTACACCTTCAGCTGAAACCTTGCCGAGCACCTTTGAATACATTGAGAGCGAAGTTGATGCACTTGACGAAGTTATCGCTGGGCATGCCGATTTCTGCGCCCTGTTAGCTTCTCGAGGCATGGCTACACGCACGGGAAAATTGTTAATAGGCCAAACTTCAGTTTGTCGCCAGCAGATTTGATTGACATCCCCAGCCTAGCTCGAAGCATAGGAAACAGGTTTATGACCCAGATTTGGATAAACAGCGGGCGAAAAATGGCTGGTGAAGCTCAGAGCCACCTTAAGCCAGTGAGAAACTTATATTTGTTACTTTTACCTTCTCCTTGAACTCTCTTTTCTCATTCCGTTTTAATATGTACATGATGATGAAGCTAAAGAATGATGAGCTGAAGCCTTAACAGATGTTCCGAAAGACTTTTGCTGCATAAGATTCTAGAGAAAATTTTGTAATATGATTGTAAAGAAACCTATGTAAATTTGTGCGTACCTTGTAATATATCTTTTCCCCTTTGTCCGTGTACAATCTGCTTTGCTGTGGACAAAATTTTCTTTTTGAGCCGTAGGCGAAAAACACCTTCCCTTCTTTTCGTACACAACGAAGCATAAAAATTTCTTCTTTCTATTTTTCTCCGAAGCTTTATCCTCATAGCCGGAGCATCATCCTTTTCTGTATGATATGATGATAATGATCCTATGTATGTCTAAATGAATGTTTAGGAATGCAAATGTCATGATGTGATGTATCATGCAAATGAATGTCCGGATATATATTCGAAACCATAATCATAGCCTTCATTCCCTTAGGAATGATTCAAATCTTTTTGCCGCTTATTTTTCGGCTTCACCGTTTACTTTTCGGTGTATCAGCGCTGACTTTTCGCTGTAAGCCTCCCTTAGGAGCTTCTTCGCCTTTTACTTCGCCGGAATCAGCGTTTGTTTTTCGCTGTAAGCCTCCCTTAGGAGCTTCTTCGCCTTTTACTTCGGCGGAATCAGCGTTTATTTTTCGCTGTAGGCTCTGCATTCCCTTAGGAACGACTTTTGAGCTTCTCCTTGTTTTCTTTTCTTTTTCCTTTGCACTCGATGGTGCGTTCTCAGCTTTTACATTTACATCTTTGGGGGATATTGCTCTTATAGAGTTGAAATAAGAAAAAGAAAAATTACATGCTGTGGCCCCATTAAAAACCTTTCTCCCCCTTTGGAAAGGAAAAGGGTGCCACAAGAAAGAATAGAAAAAATTACATCAAGCTGAACATAATATCGCCGAAGCTCATCCGCATTCCATGATCTAGGAATGTCGTTGCCGTCCATATCCTTCAATCTGTAGGAACCGGGTCTTGAAGAAGATACTACCAGAAAAGGTCCTTCCCACTTCAGCTGTAGCTTGCCTACTGTCTCTGGGTTGGCTACTCTTCGAAGCACCAAATGTCCTGGCTCAATATTCTTTAGGCGAACCTTTCTATCACGCCATTTTATTGTTTCGGCTTGGTATTTATTGATGTTTTCCACAGCTTGAAGCCTGATCCCTTCTATGGCATCTTTTTCCACAGAATAATCGGCTTCAGCTTTGTCTTCTGCCGAAGCTACTATTCTTATTGATCCTGCTTTTGCTTCTTCCGGAGTTATTGCTTCGTCGCCAAACAACAATTTGAAAGGTGTAAAACCTGTTGATCTTGATATTGTTGTGTTGTGGCTCCACACCACTTTGATTAATTCATCTGGCCACTTTCCCCTAGGCTGATTGAAGATTAACTTCATTATTCCTGTCATTATGACGCCATTAGCCCTTTCAACAAGTCCATTTGACTCCGGATGTCGAACTGATGCAAAATGGATCTTTGTGCCAATTTGTTCACAAAATTCTCTGAAAGCTTCGGAATCAAACTGCGTTCCATTGTCCACAGTGAAGGCCTTCGGCACTCCGAATCGACAGACAATATTTTGCCAAAAAAACTTTTGAATAGTAACCTAAGTTATTGTGGCTAAAGGCTTTGCCTCAATCCATTTAGAAAAATATTCCACTGCCACTACAACATATCTTAAGTTCCCTTGTGCTGGTGGTAGCGAACCTAACAAATCAAGGCCCCACCTTTGCAATGGCCAAGTGGGTTGTATTAACTGGGTTAAAGACGAAGATTGTTTTTGATCTCTTGCACATTTCTGACATCCTTCGCACTTTTGGACTAATTCCGCTGCATCCGAAGCTGCCTTTGGCCAATAAAATCCTTGACAAAAAACTTTTCCCAGCAAAGGCCTAGATCCAATGTGAGATCCACACAGGCCTGCGTGTATTTCCTTCATCAATTCTATACCTTTGGCTCTAGATAAATATTTGAGTAGTGGAGAATAGACCCCATGCTTGTACAGCTCCCCTCCTATTATTACATATGGTCGAGCTCTTGCCTCTATTCTCTTGTTATAAGCTTCGTCATCTGAAAGGAAGTTACCCTGAAGGTAAGAGATGATCTTAGTTCTCCAGTCTTCACTATAAACAGGAGATATATTGAGGACTGCTCTTTCAAGGAGTTCAACCGAAGGTGCTTTTATTGTTTCGAAAAATACTTCCGAAGGTAAGGGCAGCCCCTGTGCTGCTCACTTGGCTAGCAAATCAGCATGTTCATTTTCTCGTCGAGGAATATTTTTGACAGAAAACCCTTCAAAGGAAGCTTCAATCCTTCGAACCATGTCTAAATATTTCTCCAGCTTCGGGTCTCTTGCCTTACAACTCTTGTCAATATGACCAGAAATAACCTGGGAATCAGTTTTAAGAACTGCCCTTCTAATTCCCATTGCCTTTAACTTCCGAAGACCCAAAAGTAAAGCTTCGTACTCAGCAATGTTATTTGTGCAGCTGAAATCAAGTCTTGCTGCGTAGCAAGTTTTAAATTTGGATGGTGCAACCAACACAGCGGCTGCTCCTGCCCCGAAGGTTCCCCAAGAACCATCGCAGAATACTGTCCAAGCTTCGGCATCTTTACTCGCTTCTTCTTCCTGAGCCCCTGGCGTCTAGTCAGCAATGAAATCTGCTAATGCTTGAGACTGAATCGAAGATCTATGCACATAATCAATGCAAAACTCGTTGAGTTCCGCAGCCCATTTTCCAACCCTTCCAGTAGCTTCTCTATTTCTCATAATATCCTTCAATGGTTGTGAAGAAGGGACAATTATATTGTATGCTTGAAAATAGTGCCGAAGCTTCCTGAAAGCCATCAAAATAGCATATAGCACCTTCTCCAATTCTGTATAGTTTTTCTTTGATAAACTAAGAACTTCGGATACAAAGTATATTGGGGCTTGTTTTTTGACTTGCCCTTCAAGCTTCTCTTGGACAAGTGCCGCACTTACCGCTGAGTGCGAGGCTGCCACATATAACAACAGAGGAGCCCCTGGCGTTGGTGGAGTTAACGTCGTTAGGTCTATCAAATATTGCTTCAGCTCTTCGAAGGCTCTCTGCTGAACTGGTCCCCATTGAAAAACTTCGGCTGACTTCAGCACTTCGAAGAATGGTAAATTTCTCTCTGCTGATCTAGATATGAATCTGTTGAGGGATGCCAGTCTTCCTGTCAATCGCTGAGCGCCCTTCTTTGTGCTTGGTGGTTCCATTCGGAGAATAGCTTCGATTTTATTTGGATTAACCTCAATCCCTTTTGTTGAAACTAGGCAACCAAGGAATTTCCCCTTCTTTACCCCGAAAACACACTTTTCTGGATTCAGTTTTAGAACGACCTATCTAAAATTAGCGAAAGTCTCTTGCAGATCAGCAATGTGATTTTCTTGTTTCGTGCTCTTTACAATGATATCATCGACATAAGTTAGCACATTTCTGCCTATCTGAGAATGAAGAACCTTTGCTGTCATTCTGCTGAATCTTCCTCCAGCATTCTTGAGCCCCTCAGGCATCCGAAGGTACCAATATGTTCCGCTAGGGGTTATGAAGCTGGTTTTTGGCTCATCCTCCTTCTTCATCCAAATTTGATGATAGCCTGAATAACAATCCAACAGACTCATAAGTTCTGATGAAGCTGCTGCATCAACTAGGGAATCTATCCTTGGCAATGGAAACTCATCCTTCGGACAAGCCTTGTTGAGATCAGTAAAATCAATACACATCCTCCATTTGCCATTGGCCTTTTTTACCATAACAGTGTTAGCCAGCCATTCTGGATACTTTACTTCTCTGATGACTCCGGCGCTGAGGAGTCTTTTTACTTCATTTCGAGCACCTTCGGCCTTGTCATCAGACATCTTCCGAAGCCTCTGCTTTCTGGGTCTAAAGGATGGATCAACAACATCCCTATTGACGTCACAAAGATCGTTAGCCGACCATGCAAAGACATCTTTGTTGTTGAACAGGAATCTTATCAGGGTTTTCTCTTGTTCCTTAGACAATTGAGATCCCAGCAGCACCTTCTGCTCTGCGATATCTTCACATAAAAGCATGGGTTTCGGCTGATCGGCCGAAGCAGCCTTCTCCCTTTTGTACTTGTACTGCTCACAAGCTTCGGCTTCATCTATATTGTGGATTGCCTTTGAATCAGTCCAATTCCCCTCGGCCTTTCTAGCAGCTTCCTGACTCCCATGAATAGCAATAGGTCCCTGATCTGAAGGTATCTTCATGCAAAGATATGCTGGATGAAGAATTGCTTCGAAAGCATTGAGTGTTCCGCGACCAATGATAGCATTGTAGGGATACTCCATGTCGACAATGTCAAACACAACTTGCTCAGTCCTTGTATTGTTGACGAACCCGAAGGTCACTGGCATGGTAATCTTAGCAAGCGCTACAATCTGTCTTCCTCCGAAGCCACAAAGAGGGTGCGTAGCATCATGAATCTTGTCTTCGGGCTCTTGCATTTGTCTGAAGGCCTTAGCAAATATAATATCCGCTGCACTACCTGTATCAACCAAAACATTGTGGACCAGAAATCCTTTGATCACACAAGAGATAACCATAGCATCATTGTGTGGGTAATCCTTGAGCTGAAGATCCTCTTGAGAGAAGGTAATTGGGATGTGAGACCATCTTGACTTGATGAAGGGTCCTTGTACCCCTACATGTTGTACTCTTCTTTGTGCCTCCTTCTTCTGTTTCTTGTTAGCCGGCTCTGAGCATGAACCGCCTATTATCGGGAGAATCAGCTTCAGAGCCGAAGCTGTTCGAGCTTGGTTCTTGAACGAAGCCATCAGGTCAAAAAGTGGAAGTGAGTTCACCGGAGGTGGGCGCCAATGTTGGAGACTTGTTCTCAAATGCTATGAATCAAGAACAAGGCAACATAAAATGTTAGATATTAAAGCCCTTCGTCCGCTGAAGCATTATTTCCCCAAGGATTTAATGAGCTTCGGACGAAGGTTATGAATAATATATCACGAAGATTGCATCTTCGTGATAAAAAATAAAACAATGCGAAATGAAATATAAAATACAAAACATTACAGAATACCAAGAATAAATAACATTATTTATTTATTTTATAATATGAACCCAAATATTATAACATAATATTAGGTACACTTATACCTTCGCCTTGGCAGAAAACAATAATTCCAAAATATTGCGTTAGCAATTACAGGATTCCGTGAACAGTAAAGGAGTACTGTTCACCTATTTATAGGCACAGGACGCAGCCTATAAGAAATTACAATCATGCCCCTTACAGAAGATCACAATTATAACTCAGACTCTTATGGACTAAAAAGTCATTCCATCTTTAAGTCGGTTTGATCCTTCGTCTTTGGATACGTTATAGTGTCGAAGCTTCATGAGCGGTAGCTTCGGTATCACGTATAAACAGATTTGCCGAAGGTGTTTCTTCCTGCAGGACCTTCGGCGACGAAGCTATGGTCCCAACAACGCATTCACTCAATGTGGACCCATCTTTCAGATCAAAAATGCAGAGGCTTTGGAAAATGTCTGAGGATAAAGCCGAAGGTGCACGAAATGAAGTAAAGAGACTTCTCAGTGTCGGTGTTATCAGAGAAGTAACATATCCAGAATGGCTGGCTAACACTGTTATGGTGAAGAAGGCTAATGGGAAGTGGAGAATGTGCATTGACTTCACAGACCTCAACAAGGCATGTCCGAAGGATGAGTTCCCCTTACCAAGAATAGATTCCCTTATAGATGCAGCAGCTTCTTCAGAGCTCATGAGCTTATTGGACTGTTTCTCGGGCTATCACCAAATCTAGATGAAGAAAGAGGATGAGCCAAAGACAAGCTTTATAACTCCCAGTGGCACTTATTGCTACCTTTGAATGCCCGAGGGGCTCAAGAATGCTAGAGGAAGCTTCAGCAGGATGACTGCCAAGGTCCTTCACTCTCAAATTAGCAGGAATGTGCTGACTTATGTTGATGACATTATAGTGAAAAGCACAAAACAAGAAAATTATGTTGCCGATTTGCAAGAGACGTTTGCTAACTTCAGACAAGCTGGTCTCAAGTTGAACCCAGAAAAATGTGTTTTTGGAGTGAAAAATGGCAAGTTTCTTGGCTGTTTGGTATCAACAAAGGGTATCGAAGCTAATCCAAGCAAGATCAAAGCTATCCTTCGTATGGAACCGCCAAATTCAAAGAAGGGGGCTCAACGGCTGGCAGGAAGGCTGGCATCGTTGAACAGATTTATATCAAGATCAGCAGAGAGAAACTTGCCATTCTTCGAAATACTGAAGTCAGCCGAAGTCTTCCAGTGGGGTCCGGCTCAACAGAAAGCCTTCGAAGAGTTGAAACAATATTTGATTGATTTGACAACATTAACTCCACCTTCATCAGGAACTCCGCTACTACTGTATGTGACTGCCTCTCATTCTGCGGTCAGTGTGGCACTTGTACAGGAGAAGCAAGATGGCCAAATGAAAAGACAAGCACCGATATACTTCGTCTCCAAAGTACTCAGTTTATCAAAGAAAAATTACACAGAATTGGAGAAGGTATTATATGCTGTGTTGATGGCCTCCAGGAAGCTTCGACATTATTTTCAAGCATATCATATAATAGTACCTTCATCAAACCTTTGAAGTACATAATGAGAAACAGAGAAGCTACATGAAGGATTGGAAAATGGGCTATGGAACTGTAACACCCCTGGTGTTACTGCAACTAAAACTTGAGCATGACATCATAAACATTGGCATTGCATATGTTTGACACACCTAGAGTGCATTCACTAGGTAAAAATTTCAAACAAGTTGTATTGTTATAGCATTTTGCAAATAGAACCCTGGATAGGGAACTTAACCCTAAATAGGGATTAAAGGGGTAAAACCTAACCCAAGTGGAGAAAACCTAAAAGCTTTAGGGGAATAGTCATAAAATGTTCCGAAGAATGAACTTGAATCACACTTATACCCCTGAGATATCTAAAAACCCCATTTGAACCCTAGAAAACCCTAAGTCCAAACTTTAGGGGCCTATGTGCAAAAATTGTGCACATTTGGACTAAAGTGTAAAAACTATTATGTTAAATCATATAAAGTCACATGGTTCACATTTGGAAAGATTTACAAGCGAAACCCAAGTTTTGGACTAATTTGCAAAAAGTACCACTTGACCTCTATTTCAACCTAAGTCTGAAATTCAGAGTTTTGGGCTCAACTTTGGAGCCTTGCAACTTTCAAAATATAGGGTTTTTGCCCTAGGGCACCACATCAAAGTTGTAGACCAATCATAGGAGTACAACTTTGCTAAAGAATGTGAGCTCAGTTGTTAAGAATAAATTGAAGATAATTAAGCCTAAAGTCTGGCTGTTAGGCTGGTTCCACTCTGAAAATTCAGATTTTCAGTTTGACAGAGCCATCTTTGGGTTTAAATTCAACCTTGATCTAGTGCTCAAATGAGTTCAATCCCTATAGTCGAATTATTGCTGGTTTGTAGCTCTCCAACTTTGCTGCAGAGCATAGAGTATGTTACCATAGGGATTTGTGAGCAAATCAAGCCTAAACATTGACTGTCAGGCCAACTAAATCCCACTTCGATGGTATAGTAGCCCGATAAAGATCATACTGCCAGCGTCGGATCCTCACCGCAGGCGTCCTCTCTGCGCAAAGATTCACGCCGTCGCCGTTGCGATTCACTTCGTCAGTAACTAGATAAGTCTGCCAGGTTGTAGCTCGACGGCTGGGGATAGCTCTGGTGACTCACCGTCGTAGCTCCCTTATTTTGCGGCTGGTGCAGATTGGCTCGCCGGTGAACCGCCACCTCTCGGCCTTGTGCCGCGTGGCTCTGCCTTTCCACTGCGTTGCCGTGACTCTCTATGGCCATCCCATCGTCGCCGGTGAGGTCGCCACGACGTTAGACACGGGTTCACGCGCACCAGTAACTCCCTGCCCTTTCCGACCGTCGCGCGTCCCCGTTAAAATTCCCGGCCACTGCCGTTGAGCTCTATAAATTGAAGCCCCCGCCAGCCCCGCAAGGTCATCACCCACCCTGCCACCAAGAATCGCTAGCAACCGTGCATCCGGGAGCTTGAATTTTGGTTTCTCCCCAATTCGGGTTTCTGCCACCGCGAAACTAATCTCACCGCGGCCAGCCCCATACTGGTCAGTTCATCCTCCTCTCTCCCTCGTTTGAGCCTTCTCATAGCTCTGTGATGCTTGCCGAACCATCAATTTGCACGGAGTAGCTTTAGATCACTGGGAACACCTTCTTCCGTCCACAATGCTCACGGTCACCGTGGCCAGAGCAAACCGATTGGCCACTAATGAAATTATGTTGGGGGAAACGGTCGAGGTAGATCCAGGTTTGTGTCCACCGCTCGGGAGCGCCGGTGTTGGCCCCCTCCGGCCGGTCTAGCTCGCCGAAGTTAAGCTTCCCGTGCGGAGCGCCGTCGAGGACTTCCCCCTGCGAAGGCATAGAAACCGGAGGACTTTTCTGCAATCTGTCAGCGACACAAGAAACAGTGAAAGAACTCGTTCGCAGTTAGCCAGAAACCCGAGGGCCGCTGTGCCCTCTGGTGTCGGGCCGACTGGGCTAGAACCGGCCCAGTACTATTTGATCTTTTTCTTTTTCTTTTTCAGTAGAGCTTTGGAAATCTATTATAAATTGTAGAAAAATCCTAAAATTGTGAAACCAATTTTCCTAGACTTCTTATTTTCCATAGTATTTCATAAAAATAGTTTCATGATTTTTAGGTTAAATAAGGAATTTTGAGGCATTTAAACTAGCTTAAACCATTAGTTCTGGATTTTTAGAAGATAAATGGTAATTCCAAAAATGATCAAACTTTTTATATGAGTTCTATACATTATTTATAAGCCTTGGGTAGAATTTGAGTTGATTTGGACCTTGTTTGATAACTAGAACCCAAAACCCCCCTGCCCTGTGAACTCCTTTACTGACTCTGGAAACCCTAAGTTCTCGGAGTTCCGTGAAGGAAAATTGTATTCAAGACCTTAGATAATAAATTCTTATTATCTTTGCACTCTCATGAGCATTACATGGCATTCATTCTTATAAACATATATATGGTTATGTTTAGAAAACGAAGAAGAGATCGAAGTGACTGAAGAGAAGGCACCACCACCTTTGGAATCTCAGGCAGGAACTTGTCTCTACTTTGACATTTGCGGGCCTGAGCCTGACTCACCTACTAACGAAGGCAAGCCCCGGTGCATTTGCCACCTTCCTTGATGTTTTTAAAACCTTTCTCACTTGCTTGTTGCATTAAGTAATAGGAGTTGGTTGTTAAACAATTCCTGCATTATCTTCCTTGATCTTGATTACCTTCCTTGATACCCTGTTTTACAAAAGGTTTTTACTATGCTTAGTATTGCTCTAGCAAAACAAAAGGTTTTGTTTTACAAAAGATGTTTGGCAAAGTGGGTGGAATGTTTTGAAAATAAAACTTGATGGTGAATCCATCACGGCCGTGATGGATTCAACATCGGAAAAGATGTACCTCTGCCAGGTACCAAGTTTTTGGGTTTAAATGATTAAGCTGAGACCGGGCGGGTGACTTGCACGAGAAGAGAGTCTCGGTGTAGTGTCTCCGTCTAAGTCGGTTAAGGACTGTCTTGATGTAGGCTTGCTGACCGAGGACCCTTTAACTGGTCACATGCCTCGTCATGGGTAAGCTTTGCCTTGTGCAGACTAAGGCCAGAATAAGATAACACGAAATGGGCGTGGAGCGGTGGCGAGAGTAGCGTGTACCCTCCGTAGCAAGAGGCTGGACGGTGGTGTATCTGTGCTCTCGTTTGCATGAACCTGATTTGGTCTTAAGAACCCCGATGGCGGGTTGACATATGCAAGGGTTAAGTGCTACATATGTCGTGTGATCAGAGATCCTCAGCTGAGTATAAACGATTCGGATCGCCGTACCTTCGCGGTTATGAAGACTTGGTCACTGCCCTATACGTAGAACTCTAGTAAAGATGAAGGATGGATTAAGAACTTGGCTAGTTCAGGATAAGTGTTTGAACTAGGTTAGCAAGAACTCTAGATATAGGTAAGTTACCTAACTTGACAATAAAACTGGATTTTTAAGGATCCACTCTTAGTAAGCATTTACGCAAAACAGAGTCTTTGATCTTGAGATACCTTACCTTGACTCCCTTATAACCAGCATACCCTTGAGAGTCTTTTCTTTAGTCAGGTAAGACTTGCTGAGTAATTCCATACTCAGGGTTTATTCCCTCGTTGTTTTTAGGTGAGGAAGCAGCAATTTTTGTTGCTTTTGTACCAAGGTGGTTCCAAATGAAGAAAAACAAGAGTGAAGCTGCGGGAGGACATGGTCCTCCATAAGAAACTTTTATGTAAGAACTATTGGGAGGAGTTTTTGCCTCCCTTAGTCTTGTAATAATACTACTCAGCACTCGTTTTATAACTCTGGTCTGTAATAAGCAACTTGATCTTACTTTCTAAATAAATGTAAGTTTATGTAATCGCTTCCGCATTTCTATATCTCTGATGTTCTGTAATGTCTGCAAGACGGGTGAAACGTTCCTGGAAAGGTAAGAAAGAAGATACCGAACTTGTCAAGTGATTCAGGAACATCTACAGGGTTGTCTGATGTCTGTTGGACAAGGACAACTATAGGTGGGCCTAATGACTTGGGAGGTTCCGTCACAGCTGGTATCGGAGCGAAGCCCTTCTTTGCAGATATTATGAGGCATCTTCAAAAGGATTTTCTAAAAACTTACCTAGAAAGACTTCTTCCATCCTTATCCCTTGTATCTGAAGAATCTATATGAAAGACCAAATAGGAGGAGTGCAATGTATAGAAGGTATGAATCAACTAAGGTTGGTTCTATAATTATACATGCATCATGCTAAGAACCATACTAATAAAATTTTCCCCCTAGAGAAATGCCGCTGCGCACGAGAAGGACCGCGCGCAAGTCAACTGGCCCAATTGGAGTACCTCGTCATCAACTTGCCCCACAGGATGAGGATAGTAGTAGCGGAAGCAACGATCCGATTGGGGATCTTGAAGCCCGAGTGAATCAGCTTCAAACGGAACTGCAACGCAGGACCAGCTTATGGGTCGCGGATGGCGACAGAATAAATGAATTAAGAAGTTACATCCGCCGCCTGCAAGATCAGCTTGCTGATCGGGATTTAGCGCTCGATTGGGCGGTACAATCTCGTTCAGTGGCTTGGGCTAAGGAAGCAAAGGCTCGAGCTCGAGTCGAAGAACTTAGCTCTGCTATTGACAACCTGCAGGCGTATTGCAATACCCTACATGAGGAAGTCCATGTACTGTATTCGCAACTACATCCCAGTGCACCTACGGATCCTGTCGGGTCGGAAGCCGGACCCTCGCACGTTGTGGGAGAAGCGCTTGGTGGTGAGCTAGACCTTTTTAAGCCCCCTCCTTCTATGAGGCTGGTCGATGAATGGTCTCCCACACCCGATGACGAGGCTGCCAGGAGTAACCAAAAGCAGGAATAGTGGTGTAGTAGTAGGAATAGAAGTAGTGTATTGTATAATAAGGTTGTACTATTGTATAATGGGTACTGTACTCCTGTTGTATAAAATCGAGTCTGTAACATTACTCGTTTTGGTAATGTAAATTGGATGGTTTTGTCTTTGGCATATTATATTTGCTTTCAAATGTTTGTTGCCATAGATGTCGTCCAAGACCCGATCACAGGATGCAGCTGGAACCTCCAGTGAGAGGGAGTCTACCCCAAATCCACCTCCTGCCCCTCCCGCACTTGCCGAGGCGATTGCCGCCTTGGTGAATGCAACCGCGGATAATACCCGTTTTCTGAGAGAGATGGCGGGTCAACAGTTTCAGCAACAAGGCGGGCAGGGTTATCAACAGGGCCCCCATGAAACCTCGTACTTGGACTTCTCAGAGACACGTCCACCGCTGTTTGTCAAAGCCGAAGACCCGTTAGAAGCTAACGAATGGATTCGGGTTATCGAGCAAAAATTCAGACTTCTGCGCTGTTCTGAAACCCAGAAGCCTTTATTCGTAGCCCAGCAACTGCGCGGCCCTGCCAGCACCTAGTGGGGAAATTTCGTGGCCGTTCAACCAGCCAATCATCAGATAACATGGGAAGAATTCAAGGTGGCCTTCCATGAACACTATATCCCAGAGGGTGTTCTTCACATGAAGCAAGAAGAATTTATGAAGCTGAAGCAAGGAGGGGATACTGTTAATCAGTATCTCAATAAGTTCAATCATTTGTCACAATATGCAATCGATCAAGTGAACACTAATCTGAAGAAGAAGAATTGTTTTATGAGAGGTTTAAATGATCGACTGCAAAGAAAGATGGCAACCTGCATAGATCTTACTTATGGAAGAGCTGTCAGTACAGCATTGGCAGTGGAAGCAATGTATGCAGGTGTCGGAAAATCTAAGGGATTTGGAGGTGACAGGCCTAGTCAGGGCCCGGTAAAGAGGCAACGGTTTATTATCCGGCCTTCCAACCAGAATCACTCTCGTCCACCCTCCTTCCCTTTTAAGGAACCAATATTTATTTGTCCCAATAATGCCCCCACTGTACCAAGTCAGCCGGGTGCCCCAGGCACTCGATTCCCTGCTCTGCCCAGTTCATCGACTGGATGTTTCAATTGTGGAAAATCTGGGCATTTCATCAAGGATTGCCCTTATCCAAAGCAGAACCAGTCAAATAATCAGCAAGGATCTGGGAATTTGTCTCAAATCAAGGGAAATACTTCGGGCAAAAAGACCAAGAAGACGGGACGCATATATTATACGCAAGTGGCCACTACACCGGACGGAGAGCCGATAATGATGGGTATGTTCCTTGTGGCCAATCATCCCGCAGTTATTCTCTTTGATTCTGGTGCTTCGCATACATTTATCAGCAAGAAATTTGTGGAGCAACATTGCATTTCATGCCATGAATCAAAAGAAGGGTTTAAAATTCACTCACCTGGGGGACAAATCTTTACTAGAGAAGTGGCCTATCAAGTGCCCGTAACATTGGCTGGACGAGACTTTCCTACTAATATGATCGTTCTGAAAGGCCAAGACATAGATGTCATTTTGGGTATGAATTGGTTGGCCAAGCATAAAGCAATCCTCAACACTGATCAAAGAACTATCAGGTTGAGTCATAATCAAGAAGAAATTCTCTTGTCCATCCCCATTCCAACCAAAGCTAATGGCAGAGTTTATGAAGCCACTATACCAGAAATCAAGGATATTCCGGTAGTATGCGAGTTTCCCGATGTCTTTCCAGAGGATTTGCCTGGATTGCCACCTGAAAGGGATGTAGAATTTGTAATTGAGTTGAAGCCCGGTACGGCTCTGATTTCTCGAAGATCGTACCGTATGCCTCCAAATGAGTTGGCAGAATTGAAGATTCAATTACAAGATCTACTTGAGAAAGGATTCATCCGGCCAAGCTCGTCACCATGGGGTTGTCCAGCCATATTCGTCAAGAAGAAGGATCAAACTTTACGGATGTGTGTGGATTATCGACCCCTGAATGAGGTCACTATCAAGAACAAGTACCCTCTTCCGAGGATTGACATTTTATTTGATCAAATAACTGGGGCAAGGGTATTCTCCAAGATTGATCTCAGATTGGCTATCATCAGATTCGTATTCGGCCCGAGGATATACCAAAGACTGCGTTCACTACGCGGTATGGGTTATTTGAATACCTGGTAATGTCTTTCGGATTGACAAATGCTCCTGCCCACTTCACGTATTTGATAAACTCGGTATTCATGCCCGAGTTGGACAAGTTTGTGGTGGTCTTCATTGACGATATTTTAATATATTCCAAGAATGAAGAGGAGCACGCCCAACATTTACGAGTCGTGTTAACGCGCCTGAGAGAACATCAGTTGTATGCCAAGTTCAGCAAATGCGCGTTTTGGCTGGAGGAAATTCAGTTTTTGGGACATGTTCTATCTGCCAGGGGGATTGCGGTAGATCCCAGCAAAGTCAAGGACATTTTAGAGTGGGAACCCCCAACCACTGTTCATCAAGTCCGAAGTTTCCTTGGACTGGCTGGATATTACCGCCGATTTATACCAGATTTTTCTAAGCTTGTGAAGCCAATCACAAGTTTATTGAAGAATGATATTAAATTCAATTGGTCTTCCAAGTGTAATGAAGCTTTTGAACAATTGAAGACATTATTAACCACTGCTCCGGTATTGGCTCAACCAGATATCACTAAGCCCTTTGATGTGTATTGTGATGCATCAGGCAGTGGTCTCGGCTGTGTATTAATGCAAGAAGGCCGAGTAATTGCGTATGCTTCAAGGCAGTTGTGCCGGCATGAGGAGCATTATCCAACTCATGATCTGGAGCTAGCTGCTGTGGTTCATGCCCTGAAGATTTGGCGTCATTATCTGCTGGGTAATATCTGTCACATTTATACAGATCATAAAAGCTTGAAGTATATCTTCACCCAGTCAGAGTTGAACATGAGACAAAGGCGATGGCTTGAGCTTATTAAGGATTATGAACTGGAAATTCATTACCACCCAGGCAAAGCCAATGTAGTGGCAGATGCACTTAGCCGCAAGGTTTCCTGTCACTGTCTTACAATGAAGACCTCTGACAATACATTATGTCAGGAGATGGAGAAGCTAAACCTAGGAATGGTCCAACAAGGAACCCTAAGTCAGCTAAAGCTTGAGTCAATCCTCTTGCAAAGGATAATTGATGCTCAAAGGGATAATGAGGGTATGAAACATATTCGTGAGAAGATAAGGGCTGGAAAAGCCAAATGTTTCAAAGAAGATGATCAAGGCATTGTATGGTTTAATAACCGCATAGTGGTGCCGAAGAATGAAGAGATCCGCCAGCAAATTCTGGATGAAGCACATCTTTGTCGCTATTCTATTCATCCCGAAAGCACTAAGATCTACCAAGACTTGAAACAACATTATTGGTGGACGAAAATGAGGATCGAGATTGCACGCTATGTGGCTAGATGTGACACCTGCAGACGTGTCAAGGCCATACACTTGAAAACTGTTGGTCCATTACAGTCTCTACCAATACCGACATGGAAATGGGAAGACATAAGTATGGACTTCATTGTGGGATTGCCCAGGACCGCAAAAGGGTATGACTCTGTCTGGGTTATCATTGATCGACTCACAAAGATTGCCCACTTCTTACCCGTTAAGGCAAAGTATTAAGTGGCCACTTATGTAGCATTATACATTGCCCGTATTCTCAGTTTGCACGGTGTTCCAAAGACTATAGTGTCGGATCGTGGACCACAATTTGTATCCAAATTTTGGGAAGAACTTCATAGATCCCTGGGTACTAAACTGCTCCACAGTTCGGCCTATCATCCTCAAACAAGTGGACAGACTGAGAGGGTTAATCAAATACTTGAAGATATGTTGCGGGCATGTGTTCTGGACTTCTCGCAGAAATGGGATGAATGTTTGCCTTTAGCGGAGTTTTCATATAATAATAGCTATCAAGAAAGTATCAAGATGGCACCCTTCGAAGCTTTATATGGACGACGATGTCGTACTCCGCTAAATTGGTCTGAACCTGGTGAAAGGTACTTCTTCAGGCCTGATATGGTAAAATAGACCGAAGAAAAGGTTCAGAAAATAATTCGTAATATGAAGAAAGCCCAAGCTCGTGAGAAGAGTTATGCAGACAAACGGCGAATTCCCTTGTATTTTCTTGAAGGGGACTATGTCTACCTAAGGTTTCACCAATGAAGGGTGTATCGCGTTTCAGGATAAAAGGGAAGCTTGCACCCAGGTACATTGGTCCATTCCCTATACTTGAAAGATATGGGCCTGTAGCGTATCGACTTCAACTACCCGAAACCTTGTCTGTTGTACACAATGTGTTCCATGTGTCACAATTGAAGAAATGTCTTCGGGTTCCAGATCGAACCATTGAGGTGACAGATGTTGTCCTTGAACCAGACTTGACATATTCCGAACATCCCATTCGGGTCTTGGATCAAAAGGATAGGGTTACCCGGAGAAAAACTCTCAAGTTCTATAAGATACAGAGGAACCAACATTCTGAAGATGAGGCTACATAGGAAACTCAAGACTTTTTAGATAAGAATTTCCCAGGCTTTTTAGCCTCATGTAATTTGTAAAATGTGTATAGTTGTTATAATAAAAGAGTGAACCCCATACCACCCCTGCCTTGTACCAAAAATAAGGAAATAAAAATGTGACACATTTCCTTTTCCATTACTTACCCTAGGACTTTTAATCTCGGGACGAGATTCTTTTATGGGGGGAAGAATGTAACACCCCTGGTGTTACTGCAACTAAAACTTGAGCATGACATCATAAACATTGGCATTGCATATGTTTGACACACCTAGAGTGCATTCACTAGGTAAAAATTTCAAACAAGTTGTATTGTTATAGCATTTTGCAAATAGAACCCTGGATAGGGAACTTAACCCTAAATAGGGATTAAAGGGGTAAAACCTAACCCAAGTGGAGAAAACCTAAAAGCTTTAGGGGAATAGTCATAAAATGTTCCCAGGAATGAACTTGAATCACACTTATACCCCTGAGATATCTAAAAACCCCATTTGAACCCTAGAAAACCCTAAGTCCAAACCTTAGGGGCCTATGTGCAAAAATTGTGCACATTTGGACTAAAGTGTAAAAACTATTATGTTAAATCATATAAAGTCACATGGTTCACATTTGGAAAGATTTACAAGCCAAACCCAAGTTTTGGACTAATTTGGAAAAAGTACCACTTGACCTCTATTTCAACCTAAGTCTGAAATTCAGAGTTTTGGGCTCAACTTTGGAGCCTTGCAACTTTCAAAATATAGGGTTTTTGCCTTAGGGAACCACATCAAAGTTGTAGACCAATCATAGGAGAACAACTTTGCTAAAAAATGTGAGCTCAGTTGTTAAGAATAAATTGAAGATAATTAAGCCTAAAGTCTAGCTGTCAGGCTGGTTCCACTCTGAAAATTCAGATTTTCATTGTGACAGAGCCATCTTTGGGTTTAAATTCAACCTTGATCTAGTGCTCAAATGAGTTCAATCCCTATAGTCGAATTATTGCTGATTTGTATCTCTCCAACTTTGCTGTAGAGCATAGAGTATGTTACCATAGGGATTTGTGAGCAAATTAAGCCTAAACATTGACTGTCAGGCCAACTGAATCCCACTTTGATGGTACAGTAGCCCGATAAAGATTAGACTGCCAGCGTCGGATCCTCACCGCCGGCGACCTCTCTGCACAAAGATTCACACTGCCGCCGTTGCGATTCACGTCATCAGTAACTAGATAAGTCTGCCAGGTTGTAGCTCGACGGCTGGGGATAGCTCCGGTGACTCACCGTCGTAGCTCCCTTATTTTGCGGCTGGTGCAGATTGGCTCGCCGGTGAACCGCCGCCTCTCGGCCTTGTGCCACGTGGCTCTGCCTTTCCACTGCATCGCCGTGACTCTCTATGGCCATCCCATCGTCGCCGGTGAGGTCGCCACGACGTTAGACACGGGTTCACGCGCACCAGTAACTCCCTGCCCTTTCCGACCGCCGCGCGTCCCCGTTAAAATTCCCGGCCACCGTCATTGAGCTCTATAAATTGAAGCCCCCGCCAGCCCCGCAAGGTCATCACCCACCTCGCCACCAAGAATCGCTAGCAACCGTGCATCCGGGAGCTTGAATTTTGGTTTCTCCCCAATTCGGGTTTCCGCCACCGCGAAACTAATCTCACCGCGGCCAGCCCCATCCCGGTCAGTTCATCCTCCTCTCTCCCTCATTTGAGCCTTCTCATAGCTCTGTGATGCTTGCCGAACCACCAATTTGCACGGAGTAGCTTTAGATCACCGGGAACACCTTCTTCCGTCCGCAATGCTCACGGTCACCGTGGCCAGAGCAAACCGATTGGCCACTAATGAAATTATGTTGGGGGAAACGGTCGGGATGGATCCAGGTTTGTGTCCACCGCTCGGGAGCACCGGTCTTGGCCCCCTTCGGCCGGTCTAGCTCGCCGAAGTTAAGCTTCCCGTGCGGAGCGCCGTCGAGGACTTCCCCCTGCGAAGGCACAGAAACCGGAGGACTTTTCTGCAATCTGTCAGCGACACAAGAAACAGTGAAAGAACTCGTTCGCAGTTAGCCAGAAACCCGAGGGCCGCTGTGCAAAGTCGCCAGAGCGCGCGGGCGCGCGCGCGTGTTTCCCTCTGGTGTTGGGCCGACTGGGCTATAACCAGCCCAGTACTATTTGATCTTTTTCTTTTTCAGTAGAGCTTTGGAAATCTGTTATAAATTGTAGAAAAATCCTAAAATTGTGAAACCAATTTTCCTAGACTTCTTATTTTCCATAGTATTTCATAAAAATAGTTTCATGATTTTTAGGTTAAATAAGGAATTTTGAGGCATTTAAACTAGCTTAAACCATTAGTTCTAGATTTTTAGAAGATAAATGGTAATTCCAAAAATGATCAAACTTTTTATATGAGTCTATACATTATTTATAAGCCTTGGGTAAAATTTGGGTTGATTTGGACCTTGTTTGATAACTAGAACCCAAAACCCCCCTGCCCTGTGAACTCCTTTACTTACTCCGGAAACCCTAAGTTCTCGGAGTTCCGTGAAGGAAAATTGTATTCAAGACCTTAGATAATAAATTCTTATTATCTTTGCACTCTCATGAGCATTACATGGCATTCATTCTTATATACATATATTGGTTATGTTTAGAAAACGAAGAAGAGATCGAAGTGACTGAAGAGAAGGCACCACCACCTTTGGAATCTCAGGCAGGAACTTGTCTCTACTTTGACATCTGCGGGCCTGAGCCTGACTCACCTACTAACGAAGGCAAGCTCCAGTGCATTTGCCACCTTCCTTGATGTTTTTAAAACCTTTCTCACTTGCTTGTTGCATTAAGTAATAGGAGTTGGTTGTTAAACAATTCCTGCATTATCTTCCTTGATCTTGATTACCTTCCTTGATACCCTGTTTTACAAAAGGTTTTTACTATGCTTAGTATTGCTCTAGCAAAACAAAAGGTTTTGTTTTACAAAACATGTTTGGAAAAGTGGGTGGAATGTTTTGAAAATAAAACTTTATGGTGAATCCATCACGGCCGTGATGGATTCAACATCGGAAAAGATGTACCTCTGCCAGGTACCAAGTTTTTGGGTTTAAATGATTAAGCTGAGACCGGGCGGGTGACTTGCACGAGAAGAGAGTCTCGGTGTAGTGTCTCCGTCCGAGTCGATTAAGGACCGTCTCGATGTAGGCTTGCTTACCGAGGACCCTTTAACTGGTCACATGCCTCGTCATGGGTAAGCTTTGCCTCGGGCAGACTAAGGCCAGAATAAGATAACACGAAATGTGTGTGGAGCGGTGGCGAGAGTAGCGTGTACCCTCCGTAGCAAGAGGCTGGACGGTGGTGTATCTGTGCTCTCGGTTTGCGTGAACCTGATCTGGTCTTAAGAACCCCGGTGGCGGGTTGACATATGCAAGGGTTAAGTGCTACACATGTCATGTGATCGGAGATCCTCAGCTGAGTATAAACGATTCGAATCGCCGTACCTTCGCGGTTATGAAGACTTGGTCACTGCCCTATACGTAGAACTCCAGTAAAGATGAAGGATGGATTAAGAACTTGGCTAGTTCAGGATAAGTGTTTGAACTAGGTTAGCAAGAACTCTAGATATAGGTAAGTTACCTAACTTGACAATAAAACTTGATTTTTAAGGATCCACTCTTAGTAAGCATTTACGCAAAACAGAGTCTTTGATCTTGAGATACCTTACCTTGACTCCCTTATAACCAGCATACCCTTGAGAGTCTTTTCTTTAGTCAGGTAAGACTTGCTGAGTAATTCCATACTCCGGGTTTATTCCCTCGTTGTTTTTAGGTGAGGAAGCAGCAAATTTTTGTTGCTTTTGTACCAAGGTGGTTCCAAATGAAGAAAAACAAGAGTGAAGCTGCAGGAGGACATGGTCCTCCATAAGAAACTTTTATGTAAGAACTATCGGGAGGAGTTTTTGCCTCCCTTAGTCTTGTAATAATACTACTCAGCACTCGTTTTATAACTCTGGTCTGTAATAAGCAACTTGATCTTACTTTCTAAATAAATGTAAGTTTATGTAATCGCTTCCGTATTTCTATATCTCCGATGTTCTGTAATGTCTGCAAGACGGGTGAAACGTTCCTGGAAAGGTAAGAAAGAAGATACCGAACTTGTCAAGTGATTCAGTAACATCTACAGGGTTGTCTGATGTCTATTGGACAAGGACAACTATAGGTGGGCCTAATGACTTGGGAGGTTCCGTCACAGGAACTTAATGAATTCACCATTGATTATGTACACAGATGCTCAATTCAATCTTAGGCGTTAGCAGATTTCATTGCTGATTGGATGCCAGAGGCTCAGGAAGAAGAAGCAACTAAAGATGCCGAAGCTTGGACGATATTCTGTGATGGCTAATGGGGAACCTTAGGTGCAGGAGCAGTTGCTATCTTAGTAGCACCCTCTAAAGTCAGAACATGTTATGCCATAAAGTTAGATTTTAGTTGCACAAATAACATTGCCGAGTACGAAACTCTTCTTTTAGGGCTTCGAAAACTAAAGGCAATGGGAATATGAAGGGCAATTCTAAAAACTGATTCACAAGTTATTTCTGGCCACGTGGACAAAAGTAGCAAGGCAAGGGATCCGAAGCTTGAAAAATATTTGGATGCAGTCCAAAGATTGGAAGCTTTTTTTGAGGGATTTTCTGTAAAAAATATCCCAAGGAGGGAAAATGAGCATACGGATTTGCTAGCTAAGTCAGCGGCACAGGGGCTCCCTTTGCTTTCGGAAGTATTCTTTGAAACAATAAAAGCACCTTCAGTCGAACTCATGGAGAGAGCGGTGCTCACAATATCACATGTACATAGTGAAGATTGGAGGACTGAGATTATATCTTTCCTCCAAGGCAACTATCTCTCGGATGACGAAGTTTACAATAAAAGAATGGAAGCAAGAACAAGACCATATGTAGTCATAGAAGGGGAGTTATATAAATATGGAGTTTGCTCTCCATTACTGAAGTGCTTGTCCAGAACCGAGGGTCAAGAATTGATGAAGGAAATACATGCAGGATTATGTGGGTCTCATATTGGGTCTAGGCCTCTGCTGGGGAAGGTTTTCAGACAAGGATTCTACTGTCCGAAGGCAGCTTCGGATGCAACAGAATTGGTTCAAAAATGTGAAAATTGCCAAAGATGCGCTAGAGACCAGAAACAACCTTCATCTTTAACCCATCTAATACAGCCAACTTGTCCACTGCAAAGGTGGGGTCTGGATTTGTTAGGTCCACTTCCACCAGCACAAGGAAATTTGAAATATGTTGTCGTAGTAATGGAATATTTCTCTAAGTGGATCGAAGCAAGGCCCTTAGCCACAATTACTTCGGCCACAGTACAGAAATTCTTTTGGCAAAATATTGTTTGTCGCTTCGGCGTGCCGAAGGCAATAACCGTTGACAATGGAACTCAATTTGATGCTAAAACGTTCAAAGATTTTTGTGACTGAATTGGTACAAAAATACATTTTGCATCAGTAAGGTATCTAGAATCAAATGGGTTAGTAGAGAGAGAAAATGGAAATATAATGACAGGAATAATGAAATTAATCTTCAATCAGCCTAGAGGAAAGTGGCCAGATGAGCTGATCAAAGTGGTGTGGAGCCACAACACAACTGTCTCAAGGTCAACAGGTTTTACACCTTTCAAGTTCCTATTCGGTGATGAAGCAATAACACCGAAAGAAGCAAGAACAGGATCAATAAGAACCATAGCTTCAACGGAGGACGAAGCTGACTCTCAAATAAAAAAAGACACTATAGAAGGGACCAGACTTCAAGCCATAGAGCACATCTGTCACACCCGGTTTGAGAAGGTAAACTAAATGCGAACCATGTACGTGTCAGGATCAGAAACTCACATACACAGCGATTACATAATTGGACATCATCACACTATGCTCGAAATAATAGCGGAAAGGTACTTTATTACATCAAGATGTCCAAGACATTCATAGAGTCTAATACATAACCATTGTTCAACATAATTATCAAAGTGCAGAAAAACGAAACGTAGATGCTAAGCCTACATAGGCAGTTGACTGGGGGTTTGCCACTAAGAAAGAACTAGAACTCGTCGTATTCCTAGAACTCCTCGAAGTCATCCATGTTGCCAGCTTCACCTCTTGAGTACTGAGTACAGTGGGAACAACCTGGGGTGGGGTGGTTTGTAAAGCAAGGGTGAGTACACATCAACATACTCAGCAAATGTCCCGTTTGGCTAAAGTGGACTAGCTGTATATGGGGTTGAGGTCAAGCAGTTGCTTTTAGGTTAGTCAAGTATTTATTATTATTAGCAGAGCCAACTTTTAGTAATAAACCCAGTTATTACCCAAAAGTACTTCCTCAAACGAGGAAATACCAAAGATCAGATTTTATAGCATCATTGTTAATCATCATCATAAAAGTATCCAAAGTTCTTCTAATCAAAGAGGATCCCAAGGCTGCTCTTAATCATGAGCTCGGCTGATATACCAGTTTTTAACAATCTGCAGAGGTTGTACACTTTACCCACAAGTCGTGATCCCTTTCCAGCCTGGGTTGTACAGACCCGATCTTCACTACCATGATGAATGGCCAGGGATACACTACGTAGCCTTTATAAAGATTCCCCTGGTGCATAGCTGCTCGTTAGGTTTCACCAGTTGTACAAACGCAGTACACCTCCCTAAGGTGGGTGACTAACAAAACCAAATCGAAAGAACCACTGCACCCCCCAGGTTCATCTAATTAATCAGCTAAGGGCGTCCCATTCCACCCTCATGGTTGTACTGTTATCCCGGGTGGTCACTCCACGAACAGGTCCTTACGGAGAGGTACTCAGGAAAAAGGCCTGAGTCCCCTAAGGTATCACATGATCATTCACATAATCAGGATAACAGTATCGTATCATAAATGTTCACATCATGTTCATTGATTAAGTTAAGGCAATAGCAACATGCTAACCATGGTAACCCAAAAGGTAAACAAGGATAAGGTAAATAGAAAGCTAGTCAATCCTTAGGTTTCATAAGGTAATGCGGGACAGTGAATTATACAGTATGTAGGACATAATAGGTCAGAGGACACTTGCCTTCACCAGGTTGCTGCTCAGGGAGGTCTCCAACAACACACTCAGGAACCTCGGACTGCTCGATGTCTAAATAAAGTGAGCATGCATTCAATACATTTGGAAAGTACAAATGAACAACACACCACACATGTACAAACATTGGATCACATCTTAAAAGGACACAATACTACATAGGGGATACTGAATTCAAAGTATAACATAAACTATAACATACATTGACTCTATTTGAAAATAGGTTATTATTTCCCCGAAGTGTTACTCACAAGTACATAACTTGGTTCAATTTATTTTATTGTGACCTAAATTTAGACCAGAGATGATTTCATGTAATACACATTATTAGTCTCACAAGATTAAACAGGTTTAAATCTCTGGGGTTCTCCTTTTATTTATTTTATTAAGTAAATAAAAATACATCTACCTTAGTTCATATTCAATCCTAAAAATTAGAGTGTGCAGATAGTAAATGAAACCATTTTATTCAGACAGAGAATAATTCTATGAACATTTTGCAATTTGAATCACTAGATTTGGAGTTCATATGCAAAAGTTATGAAATAAACAAGTTTGGGAATTCAAAATATGAAATTAGGGCTAATTCTGTGAATATTTAAAAGTCCAGGGCTAAATCTGTAAGATTACAGGGGCTTGCGCGCGAAAACCAAGGATGGCGGGTTGATTTCAAATAAACGAGGGTCTCTTTAATAAAACAGCCACGCGAAGGGGTATTGGGTGAATCTAACCGTCAGATCTAAAACCAACGGCTGAGATTAGATCTGCGGCCGAGGTCGCACGTGCGGGCGAGCACTGACAAGCGGGCCAGGGAGTGTCAGCGGTAGAGGGGGAGGGCACACTGACCGAGCGGGCCTAGCGCCAGGGGGCTTGAGCGCTGACAAGCGGGCCAGGGCGTCAGGGCACGCGTGCGCGAAGCATTATCCATGGTCCGAGCCGTTCGATCTGAATCGGACGGTGAGGGGTCTGAGCCGTTCGGTCTGAATCGGAATGAGGGGGGTCCGAGCCGTTCGGTCTGAGTTGGACGGAGAGGGTCCGAGCCATTCGGTCTCAATCGGACGGAAGGGGGGTCCGAGCCGTTCGGTCTGAATCGGACGGAGGGGGTCCGAGCCGTTTGATTTGAATAGGACAGAGGGGACCAGACCAGGGGGAAACAGACGGCTGCGGGTGGCGCCACTCCTCTCTGCGGCGGTGAGGTCGCCGAAGTTGAGGCAGGCGCGAGCTAGGGTGGCTCCAAGGTTGCCGGAGTTGGGCAGAGAGGGAGAGGGCACCACAGCGAACTCAATGGCGGGGAAGAGGCCATGAATCCACAGGCAGAGAAGGGAGAACGGTGATGAGAAGGTCTCGGGCGGGCCGGAGTAACTCCGGTGAGCCATTCCGGCCACAGGGAGAGGACTTAAGGCACGCTAAGGCCTAGGCTAGCTTCAGCAAAGGCAGGGGTGACACAGGGACCTACTCCGGAGAACTAAATCGGGCTAAATCGGCCGGCCACCACGCGAGCACGGCGGACCACCGCGGCCGAGCACCGGCGAAGGTGAAATTGGCCGAGCACAGGGCACAATAAGGGAAATTGGGCACGGGGACTGGTGTGTCACCACGGGGCGGAGCTCAGGGAGGCTTGGCGCGGTCTCTGGCGAGCTGGATGGCCGGGAATGCGGGCGCAGGTCTCTGATGGCGGCTGGCGGCGTGGGCATAGCGCGAGAGAGGGCGAAGCTGCGCGAAATGAGGTGAGGGGTGTGTGCGGGGCACCGGCAGGGCTCTAAGAAGGGAGCTGGGCACATGGGGGCGTCATGGCCGAGAAATCTGGTGACGTGCGCGAGTGAGCACGCGCCGGTCCACGGCGAGCGCGGAAGGGTGCGGAACTGACAGGTAGGGTTCACGACGCAGAGAGAGGAGAAAGGGGCGTGCGGGGCAACAGCTCGGCGACTGGCGGACCGGGCCCACGAGGCAGAGAGAGGAGGGGCACGCAGGGAAGAAAACTGGCGACGACAGGCTGGTCCCACTATGTAGCGAGTGAGGGAGAACTGCCGCTGACAAGCATGGTCCGCCTGTCAGGTGGCGCGGGCGCGCGAGCGTGCGGCCTGGCTAGGCCAACTGGGCTGGTTTGGGCTGCTTTCTCCTTTTCTTTTTCTCTGAATTTTCTAATTCCTTTTCCATTTCTTTTTCTATAGGGTTTTTCAAATCCAAATTCAAACTAGGTTTCAAATTCAAATAAATTCAAACTTGTGCAACACTTCAAAGAATATTTTAAACTCAGCATGATGCAACATGTCATGACTCATAAGGTTTTGGCAAAAATAAATAATTACCCTCCACTAGTTTAGGATATCTCTAATCAAAAAGGAAAAAAGGGAGAACGAATCTAGAGAGAGAAAACCTAGAGTGAGAAAAAGAAGAGTAACACGTGATTTTGGGTGATAATTAGAAAGAAATTTTATATCCCCAAAATCAGGGTGTTACAGACCTATCCCCCTTAAAAGAATCTCACCCTCAAGATTCAGGGCTGGCTAGAAAAGAGCTCAGGGTACTTGGCTTTTAAATCATCTTCTCATTCCCAGGTTGCTTCTTCTTCCGAGTGATGACCCCATTTGACTTTGCACATCCTAATGGTACTTCTCCGAGTGACCCGATCTGCTGTCTCTAGAATTTGAGTTGGCTTCTCAATATAAGTCAGATCTTCTTGAACTTCAAGATCCTCTGCTGGCAACTGCGCTTCTGGCACTCTCAAGCATTTCTTTAGCTGTGACACATGGAACACATCATGCACAGCGGACAGGTTCTCCGGTAAGCTGAGTTGATAAGCCACTTCTCCACGTCTTGCTTGGATCTGATATGGCCCAATATATCGGGGTGCTAGCTTGCCTTTGACTCCAAACCTTTTGGTTCCTCTGATGGGTGACACCTTCAAATAGACATAATCTCCCACTTCAAAACTGAGTTCCCTTCTTCTGGTGTCAGCATAGCTTCGTTGTCTGGACTATGCTGCCTTCAAATTCTCCCGGACCATTCTGATGTTCTCTTCGGCTTCAAGCAAAATATCTAGATCGAACACCCGTCTTTCCCCAGGTTGGTCCCAATGCAATGGAGTTCTGCAATTCCTCCCATAGAGCGCTTCGAATGGTGACATCTTCAGACTGGCCTGATAGCTATTGTTGTAAGAGAATTCTGCATATGGTAATCTCCTGTCCCAACCCAGGGGCGGATTTACGACCGGGGCTGCCTGGGCTGCAGCCCCGGTCGTGGCCCAGTAACGCGAGAGCGATTTCGTGCCCAGCTCTGCCTCGTGTCGTGATTTCGTGCCCATTACTCAGCCCCGTGCGACTGCGCCTAACCTAAACCAACCGCCAGCCGTGGAGGATAGGAGGAGATCCAGCCGCCCACCAGGCCGCCAGCCGTGGAGGACAGGAGGAGACCCAGGTACCCACCGCGGCATTGTACCACCATCCAGGCGCCCACGGCCCCACGCCCGGACGGCTTGACGCCCGCAGCACACAGCGGCGCAGGCGCGCAGCGCTGCTCGCCTAGTCACTGGAGGCCAGAGTCGCCGCCCGCTGAGCCGGACCGCCGGATGAGCGGAGCCCGCAGGTCGCAGCGACGCTCGCCCCACCGGCGCCCGGATCCGGAGCACCGCCGTTGTCCAGCCGAGCAACCGTGAGCCGAGCAGAGCAAGGGTTTGTGATTTGAAGTTTGATTTGAAGTTTTGATTTGAATTTGATTATTTATTTGATAGTAATCTCATGTTTAATTATAGAAATAAGATGGACATTATGTTTAATTATTGCTTGATGTTTTCAAGGTGCATGGACAGTGGCAGATCTAGGGGTTTAATTTTTTTGTTTGATTTAAATTTTTTGTTATAGTCTTACTAGCCCCCCTCTTGGATCAATCTTGGATCCGCCACTGTCCCAACCTATCTTGTCTTGTAAGGCACAAGCCCTCAACATATCCTCCAGAATCTGTTTGACCATCTGTCTGCGGGTGATAAGATGAGCTGAACTTCAAATGCGTGCCCAAAGCTTCATGTAACTGTTGCCAAAAATGAGAGGTGAACTGGGTGCCTGTATCTGATACTATCTTCTTCGGAACACCATGCAAGCACACAATCCGAGCCATGTATAGTTCGGCCAACACTACACTGTTGTAGGTGGTCTTGACTAGTATGAAATGGGCCGCCTTTGTCAAACGGTCCACTACTACCCAGATGGAGTCATAACCAGTATGAGTGCGGGGCAAACCAACTATAAAGTCCATTCCGATCTCATCCCATTTCCACTAAGGAATCTGCAATGGTTGCAACAAACCCGCTGGTCTCTGATGTTCTGCTTTAATCCTCTGACAACTGTCACATACAGCCACATACTCTGCTATCTCCCTTTTCATACTGTACCACCAAAATCTTTTCTTTAGGTCTTGGTACATCTTCTCACTGCCAGGGTGTATAGAGTATGCTGTCTCATGGGCTTCCTTGAGAATCAATTCTCAGATCGATTTGATGTCGGGGACACACAGTCTGTCCTTGAACCATACCACTCCTTCTGCATCTTCATGGAAATCCTTGCCTTTTCCATCTATGATCAGCTGCCGGATCTCATTGATTTTCTCATCATCCTTCTGACCCTTCCTGATGTCTTGCTCTAGAGTGGGTTCCAACTCAATTGTCACTCCTTGGGTGTTGTTTAGAAATCCGAGACTCAATCTGTCGAACTCCTTTGCTAGCTCATATGGCATCGGGTGAGCGGCCAACATATTGACTTGACTCTTCCTGCTAAGAGCATCTGCAACTACATTTGCTTTGCCTGGGTGATAATGAATCTCCAGCTCATAATCTTTGATCAACTCTAGCCATCTTCGCTGCCTCATGTTCAACTCTGAGTGAATATGTACTTGAGGCTCTTGTGGTCCGTGTAGATATCACACTTCTGCCCATAAAGATAATGCCTCCAGGTCTTCAATGCATGAACCACGACTGCTAATTCCAGATCATGAGTAGGATAATTCTTCTCATGAATCTTCAACTATCGAGATGAGTATGCCACTACTCTCCCTTCCTGCATCAACACACATCCCAGTCCAGTGTACGAAGCATCGCAATACACTGAGAACGGCTTGTGAACATCTGGCAGAATCAGTATTGGTGCCGTTGTCAATTTCTCTTTCAATGCCTCAAAGGACTTCTGGCATGCTAGGCTCTACTTGAACTCAACCTTCTTTGCCAACAAGGCTGTCATTGGCCTGGCAATCTTGGAGAAACCTTTAATGAAACGCCGATAATAACCGGCCATTCCAATGAAACTCTTGATTCCTCGGACATCTTTTGGTGCTTTCCAGTCCAAAATAGTTGTTACCTTCTTTGGATCTACAGCCAATCCCTGTCGGTTTATAATGTGACCCAAGAATAGGACTTCACTGATCCAGAACTCGCACTTGCTAAGCTTGGCATACAACTGGCAATTTTGTAGCCTCTGAAGTACCTTCCTCAAATGCTCCTCATGCTCTTGCTCATTCTAGGAATATATAAGAATGTCATCAATGAACACTACTACGAACTTGTCGAGGTAGTCCATGAACACACTGTTCATCAAGTACATGAAGTAAGCTGGCGCATTCGTCAAACCGAATGACATGACCATGAACTCATATAGTCCATACTTGGTGGTGAATGCCGTCTTCGGTATATCTGAAGGTCGGATTCAAAGATGATGGTAACCTAACCTTAGATATATCTTCGAGAACACACTGGCTCCTCTCAACTGATCAAATAGGTCTTCAATTCGAGGCAGAGAGTACTTGTTCTTGACAGTGACTTCATTCAAAGCTCTATAATCGATGCACATCCTCTTCGTGCCATCCTTCTTCTCCACAAACAACACTGGGGCTGCCCAAGGCGAAGTACTCGGTCTGATGTAGCCTTTCTCTAACAACTCATCAATTTGCTTCTTGAGTTCCACCAACTCTGGTCTAGACACTCGATAGGCTCTCTTGGATATAGGGGCAGTGCCTGGTACAAGCTCTATGGCAAATTCAACCTTCCTTTCAGGTGGCATACCTAGTAATTCCTCGGGAAACACATCTGGGAAATCTGATACTACACTGATAGCCTCTGATGGTTTAATCTCCTCAATCTGAGCGGTGACTTGGTGACAACTCCCTTTTCTGGGTTCTGACAAGACCAACTCTACTAACACTTCTTCTCCTGATGGGGACACTAACTTCACTGTTCTCTTATCACAACTAAGACTGGCCTGATACTTGGTTAGCCAATTCATCCCTAGGATGACATCTATAGTTGTATCTTGGTTACCCATAACTATTAAATCAGCAGGGAACTCTATCCCCCTTATTTGAACTCTTGCACTAGGGCAAAATCTATCCGTTTGGGTCCTTCCACCAACTGAACTAACCCTCATAGGTGGATACATGGGTGCTTTTGGTATATTATGTGATTCTACCCATGATGCAGTCATAAAAGAATGTGTTGCTCCAGTATCAAATAAGAGGTTTGCAGAATGGTACTCGACTGAAAACGTACCTAGTGCCACTCCTAGAGTCTCCTAGACTGTGTCGGCCTCCAAGTGGTTCACCTTTCCATACTGGGCATGAGGTTGCCCATGGTTGTTGCTTCCTTGCTGCATTGCATTCTGCCTAACTGGGGCATTGGGAGCTGGCTGTTGCTGAGCTGCTTTCTTTGGACAATGATTCGCCAATGGCCTTGTTCCCCATAGTGGAAACATGCATGACCTCCTCCTTGCGCTGGCGCTGTTTGGTTGCTCTGGTTGGTTGCTAGGGCAGGAAGCCGGGCTACCCGGTTGCTCTGACGATGGTATTGACTTCCTCCTTGCTGGTTATTTTGACGGTACTGCTACTGCTGGTTCTGACGCTGATGCTGGTGCTGGTACTAGTGACCTTGCTTGAATGGCTGAGGTGGGTTGCCTGAGTAGCGAGGACGACTGCTACTCCCAACCTGAGGTCCATCAATCTTGCGCTTCCTGTCCTCCATCTCCCGACGCTTCCTTTCTGTCATGATTGCTCTGTCGATCAGATGCTAGAAGGTAGGGAAGGTGTGGTTCATCAGCTGGTAGTGGAGAGGGTCAACCAATCCTCTCAAGAAGCGGTACTTCCTCTTGGCATCTGTGTTGACATCTTCTGGGGCATAACACGACAGCTGTAGAAACTTATCCCTATACTCACTGACGGACAGGGGGCCTTGCTTCAAAGCGAGAAACTCCTCCTTCCTCACTATCATCAGTCCCTCGGGCACATGGTAGCGACAGAAATTATCCCTGAACTCCTCCCAAGTGATAGCTTCAGGGTTGGCATGGGTGGCGAGGTAAGACTCCCACCAAGACTGTGATGCTCCCCTCAGCTGTAAGGGACCATACAACACCTTCTCTCGATCGTTGCACTAGGCAGTGTGCAACTCACACTCCACGGTACACAGCCAATCTTCCACATCCATGGGATTAGCAGAGTGGGCAAAAACTGGGGGATGGCCCCTCATGAATTCTGCCCGCTTGTCTCTGGGCACTTGTGGCATCTGGACTTGCACAGGAGGTTGAGGCGATGGTGGCTGCTGCTGCACCTGCTGCATAGCTGCTATGGTCTGTCCGATTGCCTGAACTGCTTGGGTCTTCATCAAGAACATTTGCTCAATGGTCATCGGTGGTGGCGGTGGCAAATGCTGCTGCGGAGCTGCCTCCTCTTGGGGTGCCTGCTGTTCAGACTGAGCATGCCTCGCACCTCTGCGCCTGTTCTCAGACATCTGTAGAAACCACACACATATCAGATCTGACTCTGCAGTCTTTCAGCATAAGAAAAGATGTATAGAAAATCTCCATAGCACTGAACGCATGACCATCTTCACTGACAGCTTCTCAGATAAAGAGGAAAGGGGAAATAAAGGGATTACCCAACTAAATAAATAACTTTATTAATAACTACACCAAGTTGCAGGGGATACCCACACCTTGGTGACAATCATTACAAAGATCCAACTTCAGTACATGTCCATCATAACAAGCATCCAACATACGATAAGCAAACTAACTCTAACTAAAACTGACTTAGGCTAAGACACTAAACTAAGCATTATTACAGACTCCAACTCAATCGATCTAAGGATCCAAATCTATGCGGGTCCTGGAGTCTGGGGTACCATAGTCGAAGCGACCATGGGGCGGTGAACGGTAAGGGTGCTGAATCCCGATAGGGGCGGGGGAACCACCATCCAAATAGTGGTGTGCTGCGCACTCAGCACACAATTCCACAACCTCCGCCCAAACCTTGCCCAACTCATCAAGGGCATGGTCCAACTCTATGTTGAGCATGACGACCAGATTGACTATGCTGTTCAGCCTGGGATTGCCCCCACCCACTGGCGAAACAATCACACCTCTAGCACTGCCGGTCGAACGGCGATGATAGTACTTCAGGTCAAGGCCATCAGCTACCCCGCTGAACAATGAGTAATACTGAGAAAGTGCATGTCGTGTTGCATCTTGCATGGCTGCCTCGGCAGTATCCCTCTCAGTAATAGAATAGTGCTCTGAGAAGGTGTCTGCACCCCAGAGATCATCGTCCGGACGGTGCACCAAGCAAGTAGCCTCCCACTGGTCCGGGTAGAGCCCACGACGATGCTGTTAGACTACACAACGATACTCGATGGACTAAGTGTGTCGGTCGAAGGCCCGACGCAACAGGGTATTGAGAGCGTCGTGGAAGTGACACCCGCGAGCGGCGTCACGAGTGATGGGTCTTGCGATCCATCCCTCCGGCTCTAGCTCCTCCGAGAGCTCCGTGTCGTGGCTCAAACTGCCACCGGCGTCGTCGTCGTCTCCGTCTCTGTCAGGGTCTCCTCCAGCAGCCGGTTTGCCCTGTGATGGTGCAGGGGGCATCTCTGGCTGAGGTGCAGGGGAAGGCGGCCACTCAGACTCCACCTCCTGCTAAGGCGAGGGGGAAGAGTCTAGCTGCTCCTGCTCTTGCTCCTGGCGTCAGCGCTCCTGCTCTTCGTGCAGGCGACGATGCAGTCTCTCCAGTTGACTGGACTAACCTGACACTGTACGACGCAGTGGACGCTCCACCAGGTGAGAAGGCAAAAAGGGGATCACAGACTTATGTGCATTGCACCCAAGACGAGCCATCTACAAAGGACATCGTAAGCACAAGAGTAAGAGTAGAACTATGAGACCAGAAAGTAAACAGAAAGAAAAGTGAGATAAAACTTTTGAGATAAGTAAACAACATAAAGTTGGTCAAGATGACCATCTTTTGAAAAGACACTAAGGTCAAGGTAAGAGTAGGGGTCTATAGTCCTTAGGGCGACCATTGTAGTCTAGGTTAGCAGTCCTACAGTCAGCAAGGGCTTTGATACCACCTATGTCACACCAGGTTTGAGAAGGTAAACCAAATGCGAACCATGTACGTGCCAGGATCAGAAACTCACGTACACAGCGATTACATAATTGGACATCATCACACAATGCTTGAAATAATAGCGGAAAGGTACTTTATTACATCAAGATGTCCAAGACATCCATAGAGTCTAATACATAACCATTGTTCAACATAATTATCAAAGTGCGGAAAAACAAAACGTAGATGCTAAGCCTACACAGGCAGCTGACTGGGGGTTCGCCACTGAGAAAGAACTAGAACTCGTCGTATTCCTAGAACTCCTCGAAGTCATCCATGTTGCCAGCTTCACCTCCTGAGTACTGAGTACAGTGGGGACAACCTGGGGTGGGGTGGTTTGTAAAGCAAGGGTGAGTACACATCAACGTACTCAGCAAATGTCCCGTTTGGCTAAAGTGGACTAGTTGTATATGGGGTTGAGGTCAAGCAATTGCTTTTAGGTTAGTCAAGTATTTATTATTATTAGTAGAGCCAACTTTTAGTAATAAACCCAGTTATTACCCAAAAGTACTTCCTCAAACGAGGAAATACCAAAGATCAGATTTTATAGCATCATTGTTAATCATCATCATAAAAGTATCCAAAGTTCTTCTAATCAAAGAGGATCCCAAGGCTGCTCTTAACCGTGAGCTCGGTTGATATACCAGTTTTTAACACTCTGCAAAGGTTGTACACTTTACCCACAAGTCGTGATCCCTTTCCAGCTTGGGTTGTACAGACCCGATCTTCACTACCAAGGTGAATGGCCAGGGATACACTATGTAGCCTTTACAAAGATTCCCCTGGTGCATAGCTGCTCGTTAGGTTTCGCCAGTCGTACAAACGCAGTACACCTCCCAAAGGTGGGCGACTAACAAAACCAAATCGAAAGAACCTCTGCACCCCAACCTTGGCAGAGCGAGCACTACGCTCTGGCCCCCATTGACGGCCCTCCGGCAAAGCCATCTACGCCCCCAGGTTCATCTAATTAATCAGCTAAGGGCGTCCCATTCCACCCTCATGGTTGTACTGTTATCCCGGGTGGTCACTCCACGAACAGGTCCTTACGGAGAGGTACTCAGGAAAAAGGCCTGAGTCCCCTGAGGTATCACAAGATCATTCACATAATCAGGATAACAGTATCGTATCATAAATGTTCACATCATGTTCATTGATTAAGTTAAGGCAATAGCAACATGCTAACCATGGTAACCCAAAAGGTAAACAAGGATAAGTTAAATAGAAAGCTAGTCAATCCTTAGGTTTCATAAGGTAATGCGGGATAGTGAATTATACAGTATGTAGGACATAATAGGTCAGAGGACACTTGCCTTCACCAGGTTGCTGCTCAGGGAGGTCTCCAGCAGCACACTCAGGAACCTCGGACTGCTCGATGTCTAAACAAAGCAAGCATCCATTCAATACATTTGCAAAGTACAAATGAACAACACACCACACATGTACAAACATTGGATCACATCTTAAAAGGACACAATACTACATAGGGGATACTGAATTCAAAGTATAACATAAATTATAACATACATTAACTCTATCTAAAAATAGGTTATTATTTCCCCTAAGTGTTACTCACAAGTACATAACATAGTTCAATTTAATTTATTGTGACCTAAATTTAGACCAGAGATGATTTCATGTAATACACATTATTAGTCTCACAAGATTAAACAGGTTTAAATCTCTAGGGTTCTCCTTTTATTTATTTTATTAAGTAAATAAAAATACATCTACCTTAGTTCATATTCAATCCTAAAAATTAGAGTGTGCAGACAATAAATGAAACAATTTTATTCAGACAAAGAATAATTCTATGAACATTTTGCAATTTGAATCACTAGATTTGGAGTTCATATGCAAAAGTTATGAAATAAACAAGTTTGGGAATTCAAAATATGAAATTAGGGCTAATTCTATGAATATTTAAAAGTCTAGGTCTAAATCTGTAAGATTACAGGGGCTTGCGCGCGAAAACCAGGGACGGCAGGTTGATTTCCAATAAACCGAGGGTCTCTTTAACAAAACAGCCACGCGAAGGGGTATCGGGTAAATCTAACCGCCAGATCTAAAACCAACGGCTAAGATTAGATCTACGGCCGAGGGCGCGCGCGGGCGGGCGAGCACTGACAAGCGGGCCAGGGAGTGTCAGCTGCAGAGGGGGAGGGCACACTGACCGAGCGGGCCCAGCGCCAGGGGGCTTGGGCGCTGACAGGCGGGCCAGGGCATCCGGGCACGCATGCGCGAAGCGTTATCCATGGTCCGAGCCGTTCGATCTGAATCGGACGGAGGGGGGTCCGAGCCATTCGGTCTGAATCGGATGGAGTGGGGTCCAAGCCATTCGGTCTGAATCGGACGGAGGGGGTCCGAGCTGTTCGGTCTGAATCAGACGGAGGGGGGTCTAAGCCGTTCGGTCTGAATCGAACGGAGGGGGGTCTGAGCCGTTCGGTCTGAATCGGACGAAGGGGGATCGAGCTATTTGATCTGAATCGTACGGAGGGGACCAGACCAGGGCGAAACAGATGGTTGCGGGTGGTGCCGCTCCTCTTCGCGGCGGTGAGGTCACCGAAGTTGAGGCAAGCGTGAGCTAGGGTGGCTCTGAGGTCACTGGAGTTGGGCAGAGAGGGAGAGGGCACCACGGCGAACTCAATGGCGGGGAAGAGGCCATGAATCCACGGGCAGAGAAGGGAGAACGACGGTGAGAAGGTCTTGGGTGGGCCGGAGTAACTCCGGTGAGCCATTCCGGCCACAGGGAGGGGACTTAAGGCGTGCTAAGGCCTGGGCTAGCTTCAGCAGAGGCTGGGGTGACACTGGGACCTACTCTAGGGAACTAGACCGGGCTAAATCGGCCGGCCACCACGCGAGCACGGCAGACCGTCGTGGCCGAGCACCGGCGAAGGTGAAATTGGGCACGGGGACGGGTGTCTCACCTCGGGGCGGAGCTCCGGGAGGCTTGGCGCGGTCTCCGGTGAGCTAGATGGCCAGGAACGCAGGCGTGGGTCTCTTGTGGCGGCTGGCGGCGTGGGCAGAGCGCGAGAGAGGGCGAAGCTGCGCGAAATGAGGTGAGGGGTGTGCGCGGGGCACTGGCAGGGCTCTAAGAAGGGAGCTAGGCGCGTGGGGGCATCGTGGCCGAGAAATCCGGCGACGTGCGCGAGTGCGCATGCTCCGGTCCACGACAAGCGCGGAGGGGGCGGAACTGACAGGTAGGGTCCACGACGCAGAGAGAGGAGAAAGGGGCGTGCGGGGCAACGGCTCGGCGACTGGCGGACCGGGCCCGCAAGGCAGAGAGAGAGGAGGGGCGCGCGGGGAAGAAAACTGGCACCGACAGGCTGGTCCCACTGGGCAGCGAGCGAGGGAGAACTGCCACTGACAGGCGGGGTCCGCTTGTCAGGTGGCGCGGGCGCGCGGCCGCGCGGCTAGCTGAGCCGACTGGGCTGGTTTGGGCTGCTTTCTCCATTTCTTTTTCTCTAAATTTTCTAATTCCTTTTCCATTTCTTTTTCTATAGGGTTTTTCAAATCCAAATTCAGACTAGGTTTCAAATTCAAATAAATTCAAACTTGTGCAACACTCTAAAGAATATTTTAAACTTAGCATGATGCAACATGTCATGACTCATAAGGTTTTGGCAAAAATAAATAATTACCCTCCACTAGTTTATGCTATCTCTAATCAAAAAGGAAAAAGGGAGAACAAATCTAGAGAGAGAGAGAAAACCTAGAGTGAGAAAAAGAAGAGTAACACATGATTTTGGGTGATAATTAGAAAGAAATTTTATACCCCCAAAATCAGGGTGTTACAACATCAATAAGTATCAAATCGAAACAATAAAATGGCGTGATAGGAAAGTTCGATTGAAAAATATCAAGCCAGACCATTTGGTGCTTCGAAGGGTAGCCAAACCAGATACAGTGGGCAAGCTACAACTGAAATGGAAAGGTCCTTTTCTGGTAGTATCTTCGTGAAGACTCGGTTCTTACAGATTGAAGGATATGGACAGCAACGACATACCCAGAGCTTGGAATGCAGATGAGCTTCGACGGTATTATGTGTAATTGATGTAATCTTTTTTATTTTTTCCTATAGCACCCTTTTCCTTTCAGGAGGGGAGAAAGGTTTTTAATGGGGCCATAGTTTGTAATTTTCATTCTTATTTAGCCCTATGCAATACAAGGGCCAAAATCCCCCAAAAATGTAACATGTAATATCAGAACCTACACCATGGAGTGCAAAAGAAAACAAGGAGAAGCTCAAAAGATGTCCCTAAGGGGATGCACTCCAAGGCTGACGAAGCTGCAAAAGTCATTCCTAAGGGGGCGCAGTGTAAGTCCCGAAGCTCAAAAGTCATTCCTAAGGGAATGCAGAGCCAAATACCACCGAAATATAAGGTGAAGAAGCTCCAAAGTCGTTCCTAAGGGGATGCAGAGCTTAAATACCACCGAAATATAAGGTGAAGAAGCTCCAAAGTCGTTCCTAAGGGGATGCAGAGCTTAAATACCACCGAAATATAAGGTGAAGAAGCTCCAAAGTCGTTCCTAAGGGAATGCAGAGCTTAAAGACTCCAAAATCATTCCTGAGGGGATGCAGAGTCTAGGTATGGCTTCGTGTGCGTTTGGGTCATACATTTGCATATTACATTACATCATTCATTGCATTCATACAAACATACATTAGACATTTGTAGGATCATCATCATCATGACATGAAGCACGAATAGAAATAGTATGGCTTCAGCGACAAAGTGCTTCGTTGAACACGAAGCAGCTTCGTTTAAAATATGAATACAGGCATTTTATACAAGGAAATGCTTCGATGTGTACGAAAAGAAGGGAAGGTGTTTTTCGCCTTCGGCTCAAAAGACACATGAATTTTGTCCACAGCAAAGCAATTCGTTCATGGATGGAAAGATAAAATTGAGAGCACCTAGAGGGGGGTGAATAGGTGATCCTGTAAAAATCAACAACTAATAGCCACAAAACTTGGTTAAGTGTTAGAATGATAAAACCAAGTGGCTATAGAGCGAGCTCTTGCGAATCACAATAATCACACAGAAAATCAATCACAAGAGACACGCGAGTTATCCCGTGGTTCAGCCAAGTAATACTTGCCTACTTCCATGTTGTGGCGTCCCAATGGACGAGGGTTGCACTCAACCCCTTTCAAGTGATCCAATGATCAACTTGAATACCACAGTGTTCTTCTTTCTTATACTTTCTCCCGTTTGCGAGGAATCTCCACAACTTGGAGCCTCTCGCCCTTACAATTAATGATCACAAAGAAGCATGGAAGTAAGGGAGGGGAGAGCAACGCACACAAGACTCAAAACGATAGCACAATCACGCACACAAGTCACAACTTGAGCTCTAAGTTCAACACACGGAGTTCTCAACTCAAGAGGAGCTCAAATTGCTAGCACAGAGAATCAAATGCGTGGGAGTGGAGTCTGGATGCTTAGGAATGATCAAATAATGCTTAGATAACTCCTCCATGCGCCTAGGGTCCCTTTTATAGCCCCAAGGCAGCTAGGAGCCGTTGGAGGCAATCTTGGAAGGCTAATCTTGCCTTCTGTCGGGTGGCGCATCGGACAGTCCGGTGCGCCACCGGACAGTCCCTGTAGCTGTCCGGTGCACGATCTCCTTCCTTTTCTAGCGCATCCGACCGTTGCAGATTTGCGGTAGTTAGCGCACCGGACACTGTCCGGTGCATACCAGACAGTCTAGTGCCCCCTGCCGACTGTTAGCGCGCCCACGCGTCGCGCGAAGATTGCGCGGCCGACCGTTGGAGCCATCGACCGTTGGCTCATCGGACAGTCTGGTGAATTTTAGCCGTACGCCATTGAACTCTTTCCCGAGAGCGACGACTTCGCCGCAGATGACTCACCGGACAGTCCGGTGCACCACCGGACAATCCGGTGAATTATAGCCACACGCCGCCGTCGAGTCCCGAGAGTGGCCTGTTCACCGGAGGCTGGTCTAGCGCACCGGACACTGTCCGGTGCACCATCGGATAGTCCGATGCACCTAGACCGAGCTGCAGTTGGCTGTACACAGCCAACTCTTTTCCAAACCAATTTCTCCTGTTTCTAGCACTTAGACACAATACATTAGTACTCAAATCAATGTACTAAGTCTAGAAACGTACCTTGTTGCATGATTTGCACTTCTTCAATCTTTGGCTCAAGTTAATACTTAGAGAAAATGTGTTGGGCACTTAATCACCAAAACACTTTGGAAATGGCCCAAGGGCACATTTCCCTTTCAATCTCCCCATTTTTGGTTTTTTATGCCAACACATCAAAAAGCAACTAAAAGAAGTGCAACATCAATGCAATTGAGAACAAGAATTGTTTTTGATTCAAATTTGGCATATTTGGATCATTCTTTGCCACCACTTGGTTTGTTTTGGAAATCAAACTCAATTTCCTATCTCTAAGTCAAACACACTTGTTGAGGCATAAAGAGAGGTATTCCAAGAGAAATTGATCAAAGATCCAAAAACTCCCCCTTTTTCCCATAATCAAACATTCTCCCCACAAGAGACCAACTTTTGACAATAAGAGACAACAAATCAAAAAGTTCTAACTCTACTCTTTTCGAAATTTCACAAGTGGTAGCTGATCCATTTGCTTTGGCCTTAATTTCTCCCCCTTAGGCATTAAGCACCAAAACGGAATCATTCTTGGCCCTTTAACCCCATTGCCTCACCAAAATTGTCAATTACGAGCAAAAAGGCAATAAGAGCATAGATATGAACTTGGAGTGATTACCGGAGTGCAGTGGAAGTCTTTGCATGGTCAAGTTCACCTTTCCCTTTCAATCCACTTTTGAGACTAAATCAAGAACTCAAACACAAAGGTTAGTCTCAAAGGGTCAAGTTGTAGCATGCCTCCCCCTAAATAAGTGCATCACTTGCAAATGGACTTGTGAGGTCCGGGGATCATGTGTACAACTTGAGCCCCACAAATGAACAAAATAGATTTACATGCATAAATTAACATGATCAAAGGCATAAAACACATGTATGCTATAGATCAATCCAAGTTACGCGAATCTAAGACATTTAGCTCACTACGCAACCTGCAAAACCTTTTCTCATCTAAAGGCTTGGTGAAGATATCGGCTAGCTGGTTTTCGGTGTTAATATGGTACACCTCGATAACCCCTTTTGCTGGTGGTCTCTCAGGAAGTGATGCCGGATGTCTATGTGTTTAGTGCGGCTGTGTTCAATAGGATTATCCGCCATGCGGATTGCACTCTCATTGTCACATAGGAGTGGGACTTTGCTCAGATTGTAGCCAAAGTCCCGGAAGGTTTGCCTCATCCAAAGTAGTTGTGCGCAACACTGTCCTGCGGCAACATACTCGGCCTCAGCGGTGGATAGGGAAACGGAAGTTTGTTTCTTTGAACTCCAAGACACCAGGGACCTTCCTAGAAATTGGCACGTCCCTAATGTACTCTTCCTATCAACCTTGCACCCGGCATAATCGGAGTCTGAATATCCAATTAAGTCAAAGGTAGACCCCTTTGGATACCAGATCCCGAAGCAAGGTGTAGCAACTAAGTATCTAAGGATCCGCTTAACAGCCAAAAGGTGACATTCCCTTGGGTCGCATTGATATCTAGCACACATGCATACGCTTAGCATAATATCCGGTCTACTAGCACATAAATAAAGCAAAGAACCTATCATAGACCGGTATGCCTTTTGATCAACGGATTTACCTCATTTGTTGAGGTCGACATGTCCGTCGGTTCCCATTGGTGTCTTTGCGGGCTTGGCGTCTTTCATCCTGAACCGCTTGAGCAAGTCTTGCGTGTACTTCATTTGTGAGATGAAGGTGCCGTCCCTGAGTTGCTTCACTTGGAACCCAAGGAAGTAGTTCAACTCGCCCATCATCGACATCTCAAATTTCTGTGTCATCACCCTGCTAAACTCCTCATAAGACTTTTGGTTAGTAGAACCAAATATTATGTCATCGACATAAATTTGGCACACAAATAGCTCACCATCACAAGTCTTAGTGAAAAGAGTTGGATCGGCTTTCCCAACCTTGAAAGCATTAGCAATTAGGAAATCTCTAAGGCATTCATACCATGCTCTTGGGGCTTGCTTAAGTCCATAGAGCGCCTTAGAGAGCTTACACACATGGTCGGGGTATCGTTCATCCTCAAAGCCAGGGGGTTGCTCCACGTACACCTCCTCCTTGATTGGCCCATTGAGGAAAGTGCTCTTCACATCCATTTGGAACAACCTGAAAGAGTGGTGAGCGGCATAGGCTAATAGAATGCGAATAGACTCTAGCCTAGCCACAGGAGGAAAAGTCTCCTCGAAATCCAAACCTGTGACTTGGGCATAACCTTTTGCCACAAGTCGAGCCTTGTTTCGCGTCACCACCCCGTGCTCGCCTTGCTTGTTGCGGAACACCCACTTGGTTCCCACAACATTTTGCTTGGGACGTGGCACTAGGGTCCAAACTTCATTTCGCTTGAAGTTGTTGAGCTCTTCCTGCATGGCCAACACCCAGTCTAGATCTTGCAAGGCCTCTTCTACCCTGAAAGGCTCAATAGAGGAGACAAACTAGTAATGCTCACAAAAATTAGCTCGGACTTGAGTTGGAGGGGCCCGTGGTGCTTCTTCCTCCATAACCTGGTCTTCTTGTGCTCCCCCTTGATCACACGCCTCCTCTTGAGGAACCTGTTCATCATCTTGAGTTGGGGGATGCACCATTGTTGAGGAAGAGGGTTGATCTTGTTCTTGGTGTTCCTGTGGTCGCACATCTCCAATCGCCATGGTGCGAATTGCGTCCGTTGGAACATCATCCTCATCTACATCATCAAGATCAACTTGCTCTCTTGGAGAGCCATTAGTTTCATCAAATACAATGTCGCTAGAGACTTCAACCAAATCTGATGATTTGTCGAAGACTCTATACGCCTTTGTATTTAAGTCATAACCTAGCAAAAACCCTTCTATAGCTTTGGGAGCAAATTTGGAATTTCTACCTTTCTTTACTAGAATATAACATTTACTCCCAAATACATGAAAGTATGAAACGTTGGGTTTGTTACCGGTCAGAAGTTCATACGAGGTCTTCTTGAGAAGGCGATGAAGGTAGACCCGGTTTATGGCATGGCAAGCTGTGTTCACAGCTTTCGACCAAAACCGCTCGGGTGTCTTGAATTCTCCAAGCATCGTCCTCGCCATGTCTATGAGTGTCATGTTCTTTCTCTCCACCACATCGTTTTGCTATGGTGTGTAGGGAGCGAAGAACTCGTGCTTGATTCCTTCCTCCTCAAGGTACTCCTCCACTTCTAAGTTCTTGAACTCGAACCCGTTGTTGCTTCTTATCTGTTTCACCTTGAGCTCAAATTTGTTTTGAGCTCTCCTTAGAAAGCGCTTTAGGGTCCCTTGGGTTTCTGATTTATCCTGCAAAAAGAATACCCAAGTGAAGCGGGAAAATCATCAACAATAACAAGACCATACTTACTTCCCCCGATGCTGAGATAGGCGACGGGTCCGAAGAGGTCCATATGAACTAGCTCCAGAGGTCTTGATGTCACTACTACAAAGCGTAGATACTGTAACACTATCTTGTAACACATATATCATTGTGTTACAAGAAGTTGTATAGGAACACAAAACTATGTGTTACTGAAGAACACTGTAACACATAACATTTGTTTAGTAAAACTCTTTTATAGGTAACAATTACAGTAACACAAAATTAGTGTTACACCTGAAATGTTACGAAGATATTGGTGTTTTGTAACACATATAAAATAGTGTTACGACTAATGTGTTGCAAAGAAACCTATACATATACTTTACACATTTTATTGAAGGTATATACTGTAAGAAGGAAAATGGACGTCAATATATTTGAAATAGCAATCTGAAACTCTAGTGTTCGAACCAACAGAGAGAAACTCTAGCGTTTCGAAGGAAAAAAACAAAAAAAATCTAATGTTCGAACCAACAGAGAGAAACTCTTCCGAAGGAAAAAAAACAAAAAAACGAGGGCAACAAACGAGTACAGAGAGGACTCAAACCCAGCACACCAGGCAACCCAAAGAGACGACACACCACTGCACTACGTGAAGATTAATAACAAGTTAACGAAGCGCAGCTATTTGTCATGTATCCGTTATTTCGCAGCCAATTTTAGTTAATTTAAATAAATAGCAAATGCGATAAAAAATAGTGAAACTTGGTATGGAGTAATAATTTGGCCCTAGTTTCTTGAGATAAAAAGATCACGAGGTTATACAAAAGTGTGAATATAGGTGCTTTACAAATGGACACATCTCTCACTAAGTCCCGTAACATTCAACTATAACATGAGTGTTTGAGCTATCTTTCTTACTTTTCCTTGTCTTTTTTTGTTCAAAAGTGTACCATTAGATCATCATACTATTACAAACTCACTTCATGTGAAGATGTCCCTTTTTGCATCATTTTACTGATTTCTATGGTTTAAATGCCTTTGTAGGCCGAAAATAAATAAATAAATAAATACCAAACGTGGTCAAAAAATAGTGAAACTTGGTGTGGAGTCATAATTTGGTCCTAGTTGCTTGATATAAAAAGATCACGAGGTTATACAAAAGTGTGAATATAGGTGCTTCACAAATGGACACATCTCTAACTAAGTCCAGTAACATTCAACTATAACATAAGTGTTTGTGCTATCTTTCTTACTTTTCCTTGGTTTTTTGGTTCAAAAGTGTACCATTAGATCATCATACTGTTACAAACTCACTTCATTTGAAGATGTCCCATTTTTGTATCATTTACTAATTTCTATGGTTTAAATGCCTTTTCAAGCCAAAAATAAATTAATAAATACCAAACGTGGTCAAAAAATAGTGAAACTTGGTATAGAGTCATAATTTGGACCTAGTTGCTTGAAATAAAAAGATCACAAGGTTATACCAAAGTGTGAATATAGGTGCTTCACAAATGGACACATCTCTCACTAAGTTAACATTCAACTATAACATGAGTGTTTGAGCTATCTTTCTTACTTTTCCTTGTTTTTTTGGTTCAAAAGTGTACTATTAGATCATCATACTGTTACAAACTCACTCTATCTGAAGATGTCCCTTTTTGTATCATTTACTAATTTCTATAGTTTAAATGCCTTTTCTGGCCGAAAATAAATTAATAAATATCAAACGTGGTCAAAAAAATAGTGAAACTTGGTATGGAGTCATAATTTGGTCCTAGATGCCTGAGATAAAAATATCAGAGGATTATACAAGCAAAAAAAAAGGTGGAAAGAGGGCCATGGTTTCGGCTAGTTTGTTTGCAGCCAAAAAAAAAAGATGCCAAAAAAGGGCCACGGCAAAGGATTTGAACCCAGCACCTTAGATACTACCTAGCAGCGACAGACCACTAGGCTACGTAAATGTTACTGATTGAGAAACAAAGAGATACTATTTAAGCATCTGCGGCGGCGGCATGGGATGCCGTAAATTTGCCATCGGCGGCACGAGCAGAACCTAGCTTGGGTGTCCACAATGTTGGTTCGCTCCGATGACACAATCTCAAACTCCACCTTGTTTGCTCGAAGGACATGATAGCATTGCAAGTCATGGATGGCTTCGAGGATAACTTTCTCAGCTGACGGAACAAGAACCGAGTTGTATGACTGTGCCAGGTTCTGGCGTTCAGCAAACCAGCAAGCCAGTTGGTGCCTGATGTGCTCGATGGATTGCACGATGGGAAGTTCATGGCAGTCAAGGGACAGGTTATACAGTATCTCGGTTATCCCAAGACTAAAATGGCCATATCTGATACCCTGGAAGTAAGAAACTGCCCACAGGTTTGGCGGAAAACGCTGTAACCATGGCATAACATCCTGAACCTGCATCATTTCATTTACCTTTGCATCAAATTCTGATGATGTGAGAGCATAAACAGCACTCCAGAAAATGTTAAGCAGTTTAGTATTCTTGAACTCATCACGGAAATTCTCACTCACGTATCTCAAGCAAAACCCATGAAAAGCAGTGGGGAAATTAGATCCGACCGCTGCAACCACTTGCCGTTTTCTCTCAGAAACTATAGTCAACACAGGCATCTTATCTGTGTTAACTCCGAGCATCTTCGTCAATTCCGATATAAACCAATTCCAGTTATCATCGCTCTCGCAATCAACAACACCGAATGCTAGAGGGAACATCATGTGATCAGCATCAATAGCTGAAGCACACAGCAATGTCCCAAGATACTTTCCCTTCAAGTCAGCCTTGTCAATTTCTAGAAGGGGCCTGCACCCATTTAAGAAACCATAAATGGATGCACGAAACGAGACAAACAGCCGCTGGAAGGCATTCCCTGGTCCAATACCTCTATAGGTTGCAACACTACCAGGATTCGTCTTAACAATCTGCTCACAATATGCAGGAAGAAGTCGGTATCCATCCTCAAGAGTACCATTAACTGCAGCCATGCTTCTCTCCTTTCCACGCCATGCCTGCATATAAGAAACAGCGACCCCATGCTGCTCTCGAATATCCTGCAGTATCTCCTTTGGCTTAATCTGCGGGTTATCCCTGAGCCTTGCCTCAACAGACCTAGCAACCCAACCAACAGTAGCCTGCTGATGATGCAGGTTCAGAACACCCTCACATTTGTGCTCTCCGTGCAAAGTCCGGACAGTGAAAGTTGGAACGCCGGGGCACTTGGCGATGTGCACACGCCAAGGGCAACCTTCTTTTGAGCATTTTGCAATGAAACGGCTACGATCAGATTTCACTACACGGAGTTCATAGTGCAAAGCAATGGCCATGTCCTTGACAGCTCTCCGACATGTGTCAACATCTGCAAACTCTTGACCAATGACAAGGGTCCGCGCACCTGGTATAAGGTTATGCTCTGACTGAACCAAAATCTGGTTGTCTTCCATCAATAAGCAGACCCACTAGGTGAAGAATATCTGTTTCTCTGAACCATAAAAAACTTTCAAATAACTTGATAGCAACAAATGTGAATTATCTGTTTAGCTGCAGAAATACTGACCTGCACAGCATTAACAAAAGAACTTCACATGGAAAGTCAAAGACAAACCCTGCAACGTTTTGCAGTGAAGTTAAAAAGGCTTTCAAAACACTTGCAGTCCTGGAGTCAGCGGAGTGTTGGCAATGTTAAGAATCAGCTCTTAGCAGCTAAGGAAATCTTGCACCAGCTAGAAATTGCAGGGGATTCTAGGGCTCTGTCGCCTCTGGAGGAGTGGCTTCGACGGCGGCTGAAGCTCCACTCCTTAGCTTTATCCTCACTGGAGCGCTCTATGGCCAGAACAAGAAGTGGACTTCGATGGTTGAAAGAAGGCGAAGCTAATACATCTTTTTTTCACCAACAGGCACGATATAGGAAGAAGAAAAATTTCATTGCAAAATTGAAAGTAGCAGACAGAATCTTGGTAGAGCAGGAGGAAAAACAAGAAGTTGTGTGGGATTTTTATAATAATCTCTTGGGGACTGCTGTGCAAAGGAATTGCTCTCTCAACCTGGCTGCTTTTCATATTCCAACCCGAAACCTTGAGCAGTTGGAAAGGGACGTCACTGAGGCAGAGGTATGGGCCACTATTAATTCTATCCCTTCGGACAAAGCTCCAGGGCCTGATGGATACACTGGGCGCTTCTATAAGCATGCATGGCCAATCATTAAAGGGGATTTCTTGGCAGCTATGGGGGGGATTTTGTTGGGTGATGTATCGAATTTGCACCTTCTTAACTCAGCTTTGGTGACTTTACTTCCTAAGAAATCTGATGCTGCAGAGATAAAAGACTTTAGGCCTATCAGCCTTATTCATAGTTTTGCTAAAATTGTTACCAAGTTAATGGCGAACCGGCTTGCTCCCACGCTTCCTGAGCTGATATCCCCAAACCAGAGTGCTTTTGTAAAAGGGAGAAGCATACAAGACAACTTTATTATGGTGCAACAAACAGCCAGAGCAATCCACAAACAAAAAATCCCCAATGTGCTTCTCAAACTGGATATTGGCAAGGCATTTGATTCTGTTTCTTGGCCATTTCTGCTGGAAGTTCTTGGGCATCTTGGTTTCGGTCCAGTTTGGTGCAATCTTATCTCCAAGTTATTATGCTCATCCTCGACTAGGGTGCTGGTGAATGGTGAACCTGGAAAGCTTATTTGCCACCAAAGAGGATTAAGACAAGGGGATCCTTTATCTCCTATGTTGTTTATCCTAGTTATGGATGTTTTGAATTCACTTTTCTCGCGGGCTAGCGATTTGGGCTTGCTGCAGCCTCTCTTGAGAAACAGAAATGGGCAAAGAGTCTCCCTGTATGCAGATGATGTAGTGCTGTTCATGCAGCCAAGAGATGAGGAAGTGTTTCTGGTGAAAGAAATCCTTAGAATTTTTGGAGAAGCTTCGGGATTGGTCACGAACTTGAGCAAGTGCAGTATGACTCCTATTCAGTGTGACGATCCAGAGCTTGTGGAGATTAGGAGCATTTTTCCTTGCAAGGTTATGCCTTTTCCCTGTAAGTATTTGGGTTTGCCTCTGTCAATTAGGAAACTCCCGAGATCCTCCTTTAATGAGCTCATTGATAAAATTGCTGACAAGCTTCCGGGATGGAAGGCTGCTATTATTAGCCCGGCTGGGAGAGCTACCTTGATTAAGTCGGTTCTCACTGCAATCCCTATTTATCATTTGATTGCCCTTAACTGCCCCAAATGGGTAATTAGAGCTATTGATAAGATTCGCAGGGGGTTTTTATGGAAGGGAAGGACAGATGTGAGAGGAGGCCATTGTGTTGTCGGTTGGTCCAAGGTTTGCAGGCCTATCAGTAGGGGGGGCCTCGGAATCCACAGTTTGGAGGTGCTTGGCTGGTCTCTGAACATGCGTTGGATGTGGCTTAAAAAGACCCAGCCTGAACGGTCATGGTCAGATTTTGACATTCAGGTGCATCCAAATGCAGCAGCATTTTTCTCAGCCTCTGTTTGCTCTATTGTGGGAGATGGCCAGAATACTTTGTTTTGGACTGATAAATGGTTACATGGGAAATCTGTGGGTGAGCTTGCTCCAGTTCTCTTGAGTCGCATCCCCATGAAAATTCAGAAGAGCAGATCTGTGTACGAGGCTTTGCTAAATAATAGATGGGTGTCGGACATTACTGGTAGTTTGCCGGCCGATGTGCTTATGGGCTTCTTTTATATATGGGATGTCACTCGGGGAATTCATTTGCAACCTGGAATTTCAGATCAGCATAGATGGCTGCCAACGGCCAATGGGCAGTATTCATCTAAGTCAGCTTATGATCGTTTCTTCGCTGGTTCCGTTTATTTTGAACCGTCCGAGCGAATTTGGCGGACATGGGCACCTCAGAAATGCAAATTCTTTATTTGGCTTGCATCCCTTAACAAATGTTGGACCGCAGATAGACTGGCTCGTAGGGGTTTGAACCATCCTGACAAATGTCTCCTTTGTGATCAGCAAGAGGAAACAGCACAACACATTCTGGTGGCTTGCGTTTTTGCTAGAGACATTTGGGCCCAGACTTTGAACAAGGTGGGATTGCTACCTTTGGCTCCAGAAATAACAGATGTGGTTTTCCAAGAATGGTGGAGGAAGGCTGAGCAGAAAGTGCCAAATAGTAAAAGAAAGGGGTTTAATTCCCTAGTTATCTTGGTGTCTTGGAGGTTGTGGAAGCAAAGGAATGCTTGTGTGTTTGATGGGGTATCCCCGAGTATCCGCAGCCTGTTGCAAGAGATTCATGAGGAGGTTAAGCTTTGGGGAATGGCAGGAGCAAAAGATATTAGACAATTGTGGCCTTAATTTAAGTGGGGTGGTGGGGGTTGCCCCCCCCCTTGTTTCTAGTTTCTAGTTTTTCTTTCTTTTATTTTGGTTTCTTTCTTTTTTTCTTTTTGTACCCCCCTCTTCTCGTTTGCTGCCTTCTCGGGCACTTTGTTTTCTTAGTCCATTTGGGACCTTTTTCCTCTTAATATAATGACGCGCAGTTCTCCTGCGTGTTCGAGAAAAAAAAACCTTACTTACAAAATAAAGCACAATACAATTCTAAAGTATTCTGTCCAGAAACAAACTAAACTGAAATTTAATCTACTGATGCTTTTAATCCTCATCTCTTGCATCAGTTTGACACCATCTTCAGGCATTCTTGCTTTCCCATATGCTTTTTTCAAGGTAATGTAACTATACAAATCTGGCTCCACACCTCGGTCTTTTAGCTCTGCAATAGAAATAATTAATATATATATTAGTGACTCCTAATATAACATATAAAGAAAATTAGGTGATGGAAAAAGATAGAAACACGGACCATTAAAGAAACTAATTACGATTGGTCATTAGTTCCTTTGGTGATACCATCTACTGTTGCTCCTTCAATGTCTGTTCTAACCCATTGATGTCTTATCTTTGCATTATTAAACATCTCTCCGAGGTGCGTGATATGGAATGGCTCAGATTCTATATCATCTTCCCATTCATCACAACCGGCATCATATATATCTCTTGGTTTCATCTTCATGACCACAGACCACCCAGGGTTTAGTTTGTCTTCAATGTAGAACACCTGGTCAGCTTGGTTAGGAAAAATAAATGGTTCATGTCCAACCTTTTCTCCTGTATGTATCAGGTGTGAGAAGTTTACAAGTGTGTAGCCATATTTATCCTTTTTTATTCCTCTCCCTGAAAGAACATCAACCCATTGACATTTAAAAAGTACCACAGTAAAATTCCCAGAGTAGTTGAGCTCAATAATATCAATTATCCTCCCATAGTAAGTCACATCACCTAAAACTGGTCTAGAATCACTTGCACTAGCATAACTGGATGTTTTTGCAGTCACCACTACTCCACTATTTTGTGTCACCCCATCAAACTGTTTTGTCCTAAACCGAAAACCTCGACTATTGAAAGCACGATATTTTTTTGATGCTTCAACTGGGCCACGGGATAACCATCTAATGGCGTCATTAATACCATGAATGCCATTTTCCCTCTCAATCTGCATAATCTGTACAATTATACAAATTTAGTCTTGTTTTTTTACTGCTATATGTAAAGGACTTCAAATATGTCACTTACATGACATCTAAACCATTGATGGAACTTCTCATTTTGCATTTTCTCTACATATCTATGGCTCAAATGACGTCCATTATGGTTTGTTGTGATCTCTTCAGCATGAGCTCTGCATTTAATGTAAGATATAATAAAGTTTATGAAATGAAAAAGCTGAAATTATAATTATGAGGTTGAGATTACCTAAGGTATGGATTGACATCAGAGCAATTAAATAGCACATATCTATGTGCTTGTAATTTTTCCAAACCTCTTATAACATAACTACGTGGCTTTCCAAGTGCCATTCCAGCATGAGGGAAAATTGTTGATGCTGATTCAGTACAACATCCCATTGTTTCATCATTCCTCAAGAGCTTGTTAACCAAGCCTTGAAAACCATCAAGGAATCCTGAACAAAGTGACATGGCCTCTTTTGCCAAAATTGATTCAGCAATGCATCCCTCTGGATGAGCTTTGTTCCTCACATTTGACTTCAACTCACCTAAGTACCTAAACACACCAACATTATGTCAACAAAAACATTAAATAATCATGCAATAAAATAGGAAAAGATGACACTAAAACTATAAAGAAAAGTATACCTTTCCACAAAATACATTGATCGATAGCAAACAGGTCCACCTATTTTTGCCTCTGTTGCTAAGTGAAGAACAAGATGCACCATCATAGTAAAAAATCCAGGAGGGAATATCATCTCCAGTCGACATAACGTCATTATAATTCTCTCCTCTAACTTCTCAAGTTGATCTCTATAGAGAACTTTTGCATTTAGTTCTCTAAAATATCCACATAGGTCAAATAAGACAGATGTAACATCATCAGGGAGAAGACCTCGCAAAGCAACTGGTAAAAGTTGTTGCATTAGTATGTGACAGTCATGACTTTTTAGACCTGAAAGGTTTGTTTTAGCAACATTTACACATCTAGAGATGTTACTGGAATAACCATCTGGAACTTTTATATCATGAAGGACCTTACAAAACTGGCGCTTCTCCTCTTTAGACATGTTATACAAAGCAGGAGGCAAGTAATACTTATCATTAGCCCTTTTTTGTGGATGTAGATCTAGGCGGATGTTCATTTCTTGCAAGTCTTTCCGTGCCTGTAGATTATCTTTCGACTTGCCTTCAATTTCTAGAAGTGTCCCAAATGTATTTTCACAAACATTCTTCTCTATATGCATAAAGTCAAGATTGTGCCGGAGCAAATTATACTTCCAATAAGACAAACAGAATAGGCCACCAACTCCCTTCCATGTTTTGGAGTTTTCAAAATTACGGATTGATTTTATCTTTTCCAAAATAGCTTCCCCAGAACAGGGTGTAGGTTTAGACCGATGATCTTCAGTTCCATCAAATGAATTGGCATCATACCTGAACTCATGTCCAGCTGGTAGGAATCGTCGATGTCCCATGTAACACTGTTTGTAGCCATGCTTCAAGCGCATGAAACTTGTTTCTTCTTCACAAGATAGACAACCCAACTGGTTATTTGTGCTGAACTGTGCTAATATCCCAGCCCCAGGGTAGTCGCTGACTGTATACAACAATATAGCGCGGAGTTGAAACACCTCATCTCGGGATGCATCATATGTTGGCATACCAATGTCAAATAATTCATTTAGTTCATCATAAACTGGCTGCATAAATGTATGAAAGTCCTTTCCCGGGTAGCCTGTAATTATCAGAGTAAGCATAAGAGAAGATGCTTTCATGCACAACCATGGAGGAAGGTTGTAAGGTACCAATACAACAGGCCAACAACTATGCGTTGAATTACACTTCCCATATGGGTTGAATCCATCAGTTGCTAGTCCAAATCTCATATTCCGAGAATCTAATGCAAAGTCAGGGTGCTGAGTATTAATAGCATTCCAAATTTCTGAATCTGCAGGATGGCGCAATGCCCCATCCTTAGTACGCTCCTCATCATGCCATCTAGTTAACCTGGCTGTTTCTTTATGCAAAAAAAGCCTTTTGAGCCTAGGTTTGATTGGAAAGTAGCGCATCACCTTATTTGGGGCTGCCTTTCTTCTTTCCTTCTTTGTCAATATTGTGTTATCTGCTTTACCTTTCCACCTTGAAGCTCCACATTTTGAACAGAAGTCATGATCTTTTTTATCATTTCGATACAACTGACAATTATTTGGGCATACATGGATTTTATCATATCTTAGACCAAGCTTTGCAATGATCTTTCGAGCCTCCACAAATGTTCTTGGTATGTTGGAACCATTTGGTAGAGCGAGTTGTAGAATTGCAAGCAAATCATTTAATGATTTGTTGCTCCACTTGTTGATGGACTTTATATTAAACAAAAGAACTAGGAAGGAAAGTTTTGATAGTTCACAGCCCTCCCACAAAGGTTGATCAGCATCTCTAAGCAATTCAAAGAATTCTTGTGTTTCTGCATCTGGTCCAACTTTAGAAGAACCTGCTGCACCTGATTCATTTGTGTGAAGTCCATTGTCAACATATCCAAAAGCGTCTTGAACTACCTGACGCATGTTATGGTTTAAACTCGGACAATGGAACTGTGAATCTTTGTCAGCAGATATATATGATGCTGTTTCCCCATGGCAACCCCATATCGTGTATCCACGTAGCATTCCATTGCATATTAAGTGATCATACACTATAGATTGCTTTTGTAACATCCTGTTGACACACTTGACACATGGACACCGAATCTTTGCATTAAAATTTTTGCCTATGTATGCAAACTGAAGAAATCCCTTTACTCCAGCTATGTAGTCATCACTTGGTCTTTCAGAAAGCAACAACTTCTTAATACCATTTAAGTCCATTAATCCACTACGAACAGAGGTCAACTTTCTTTATATTCTGCTTCCGAAATTTAATAGCCTCAAATAATTGTGACTTACTGAAATCTAGAAGGAAAACTAAACATTGGAAATAGATAAAAACTGCATGTAAACAGCAATGATATAACCTTATTTTCAGGTTGTAAATAGCAAATATCACTAAAGTGACAAACATAAGCAGCAATATGGACACTTTTTTTTGGAATCTTTAGTTTCTTAATTGCAAAGGTAGCAAATAGATACACTTTGAGCATCTACAAAAAATATGCAACAAATTTGGTATTCAAATTAAGTCTAAATTTCATCATCCTATAAGGTTATTCTTCAGTATAAAGTGACAAACTTGATCTGCCAGTTGCAGCAACTATGCTGTTTTAATAAATCCATATATCACTAATCTCTTATCCAAACTGGGTGAATAAACAATATGAGCAAAGCTCATCTAACCTACCACAAAACACTCCATAGAAGTCATACTTGATTCTGCCTCTAACCAGTTTTAAAACAGCACCTAAACCTGCACATTGCAACTGTGACTAGAATCTGACAGAACGTGACACATAAATTCAGAACCCCATAACTCTCTCTGTAGCCAACGAAATTTTGCAAATAGATACTCATTGGAAAGGTTATGAAATTATCAAAAACTTTTATTATAACGAGTGTCTCTACATCGGTTTACAAAACCACTAAAACAGCCCAAACCTTCTGTTGCAAAACTGATAGGAGAGAATAGCAGACAGCTAAATTCAGAATCCTATATCTCCTAATGTACTCAACAGAAAATTGCTAATGTGTACTGGCCGGAAAGGTTTTGCAATTCTCCACAACTTTTGTAATAAATGTGCTCCCAAATTCCTCCTTTATAACCCTCAAAGATGCATGATATACAACAAAACTCAGTGATGTGCTCAAGTATCCTTTTTGATAGGGTCTGCACCTTAACTGAAATTGCAGTTAAACAGAATTTGTGTGCTTCAGAAATATATATCTTAATAAAACTGAATGATACCTGTAAAAGCTCCTTTGGAGAGATCAACGAGGTCGTGTAGCGCAAAGATTAGTAACCAGAGAATCAGAGAAACAAGATGAGAGGGGGAAAGAGAGGACGACACTGTAGATGGATTGAGGATGGACTTCTCCTAAACCCTAGCTGCCTTTGGGGAGGTACAACACGATAGAGTCAGGACGGCTAGATGGGACTACATCATGGGGGCCGTATGGTGTAGTTTGACTGAGTCAATGGCTTCCCACCAAAATGGCCCGAGCTGTTCAGTTAGCGAAAAACAGAGCAAGCAGTTACATCTCCTCTTACCCCTTCATTCGACTCCCATCTTGCCTCCATCCCCGAGCTCCCTCCAAGGTCATCCTCACCTTCGTCCCCAAGTGTGAGTAAACTCTGCTCTTCCCATGGATATGAATCGCCTCCAACTCCTGATCAATCCACCCCATCTGGTGTCATCCTGCAGGTTCAAAGTGGCCACTGGACTTCGCTACCATAGGATTCAAGGCCTTGTTCCCGAACAGCACCATCTACAAGGGCCTGTGCCGGCCATCGGTATAATTTGGTACTACTACAACTCATAGTATTTTCTAAACTAAAAGGGTGCCCCTCCTCCTCGATCATCACCATTATGACTCCTTGCCCTCTCATGTCAAGGTAGTATATCAGATGAATACTGCCCTACTGTTTTTACTTGCAAAGTTCAACTGCCCGCACCAGAAAGTCGCTATCAAATTATTCTCTCACTCACTCTACCATTTTCACGTATGTGGCAGCCTGGCTTTGTGTCTGTCTTCTTCAGTGAATGCCTGTTATATAATTTTTCTGTCTGGTGCACTTGCATCTCTAAATTGTAACAAATAAAGAGAAAAACCATTTGTTAATAGAGGAAAATCTATTGATATTCAGGTGGTGCATTCACTTGATAAGGCACATCTTCTGCTCACCAATTTAGCCTTTCTTTCAGTTTTAGCATTTCTTGTTGTTTTAGTTCAGCATACCTATCCAATTATGATAGCACATTAAGTTCAGCAGATTAGTTAGCAATTTAGCCTTTCTTGCTGTTTTTTGAACATACCATATTCTTTTCTCATGGGTGCTCAATTTTAATTAGTTTGTGCTACCATGGCTGAGGATATTTGGACCCTAAAACTTCAATTTGAGGGGGACCCTCCAGGACAGAAAATGGTGCAAAGGGAAATGGACAAAGATGAGATATGTTTCTTCAACTTGATTGAACTGATTGAGGAATATGGATACACATCAGTTGACTATGTATACTACAAGAGAAGAGATGGTTTGGTTGCAATACAATGGGATTCAGATGTGATGCAAATGCTTGAAGAGAATGAGAGCAAAAGGAAGGTTAGCTTGTTTGTGACGAAGCAGAGAATGGCCACCATAGCACCTACCAAATTCAATGAAGAACCTACCAATTCTGCAGAAAATAAAAATAAAGGTAGTAGTATGATGAAAATAAAAGTTGCTCTTTCGTGTATGTTTGAGCATCCAGGTAAAACTAACGTACAATTGTCATATTTGAATGTCATGCCATGTCATGTCATATGAAAATAATTTTGCATAATATATGTCATCCAATAGCAGGTATGTCAATTTAACTGATCCATGAGCAGTGATTTTGCATGTCATCTTATCCTAGCATTGGTGTATACTATAAATATTCTATACTCTGGTATATGTTTTCACTTCTCCCATAATTGTTCATAGGGAAAAGGGGCACAAAGGAAAAGCAGCGCCTAAATGTAATCCAAATCAAAGAACAATATTATAATGAGGTTGATCAGCACCATGACAATACCATCCAGCAAACACAAGGTACAAATGTATTTGGAATAATCCAATATATGTGAACTGCATTACTAATGTGAACTTTATTTTCATAGGTGATGGCAATAATGTAATCAAGCGAAAGGGAACGGTTTTGACACATGTTTGGGATTTACCTAAGGATAAACGTATATTAGTGAAATGCAACCAACTTGGGCAACCTATTGGAAAAGAAGGTGGTCTGTTAGGCCAATTTTTAGGAACTATAGCACGGAACGGTGGTTATTGCCCAATAGATGTCAATGATTGGAGAAAGATAAAGAAGGATAGTGCTGAAACCATACTTCAATGTATTCAGGTATGCTGGTATGAAATGTTAAGTACAATAGTAGCCATGTAATAGATTTATTAATGGTGTTTATCTTATTTTAGACAAAGTTCTTGTATCCTCGATCATGTGAGAAATGGATACTGAAATCGATAGGGAGAGATTGGAGAAAATACAAGTCAATATTGAAAAAGAAGTTATTTAGTCCAAAGAAGAAAAGGTCATACTTATACAAGCTTTGTCCAGATGATATTGATGAAGACCAGTGGAAATCCTTAGTAAAATATTGGAAGTCATCTGAAGGAAAGGTTAGTACAATAGTGCATCATTATTGGGCCTACTCTCTTTGGTTTATATACTAGCTCAATATCACTTAATTTACTGTACTACAGGCTCTTAGTGAGAAGAACAAACTAAGTTGTCAAATGAAGAAGACAACACATTCAGGGGGTACAAAGAGTTTTGCACGTTGGTCCGAGGACATGGTGAGTATTTTTTATTACTAAATAAAATCTTCTATTAATTTCTTATCATTTTAGTATTGTTTTTTTCTAGAGACAAGGTGATCCCATAAAAAAACAACCACATAGAGCACAAGTTTACTTAGCAACTCACAAGAAAAGGGTCAAGGAGGCAAATCATCCTGTGGTATGCTATTTAGACACAAAGATGTATATATCATATATGAAAATATCAAGAATTTTACTTTACAAACAAGATAATTAGGTATGATTTTTATGCATACAGGTTCAGCTGGAAAACCTTATAGAAAAGCAACCAGAATTAGCACAAAATTGTGAGGGAAGGGTTGCGTGGGAAGGTGATGCACTACATCAAGTATTGGGAGAGGAGAAATCTGGACAAGTACATGGCATGGGCTTGCTTCCAATTCCTAAACAAGTTTATGGCCGAACAACACGTCAATTTAAGGACATAAATATAGCTACAATAGAAGGATCATCAGCAGACGTAGACACACATTTGTTGGAGGAAATACAACAACTCAAGGAGCATGCAAGAAAACAAGACAAAGTTATTGATGAACTCATAAACAAGAAAAGACACAATGAGAATGAAGAAGTGATAAAGGTGCTCACGTCTTTCACTTAACTTTGTGTACTGAACATATACTAACATTCAATATCACTTGTAGGAACTGACTGCTCATGGTGATTTTCAGACTGGCCATGCTAACCTTCAGAATCATGTAGTGCATTCCAACAGAAAGGTAGTTTTGTTGTTATCAGGTTTTCACAGAATTGTCTCTATTGACCTTAATGTTATTTGAAATATGTAGAGAGTTCGATGCACTGAACCAGACCATGGAGATGCAATCTGTCAACAAAATGTTGCACTAGTAAATATCATTCCTGCTATACTTGTTACTCATTTTCTCTACTTAATGTATATAAAACCTCATGACACACCCTTTATTCTATTTACCAGAACATCCGTACATGTGTATCCGAATACAGCGACAATGTTGATCCAATTATGTCCAACAAAAAGGTTATCATGATGTTCCTATCATTTCACAACATTCTACTCATAGCAGATTATATGTTGATATTTGGGTTTACTATTTTAAGTTTGCATGATTTTTTTGTTGTATTTAGCGTCAAGGTGATGCAAATCGCAAGCAATTATCACATCAAGCAGAAGAGCCACTCTCGCCACAATGCTCTAGTATTGGTTTTGGACAAAAAGAGGTACACCATTCTAGATAAATCATTAACATGTGATGTATCAGTCATGCAAAGTTTCATCCATTTGAGATTCTATCAGGTTGATGAATGCACACAAAATTCAATTGATCATAGAATAAGAAGAAAAACAAAGGTACACAAGAATTATCCTTCTTCATGTTTTTGCACCATTTGCCAAAAAAATGGTATTATTTAGTATATGATTTCATACATTGTTTCAAATGACAAAGAACCAACAAGGAGTACTCAAAGAGAACCGGATCATGGCACAGAAAATTGCTCAGGATAAAGCTATGGGCCATAATAATTCAAAATTTACACAACCTCGTCCAATTAAGGTGAGCAAATATAACCTCAATTGATATAGTTGCATTACTTTAACACAAATTATGCTTGTTACTATACAATAAACTAGTGCTTGTTGATGACTCTGTGAATTCAATGTAGGATGGAACCACAGTGATACTTAAGACAGCAAGCCGTCCAAATAAGGCAATTGTGGCCTATGCAACCATTCTGAGCTCTAGTCCAAAAGAAAGTGTTGGTGGAGTTGAGATAGGAAAACAATTCTACAAAGTCCGAATCAACCATCCTGTTTTACAAGATGAGCCTTTGGTTAGGCCCATGCCTGGCTACGACAAAATTGGTGATGCCCATGCAAAAGGAGTAGCAATTGCTTGGCCTTGGCTTTGTGTATGCTACAACAAGTTTTATAAATACGTAATGTTACAAATTGCTTTCTCTAGGTAGTAGGCTGAAATGATTAACGATACAACGACCATTCTCTTTGCAGGTTCAAATGATCAATGGATGAATTTGTAGATTTGGATGTGCATGAGACATGACCAAGAAACATGAATTCCAAGAATATTTCTTATTTGTATTTACATTTCATTTCCACCTTTACAGACTTGTACTATCTACCACTTGCTACATTTATTCCCTAGAATCATATCATTGTGTAAATATATAATTGTATTTTGTGAACAAGTACTATGTTTTTACCTTCCTCCAATCAATGCAAGTGATTACTCGAAGTTGTGATTTTTGTTGTTGTGCAAATGTGTCATGATCCCTTAATAAATTCATGTCAATGTTATGTGCTATGTGCAATTTAAAAATAGCGTTTTCATTTGAAATTTGAAAGTGTTACAATAGGTAAAGCATGTGTTACAAACAACATGTACCTAAAATTCCAATGTATGTTGTCACAAAGTGTTACTATTGTAATGAAAAAGTGTTACTATAGCTAAAAAAATTGTTACGCTAGAGAAATATTGTAACACTAATAAATGTTCCAATAAACAAGTAATTGTGTTACAGAGTAGTAACACTTTTTTATAAAAAAAGGAACATATATTTTGTGTTCCAATAGGTTAGATACTAGTAACATTGGATATAGTAACACAAACAAGATGTGTTACTAGTACAACTAGTAACACCTTTATTGAAATATAGTAACACAAGTTGGTGTTACTAAAGCTATGTTATGTAGTAGTGTGTGGTCATCACATTCTTGCTGTGATGAGTGCTTCCCACTTGTTTACCTACTTGACAAGCTACACAAGGTCTATCTTTTTTGAAAAATACATTGGTTAGACCTAACACATGTTCTCCCTTTAGAAGTTTATGAAGGTTCTTCATCCCAACATGTGCTAGACGGTGATGCCACAGCCAGCCCATGCTAGTCTTAGCAATTAAGCATGCATCTAGATCGGCCTCCTCTTTCGAAAAATCCACTAAGTAGAGTTTGTCGTCTAGTACACCCTTAAAATCTAATGAACCATCACTCCTTCTAAAGACAGACACATCTATATTGGTAAATAAACAATTGTATCCTATATTACATAGTTGACTGACAGATAATAAATTGTATCCGAGCGATTCAACTAAAAACACATTAGATATGGAATGCTCGGATGAAATGGCTATCTTTCCTAGTCCTTTAACCTTGCCTTGGTTCCCATCTCTAAAGATGATCGAATCTTGGGAATCTTTGTTCTTGACGTAGGAGGTGAACATCTTCTTCTCCCCCGTCATGTGGTTTGTGCATCCGCTGTCGATAATCTAGCTTGAGCCCCCGGATCCATAAACCTGCAAGGCAAATTAGGCTTGGGTTTTAGGTACCCAACTCTTGTTGGCTCCTACAAGGTTAGTTACAATAGTCTTTGGGACCCAAATGCAAGTCTTGTCTCCCTTGCATTTGGACCCCATCTTTCTAGCAACCACTTTTTCATTTTTACATGAAAGTACATACTTAGTGTTGCAAGCATGAAAGACAGTAGTAGGTTTATTATACACTTTCCTAGGAGCATGAGACACAAAATTTCTCCTAGGCCTATCATTAAAATTAGAATTTGAAGCAATCATAGCATGAGAATCAAAAGCATTATAACTCCTATTATAATGAGAATTTCTAGAAAATTTTCTATCATGGTACATGAAAGCATGATTCTTTTGACTACTACTAGCCATAGGGGCCTTCCCTTTCTCCTTGTTGGAAATGGGAGCCCTTTGACTTGTTAAGTTCTTGGCTTCCTTTCGAAAGCCAAGTCCATCCTTAATTGAGGGATGTCTACCAACGATGTAGGCATCCCTAGCAAATTTTAACTTATCAAAGTCATTTTTGCAAGTCTTAAGTTGGGCATTAAGACTTGCCACTTCACCATTTAATTTTGTAATAGAAGTAAGGTGTTCAACACATGCATCAACATCAAAATCCTTACTCCTATTACAAATGACAACATGCTCTACACAAGAACTAGATTTATTAACTACTTCTAGCTTAGCATTTAAATCATCATTAATACTCTTTAAGCTAGACACAGTTTCATGACAAGCAGATAATTCAGAAGACATCATTTCATTTCTTTTAATCTCTAAAGCTAGAGATTTTTGTACACTAACAAACTTATCATGCTCTTCATACAAAATATCCTCTTGCTTTTCTAAGAGTCTATTCTTTTCATTTAAAGCATCAATCAATTCATTGATTTTATCTATTTTAGTTCTATCTAAACCTTTGAACAAGCTTGAGTAATCTACTTCATCATCACTAGAGTCATCATCGCTTGAAGTAGTATACTTAGGGGTATCTCAAGCGCTTACCTTTTTCTCTTTTGCCATGAGGCAAGTATGGCGCTCGTTGGGGAAGAGAGACGACTTGTTGAAGGCCGAGGCGGTGAGTCCTTCGTTGTCGGAGTCGGAAGAAGAGCAATCCGAATCCCATTCTTTGCCAACGTGCGCCTCGCCCTTCGCCTTCTTGTAGGCCTTCTTCTTCTCCCTCTTCCCGCTCTTTTCTTGTTCTTGGTCATTAGCATTATCGGGACAATTTGCTATAAAATGAATAGTCTTACCGCATTTAAAGCAGGAGCGCTTTCCCTTTGTTTTGCTCTTGTTGGAATGCTCGTTGCGTCCTTTTAGCGTGGTCTTGAAGCGCTTGATGATGAGGGCCATCTCATCCTCGTTTAGCCCAGTAGCCTCAACTTGTGCCACCTTGCTAGGTAGCGCCTCCCTGCTGCTGCTTGTTGCCTTGAGTGCAACGGGCTGAGGCTCATAGATGGGCATTAGGCCATTCAATGCATCATCAACATATCTTGCTTCCTTGACCATCATTCGCCCGCTCACAAACTTTCCGAGTATCTCCTCGGGCGTCATCTTTGTGTACCTAGGATTTTCACGGATGAGGTTCACAAGATGAGGGTCAATAACAGTGAAAGACCTGAGCATAAGTCGGACGACGTCGTGGTCCGTCCATCTCGTCCTTCCATAGCTCCTGATCTTGTTGAGTAGGGTCTTGAGCCTGTTGTACATTTGAGTTGGCTCCTCTCCCCTGATCATGGCAAACCTTCCTAGCTCACCTTCCACCAACTCCATCTTGGTGATCATGGGGGCGTCGTTCCCCTCATGCGATATCTTGAGGGTGTCCCATATTTGCTTAGCGTTGTCCAAGCCACTCACCTTGTTATATTCATCCCTACACAGTGATGCTAACAAAACAGTGGTAGCTTGTGCATTCTTATGAATTTGTTCGTTAATGAATACAGGGTTATCTGTACTATCAAATTGCATTCTATTGTCAACTATCTCCCAAATACTAGGATGGAGAGAGAAAAGGTGACTATGCATTTTGTGACTCCAAAAAGCGTAGTCCTCTCCATCAAAGTGTGGAGGTTTACCAAGAGGAATAGAAAGCAAATGGGCATTGGAATTATACGGAATACGAGAATAATCAAATGAAAAATTTGAGTTAACTGGTTTCTCTTTCTCGATGTAGTCGTCATCTCTTGTGGAAGAAGAAGACTCGTCGCTGTAGTAGTAGACGATCTTCTTGATGCGCCTCTTCTTCTTCCCGTCCTTCTTATGACTCGAGCCAGAGTCAGTGGGCTTGTCGTCCCTTGGCTCGTTGAAGATGGACTCCTTCTCCTTATCATTGACCACCATCCCCTTTCCCTTAGGATCCATCTCTTCGGGCGATTAGTCCCTTTCGTGAAGAGAACGACTCCGATACCAATTGAGAGCACCTAGAGGGGGGGTGAATAGGTGATCCTGTAAAAATCAACAACTAATAGCCACAAAACTTGGTTAAGTGTTAGAATGATAAAACCAAGTGGCTATAGAGCGAGCTCTTGCGAATCACAATAATCACACAGAAAAAGCAATCACAAGAGACACGCGAGTTATCCCGTGGTTCGGCCAAGTAATACTTGCCTACTTCTACGTTGTGGCGTCCCAATGGACGAGGGTTGCACTCAACCCCTTTCAAGTGATCCAATGATCAACTTGAATACCACGGTGTTCTTCTTTCTTATACTTTCTCCCGTTTGCGAGGAATCTCCACAACTTGGAGCCTCTCGCTCTTACAATTGATGATCACAAAGAAGCACGGAAGTAAGGGAGGGGATAGCAACGCACACAAGACTCAAAATGAGAGCACAATCACGCACACAAGTCACAACTTGAGCTCTAAGTTCAACAGATGGAGTTCTCAACTCAAGAGGAGCTCAAATTGCTAGCACAGAGAATCAAATGCGTGGGAGTGGAGTCTGGATGCTTAGGAATGATCAAAGAATGCTTAGATAACTCCTCCATGCGCCTAGGGGTCCCTTTTATAGCCCCAAGGCAGCTAGGAGCCGTTGGAGGCAATCTTGGAAGGCTAATCTTGCCTTCTGTCGGGTGGCGCACCGGACAGTCCGGTGCGCCACCGGACAGTCCTTGTAGCTGTCCGGTGCACGATCTCCTTCCTTTTCTAGCGCATCCGATCGTTCCAGATTTGCGGCAGTTGGCGCACCGAACACTGTCCGGTGCACACTAGACAGTCCGGTGCCCCCTGCCGATCGTCGGCACGCCCACATGTCGCGCGAAGATTGCGCGACTGACCATTGGAGCAGTCGACCGTTGGCTCACCAGACAGTCCGGTGCCCCACCGGACAGTCCGGTGAATTTTAGCCGTACACCGTTGAACTCTTCCCGAGAGCGACGACTTCGCGCAGACAACTCACCAGACAGTCCGGTGCACCACCGGACAGTCCGGTGAATTATAGCCGTACGCCGCCGTCGAGTCCCGAGAGTGGCCTGTTCACCGGAGGCTGGTCTGGCGCACCGGACACTGTCCGGTGCACCCAGATCGAGCTGTAGTTGGCTGTACATAGCCAACTCTTTTCCAAACCAATTTCTCCTGTTTCTAGCACTTAGACACAATACATTAGTACTCAAATCAATGTACTAAGTCTAGAAACGTACCTTGTTGCATGATTTGCACTTCTTCAATCTTTGGCTCAAGTTAATACTTAGAGAAAATGTGTTGGGCACTTAATCACCAAAACACTTTGGAAATGGCCTAAGGGCACATTTCCCTTTCAAAAATTATATTACAAGGTATGGACAAATATACACGACATTGAGTTCAATCTCTCGATTACAATTTTTTGCAAAAATAATGCAAATATTTCCTAAGCTCTATACAGGAAAGCATAAAACGAAGCTTCAAGCCAGCAACCTTAGGAATGTGTTGTGGACTATTAACCTTCGGCATCGCCATCCTGCAGACAAACGATGGTATAAGGTAAAAGTGATAATAAAAATCAAGGCAGACAACTGGTATAAGTTTCATACTGATTTAAGTAGATTCCGAGCTTCGTCTCCAGCCAACTCTCGTCCGCCTTTAGCCCAAATTTGAGTGATGAATCTACTTCCGATACTTCAGGCCTCACTAGGAATATTAATCAGGTCTGATGGCGATAGGATGAAGGTCGGTCTATTTACTATCTTCGCATGCGTGCATCCGGCCTTCAAGAATGCAGCAGCTTTGCCGCGAGAAGCTAGCAGGGCACAGAAGTCACCATGCCCAGCAATTACTTCATCAAGTGCATCAACTTCATTTTCAATGTGATTGAAGGTATCTGAAATATTTTTAGCTGAAGGGGTCACGTCTTCAGAACTGGCCCCAACCGAGCTGAAGATTCCTTTTAACTGTTGCACGTAGCGGCTGGCAAATTCCAAGCATTTGTTCCGAAGGTCCCCCAAAGATTCTTGCAGCTTCGTGTTCTTATTAGCTTCAGGTTTATATTTTGCTTGTAGTTCTCTCTTCTCTTGCTCGATGCATTCTGATTTTTTTAAGGTTGTTTGAGTTTGAAGAAGCTCCTCACTTAACCTAGCATTTCCAGCTTGAAGCTCTGCAAGGGAACCTTTTGTTGCTTGAAGCAGGAAGTCCTTTTTTTCAAGAGAAGCTTTGTAATCTTTAATCTTGTTTTCTAAGCCCTCAATTATGATTTCATTTTTCTTATCTTCAAGGTCTTGTTGCATTCTCAATGCTTTGCTTAGCAGCATACTCTATGAAAATAAGTTGACTTCATAAAGTTTTTCGTCATAAAGATAATAGAAATCTAGGCAAAAGAATTTTACCTTGAAATTGGAGTAAAAAAGACTGCCGACGATGTGTTGTCGCCGGTAGCCGCTTATATCAAACTCAAGCTTCGGGAAACCAACAATCTTTGATAGAGTGCCGATTATTTTTGTCCTGGCACGATCACGAATACATCCTAAGGCTTCTTCGTCAATTCCACCAAAAAGCACAGATCTCGGCTAGTAGCCGCAGGATATTCCATATTCTTTTAGCTCCTTTTTCTCGGCCTCGGACAATTCTTGACCCACCAGGTTCCGAAGCTCAAAATCCCTTTCTTCTGAAGCAGCATCAACAAACTTTTTTCCTTTGTCAGGCACTATGACCATGACCTTCTCTGTAGTTGTAGCTATCTCTTCTGCAGCCATATCCGAAAGAAGTCTATCAATCCCCGACAGTGTACTCGCAAAATTCGCAGCTTCGGCAGCGGTTTCAGCTTCGGTAGTGGCCTCGGCACTTGCAACAGGCATTATTTTGGATGCCAAGGCCAGCAGTGGTTTTCGCTCAATAGCCTGCATAACATTAACAATTCTTCGTTTTTTCTGACCTTCAGTCTTCTCCTTTATAGCCGAAGGTTCATCCTTCTTCTGTAAAAGTTTTTTCAGTGCTGGTCTTAGAGGACTTAGCAGCTGGATGGGCAAGGATTCAGTCATTACCTTTAGAATTTCTGCTATTTCAGCAGCAGAAGGCATTGGAGTTTCTTCTATCGCCTCAGCTACCTTCGGCTCCAGTACTTCAGGCTTCCTCTTTTTTGACACTATCGTCTTCGGCTCAGGAGCAGTTTTTGTCTTCCTTAAAGCCTTCTCATCCTCCTTAACCATTCTAGTAGCCTGTCTGTTTAAAATACTAACAATTCTTTTTCTTTTTACTTCTTCGGCCCCTTTGTCAAACCTTTCATAATCGGGGTATTTAAAATTTAAGGCGTCCATTACCCGGTTCAATCTTCGTTTCGACCGGGTACCGAAGGCTGCGGTCATCAGCTGATCTTCCTTCTTGGTATAATTCCCAAGTATTTCATTGCACATGGTCTCAATCATGTCTAGCCATTCTTTGAAAGGCTTCTTGAATTGTTTTCCAAACTTAAAACGGTAAGCAAGTCGAACAAGTTCATGCTTCTTCCCCACTTCTTTCCTCTTCAGCATTCCCCAACCACTTGACATCAGATATGTTCTGTTCGCCAAATATTCTTGCACCAAGTCCCTAGTACCAATCTGCTCAGCTACCACTCTAAATTCTACTTCAGCCAGCTGACAGGGTGATCCCAGTTGCATATTGCATAAGGGCCTGGTCATTCTGAAGCTCATTAACAGTGGACTCATAACCATGGTCATCAGCTTCTCTCTCTTTTTCTCGTCAGCCTTCATATAGAACCACTCACTCTTCCACCCAATTGGCCATTTGGTATGGTAACTAAGGACTGGTGCCTTCGTATCCTTTCGATACGCAAAGTTGTAACAACCGAAATTTTCATGAAGGCCATCTGCCCTGGCTTTCGTCTATGTTGGGGCCATGCTTCGTTGCGCCGAAGGTCTTACACGAAGAAGCAGCTTCGGCTGAAGTTGTCCCCAGGAGATGGCCGAAGGTTCCTTTTTATGGAGCTTCGGCGTTACAAACCGACATAGAGATAGAATGACCTTTTTATCCATAGAGGTCTGAGTTAATGTTGTAAACTTTTGTAAGGGGCATAATTGTAATTCGTCACAGGCTGCGTCCTGTGTCTATAAATAGATGAACAGTACCCCTGTACTGTTCACGCGAACCTGCCATTTACTTTCGCATCACGCTTGTACTTTTGCTTTCCTCAGGACCGAAGGTACATTTGTAATTTGAAGTTATTTATATTCATTCATGATAATGAAAATGAAGATGATTCTATGATGATATTTAAATGTTTATTTTATACCTCATGACTTGTATGAATACTTCATCCCTTGTTATTATGCTCACGAAGGTACGTCCTTCGCAACCTTCGTCCGAAATTCTTTATATCCCGAAGGAATATAAAGTTTTGAAGGACGAAGGACTTTTACACTTAACGTTTTCTATGTTGCCTTGTTCTTAATTCTTAGCATTTGAGAACAAGCCCCCAACATTGGCGCCCACCTCCGGTGAACTCACTTCCACTTTTTTGAGCTGATGGCTTCGTTCAACAATCAAGCTGGAGCTGCTTCGGCTTCGAAGCTGGTGCTCCCGATAACAGGCGGTTCTTGCTCAGAGCCGGCTAACAAGAAGCAGAAGAAGGAGGCTCAAAGAAGGGTGCAGCATGTTGGAGTGCAGGGACCCTTCATCAAGTCAAAATGGTCCCACATTCCAATTACTTTCTCTCAGGAAGACCTTCAGCTTAAGGATTATCCTCACAATGATGCCATGGTTATCTCTTGCGTGATCAAAGGATTTCTGGTCCACAATGTCCTAGTTGATACAGGCAGTGCAGCTGACATTATATTTGCTAAAGCCTTCAGACAAATGCAAGAGCCTGAAGACAAGATTCATGATGCTACGCACCCTCTTTGTGGCTTCGGAGGGCGGCAGATTGTAGCACTTGGGAAGATTACCATGCCGGTAACCTTCGGATTTGTCAACAACACAAGGACTAAGCAAATTGTGTTTGATATTGTTGACATGGAGTATCCTTACAATGCTATCATTGGTCGCGGTACTCTTAATGCCTTCGAAGCAATTCTTCACCCAGCTTATCTCTGCATGAAAATACCTTCGGACCAAGGGCCTATTGCTATTCATGGAAGCCAGGAAGCTGCTAGAAGGGCCGAAGGAAGCTGGACTGACTCCAAAGCAATCCATAACATAGATGAAGCTGAAGCTTGTGAACAGTACAAATTCAGAAGGGAGAAAGCAGCTTCAGCAGATCAGCCGAAGCCCATGCTATTGTGTGAGGACATAGCAGACCAGAAGGTGCTGTTGGGCTCGCAATTATCTGAAGACCAGGAGAAAACCTTGATAAGGTTTTTATTCAACAACAAAGATGTTTTTGCATGGTCAGCTAATGATCTCTGTGGAGTAAATCGAGATGTTATTGAACATTCGCTCAATGTTGACCCATCCTTCAGACCCCGAAAGCAGAGGCTTAGGAAAATGTCTGATGACAAGGCCGAAGGGGCTCGCAATGAAGTAAAAAGACTCCTCAGTGCAGGGGTTATCAGAGAAGTAAAGTATCCAGAGTGGCTAGCTAACACTGTTATGGTGAAGAAGGCCAATGGCAAGTGGAGAATGTGTATCGATTTCACAGATCTCAACAAGGCTTGTCCGAAGGATGAATTCCCGCTGCCAAGGATAGACTCTTTAGTCGATGCAGCAGCCTCTTCAGAGCTCATGAGTCTCCTGGACTGCTACTCAGGCTATCATCAAATCTGGATGAAGAAGGAAGATGAGCCGAAGACTAGCTTCATAACCCCAAGTGGCACATATTGCTATCTTCGGATGCCTGAGGGGCTCAAAAATGCCGGAGGAAGTTTCAGCCGAATGACAGCGAAGGTTCTCCAGTCTCAGATAGGCAGAAATGTGTTGACTTATGTCGATGACATCAATGTAAAAAGCACGAAGCAAGAAAATCATATTGCTGATCTGCAGGAGACCTTCGCCAGCTTCAGACAAGCTGGTCTGAAGCTGAATCCAGAAAAATGCGTCTTCGGAGTAAAGAACGGGAAATTCCTTGGATGCTTGGTTTCAACAAAGGGAATTGAAGCTAATCCAAATAAAATTGAAGCTATACTTCGAATGGAGCCACCAACCACAAGAAAGGGGGCCCAAAGATTGACAGGAAGGCTGGCATCTCTCAACAGATTTATATCCAGGTCAGCAGAAAGAAATTTACCATTCTTCGAGGTGCTGAAGTCAGCTGAAGTCTTTCAATGGGGCCCAAGTCAGCAAAAAGCCTTCGAAGAGCTGAAGCAATACTTAATAGATCTAACAACATTAACTCCACCAACGCCAGGGGCTCCTCTGTTGTTATATGTGGCAGCTTCGCACTCAGCAGTAAGTGCGGCGCTTGTCCAGGAGAAGTTTGATGGCCAAGTCAAGAAGCAGGTCCCAATATATTTTGTATCTGAAGTCCTTAGTATATCAAAGAAAAATTATACAGAGCTGGAGAAGGTATTATATGCCGTTTTAATGGCATCCAGGAAGCTTCGGCATTATTTCCAGGCATACAATATTATTGTTCCTTCTTCGCAGCCGTTGAAGGATATCATGAGAAATAGAGAAGCTACTGGACGGATTGGAAAATGGGCTGTAGAGCTCAATGAATTTTACATTGATTATGTGCATAGATCCTCGATCCAGTCTCAAGCATTGGCAGATATCATTGCCGACTGGACGCCAGGGGCTCAGGATGAAGAAGCAAATAAAGATGCCGAAGTGTGGACAGTGTTTTGTGATGGCTCTTGGGGAACCTTCGGAGCAGGTGCAGCTGCTGTGTTGGTCTCACCATCCAAGGTTAAAACTTGTTATGCAGCAAGACTTGACTTCAGCTGTACAAACAATATTACTGAGTACGAAGCCCTGCTCCTGGGCCTTCGGAAATTAAAGGCAATGGAAATCAGAAGGGCGATTCTTAAAACTGATTCCCAGGTTGTTTCGGGTCATATTGACAAAAGTTGCAAGGCCAAAGATCCGAAGCTTGAAAAATATCTAGACACGGTCCGAAGGATCGAAGCCTCCTTCGAAGGATTTTCTGTCAAGAATATCCCTCGAGGACAAAATGAGCATGCTGATTTGCTAGCCAAGTCTGCAGCACAGGGGCTGCCGTTACCTTCGGATGTGTTCTTCGAAACAATAAAGGCACCTTCAGTGGAGCTCCTTAAAAGAGCAGTCCTCAACATATCTCCTGTTTACAGCGAAGATTGGAGAACTGAAATAATTTCTTACCTTCAGGGTAAGTTCCTTTCAGATGACGAAGCTTACAATAAAAGAATAGAGGCAAGAGCTCGTCCGTATGTCATGATAGAAGGGGAACTATACAAGCATGGAGTTTGCGCCCCGCTGCTCAAGTGCTTGTCTAGAACCGAAGGTATAGAGTTAATGAAAGAAATACATGCAGGCCTGTGTGGATCCCACATCGGATCTAGGCCGTTACTCGGAAAAGTTTTCCGCCAAGGGTTTTATTGGCCGAAGGCAGCTTCGGATGCAGCGGAGTTAGTTCAAAAGTGTGAAGGTTGTCAGAAATGCGCAAGAGATCAAAAGCAACCTTCGTCTTTGACACAGCTGATACAACCCATTTGGCCATTGCAAAGGTGGGGCCTTGACTTGCTAGGCCCATTACCACCGGCTCAGGGGAATCTGAAATATGTTATAGTGGCGGTGGAGTATTTTTCCAAATGGATTGAGGCGAAGCCATTAGCCACAATAACTTCGGCCACTGTCCAAAAGTTTTTCTGGCAGAATATTGTCTGTCGCTTCGGGGTACCGAAGGCCATCACTGTAGATAATGGAACGCAGTTCGACTCTGAAGCTTTCAGAAATTTCTGTGATCAAATTGGAACGAAGATCCATTTTGCATCAGTCAGGCATCCGGAGTCGAATGGGCTCGTTGAAAGGGCCAATGGCATTATAATGATAGGAATAATGAAGTTAATCTTCAATCAACCCAGGGGAAAGTGGCCAGATCAGTTAACCAAAGTGGTGTGGAGCCACAATACAACAGCATCAAGGTCTACAGGCTTTACCCCATTCAAGTTATTATTCGGTGACGAAGCAATAACTCCGGAAGAAGCCAAAGCTGGATCAATAAGAGTAGTAGCTTCGGCAGAATCAAGTCCTGAAGATGCTTGTCTTGTGGAAAAAGATGCTTTAGAAGGAATCAGGCTTCAAGCTGTGGAAAATATCAATAAATACCAGGCTGAAACAGTTAAATGGCGAGATAGAAAGGTCCGGCTAAAAAATATTGAGCCGGGACACTTGGTGCTTCGGAGAGTGGCCAACCCGGATACAGTGGGCAAGTTACAATTGAAATGGGAAGGGCCTTTCTTAGTAGCATCTTCGTCAAGGCCTGGGTCGTACAGATTGAAGGACATGGATGGCAACGAAATTCCAAGGTCTTGGAATGCGGATGAGCTTCGGCGATATTATGTATAACTTGATGTAACTTTTTATGTTTTTTCTTTTCTTTTTCATGGCACCCTTTTCCTTTCTAAAGGGGGAGAAAGGTTTTTAATGGGGCCATCATATGTAATTTCCTTTTTAGTTTTATAAGAGCAAAATCCCCCAAAGAATGTAAATGTAAAAGCTGAGAACGCACCATCGAGTGCCGAAACTGAAAAAGAGAAGAAGCTCCAAAGACGTCCCTAAGGGGATGCAGAGCTCACAGCGAAAAGTCAACGCTGATTCCGCCGAAAGTAAAAGGCGAAGAAGCTCCAAAGACGTCCTTAAGGGGATGCAGAGCTTACAGCGAAAAGTCAACGCTGATACCGCCTAAGTAAAAGGCGAAGAAGCTCCAAAGTCGTTCCTAAGGGAATGCAGAGCTGATGTGTGGGTGTTTCTATGGAAATAATGGCTAAGAGTGTGGCTTCGGGCGTATGTTTTGGACATTCATTCGCACATTACATTACATCATAGCATTTGCATTCATAAGCATTCATTCATAGCATTTGTGTTCCTAAGTGGTTGCTTCGGCAAAAAGAAGAGGTGGTCTTTTATGTTTCGTTATGTACAAAAAAGAAAAGCTTCGGCAAAAAGAAGAAGTGGTCTTCTATGCTTCGTTGTGTACGAAAAGAAGGGAAGGTGTTTTTTCGCTTTCGGCTCAAAATACTAATTTCGTCCACATCAAAGCGCTTCAACAGAAGGGTAAGAATATATTACAAGGTATGTACAAAGTTCATTGAGAACAATTTAATTGTATTTACAAAAAGTTGTTACAAATTCTCCTGAGTTTTTCTAGTCTACTCCTACTAATCTTCGACAGGCTTCCGCTTCGGCGGCATATTCTTTAAGTATCACCTTCAGCTTCGTCATCCTACATGAATCAAGGTATCGCGAGTAAAAATCAAGTGCAAAGGAGAAGGTAAGTACGAAGTATCATTTCTTACTGGTTCAAGATGACTTCGAGCTTCGTCTCCAGCCTTCTCCCGCCCGCCTTTTGTCCATATCATTTTTATAAATCTATTTGAGATGCTTCGGGCGAGGTCAGGAATATCGTCCAGGATTGTTGGAGACAGGGTGAAGTTGGGCCTGTTGACGATTTTTCCATGCTCGCAGCCGGCCTTCAGGAACGCTGCAGCGGTACCCCGAGAAGCTACCCAGGCACAGAAGTCACCGTGCCCGGCTATAACTTCGTCAAGTTCTTCAATTTCAGCTTCAATATGATCGAAGGCTTTTGGTAAATTTTCAGCTGAAGGGTTAAACTTCCCGCTGCTAGCTCCAACTGAGTGAAAGATCTTCTTTAATTGTTGGATACAGTTGTTGCTAAATTTCAAGCACTTGTCTTGAAGGCTTGTTAATGATTTCTTCAAGTCTGAGTTGGTCTGGACTTCGGTTTCAAGTTTCGAATTAAGCTCTAGCTTCTCCTCTTCAAATTGTTTTGATTGACCGATAAGCTTCGAATTCAATTCTGATACCTTAGCCTCAGTCTCTGCCAGCAAGCCTTCGGTTGATTGGAGCTCGAAGTCTTTCTTTTCAATGATAGCTGATTGTTCTTTTATCTTGCTCTCTAAATTTTCAATTATAGCTTCGTGTTTTTTGTCCTCCAAATCTTGCTGCATCTTCAGAGCTTTGCTCAGTAGCATGCTCTGTACAGAATCAACTTTCGTTAGTAACATTTTCATTATTAAAAGCAATAAAAACCAGAGAAAAGGTTGTTTACCTTGAAATTGGAATAAAATAAGCTGCCGACGATATGTTGTCGTCGGTAGCGGCTGATATCTGTCTCTAGCTTCGGAAAACCGATACTCTTTGATAGAGTACCGATGACCTTAGCCCCAGCCTGATCACGAATGCAGCCCAATTTTTCATCATCAATGCCTCCAAATAGAAGAGCTCCTGGCTTGTATCCGCAAGATTTGGCATATTCCTTGAGCTCTTCTATTTCGGCCTTCGACAGTTTTTGCCCAATTAAGTTTTGAAATGTGTAGGCTTCGTCGTCCGAAGTGTCTTCGGCTATTTCTTTCCCCTTCCCAGGCACTGTGGCCATGGTTTCTTCAGCAGCGGTAGCAGCTTCTTCTGCAGCCATGTCTTGCAAAATTTTGTTGATGTCCTCAATGGTAGTTTCTAAGTTCACATCTTCGGCTGTAGCAGCTTCGGTAGCCGCGACCTCCGAAGGTGCGACTTCGACGTTTGTGGTGCCTTCAACAGCTGGTGTTTTCTGAATTGACGCCCTCGGCGGCGTCTTGTCGATAACTTCGGTCACTGCAATAATTCTTTGTCGCTTTGGTTTGGTTATCTTCGTTTGTTCCGGCTCTTCCACCTTTCGAAAAAGCTTCGTCAGTTGGGGCCCTAATGGACTTAGCTTCGTGGGCACGGGTTCAGTCATTACCTTTAAAATTTCCTCCACGTCGCTGGTAGAAGGTGGTGCGGGGGACCCCTCTTCATCGGATAATTTTCGCTTTGGAGTTGATATTTTTCTCTTCTTGGGAATTTTCTTCTCTTTTGCTGGTTTTTCTTCATCCTTGTTTAAAGTTTCGGCCACTCTTTTTCTTTTTTGGCCCTCAGCACCTTTTCTCAACCGTTCATAGTCAGGGTACTCGAAGCCCAGGGCGTCAAGCACTCGGTTCAGCCTTCGCTTCGGACGGGTGCCGAAGGCTGCTGTCATCAGTTGATCTTCTTTTTTGGAATAATTTCCAAGAATTTCGTTACACATCACCTCAACTGTGTCCAGCCACTCTTGGCAGGGCTTCTTAAAGTATTTCTTGAATTTGAAGTGATAAGGAAGCCGGACAAGTTCCCCCTTCTTCTTCTCCCCCTCTAGCTTTGGCATTTCCCATTCTTTCAGAGTAGGGAAGACTCTGAACGCCAAGAATTCTTGAACCAGATCCCTGGTGCCGATATGCTCTGAAATAATTTCAAATTCACCCAGCGCAGCCCAGGTGGGACCCTCCAATTTCATATGGCATCGCGGCCTTGTTTCTCCGAAGATTAAATCAAGAGGGCTTTGTACCAATTTTTCTTCGTCTTCGTCAACTTTTACATAAAACCACTCAAATTTCCAGCCTGCTGGCCATTTGCTTCGGTAGCTGATAACAGGACACTTTGTTGTCTTCCGGTAGGCAAAATTGTAGCAACCGAAGTTATCATGTAGCCCATCTTTTCTGGCCTTTGTTTGGTAATGTAACTCATGAACTCGACAGAAACTGTCGGCAAATGGCTCCACTGCTTGGCTTCGGAGGGCCCAGATATAAACATTAAGCCTAACGATAGCGTTAGGAGTCAATTGATGAAAGTAAATACCAAACTTTTTCAGTACATCTGCAATAATTCCATGAAGAGGGAATCTCAGCCCAGCCTTTAAAAAGCTCTTGAAGATGACAATCTCGTCCTTCTCTGGCTTCGGGGTGGTTTCTTCTCCCCCGAAGCGAAGTAGCTTCTTCTGATTTTCACTGAAATAACCTGCCTTCACCATCTTGGAAAGATCAGCCTTTGAAACAGTTGATTTCCCGAAATCCAGGTGGCTGGGCTTGCTGGGCATGGCAATGCGATAGTCATCTTCGGAGTCAGTCTCTTCAATGTTCCCTTCTCCTTCGGCAGTTGTCGGGTCTGCTTCAGCAGCCGGCATTTCTTCCGCAGTCACCAGTCCGGAACGCCGCATTGCTTCGGAGATGGGCACAGTATTCGAACCTTCAGCTTCGTCTCCTTCACGTTCAACTCTGGCAGTAGATCGCACTCTGGCCATTTGATTCTGAGTTTGGGGAAGTTAGATACTTTTTTCTTTTTCCTTTTCTCCCGAAGTTTTTCTTTCTGACGAAGCAGGCTTCGAGATGGACCTTCGTTCGATTCTGAGAATCAAGCTTCGGCTATAGTTAAAAATTTTGGCAGCAAAACAGTGCAAATAGCAATGAATGCTGTGGTAACTTCACACCTACTCGTCTGTTTATATAGTGCTGCAGGTAAGAAGGCGAAGCGGCAGGATTTTTACACCAGGCGGGCAGTCACTTGTACTCGCTGCGCAGTGGACCGCAAAGATCAAACAGTAACTCTGCAAGGTGGGACCGACACGAGCTCGGGAATTGAATCGTTTCTCGGCAACGAGCTCAGGGAAGGTGTTTTTTGGACCTTCGGCTTCCCGAAGCTTAAGAGGCATTTTTCACGGATCAAGCTCGTTACGAAAAACGATCTAGTGCCGCGAAAGGGGCTACTGTTGGGGCCATGCTTCGTTGCGCCGAAGGTCTTACACGAAGAAGCAGCTTCGGCTGAAGTTGTCCCCAGGAGATGGCCGAAGGTTCCTTTTTATGGAGCTTCGGCGTTACAAACCGACATAGAGATAGAATGACCTTTTTATCCATAGAGGTCTGAGTTAATGTTGTAAACTTTTGTAAGGGGCATAATTGTAATTCGTCACAGGCTGCGTCCTGTGTCTATAAATAGATGAACAGTACCCCTGTACTGTTCACGCGAACCTGCCATTTACTTTCGCATCACGCTTGTACTTTTGCTTTCCTCAGGACCGAAGGTACATTTGTAATTTGAAGTTATTTATATTCATTCATGATAATGAAAATGAAGATGATTCTATGATGATATTTAGATGTTTATTTTATACCTCATGACTTGTATGAATACTTCATCCCTTGTTATTATGCTCACGAAGGTACGTCCTTCGCAACCTTCGTCCGAAATTCTTTATATCCCGAAGGAATATAAAGTTTTGAAGGACGAAGGACTTTTACACTTAACGTTTTCTATGTTGCCTTGTTCTTAATTCTTAGCATTTGAGAACAAGCCCCCAACAGTCTAGTAATGAAGCTCGTGTACTCGGCAAAAAGCTTTGGCATTTGGACTCATTCCTTGGCTTCGGAGAGCCCAGATATAAACACTAAGTCTAACAATAGCGTTGGGAGTCAGTTGATGAAGGTATATCTCAAAGTTCTTTAAAACTTCCCCCATCATTTCATTCAGGGGGAACCGGAGCCCTGCTCTGAAGAAGCTCTTAAAACGCTAACTCCATCCTCTTTCGGCTCCAGGATTACCTCTTCCCCAGCAAATCGAATAAGTTTGCTCTCAACCTCTCCAAAATAGCCCAATTTCATCATCATAGGCATGTCATCTTCTGTTACAGTAGATTTTTCAAATTCAAGATGACTAGGCTTTGTCAGGATCAGAATGTTGTAGTCTTTTTCCCTCCCGTCATCATGTTCACCCTCAACCACAGCTTGTTAAGCTTCGGCATTGGAAGCACCTTCGACAGCAACTTCCTCTATCACAACAAGACCTGATTGTCTCATCACCTCTGAAATTGGTGTTGTCTCAGTCGTGTCGACCTCGTCTCCCTTGCGAGACACTCTAGCAGTTGATCTCACTCTGGCCATTTCAATTTCACCTTTTGACGAAGCTAACCTTAAACGATGAAGTGTTTGCTTGAGAGCGCAATACAGAAAGCTTCGGCTATGGTCAAATTTTTAACAGCACAACAGTGCAATGGCAATGAATGTTGTGGTAACTCCTCACCAACCCGTTTGTTTATATAGTGCTGCAAGAGGAAGGTGAACCGCCAAGCCACTAGCACTCGCTGAACGATGGACCGTACGATGCCTGGAATATTATAATCGTTTCTTGGCAATGAGCACAGGGACGGTGTTTTTCGGACCTTCAGCATTTCGAAGCCTTCGTATTTTTCGTGGATCGAGCTCGTTACGAAAAACGATCTAGCACCGCGAAGGGGCTACTGTTGGGGGCCTTCTTCTCCGCCGAAGGTCCTCCAAGCAAAAACACCTTCGGTAGGGCGACACACAAGCAGGTGTGACATGAAGATGCAAGCCGAAGCTACGGTTGAAGGAGCTTCGGCATGGTGGCACGCTAAAGACGAAGGACGGCACTGACTTAAAGAGGAAAAGACTGCATAGTCCCTGGTAATTTGTATTATAATTAGTTGACAGGGACACAAATGTAATTTTGTCTGGGCTGTGTCCTGTGCCTATAAATAGATGAACAGTACCTCCATACTGTTCATGCTGACTTGTAATCACTCTCGCGTCATTCCCGCTTTTGACCTTCTGTCAAGCCGAAGGTACGATTGCAATATAAATGTTATTAATGCTTATTCATGCTCATAAAATAAGAATATGAATAGTCCAATGATTGAAATGATTATTCATGTTCCCTTTGTGTTTTATAAATCTCTGTTTACATTCTTGCTCACTAAAGTGATGAAGGTATGTCCTTCATGACCTTCATCTGAAGATCATTATATCCTAAGGGAGATAATGCTTTGATGGACGAAGGTCCCTTATCAATAACAATTGTGTTGCTTTGTTCTTGGTATATAGCATTCGAGAACAAAGACCAACAATGCATATGATGCCATGCTCAAGTTTTAGTTCTAGTAACACCAGGGGTGTTACATCCTTCCCCCATAAAAGAATCTCATCCCGAGATTTAAGGTCCTAGGGTAAGTAATGGAAAAGGAAACACGTCACAACTTTATTTCCTTATTTATCTCACAGAGCAGGGGGTGGTATGGGGCTTGTTCCAATTTTACAATAAGGTATACAAATCTTACAGATTACATGAAGCTAAAAACCTAGGAAAATTTTTCTCTAAGAAATCTTGAGTTTAGGGTTTAGGGTTTAGGGTCTTTATCTGCCTCTGCTTCAGCACTTCCCTCAATAATTTTCTTCTTCTATGACTTTAACAAGCTTGTTAGATCAGACCCTAGAGGACTCAGCATTGGGAAAGGTAAGGGTGCAGTCATTACCTCTAAAATTTCTGTCACCCCAATGGAAGTTATCGAAGGGGTCTTCTCTAAATGTTTCGGTGGAGAAGGTCCCTCTTCTACTCCGTGCTCGAAACTTGTAACCTTTCTTTTCTTTGGTGGCGAAGGCTTCGATGTCAGCTTCGGCTTCTTTGATAACTTTTCTTCTTGCCTGCTTCAACTGACCTCTGCGCTTGCCTTGTTAACACACTCACATCCCTTTTTCTCTTCAATCCGCGGCTTCGACGTCAAGCCTTTCATAATCAGGGTACTGGAAGCCTAGGGCATCCATCACCCAATTTAGTCTCTGCTTCTCCCGTGTGTCGATGGTGAAAGTCGCCTAGAGGGGGTGAACAGGCGAAACCTAAAATTTATAAACTTAAACACACACTAGAGGTTGGGGTTAGTGTTAGAATTAAATTCAAGACTGAAAGAATGTTTCTCTTGCTAAGAGTTGCTTAAAGAGTGCGGATGACGTATGGGAGCAAACACAAATCAATACTAGTAAGGAAACGTTAGAGAGGGAAAACAAATCAAACGAGAATCAAAGCGAGTGAACACGATGATTTGTTTTACCGAGGTTCGGTTTCAAAGAACCTAGTCCCCGTTGAGGAGGCCATAAAGGCTAGGTCTATTCCAACCCTTTTCCTCTCTCAAACGATCACTTAGACCGAGTGAGCCTTTTCCTTAATCTCACGGGTCACTTAGACCCTGCAAGGACCACCACACACTTAGGTGTCGCTTGCTTCGATTACAAGTCTCTTGAGAATAAGAAGGGAAAAGAAAAGGCCAATCCAAGCGACAAGAGCAACAAAAGAACACAAAACACCCTCTCTCAAGTCCCTAATGGAATTGAGTTGATTTGGAGGCTTGGAGAGGATTTGATCTATTGAATGTGTCTTGGAGTGGAGTCTTTTGATCTTGTATTGAATGTGATATTCAGAACACTTGGATGGGAGTGAATGAGGTGGTTGGGGGGTATTTATAGCCTCCCAACCACTTCTAGCCGTTGGCTGATTTCTGCTGGCGATGGGCGCACCGGACAGTCTGGTGCACCACCAGACAGTCACTGTGCACTGTCCGGTGCGCGCCACGTCAGCGCAACCATTAGGGTTCGAAGCAGTTGATCGTTGGAGACGCTTGTCGTCTTGCTGCACCGGACAGTCCGGTGCCACATCGGACAATCCGGTGCCCTTTGACTTCTGCGCTCTGGCTTCTATCGCGGCATTGTTGCGCACTGTTCCTTTTGTAGAGAGCCATTGGTGCGCAGGGAGCCGTTGCTCCGCTGGGTCACCCGACAGTCCGGTAGCACACCGGACAGTCCGGTGAATTATAGCGGAGCGTGTCTCCCAAATTCCCGATAGTGGCTGGTTCATCTGCTGTACAGCCTGGTGCACCGGACACTGGACACTGTTCGGTGCGCCAAAAACCAGCACACTCAAGTCCTTTGCTCCATTTTTGATTGTGTCCCTAACCGGATTTCTTTCTTGGTTTTTGTTGAACCTTTTGCACCTGAGATAAATAATATCTAGACAATTTGTGTTGATCATCGACCACCAAAATTAATTATAGGAAATGATTAACCCAATTTCCCTTTAATCTCCGCCTTTTTGGTGATTGATGCCAACACAAACCAAAGCAAGTATAAAATGCAGAAATGTAACTAGTTTGCATTTATGATGAGTGTGCATAGATTACTTGGAGTTAAACCAATTGAAAGTATCACTAAGAATGCATGGAATGCTTTTCTTTTTATAACATTTTGGACCACATTTGCACCACTTGTTTGTTTTTGCAAATCTTTTGGAAAATCTTTTCAAATTATTTTGCAAATAGTCAAAGGTATAGAGATGCGATTGCAAGAAGCATTTTGAGATTTGAAATTCCTCCCCCTATTTCAAATGCTTTTCCTTTGACTAAATAAAAGCTCCCCCTGAATGAAATTCTCCCCTTAGCTTTCAAGAGGGTTTTGAAATAGATACCAAGTGAAATTATACTAATTGAAATTCTTTCATACTTATGTGAAGTTTTGAAGATACACATTTGAAAAACAAATTTGAAATACAAATGAGATACCAATTGAGAAATTCACTTCACATACCAATTGAAAATTCATTTTGATCAATACCGATTGAAATACTTATTTGTGAAATTTTGAAATTTGAAATGGTGGTGGTGGTGCGGTCCTTTTGCATTGGGCTTGATACTTTCTCCCCCTTTGGCATTAATCGCCAAAAACGGAGAACTTGAGAGCCCTTTTGCATTTTTCCTAATACTTTCTCCCCATTGGTACAAGAAAATATGAGTGACGGGTCATACCAATTGAGAGTTTGTGGGAGTAACGGCAAAGGGTAAATGATACCGTCAGAGTTGGAGTGGAAGCCTTGTCTTGCCGAATACTCCATTTCCCTTTCAATGTAAGACTAAGTATAGAAATACACTTGAAAACACATTAGTCTTAGCCTTGGCACAAGAAGAATAAGAAATATGCATTTGCGCCAAATGAAAGAGATATGATCGAAGTTATATAAGATAGCTATGTGTGCGATGTTTCAATCAAAATTTCGAGAATCAAGAATATTTAGCTCATTCCTAAGCTTGCTAAAGGTTTTCTCATCTAGTGGTTTGGTAAAGATATCGGCTAATTGATTGTGGGTTCTCACATAAGCTATTTCGATATCCCCCTTTTGTTGGTGATCTCTCAGAAAGTGATACCGAATATCTATGTGCTTAGTGCGGCTGTGTTCAATGGGATTATCTACCATGTGGATTGCACTCTCATTATCACATAGGAGAGGGACTTTGCTCAATTTGTAGCCATAGTCCCTAAGGGTTTGCCTCATCCAAAGTAATTGCGCACAACAATGACCTGCAGCAATGTACTCGGCTTCGGCAGTGGAAAGAGCTACGGAGTTTTGTTTCTTTGAAGCCCAAGACACGAGGGATCTTCCCAGAAACTGACAAGTCCCTGATGTGCTTTTCCTATCACTTTTACACCCTGCATAATCGGCATCGGAATATCCAATTAAATCAAAGGTATATCCCTTAGGGTACCAAAGACCAAACTTAGGAGTGTAAACTAAATATCTCATGATTCTTTTCATGGCCCTAAGGTGAACTTCCTTAGGATTTGCCTGGAACCTTGCACACATGCATACAGAAAGCATAATGTCTGGTTGAGATGCACATAAGTAGAGTAATGAACCTATCATCGACCGGTATACCTTTTGATCTACGGATTTACCTCCCGTATCGAGGTCGAGATGCCCATTAGTTCCCATGGGTGTCTTGATGGGTTTGCCATTCTTCATTCCAAACTTCTTAAGTATGTCTTGAATGTATTTAGTTTGGCTGATGAAGGTGCCCTCTTGGAGTTGCTTGATTTGGAGTCCAAGGAAATACTTCAGCTCCCCCATCATAGACATCTCGAATTTCTGTATCATTATCCTACTAAACTCTTCACAAGAGGACTTGTTAGTAGACCCAAATATAATTCATCAACATAAATTTGGCATATAAACAAGTCTTTTGCAATTGTTTTAGTGAAGAGAGTAGGATCGGCTTTTCTGACTTTGAAGCCATTGGTGATAAGAAAATCTCACAGGCATTCATACCATGCTCTTGGGGCTTGCTTGAGCCCATAAAGCGCCTTTGAGAGTTTATACACATGGTTAGGATACTCACTGTCTTCAAAGCCGGGAGGTTGCTCAACATAGACCTCTTCCTTGATAGGTCCATTGAGGAAGGCACTCTTCATGTCCATTTGATAAAGCTTAAAGCCATGGTAAGTAGCATAGGCAAGTAATATTGGAATAGACTCAAGCCTAGCTACGGGTGCATAAGTTTCATCAAAGTCCAAACCTTCGACTTGTGAATAACCTTTGGCCACAAGTCGGGCTTTGTTTCTTGTCACCACACCATACTCATCTTGCTTGTTGTGGAATACCCATTTGGTACCAACAACATTTTTGTTAGGACGTGGAACTAAATGCCATACCTCATTCCTAGTGAAGTTGTTGAGCTCCTCTTGCATTGCCACCACCCAATCCGAGTTTTTTAGTGCATCCTCTATCCTGTATGGCTCAATAGAAGATACAAAAGAGTAATGTTCATAGAAATGTGCAACTCGAGATCTAGTGGTTACCCCCTTGTGAATGTCACCGAGTATGGAGTTGACGGGGTGATCTCTTTGAATTGCTTGGTGGACTCTTGGGTGTGGTGGTCTTTGATCCCTTATTTCTTGATCATCTTCCTTATCTTGATCATTTTCATCTCCCCCTTGATCCATGTCCTCCTCTTGAGGTGGCTCATCCTCTTGATCTTCATCTTCATCATCTTGAGCCTGATCCTCGTCTTGAGTTGGTGAAGATGCTTGCATGGAAGATGATGGTTGATCTTGTGCTTGTGGAGGCTCTTCGAATTCCTTAGGACGCACATCTCCAATGGACATGTTCCTTAGCGCAATGCATGGAGCCTCTTCATCATCTAGTTCATCAAGATCAACTTGCTCCACTTAGGAGCCATTAGTCTCATCAAACACAATGTCACAAGAAACCTCAACTAATCCAGTGGATTGGTTGAAGACTCTATATGCCCTTGTGTTTGAGTCATACCCTAGTAAAAAGCCTTCTATAGCCTTAGGAGCAAATTTAGAACTTCTACCTCTTTTAATAAGAATAAAGCATCTACTCCTAAATACTCTAAAATATGAAACATTGGGCTTTTTACCAGTGAGGAGTTCATATGATGTTTTCTTGAGGATTCGGTGAAGGTAGAGCCGGTTGATGGAGTAGCAAGCAGTGTTGATTGCTTCCGCCCAAAACCGGTCCAGAGTCTTGTATTCATCAAGCATGGTCCTTGCCATATCCAGTAGAGTTCTATTCTTCCTCTCCACTATACCATTTTGTTGAGGTGTGTAGGGAGAAGAGAACTCATGCTTGATGTCGTCCTCCTCAAGAAATCCTTCAATTTGAGAGTTCTTGAACTCCGTCCCATTATTGCTTCTTATCTTTTTGATCCTTAATCCAAACTCATTTTGAGCCTGTCTTAAGAATCTCTATAGGGTCTCTTGGGTTTGAGATTTTTCCTGCAAAAAGAATACCCAAGTGAAGCGAGAATAATCATCCACAATAACTAGACAGTACTTACTCCCACTGATGCTTATATAAGCGATTGGGCCGAATAGGTCCATATGGAGTAGTTCGAGTGGCCTGTCAGTCGTCATGATGTTCTTGTGTGGATGATGGACTCCAACTTGCTTTCCTACCTGGCATGCACTACAAATCCTGTCTTTCTCAAAATGAACATTAGTTAGTCCTAAAATGTGTTCTCCCTTTAGAAGCTTGTGAAGATTCTTCATTCCAACATGAGCAAGTCAGCGATGCCAGAGCCAGCTCATATTAGTCTTAGCAATTAAGCAAGTGTCTAGTTCAGCTTGATTGTCATTAAAATCAACTAAGTATAGCTGACCATCTAGCACTCCCTTAAATGCTATTGAATCATCACTTCTTCTAAAGACAGTAACACCTACATCAGTAAATATACAGTTGTAGCCCATTTTGCATAATTGAGAAACAGAAAGCAAGTTGTAATCTAAAGAATCTACGAAAAAAATATTAGAAATGGAATGGTCAGGAGATATAGCTATTTTACCCAAACCTTTGACCAAACCTTGATTTCCATCCCTAAATGTGATAGCTCTTTGGGGATCTTCATTTTTCTCATATGAGGAGAACATCCTTTTCTCCCCTGTCATGTGGTTTGTGCACCCGCTATCGATTATCCAACTTGAACCACCGGATGCATAAACCTACAAAACAAATTTAGCCTTGTTCTTAGGTACCCAGACGGTCTTGGGTCCTTTTACATTAGAAACAAGCACCTTGGGTACCCAAACACAAATCTTTGGGCTCTTGTGTTTGCCCCAACATGTTTAGCAACTACTTTGCCTAATTTGTTAGTTAAAACATAGGAAGCATCAAAAGTTTTAAATGAAATATTATGCTCATTTGATGCAGCAGGAATTTTCTTTTTAGACATTTTTATATGAGTGGTATGCCTAGAATTAGAAGCCTCATTTTTATACATAAATGCATGATGAGAAACAGAATGAGGTTTCCTACCATGAATCTTCCTAATTTTGTGCTCAGGATAGTTTGCAGGGTATAAAATTTAACCCTCTCTATCCTAAACCATGGGTGCCTTGCCCTTAACAAAGTTAGACAATTTCTTAGGGGCGTTAAGCTTGACATTGCTTTGGTTCCCTTGTTGGAATCCAATGCCATCCTTAATGCAAGGGCGTCTCCCATTATAGAGCATGCTTCTAGCAAATTTGAATTTTTCATTTTCAAGCTCATGCTCGGCAATTTTAGTAGTTAATTTAGCTATGTGATCATTTTGTTGTTTTATCATAGCAAGGTGATCATCAATAGCTTCAATATTAACATCTTTACATCTAGTACAAATTGTAACATTTTCAACAGTAGATGTAGATGCTTTGCAGATACTCAATTTCTCAATCTTAGCATTTAAATTATCGTTCTCAATTTTAAGACTAGAAATTGACTCATTGCAAGCATTCAACTTTTCAATCTTAGAAACTAAACTAGCATTCTCAGTTCTAAGACTTGAAATTGAATCATGATAAATGCTAAGTTCTTTAGATAAGTTTTCAAATTTTTCTACTTCCTGAGCATAAGCATTTTTCAACTAAACAAATTTTTTATTTTCTTTAACGAGCAAGTCCTCTTGGCATTCCAAAAGATCATCCTTCTCGTTAATGGTCTCAATTAATTCATTCAATTTTTTCTTTTGTTCCATGCTAAGGTTGGCAAAGAGAGAAAGTAAATCATCTTCATTATCGCTACAGCTACCCTCATCACTAGATGTAGTATATTTGGGGTTGGCTCTAGAGTGTACCTTCTTCTTCTTGCCGTCCTTAGCCATGAGACACTTGTGGTCAACATTGGCAAAGAGGAGGCCTTTGTTGACAGCGATGTTGGCGGTGTCCTCGTCGGAGGAAGAGTCGGTGGAGCTCTCGTTGGAGTCCCATTCCCGACATATGTGTGCATCGCCGCCCTTCTTATAGTATCTCTTCTTCTCCTTCTTCTTCCCCTTCTTGTCTTCATCCCTATCACTTTCATTAGAAATTGGACATTTAGCTATGAAATGACCGGACTTACCACACCGGTAGCACACCCTCTTGGAGCGAGGCTTGTAATCCTTCCCCCTCCTTTGCTTGAGGATTTGAAGGAAGCCCTTGATGATGAGCGCCATCTCCTCATTATCGAACTTGGAGGCATCGATTGGAAGCCTACTTGGCGTAGAGTCCTCCTTCTTTTCTTTCGTCGCTTTGAATGCGACGGGTTGCACCTCGGGTGTAGAGGTGGCGCCTTGCTCCAAGTTGACAATATATTTGGAGTCTTTGATCATAAGTTCAAAGCTCACAAACTTGCCAATTACCTCCTCAGGAGACATCTGCTTGTATCTAGGATCCCCACGTATTAATTGAACTTGAGTAGGATTACAAAATACGAGGGATCTAAGAATAACCTTGACCATTTCGTGGTCATCCCATTTTGTGCTCCCAAGGTTGCACACTTGGTTCACCATCGTCTTTAGCTAGTTGTACATTGCTTGCGGCTCTTCTCCTTTGTTGAGGACGAATCGACCGAGCTCACCCTTGATCATCTCCTGCTTGGTGATCTTTGTCACCTCATCCCCTTCGTGCATGGTTTTGAGGATGTCCCAAATTTCTTTAGCGTTCTTCGACCCTTGCACCTTATTATACTCCTCTCGACATAGAGAGGTGAGGAGTATAGAAGTTGCTTGGGAGTTGAAGTGCCTAATTTGGGCGGCCTCGTCCGAGTCGTAGTCTTTGTCCCCCACCTTTTGTGCCTGTGCTCCAAACTCAACAATGTCCCAAATACTTTCGTGGAGTGAGGTTAGATGGTGCCTCATTTTATCGCTCCACATACAATAATCTTCACCATCAAAATATGGTGGTTTGCCTAGGGGAATGGAAAGTAATGGAGCACGCTTTGAAATACGGGGATAGCATAGGGGCATATTACTATACTTCTTGCGCTCATGGTGCTTAGAAGTAGTGGACGACTCAGTGCCAGAGGTGGAGGGTGACGAAGAGTCGGTCTCGTAGTAGACCACCTTCTTTATCTTATTCTTCTTCTTCTTGTCACCTCTCCGATGTGACTTGATGGAGTTCCTCCTTGTACTTGTTGCCAGACTCCCTTGAGAGAGTCCTCCTCGAGCTTGCGGGCTTTTCGCCGGTCACGATCTCCCTCTTGGCGTGATCTCCAGACATCACTTTGAGTTGGTTAGACTCTTAATGAAACACTGGCTCCGATAACAATTGAAAGTCGCCTAGAGGGGGGTGAATAGGCGAAACCTGAAATTTATAAACTTAAACACACTAGAGGTCGGGGTTAGCGTTAGAATTAAATTCAAGTCCGAAAGAATGTTTCTCTTGCTAAGAGTTGCTCAAAGAGTGCGGATGACGTATGGGAGCAAACTCAAACCAATACTAGCAAGGAAACGTTAGATAGGGAAAACAAATCAAACGAGAATCAAAGCGAGTGAACACGATGATTTGTTTTACTGAGGTTCGGTTTCAAAGAACCTAGTCCCCGTTGAGGAGGCCATAAAGGCTAGGTCTATTCCAACCCTTTTCCTCTCTCAAACGGTCACTTAGACCGAGTGAGCCTTTTCCTTAATCTCACGGGTCACTTAGACCCTGCAAGGACCACCACACACTTAGGTGTCGCTTACTTCGATTACAAGTCTCTTGAGAATAAGAAGGGAAAAAAGGCCAATCTAAGTGACAAGAGCAACAAAAGAACACAAAACACCCTCTCTCAAGTCCCTAATGGAATTGAGTTGATTTGGAGGCTTGGAGAGGATTTGATCTATTGAATGTGTCTTGGAGTGGAGTCTTTTGCTCTTGTATTGAATGTGATATTCAGAACACTTGTATGGGAGTGAATGAGGTGGTTGGGGGGTATTTATAGCCTCCCAACCACTTCTAGCCGTTGGCTGATTTCTGCTAGAGATGGGTGCACCAGACAGTCACTGTGCACTGTCCGGTGCGCGCCACGTCAACGCAACCGTTAGGGTTCAGAGCAGTTGACCGTTGGAGACGCTTGTCGTTTTGCTGCACCGGACAGTCCGGTGCCACACCGGACAGTCCAGTGCCCTTTGACTTCTGCGCTCTGACTTCTATCGTGGCACTGTTCTGCACTGTTCCTTTGTAGAGAGCAGTTGGTGCGCAGGGAGCCATTGTTCCGCTGGCTCACCGAACAGTCCGGTGAATTATAGTGGAGCGGGTCTCCCAAATTCCCGAGAGTGGCTGGTTCATCTGCTGTACGGCCTGGTGCACCGGACACTATCGGGTGCACACCGGACACTGTCCGGTGCGCCAAAAACCACCACACTCAAGTCCTTTGCTCCATTTTTTATTGTGTCCCTAACCGGATTTCTTTCTTGGTATTTGTTGAACCTTTTGCACCTGAGATAAATAATATCTAGACAAACTAGTTAGTCCATGTGTTTGTGTTGATCATCGACCACCAAAATTAATTATAGGAAATGGTTAACCCAATTTCCCTTTCAGAAGGCAGCTGTCATTAATTGATCTTCCTTCTTTGTATAATTTTCAAGGATTTCATTGCACATCTTCTCTATCAATTCCAACTATTCGGCGCATGGCTTGCCAAAACTCTTTTGGAATTTGAAGCGGTAGGGGAGTCGTGCAAGTTCATATTTTCCCCTTCTTTGTTTTTCTTCGGCATCCCTGATCCACCAGAAGTTAGAAATGTGTTGTTTGCCAAGTATTCTTGCACTAAGTCCCTAGTGCTAATATGCTTTGCCTCAACTCTAAATTCCACCTCGGCCAGCTAGCAGGGGGACTCGAGCTGCATGATACACAAGGGTCGCGTCATGCCGAAGCTTAGTTCTAAGGGACTCATCATCATACTCATAAGCTTCTCCCTTTTCTTCTCATAAGCTTTCACGTAAAACCATTTATTGGTCTAGCCAGTCGGCCATTTAGTGCGATAACCAATCACAGGAGCTTTAGTATCCTTTTGGTATGCGAAGTTGTAGCATCCAAAGTTCTTTTGTAGACCATCAGCTCTAGCCTTTGTTTGATAGTGGAGTTCGTGCACCCGGCAAAACCCTTCGGCGTTCGCACTCTTCCCTTGGTTTTGGAGAGCCCATATGTACACGCTGAGTCTAACAATGGCATTGGGGGTGAGTTGATGAAGGTAAATCTTGAACTTCTTCAGAACCTCACCAATCATTTCGTATAGGGGGAACTGAAGTCCTGCCCTGAAGAAGCTTCTAAAGACTACAACTTTGTCATCTTTTGGCTCTAGAATCACCTCTTCCCCAGCAAACCAAACTAGCTTGTCATCGTTCTCTCGAAAATATCCTAAATTTTTCATTAAAACCATATCTTCAGCCTTAACTGTGGATTTCCCGAACTCAATATGGCTAGGTTTGCTCAGACTTAAAATGTCGTCATCATCCTCGTCTTCACTGTCAGCTTCAGAAGTGGCTGGTTCAACTTCGGCATCAACAACATCTTCTATTGGGACTGTTTCTTTTTCTTCTTGTACAATCAACCTAGAATGCCTCATCATTTCTGAGATGGGGGCTCTCTTAGAAGTCCTAGCCTTTTTCCCTTCACGTGTTACCCTAGCAGTGGACCGTACTCTAGCCATTTCAGTTCTTACAAACGAAGCTACACTTAAACGATTGAATGTTTGTCCAAAGCTTATGCAGCAAGCTCATAGGGAGCAGGAAGCTTCGGCTTCAGTAAAATTTTTTAGCAGCGCAATGACGCAGTAGCAATGAATGTTGTGGTAACTTCTCACCAGCACGTCTGTTATATATCCTCGCAGGTGAAGAAGGCGAACCGTCGAGACACGCGTACTGCATGATCGGAGGACTAGTAACCGCTTTAAGTTTTATATTCATTTTTAATAACAAGCTCAAGGAAGGTGTTTTTCGGACCTCCGACATCCAGAAGCCTTCGTGTTTTTCGCGTATCGAGCTTGTTATGAAAAACCGATCTAGCATAGTGAAAGGGATATTGTTGGGGCCTTTCTCTTCCGAAGGTCCTCAAAAACATGACTAAACTTTTGCTTATATTATATTATTAAATATTAAAGGAGCTTCATCATGAGAAAAGCTTCGTGATAAGTATCTTTTTTCCCTGCCAAAAATCCTCGAGACGAAGACATTGTCTGAAAACGATAACAACGAATGCCGAAGCTACAACTGAAGAATGATAACTTCGGCTTAGGATGGCAACGAAGGTCAAGCTTAATGCTGAGCCAAGAGGAAAAGACTAGTTAATCCCTGATGATTTATGTTATGATTATGTGTACATATTAAGGTCATAAATGTATTTTTATGGGCTGCGTCCCGTGCCTATAAATAGGTGAACAGTACCCCCGTACTGTTCACGTTGGATTGTAATCACTCTCGCATCAGCACCTTCGAACAAGTCGAAGGTATCAATGTAATATAAATCCTATTATTATTCATATGTTTATCATAAAATAAATATATGAATCGGTATATAAATGAATAATATTTATGATCTCTATGAATTGTTATTCTTGCGAATGATGAAGGTGTGTCCTTCACGACATTCGTCTGAAGATCATTATATCCGAAAGGAGATGATGCTTCAGAAGACAAAGGTCCCTAATTTTTAACAATTGTGTTGCCTTGTTCTTGATTTATAGCATTTGAGAACAAGAGACCAACAATAGCAATCAAGGCCAACAAGCAAGCCAACAAAGAAAAAGGAACCAAATGCATCTAGATGCCAATGGAGATTATCTCAACCATGTAAAGCACCAAGAAGGTTTGGATCCCATGAGAGAAGTGAGAAGTCCGAAGAATGTCAAGGAATTTGGAGGCTTGGCAAAATTGGGATGTATATCTTGGGACGCATCATATTGGATCAAGTCTATTGCCAAGTGGGTTAGTGAATATTGTGGACCCGAATTCCCTACGCATGACTAAGGTAACTAGATTTATTACATTTATTTTAGATATAGGTATCTATTCTCTTATATCTAGTTTTTACTTTACATACCTAGTTTTCCATATGGTATTTACTTTTGATTAAAAATGCATGCATGCTAGGTCAATCATTAGGTAGGGATGCTCGATTTCAATTCTTATTCTTGAGCAAACCTACATGGTTTAAAAATAATTAAGTTAAGCACGACACATAGCTTATTCAACATTGCTAAGTAAATGGTACTCCAATTGGCATTTACAAATGACATATTCTACAATTGATATCCCTCAATGTTTCAATTGTTATCATTTAACTTATATGTGCCAATGTTCAGTTTATAGATAATTTGCCCCTCTTAATCTCAAATTCAAAGTGCATGTCTCCTACAAGTATTCAAAACTTGTATGCATACTTTTAGGGGAGGTTACTCTATAATCTAAGTCTTTGAGACTAATGTCTATTTTTAAGTCTATTATGTGCAGTAGTCTCATTGAAGGAAAATGGAGTCCCTGGAGACAATAAGCTTCCACTCCAAATCTATAAGTATTTTCATGTCTCACAAGACTACAGTTGGTATCATTTACATGTCTTCTCCAGTATTTTATTAGACTATATTTCATATCTTACGCTTCCCATGTTGTTATAAATGCATATGTTGTCAAAATATATCTTTTACCTGTGCATAGGGGGAGTTAGCCTAATCAAATCATATCTTGCACCTCTCTTTCTCATGTGCTTTTCCTAAGTAGAGGATCTCCGTCAGGGGGAGTATTTCTTCGTCTATGACAAAGGGGGAGAATATTCTTTCAAAAGAGAGAATATGCGTTTAGGGAGAGTAATCCTTTTAGAGGGCAAGACTTTTATTTGCTTCCTATATGCTTTTTAATGTCTTCCTTTTCGGTGGTTGATGACAAAGGGGAGTAGTTTTAGGGACCAAAGTAATGAATACTATATCAAACACCAATGTCACACCCGGTTTTAGAAGGCAAACCGAATGCGAACCATGTACATGCCAGGATCAGTAATTCACGTACACAGCCGTTACATAACATGGACATCATCACACAGTGCTCAAAATAGTATTAAAAGGGAAATAATAGTCGATTACATCATACGTCTGAGACGTCCATATGGTCTTTACAATAAATCAAAGTGCGAAAACGAAACGTAGATAACTGCGGCCTTCACAGGCAGCCGACTGGGGGTTGCCGCTAACCCACACCTAGAACTTATCGTAGTCTTGGAACTCCTGGAAGTCTCCTTCCACAGCTTCATCTTCTCCCGAGCAGTGGTTGCAATGCTGACAACCTGGGGATGGGGGGGTTTGGTGTGTAGAGCAAGGGTGAGTACACATCAACATACTCAGCAAGTATCCTGTTTGGCTGTAGTGGACTAGCTTTATGTGGGGATAAGTCAAGTAGTTGCTTTTAGTTGGTCAGATTATTATTTACTAATAGAAAGCCAGGTTTTAGCATTAACCCAAGTTATTAGCCCATTGTACCCTTTCCAAACGGAAAGAATACTACTTACCAGCACCATAATCATAACCAGAACCATCGATCCCATAGCCACCTGTACCATAATGTCTCTGATCAAGTACCACTAATCACTGGAGCTCCCTTGGCCGCTCATAACCGCGAGCACGACTGATATATCAGTTTTCAAACACTCTGCAGAGGTTGTGCACTTTACCCACAAGCCGTGATTCCCTTTCTGCCCGGAGAGAGCTACTCCCCATTGACCACTACCTAGGTGGTCCAGCAGGGCATCACTACGTAGCCTTTACAAAGATTCCCCGAGGCTGTAGCCGCCCGTTAGGTTTCCTAAATATACCGCACTCCTCCCCAAGGGACAAATCAACCTTGGCAGAGCGAGCCGCATACACCGAGCCCCATTGACAGCACGACGGCTAAGCGAGCTACACCCCGGTTCCTCTAATTACTCAGCTAAGGGCGTCCCACTCCACCCTCATGGTTGCACTGTTTTCCCGGGCGGTCATCCATAGAACAGGTCCTTACAGAGAGGCACTTGAGAAACCGCTCGAGCCCCCTTAAAGGCCACAAGTATAACATCATAATAAGAAGAGGGAAAAACAGCGTATCATAGATAATCTCATCATGTTCATTGATTATAGTTGAGCAATAGCATAAAGCTAAACAATAATAATCCAACCCAAATAGGTGAACAAGGACATGGATAACAAAAGCTAGTCAATCCTTAGGTATAAATGTGTAATGCGGGAGGTGAATTAAAGAATGAATAGGACAGAGATAGGTCAAAGGACACTTGCCTCCACCAACCGACTGCTGCTCAGGGGCTTCTCCTGCGAGTTCCTCGGGCTCTTCGACCGGATCATTCTCTATGCGAGCGCAAACATACATACATCCACATATTTAATACAAAAGAACAGTACACCATACAATAGAATGCAGTAAGTAAACAGACGTCCCACGCGGGCTCGCAATTACGGTTAAGAGGGAAAGAGAAACAAACAGTCGAGAAACGATCACGTTACATCATTATGAATTAACCACTCGCTTAATAGAAGAGAATTAATTTGGACTCTACGCTCAGCATAAAGTAAAGTCATGTTTCATGTTTAATCATTATAAGCAGATGAATATAATTAAAAGGACTGTCGCGCGGCGAGACGCACGACATAGCACCTTAAATCGAATTAAGAAATCAATGACTCGTCGCGCGACCGAGCGCACAACGAGACGCTTTGCATTAATTATGAAGAGACGTTAAGCATCGCGCGACGAAGCGCACGACGGCATACGTCAACAGAGCTGAGTTTAAAGTGGAACGTCGCGCGTCTGGACGCGCGACGTCGCACCTTAAACAACCTGAAATTAAAATAGATCGTCGCGCGACGAAGCGCGTGACACAACACTTTAATAAATAATAACTAAAAGAATCGTCGCGCGACGAAGCGCGCGACGCAGCACATTAATAGAATCTGAAATTAGACAAATTCGTCGCGCGACGAAGCGTGCGACGCAGCACGTTAACTAACGGAGTTTGAGAATTAACTACAACCGAAAAAATCACCGCGTGCGTGGGTTTTGCGCGCGCGGGAACGCGCTAGGGGCCAATAAGGCCACGCGAGCCGCGACGGGGCCGGGATGCCGCGCGTAGGGGCCGAAGGCCGCGCGCACGCGCCGAGGCCGCGGGCGAGCCGCGCCGGGCCACGGGCGGGCGTACCGCGCCGCCGCGCCAAGGCCGCGGGCGAGCCGCGCCGGGGCTGCGCGCACGCGCAGGGGCCGCGCTGGGGCCGGAGGCCACGTCGGGGGCCGCGCCGGGGGCCGCGCCGGGGCCGAGCCGCCGGGGGCCGCGCCGGGGGCCACGCCGGGCGAGCAGGGGGCGGGGCCGGGGTGCCGCCACACGGGCAGGGGTGGGGCCGCGCGCCGCCGTGGGCAGGGGGCGGGGGCCACCGCGCCGAGGGCCGGGGTGGGGGCGGGGGTCGCCGCGCCGAGGGCTAGGGTGGGGGCGGGGGGCGCCGCCGGACGGGGAGGCCGGGGCGGGCGAGCGCCGCCGCGCGCAGGGGAGGGGCGGGGCGGGCCGCGCCGCCGACGAGCGGGGAAGGGCAGGGGCGCGCGCGAGCAGGGGAAAGGGAGGGCGCGCGCGGGGGAGGAAGAAGAGGAGGGAGAGGGAGAGAGAGGAGGGGAGGGGAGCTCACCTCAGGGTCCAAATTCCGGTGATCGCCGTCTCCAATTCCTAGGGCACCACGGGGAGAGAGAGGTGGAAGAGGGAGAGGGAAGTTGTTGCGCGGGAGATCCAAATGAGAGAGAGAAGAGGGGGGCGCATGGGGGGTGTGGGCGCCAGGGGCGCGCAGGGCCGGACCGGGCCGAGCTGGGTTGGGCCGGACCACTTCGTGGATCGAAACCCACGACGCGCACAACCCAAACCGAGACGCACGACACGGGCTCCAATCGCGAACCGAAAACCGAGACAGAGCGAGACGGACACGCGATATCAGACAAAGAAATGCGCCTCAGCATGATGCAACACCCATGACACTTAGGTTTTGGTTTATACATGACACGGACACCGTCACTATACGGGTTTGAAATTGGGAGGAAGGAGCGAAACAGGAAAGAGAAAAGAGAGTAACGCCCGAATTTGGTGAGAGAAAAGAAGAAAAAATTCTACCCCCAAATTCAGGGCGTTACAACCAAACACCACCCAATTTAATTTTTATGATCTTACAAATGGTTTTGGTCTTTCAAAGTATCTTTGGTCTAAAATAGGAAGTAGGTGAATTATAGAGTAAGGGAGAGGCTTAAGTCCATAATCTTACCTTGAGGGGACACTCATGCATCCTAGCAAGTAGATTGCATATTTTCACTGAAATGGTTGTTATATTTGCTTGCTTTGGTTGTGTTGTCATTAATCACCAAAAGGGGGATATTGTAAGGAAAACGGACCCTGGGCCATTTAGCTAAAGGGATTTTGGTGTTTGATGACCAACATAACCTGTGGACTAATGTGTTTGCTAGTGTTTGTATTTGTAGTTCACAGGATGCGAAGAGGATTGGACTAAGGCACTGAGGATGCAACATCTCAAAAGAATACATAAAAGAAACATAGAAGTCCAAGACTCAAGAACAAAAGAAGCCCAAGGAAACAACGAAGAAATTCATGAAGTGGACAGTCAACATAACTTGTTCAGTGTCCACTAGACTGTCCGGTGGGACATCCGGGCAGACTGCGCAGAGAGGCCAAGAACGGGCACTCTCGGGTTGTAGCATCAGACTGTCCGGTGTGAACCAGATAGTCTGGGTAACGGTCGGATCTAACGGTCGACTGATACGGACCCCAACGGTCGGCTAATGTGGTAGGGCATCGGACAGTGAACAGTGCTTGTCCGGTGTGCACTGAACTATCCGGTGCGCCCGTGGACAGAAAGCTGTTGCTTCTACCCAACAGCTATAATTGTGGGGGAGGCTATAAATACCCCCAACCAGCCATTTGGAGGTGTTGGAGCCCAAGCAACATACCAAGACATATTGTAGACATTTTCAAGTGCTCAAACACTCAAATCCTTAATAGAATCACTCGGTGATTAATGTATGTACTTTGCCAAGTGCTTAGGTTAGTTAGACCGCATTAGCGCTTGCTCTAGGTGAATCTAGTTACTTGAGTGCATTTAGAAAAACCACAGAACCCCTCGGCTCTTGTGTGAGCCGTTGTAATTGTACCGAGTGTGGTGAGAGTTTTGCGGGACCAAGACAACCGAGTTTGTGTCACGACTGCCACCGTGTACCAGAGGGAACGAGGTCCGCGACGTTTTGGCCGAAAGCTCGATAGTGGAGATGGAGGCGAGCGTCCGAGAGGAGCCAGAAGCGGAGCACCACTTGCGCATGGAGAAGGCCCACGGCTCTCTACGGAGTTACTCGACCAAGGTGTTTGGCCCTCGCATGGGCTACCCTTTGCGTAGGGGCACCAACGAGAATTAGTCGGAACCTTGCGTGGTTCCGAAAACCTCGGTAAAGATATGTAACACCTCAAAACCATCAACTAAAAATATTACATTTAAATTATAGTAGTGAGTGTAGTAAAGAATTTTTTAAATCAAGTGTTTGATCTTATTTACCTTCAGAATAATTTTTGCTTGCTCATAATTGTTTGATGTTTGTTTTTATAAAATTTATTTTGAGAGAACCCAATTAATTAATATGAGAACTTTGGTAAAAAAATAAATTATTTAATGATGACAATTGTTGGTATAATTATTATGAATTTTTAGAGATATTTAAAAATATATTTGTTTATATTTTTGGGAAATAAAGATAAAAGAAAAAAGAAAAAAGGGAAACCCCGAGCCGCCCGTCGTGCCCCCTCACCCGCACCCCTTCCTCTTTCTCTCCCCACTCATTTCTCCCATAAATGGAGCTGCCACCTCTTCCTCTTCCCCATTTACTCTACCCTTACGTAACTCCCGCCATCAATGGAGTTATGGAACCGCTGCAAATCTTCCCCTCCCCATCGCCATCTCACCTCCCTCCTCCCCTCTATAAAAGTTAGCCAAGCCCCTCTCTCCCTACCCTACCCAAGCTCTCTCCCTCACCTCACCTCTCTCTTCCTCGTGAAACCGGCCGTCGGAGCTCGCCGTTCTCACGCCACGCCGAGCCCTCGCCCGAGCCCCTGCCACCTCTGACCACGTTCGCTCGAGCCCCGACACCCTCGACCACGCTCGCCCGAGCCCCTATCGCCCTAGCTGAGCCCTGCCATTCGTGCCCCGGCCGAGCCCCTATTGTTCGCGTCCCGGTCGAGCCCTGCCGTTTGCATCCCGGCCGAGCCCCTGTTGTTCGCGCCGCGGTCGAGCCCCGCCGTTCCACGCCCGCACCGAGGCCCTGCTGTCCCAGCCGCGCCCCACCTCGCCATCGTCTATCATCACAAGGTTAAAACAACCCAGATATTTTATTAATTTTTGAAATCACGTTTGAGTGAGTTTATGAATTTTGTAATTATTGTTGTAATATTGGGATGTTGTGATTTGGAATTCATGTGTATGCGAATTATTGTGTAGATATATATGTGTGAATTGTTATTAGTCATGTATTTTGTTGACTATGATTTTAGAATATTGGAGTAGAAAGAAGTACGGCAAAGTTTGATAGACATGTGTTAGTAGTAAAAATACTAGATAGATGATTTCATAATTCTGTTTACGATGAATTTTAGAGTTTACCTAGAAGTTATAATCAAAGGTTCATTTAGGGTCACTAAATAAATAATCGAAACTCCTTAACATAAAATTAGTAAGTGGTGTAGAATTCATCATAATGCAAGAATTATAGGTTAATCAGTGGTCTAATTAATTATTAAATGTTTTGACCTCTGATTATTATAATAATTTTTTTAGAAAGAAAGGATAAAACTAAAAGGATATCATTATTCATAATAGAAATAATTAGTTGGTAATTTATTTCTGTAGAATTGGTTAAGTCATTACATTTAAGTTATGTTAGTTAGAATTAGTAAGTCAGTCATTGTTAATAAAATATTGACCAACTAAAATGCTTACCACATATCCATGGCCTACCTTGTTAAACTTGCATTACTCCTCCCACTTGCTGAGCCCTGACCATAAGTGAGCTCACCCCTTGCTAATATTTTGATCAAAGGGTGATGAAGACTTTACCGAAGATGTTGACGAGTAATAAGTCTAACGATACGCCAGTCATCTTCCTGTGGAAGATCGCATATGTTATATCCACTGTACTTTGATGATGATACTATTTAAGACACTTATGTCTGGATGATGTAATAAAGTTAATCTACTCTGTTTACGCCTTTATTGCATTGTCTTTTGATATATTACACTTGTGATGCCAACATATGTGTGGAAAATGGATCCTGGTACACATATGCTATGCATTCGGTTTTGCCGCCAAAACCAGCTCTGACAGAAGTGGTATCAGAGCTATGCTGACTATAGGTCGTTAGACTAGTTAGAAATGGAAAGCCCAGTCTGTTCAAAATATATTTATTTTGCTCTTACAAATTATTTTATCCATCTTGCCTCTTTAAATTTCAACTAAGTTGACATTTTCTCTTGTAGATGGTGTGTACTATCCAGACCACCAGTGTGAACACCAACTATATCCCTATGCCACAGCAGGCTCATGTCTAACCAGTGATAATAGAGGAAGTCCCTGTGGATCCTCACCACCTTCGTGTGGAGAATGGAGTGATTCTGGAGGATAGCTCAAAGGAGATTCTAGCGATACCCACCCCATTGTCGGAGTCACAAGCCTTTGTAACTGGAGCTTGATCTTCAGCATCGCTAGCACCAATAGCCCAAGCCCCTGCTCCTGGAGGCGACAATCCGGATGATTCTGGTGATGGTGGAGAAGATGATGAAGAAGAAGAAGAAGAGGAAAACAACAACACATAATCCAATGATGAGCAGGAGGATAATTCATTGGGATATGGCCTGTCACTGAGCATTACACTTCAATGTTCGAGACAGGACACTTCCCAAACCTGCTATAGGATGTACTGCATGCGCTAGGAACCTACGTCCAACCTATATATGACACAAGGCAAGTGTTTGAGCCTCCCCGGGCATGTTACTACATCACTTGTGTGCATATCAGGGTGATGGATGCAGGAGATAGAGGTTTCAGGACTCTATCAGCCCATGAGTCCCTGACGCCACTATCTACCTACGCTGCTTCGGTCAACAATGCTGCTAGGCGAGCTCTGTGGTCTCTCAGCCACACTTATCGGCAATAGTTGCATGACATGAGGTATAGACATCTTCCTCTACATCTTCATGGAGAAAGCCAGACCAGTGTTGTTCTAGGTGAAGCTGGAGATGATCGCCTCAACACCCTTGTTGGTGTGGTGGCAGGTCTTAACACTGACCTAGACAGCACTACCCTAGTTCTTTCAAGGGTATATGGAGAACTTGAAGAAGCACACGCCGGGATTGCAGCCCTCAAAGTTCAGCTCGACGGAAGAAATCCACCTGAAGCCCAAGTCCCTGCCATAGTTGTGTCCTTGCCCCACAAGAGGATTCGCTATGGAGAACGAGGATCTATCACCAAGCTACTCTAGATTTATCAGTCATATTGTAATAAGTTCAGTTTTGCATTTGACAATGAAACTTCTTATGATATTATGATTATAATAACAACCATGTGATGGTGATGTTTGCATAATGTTTGATTTGGATTTTTGTTTGAGTGCAATGATCTTATGGAATGATGGCCATAAGAACATTTAAAATTAACAAATAAGCTTAACTTTAGTTAAAAGCTATTCCCCTAGAATTTTTCTCTACTCCTCACTTACCTAAAGGATGCACTTTCTAACCAACCAGATGGTAAACGATCGCCCAAGTCCCAGAAACACCTGTAACCAGCGTGCTAGTCAGCAGTTGCTACCACCACCACCTAACCCAACCATGGAGCAGTTCATTGTCGCGCAAATGCAACTTCTCCAAGGCCTCACTACTTCAGTGCAACAAATCCAACAGAACCAATAGAACCAACAGTATAATGCACCCTAAGCTCGAGACAAGCACAAAGACTTTATGAGTCATCATCCCCCTATTTTTTCTCATTCGATGATCCATTGGATGCCGATGACTGGCTCAAGGTCATAGGAAAGAAGTTGGACATTACATAGTGCATTGACCAAGAGAAGGTCTTGTACGCCTCTGGAAGACTTGAAGGCGCCTCGTTCGACTAGTGGGATGCCTTAACTGCGGCACATGCAAACGGGGATGCAATAACTAGGTAGGAATTTCATGATAACTTCTGTGCTCACCATATTCCCTCGGGAATAATGAAACTCAAGAAAAAGGAATTCTTATCCCTCACCCAAGGAGGTATGTCCATTAGTGAATACCAGGATCGTTTCACCCATCTTTCTCTCTATGCACTAGAGGAAGTCGATACATATGAGAAGTGCCAAGAGCGATTCTTAGAAGGTCTGATCGGACCATTGAACTACCAGTTACAGAGCCACAGCCTTCCTAATTTCTATACTCTAGTCAACAAGGCAATTGGCCTAGAAAGCAATAGAAGGGAATTGTCTGACCATAAGAGGAAATTCCAAGGACAGTCTAGCAGAAACACCCGATAGAACAACTCTCAAGGTTCTCAGTTTCGCTCTAGAAATCGGAGTGGAAACATTAATTATCAAGTGCAACGCTTTGGACAGCAAGGACAGAGAAACAATCAGAACCAGCAGAGGAACAATTCTCAGACCAGTCAAAGGTCTAGTGGGTACCAACCGAATCGTCAAGGAAGCGCCGTGAACACACCGACTAGAAATAACAATACAACTACTCTAGTCCAACCTAGTGGATGTTTCAAGTGTGGTGAACTTGGTCATTATGCCAACAATTGCCCTAAGCGCAACCCACAGACACACCAGAGGAACATTAGTCAAAGAGTTCATCAGAATACACCTGCTCGTGGTATTGCATAGAACAAGACTCCACAGAACTAGAGTAAGGGAAGAGTTAATCATATGACAACAGAAACAGTTCCTGAGGATGCCGATGTGGTGTATGGTATGTTCCTTATTAACTCCATACCTGCATCAGTTTTATTTGATTATAGAGCTTATGACTATTTCGTAACAAAGTCATTTGTGGAAAATCATAATATATCAAACTATCCTTTGAAGAGGAAACTATTAACTAGATCACTAGGAGGTGAACTTAGAGCCACTCACGCATGCCCTCAAGCTAAGCTTGAAATTAGAGAATGAGCTTTCTAGTAGACCTGATAATCTTGGAATCGAGTGGAATTGATGTGATAATTGGAATAGATTACTTAACCAAGTATGATGGAGTAATATCTTATGCTAACAGGATGGTCACATTAACCAGTCTGCAAGGAGAAAGAATTGAAGTCAATGTTAGTATGCCAGCAACAGCAGAAGCCATGGTAAATCAATTGGAGGAGAAATCCTTGGAACACATCAGAATAGTGTGTGAATACCCAGATGTATTTCTAGAAGAATTACCAGGTAAGCCACCTGATCGTGATATAGAGTTTTCTAGTGAATTATTACCCGGAACTGCACTGATTTCAAAAAGACCTTATAGAATGGATGTCAAGGATTTTGTCGAACTAAAGAAACAAATAGAAGAATTACTAGAAAAAGGTTTTATTCGCCCAAGTTTGTCTCCTTGGGGAGCCCCAGTTCTATTTGTCAACAAGAAAGATGGTTCAAGAAGAATGTGTGTCGATTACAGGAATTTGATGAAGTGACAATTAAGAACAAATACTCGTTACCTTGGATTAAAGATTTGTTTGATCAGATGAGAGGAGCTAAGGTATTCTCAAAAATAGATCTAAGATCAGGCTACCATCAGTTGAAGATTCGAACTGAAGATGTACCTAAGACAGCCTTCACTATGTAACATCCCTGGTGTTACTGTTACTAAAACTTGAGCATAACATCATCAGCATTAGTATTTCATATATTTGATAAACCTAGAATGCACTCACTAGGCAAAAGTTTCAAACAAGTTGTATTGATATGGCATTTTGCAAATACAACCCTAGAGTAGGGTACTTAACCCAAAATAGGATTCTGAATGGTAAAACGAGATCCAAATAGAGAAAACCTTAAAACTTAAGTGAAATAGTCATAAAATGTTACTAAGAATAGACCTCAATTACAACACACCCCTGAACTACCAAAAACCCTAAAAAGGACCCTAGAAAACCCTAAACCTAAACCGTAGGGGGTTAAGTGCAAAATTAGGGCACCTTTGGACTAAAGTGTAAAAACTATGATGTTAAAGCATATAAAGTCATATGGTTCACAATCATGAAGATTTACAAGCTAAACCCTGAATTTTGGACCTATTTGCAAAAAGACCCTATTGGTGTTCTAAAGGCTAAGTCTGAAATTTAGTGTTTGAGCTCATCTTTGAGGCTTTGTAACTTTCAAATTATAAGGTTTTTGCCCTAGGTCACCACATCAACTTCGTAGCTCTATGGAAGGAGAATAACTTTGCTTAAGAGTGTAAGCATGGTTGTTATGAAGAAATTGGAGAAAAATGCACTCAAAAATGGGCTGTAAGGCTGTTGAAGTCTGAATTTCAGACTGACAGTGCAACTGCAGGAACTTTGCGCACAAATTCAAACATGATTTAGTAGGAACTTGGCTATAGTTGTTATGGCAAGATTGTAGCTGAATTATTGGTCTACAACTTTGCTGCAGAACTTTGGATGAGTTGCCATAGAAATTTGAGAGAAATTTGGCCCTAAACTTTGAATGCCAGGTGCACTGAATGGGCTTCGCCATGGTACAGTGCTCTGAAATAGATCAGGTCACCAGCTCAGCTCGCCGCCGATGATCTCCGCCGCGATTCGTGCCGTCACCGCCTCGATTCGTGCTCGGGTTGATCAAATGACGCTCGGAGTCACGCCGCCATGGATAAGCCCGGCTAGTAAACTATTCTGGCTAGCCACCATACCCCCCCTTGCTCATCGATCACTCGGATAGATTCTCACCGTTGTTGAGCCATCACTGTCGTCCGCCGCGTGTCCAAACGCTTTACCACGTCGTGGCTAACCATGCTACGCATGTACGATGACCGCTGGAGGTGCCGCCACGGTAAAAGCCACAATGCGCGGCCACCAGTGACCCACCCAGTTCATATCGATCACAATCCGCCGCTAGAATTCGCTATGCTCGTGATCGATCAGTATAAATTGAAACCACATGAGCTCCGTAGGGTAGTCAAGTACCCAGCCACCAAGAATCACCCTCAATCGTTCACCAGGGAGCTCCAATTTCGGATTTCCCCCAAACCGGGTTTCCGCCACCATGAAAACGACCTCGCCGTGGCTACGCGATACAGGTCAGCTCATCCTCTATGCTCTCTCGTTTGAGTACTCTCATGAACCCGTGATGCTCGTCGACCCACCCGATTGAACTAGACCGCCACCAATCGCCGGGAACGCGTGCATCTGTCCGCATGGTCCACGGTCACTGCGGCCAGAGCAAACCAAGTAGCCTTTGGTGAAATTATGTTGGGGGAAATGCGAGGGCGAGGTCCGATTCGGTGTCTGCCACTCGGAAGCACCAGCCTTTACTCCCTCCGGCCAGTCTAGCTCGCCGGAGCTCGGCTCCCTGTGCGGTTCACCGTTGAGGATCTCGGCGTGTAAAGAAAAGAAAGGCGGAGGGCTTAAGTGTAAAGGGTCAGCGAAACAGGGAATAGTAGCTAGGACTCTTAGTGGAATAGTTAAATCGCTAGGGCCTTTCTTGCAAAGCTTGCAGCGCGGGCGCGGGCGCACGTGTTTTCCACCTGGGTTTGGGCCACTGCGGCTGAATTGAGCCCATCACTGTTCACGCTTTTCCCTTTTCTTTTTCTATAAAACTTTAGAAATCTATAGAAAATTGTAGAAAAATGATAAAAATGTCAAGCCAATTTTGCTAGATTCCTAATTTTCCATAGAATTTAATAAAAATAGTATCATGATTTTTAGATCAAATAGGGAATTTTGGAGCATTTAAAATAGCCTAAAACATTGTTTCTGGATTTTTAGAAAATCAATAATAATTCCAAAAATCCCCAAACTTTTTATATGAACTCTAAACATTATTTAGAAGCTTTGGATAGAGTTTGGTATGATTTGGACCTTGTTTGATACTTAGAAACCCAAAATCCTACCCCTGCCCTTTGAATTCCTATATTGACTCTAGAGACCCTAATTCTCTAGAGTACCGTGAAGGAAAATTGTATTCAAGACTTTAGATAATAAACTCTTATTATCTTTGCACTCTCATGAGCATTATATGGGCATTCATTATTATGTATGGTTATATTTAGAAAACGAGGAAGAAGTTGAAGTAGAAGAAGAGAAGACTTCACCACCACCACCTGCGGAACATCAGGCAGGCAGTTGTTTCTATTTTGACATCTGCGGATCCGAGCCTGATTCACCTGTAAACCAAGGCAAGCCCCGGTGCATTTGCCACCTCCTTGATTTTTTTTAAATTCTTTCTCACTTGCTTGATGCATTAGGTGATAGGAGTTGAACGTTAAAACAATTCCTGCATTACCTTCCTTGAATTTAATTACCTTCCTTGAATCCCTGTTTTACAAAAGGTTTTTACTATGCTTAGTCTTGCTCTAGCAAAACAAAAGGTTTTGTTTTTACAAAAGATGATGTGGCAAAGTGGGAGGGATGTTTTTGAAAATAAAAACTTGATGGTGGATCCATCATGGCCATGATGGGATCAACATCGGAAAAGATGTACCTCTGTCAGGTACCAAACTTTAGGTTGAAATGATTAAGCTGAGACCGGGCGGGTGACTTGCATGAGAAGAGAGTCTCGGTGTAGTGTCTCCGTCTGAGTCGATTAAGGACCATGTCGATGTAGGCCTGCTGACCGAGGACCCTTTAACTGGTCACATGTCTCGTCATGGGTAAGCTTTGCCTCGGGCAGACTAAGGCCAGAATAAGATACCATGCAATGGGAGTGGAGATATGGCGAGAGTAGTGTGTACCCTCCGTGGCAAGAGGCTGGACGGTGGTGTATCTATGCTCTCGGTTGGCATGAACCTGATCTGGTCTTAAGAACCCTGGTGGCGGGTTGACATATGCAAGGGTTAAGTGCTACATATGTCGTATGATTGGAGAACCTTAGCTGAGTATAATTGATTCGGATCGCCGTACCTTTGCGGTTATGAAGACTTGGTCACTGACCTATACGTAGAACTCCAGTGAAGATGAAGGGTTGTTAAGAAATTGGCTAGTGCAGGCCAAGTGATTGAACTAGGGTAGAAAGAACTCTAGTTGCAGATAATCTTACTTAACTTGACAAATAAAACTGGATTTTTTAAGGATCCACTTTTAGTAAGCATTTCTGCAAACAGAGTCATTGATCATTGATAAGCCTTACCTTGACACCATTAAAACCAGCATCCCCTTGAGAGTCTTTTCTTTAGTCGGGTAAGACTTGCTGAGTAATTCCATACTCAGGGTTTTATTCCCCGTTGTTTTTAGGTGAAGAAGCGACAAACTTTTGTTGCTTCTGTTCTAAGGTGGTACCAAAGGAAGAACACCAGGAGTGAAGCTGCGGGAGGAAAGGATCCTCCACAAAAACTTTTTGTTTGATACTTATTGGGAGGAGTTTTTGCCTCCCATGGTTTGTAATAATCATACTCTGCACTCGTATATTATATGATGGTCTGTAATATTATAACTCTATCTTACTTTTAAATAAAGGTAAGTTTATATAACCGCTTCCGCATTTTCGTAACTCCGATGATTTGTAATGTCTGCGTGACAGGTAAAACGCTCTTGGGAAAGTAAGGAAAGCAGATACCGAACTTATCAAGTGATTCAGGGGCACCTGCAGGGTTGTCTGAGGTCCGTTGGACAAGGACAACTATAGGTGGGCCTAATGACTTGGGAGGTTCCATCACAGCTGGTATCGGAGCGAAGCCCATCTCTACAGATATTATGAGGCATCTTCAAAAAGAATTTTCTAAGACTTATCTTGAAAATTTCTTCCCTTCTTACCTAAGCATCTCTGAAGAGTTTATTGCAAAGACCAGATAGGAAGAGTGCAATGTATAGAAGGTTGAATCAACTAAGGTTGATTCTGTAATTACACATGCATCATGCTAAAAACTATGCTAATAAGATTTCCCCCTTAGAAAAATGCCGCCGCGCACGAGAAAGACTGTGCGCAAGTCAACTGGGCCAATCGGTGTACCCCGTCATCAACTTGCCCCACGGCATGAAGATAGCAGTAGTGGGAGCAACGATCCGATTGGAGATCTGGAAGCCCAAGTGGATCAGCTTCAAACAGAACTCCGACGTAGGAACAAAATATGGGTCGCGGATGGAGAAAGAATCAATGAATTAAGAAGAGACATCCGCCAACTGCAAGACTAGCTAGCGGATCGGGATCTAGCGCTCGACTGGGCGGTGAACTCTTGTTCACTAGCTTGGGCAAAGGAAGCTAAAGCTCGAGCCCGAGTGGAAGAGCTTAGCTCAACTGTGGATAGCTTGCAGGTTTATTGCAACACACTACATGAAGAAGTTTATGTATTGTACTCGCAACTGCACCCGAACGTCCCTGCGGATCCTGTCAGGATGGAAGCCACACCTTCTAGAATAGTGGGAGAAGCACTTGGCGGTGAGCTGGACCTTTTTAGGCCCCCTCCCTCTATGAAGCTGGTCGACGAATGGTCTCTGACGCCTGACAGTGAGGCTACCCAGAGTGACAAAAAGCGAGAATAGTATAGTATAGAAGTAGTACTATTGTGTAATAGGTGGTGTAATCCTATTGTAAGTATGAGTCTGTAACATTACCTTTTTAAGTAATGTGAAATGGATGGTTTGTATGGCATATCATATTGCTCCAAATGTTTTCTGCCTCAGATGCCTTCCAGGACTCGCGCTCAGGATGGGGCTGGTACCTCCCGTGGGAGGGAAGCGACCCCGAATCAACCTCCAATACCCCCGACACTTGCCGAGGCCATCGTTGCCTTGGTAAACGCTACAGCAGACAATACCCGCTTCCTGCGGGAGATGGCAGGTCAACAACTCCAACAACAAGGCGGGCGGGCATATCCTCAAGGCCCCCGTGAGACATCTTATCTGGACTTCTCTGAGACGCGCCCTCCATTGTTCGTCAAAGCAGAAGATCCTTTAGAGGTAGATGAATGGATCCGCGTCATTGAACTAAAATTCGGGCTTCTTTGGTGTTCAGAAACTCAAAAGCCCCTATTTGCAGCCCAACAACTGCGAGGCCCTGCCAGTACGTGGTGGGGAAATTTTGTGGCCGTTCAGCCGACCGGTCATCAGATCACATGGGATGAATTCAAGTTGGCCTTCAGAGAGCATTATATACCTGAGGGAGTTCTTCACATGAAGCAAGAGGAGTTCATGAAATTGAAGCAAGGTGGAGATACTGTCATCCAGTATCTCAATAAATTTAATCACTTATCTCAATATGCAATCGACCAAGTCAACACAGATGTGAAGAAAAGGAATTGTTTCATGAGAGGCTTGAATGATCGGATGCAAAGAAAGATGGCCACCTGCATCGACCTTACTTATGGAAGGGCTGTCAGCACAGCACTGGCAGTCGAAGCTAAATATGCAGGATCCGGAAAATCCAAGGGGAATGGAGGCAACAGGCCCAATCAGGGCCCCGAGAAAAGGCAAAGGTTGGTTATCCGACCTCTCAATCAGAATCGTTCTTCATCGCGCCCACCCTCCTTCCCATTCAAGCAACCAGTGTTTATCCGTCCTACCGCTGCCCCACCGCTACAAATCAGCCGAGTGCCCCTGGCACTCATTTCCCTGCTCTTCCAAGATCATCAACCGGCTGCTTCAACTGTGGAAAGTCCGGTCATTTCATTAAGGACTGTCCATATCCGAGGCAGAATCAAGCAAATAATCAACAAAGTTCTAGGAGCTCCAAGGGAAATGCGGCAACCAATACCGCGGGTAGGAATACAAAGAAAACAGGACGGGTTTATTACACTCAAGGGGCCACAACACCGGAAGGCGAACCGGTGATGATGGGTACGTTTCTCGTAGCCAATCACCCTGCACTTATTCTCTTTGATTCTGGTGCTTCACATACGTTCATAAGCAAAAAGTTTGTGGAGAAACGCTGCATTCCATATACTAAATCAAGGGAAGGGTTTAAAATACATTCGCCTGGGGGATAAATATTTACCAAAGAAGTGGCTTACCAAGTGCCAGTAACATTGGCTGGACGGGACTTTCCTACTAAGATGATTGTTCTGAAAGGCCAAGACATAGATGTAATTTTGGGCATGAATTGGTTGGCCCAACAAAAGGCAGTCCTCAACACTGATCTGAGAACAATCAGGTTGAGTTATGGCTAACAAGAAATTCTTTTGTCTATTCCCATAGCTATTACTGCTAAACCAATTGGCAGTATTAATGAAGCCATTATACCGGAGATCAAAGATATTTCGGTAGTATGTGAGTTCCCAGATGTCTTTCCAGAAGATTTGCCTGGATTGCCACCCGAAAGAGATGTAGAGTTTGTAATTGAGTTGAAGCCCGGTATGGCTCCCATTTCTAGAAGACCGTACTGAATGCCTCCAAATGAGCTGGCAGAACTTAAGACCCAATTGCAAGATCTACTTGAGAAGGGATTCATCCAGCCAAGCTCGTCACCATGGGGTTGTCCAGCCATCTTCATCAAAAAGAAGGATCAAACATTACGGATGTGTGTGGATTATCGACCCCTCAATGAGGTCACTATTAAGAATAAGTACCCTCTTCCACGGATTGACATTCTATTTGATCAACTAACTGGAGCGAGGGTATTCTCCAAGATTGACCTTAGATCGGGCTACCATCAGATCCGTATTAGGCCCAAAGATATACCAAAGACAGCATTCACTACGCGGTATGGGTTATTTGAATATTTGGTAATGTCTTTCGGACTGACGAATGCTCCTGCCCACTTCACTTATTTGATGAACTCAGTATTTATGCCTGAGTTAGACAAGTTTGTGGTGGTATTCATCGATGATATCTTGATATATTCTAAGAATGAAGAGGAGCATGCTCAGCACTTGCGGATTGTATTAACACGTTTGAGAGAACATCAGTTATATGCCAAGTTCAGTAAATGTGCGTTCTGGCTGGAAGAAATCTAATTTCTGGGACATGTTTTATCTGCCAAGGGGATTGCGGTGGATCCCAGCAAGGTCAAGGATATTTTGGAGTGGAAACCCCCAACCACTGTACATCAAGTCCGAAGTTTCCTTGGATTAGGTGGCTATTACCGCCGATTTATACCAGATTTTTCCAAACTTGTGAAACCAATCACGAGTTTATTGAAGAATGAAACTAAATTTAATTGGTCTTCAAAGTGTAATGAAGCCTTTGAACAATTTAAGGTATTATTAACCACTGCTCTGGTATTGGCTCAACCAGATATTGAAAAGCCTTTTGATGTGTATTGTGACGCATCAGGCAGTGGTCTCGGCTGTGTATTAATGCAAGAAGGCCGAGTAATAGCTTATGCTTCAAGGCAGTTGCACCGGCATGAGGAGCATTATCCAACTCATGATCTGGAGCTAGCTGCAGTAGTCCATGCCCTAAAGATATGGCGTCATTATCTACTAGGGAATGTCTGTCACATTTATACATACCACAAAAGTTTGAAGTATATCTTTACCCAGTCCAAGCTCAATATGAGACAAAGGAGATGGCTCGAGCTTATTAAGGATTATGAACTGGAAATCCATTATCACCCAAGCAAAGCTAATGTAGTGGCAGATGCACTCAGTCGCAAGGCCTTCTGCCATTGTTTAACAATGAGGACTTCTGACATTACATTATGCCAGGAGATGGAGAATCTGAACCTGGGAATGATTCAGCATGGAACTTCAAATCACTTGAAGCTTGAGTCAGTCATCTTACAAAGGATAATTGACGCACAAAAGAATGATGAGGGTATGAAACATATCCATGAAAAGATAGAGGCTGGAAAAGCCAACTGCTTCCGAAGAGATGATCAAGGTGTTGTATGGTTTAACAACCACATAGTTGTGCCAAAGAATGAAGAGGTCCACCAGCAAATCTTAGATGAAGCACATCTTAGTCGCTATTCTATTCATCCCGAAAGCACTAAGATGTATCAAGATCTGAAACAGCATTATTGGTGGACAAAGATGAAAACTGAAATTGCACGCTATGTGGCTAGATGTGACACTTGCAAACATGTTAAGGCCATACACATGAAAGCTGCTGGTCCATTACAATCTTTACCAATACCAACATGGAAATGGGAAGATATTAGTATGGACTTTATTGTGGGATTGCCCAGAACCACGAAGGGGTATGATTCTATCTGGGTTATTGTTGATCGGCTTACGAAAGTTGCTCATTTTCTGCCAGTCAAGACAGTTCACCCAGTTGCTATTTATGCCCAATTGTACATTGCTCGTATTCTCAGTTTGCACGGTATTCCAAAGACTATAGTGTCGGATCGTGGACCTCAATTTGTAGCCAAGTTTTGGGAAGCACTTCACAAATCCTTGGGTACTAAATTGCTCCATAGTTCGGCCTATCATCCTCAGACCAGTGGGCAGACTAAGAGAGTCAATCAGATACTTGAAGATATGTTACGAGCATGTGTTCTGGAGTTCCCACAGAAATGGGATGAATGTTTACCGTTAGCGGAGTTCTCATATAATAATAGCTATAAAGAAAACATTAAGATGGCACCCTTTGAAGCTTTATATGGACGACGATGTCGTACTCCGCTAAATTGGTTGAACTAGGTGAAAGGTACTTCTTCAGGCCTGATATGGTGAAAGAGACCGAAGAAAAGGTTCATAGAATAATTCATAATTTGAAGAAAGCTCAAGCTCGTCAAAAGAGTTATGCAGACAACGACGACAACCCTTGTACTTTCTCGTGGGAGATTATGTCTACCTGAAAGTTTCACCAATGAAGGGCGTATCACGTTTCGGGGTTAAAGGGAAGCTTGCACCTCGGTACATTGGTTCTTTCCCTAGACTTGAGCAATGTGGACCAGTGGCATACCGACCTCAACTACCCGAAACCTTGTCTGCTGTACATAATGTGTTCCATGTATCTCAGCTGAAGAAATGTCTTCAGGTTCCAGATCGAACCATCAAAGTAAAAGATGTTGTCCTAGAGCCAGACTTGACATATTCAGAACACCCTATTCGAGTCTTGGATCAAAAGGACAGGGTTACCCGGAGAAAGACTCTCAAGTTCTACAAGATACAATGGAACCAACATACTGAAGATGAGGCTACATGGGAGACTCAAGACTTTTTAGAGAAGAATTTCCCAGGCTTTCTAGCCTCATGTAAGTTGTAATATGTATATAATTGTTGTAATAAAGGAGTGAACCCCAAACCACCCCTGCCTTGTACCAAAAATCAGGAAATAAAAATGTGAAGCATTTCCTTTTCCACTACTTACCCTAGGACTTTTAATCTCGGGGCGAGATTCTTTTATGGGGGGAAGGATGTAACACCCCTGGTGTTACTGTTACTAAAGCTTGAGCATAACATCATCAGCATTAGTATTTCATATATTTGATACACCTAGAATGCATTCACTAGGCAAAAGTTTAAACAAGTTGTATTGATATGGCATTTTGCAAATACAACCCTAGAGTAGGGTACTTAACCCAAAATAGGGTTCTAAAGGGTAAAACGAGATCCAAATAGAGAAAACCTTAAAACTTATGTGAAATAGTCATAAAACGTTACTAAGAATAGACCTCAATTACATTCACACACCCCTGAACTACCAAAAACCCTAAAAAGGACCCTGGAAAACCCTAAACCTAAAGCCTAGGGGGTTAAGTGCAAAATTAGGGCACTTTTGGACTAAAGTGTAAAAACTCTGATGTTAAAGCATATAAAGTCATATGGTTCACAATCATGAAGATTTACAAGCTAAACCCTGAATTTTGGACCTATTTGCAAAAAGACCCTATTGGTGTTCTAAAGGCTAAGTCTGAAATTCAGTGTTTGAGCTCATCTTTGAGGCTTTGTAACTTTCAAATTATAAGGTTTTTGCCCTAGGTCACCACATCAACTTTGTAGCTCTATGGAAGGAGAATAACTTTGCTTAAGAGTGTAAGCATGGTTGTTATGAAGAAATTGGAGAAAAATGCACTCAAAAATGGGTTGTCAAGCTGTTGAAGTCTGAATTTCAGACTGACAGTGCAACTGTAGGAACTTTGGGCACAAATTCAAACATGATTTAGAAGGAATTTGGCAATAGTTGTTATGGCAAGATTGTAGCTGAATTATTGGTCTACAACTTTGCTGCAGAACTTTGGACGAGTTGCCATAGAAATTTGAGAGAAATTTGGCCCTAAACTTTGACTGTCAGGTGCACTGAATAGGCTTCGCCATGGTACAATGCTCTAAAATAGATCAGGTCACCAGCTCAGCTCACCGCCGACAATCTCCGCCGCGACTCATGCCATCGCCGCCTCGATTCGTGCTCGGTTTGATCAAATAACGCTCGGAGTCACGCCGCCGTGGATAAGCCCGGCCAGTAAACTATTCCAGCTAACCGCCGTACCCCCCCCCCTTGCTCATCGATCACTCAGATAGATTCTCACCGCCGTTGAGCCATCACTGCCATCCGCCGCGTGTCCAAACGCTTTACCACGTCGCGGCTAACCATGCTACGCATGTCCGATGACCGTCGGAGGTGCCGCCACGGTAAAAGCCACGTTGCGCGGCCATCAGTGACTCACCCAGTTCATACTGATCACAATCCGCCGCTCGAATTCGCTGTGCTCGTGATTGATCAGTATAAATTGAAACCACCATGAGCTCCATAGGGTAGTCAAGTACTCAGCCACCAAGAATCACCCTCAATCGTTCACCAGGGAGCTCCAATTTCGGATTTCCCCCAAACCGGGTTTCCGCCCCCGTGAAAACGACCTCGTCGTGGCCAGCACGATACAGGTCAGCTCATCCTCTATGCTCTCTCGTTTGAGTACTCTCATGAACCCGTGATGCTCGTCGACCCACCCGATTGAACTAGACCGCCACCAATCGCCGGGAACGCGTGCATCTGTCCGCATGGTCCACGGTCACTGTGGCCAGAGCAAACCAAGTAGCCTTTGGTGAAATTATGTTGGGGAAATGCGCGAGCGTGGTCCGATTCGGTGTCTGCCACTCGGAAGCACTAGTCTTTGCTCCCTCCGGCCAGTCTAGCTCGCCGAAGCTCGGCTCCCTATGCGGTTCACCGTCGAGGATCTCGGCGTGTAAAGAAAAGAAAGGCGGAGGGCTTAAGTGTAAAGGGTCAGCGACATAGGGAATAGTAGCTAGGACTCTTAGTGGAATAGTTAAATCGCTAGGGCCTTTCTTGCAAAGCTTGCAGCGCGGGCGCGGGCGCGCGCGTTTTCCACCTGGGTTTGGGCCGCTGCAGCTGAATTGAGCCCAGCATTGTTCACGCTTTTCCCTTTTCTTTTTCTATAAAACTTTGGAAATCTGTAGAAAATTGTAGAAAAATGATAAAAATGTCAAGCCAATTTTGCTAGATTCCTAATTTTCCATAGATTTTAATAAAAATAGTATCATGATTTTTAGATCAAATAGGGAATTTTTGAGCATTTAAAATAGCCTAAAAATTGTTTCTGGAGTTTTAGAAAATCAATAATAATTCCAAAAATCCCCAAACTTTTTATATGAACTCTAAACATTATTTAGAAGCTTTGGGTAGAGTTTGGTATGATTTGGACCTTGTTTGATACTTAGAAACCCAAAACCCTACCTGCTGCCCTTTGAATTCCTATATTGACTCTAGAGACCCTAATTCTCTAGAGTACCGTGAAGGAAAATTGTATTCAAGACTTTAGATAATAAACTCTTATTATCTTTGCACTCTCATGAGCATTACATGGGCATTCATTATTATGTATGGTTATATTTAGAAAATGAGGAAGAAGTTGAAGTAGAAGAAGAGAAGACTTCGCCACCACCACCTGCGGAACATCAGGCAGGCAGTTGTTTCTATTTTGACATCTGCGGATCCGAGCCTGATTCACCTGTAAACCAAGGCAAGCCCCGGTGCATTTGCCACCTCCTTGATTTTTTTAAAATTCTTTCTCACTTGCTTGATGCATTAGGTGATAGGAGTTGAATGTTAAAACAATTCCTGCATTACCTTCCTTGAATTTAATTACCTTCCTTGAATCCCTGTTTTACAAAAGGTTTTTACTATGCTTAGTCTTGCTCTAGCAAAACAAAAGGTTTTGTTTTTACAAAAGATGATGTGGCAAAGTGGGAGGGATGTTTTTGAAAATAAAAACTTGATGGTGGGTCCATCATGGCCATGATGGGTTCAACATCGGAAAATATGTACCTCTGTTTGGTACCAAACTTTGGGTTGAAATGATTAAGCTGAGACCGGGCGGGTGACTTGCACGAGAAGAGAGTCTCGGTGTAGTGTCTCTGTCTGAGTCGATTAAGGACCGTGTCGATGTAGGCCTGCTGAACGACGACCCTTTAACTGGTCACATGCCTCGTCATGGGTAAGCTTTGCCTCAGGCAGACTAAGGCCAGAATAAGATACCACGCAATGGGAGTGGAGAGATGGCGAGAGTAGCGTGTACCCTCCGTGGCAAGAGGCTGGACGGTGGTGTATCTGTGCTCTCGGTTGGCGTGAACCTGATCTGGTCTTAAGAACCCCGGTGGCGGGTTGACATATGCAAGGGTTAAGTGCTACATATGTCGTATGATTGGAGATCCTCAGCTGAGTATAATCGATTCGAATCGCTGTACCTTCGCGGTTATGAAGACTTGGTCACTGACCTATACGTAGAACTCCAGTGAAGATGAAGGGTTGTTAAGAAATTGGCTAGTGCAGGCCTAGTGATTGAACTAGGGTAGAAAGAACTCTAGTTGCAAGTAATCTTACTTAACTTGACAAATAAAACTGGATTTTTTTAAGGATCCACTTTTAGTAAGCATTTCTGCAAACAGAGTCATTGATCATTGATAAGCCTTACCTTAACACCATTAAAACCAGCATCCCCTTGAGAGTCTTTTCTGTAGTCGGGTAAGACTTGCTGAGTAATTCCATACTCAGGGTTTTATTTCCCGTTGTTTTTAGTTGAAGAAGCGACAAACTTTTGTTGCTTCTGTTCTAAGGTGGTACCAAAGGAAGAACACCAGGAGTGAAGCTGCGGGAGGAAAGGATCCTCCACAAAAACTTTTTGTTTGATACTTATTGAGAGGAGTTTTTGCCTCCCATGGTTTGTAATAATCATACTCTACACTCGTATATTATATGCTGGTCTGTTATTATAACTCTATCTTACTTTTAAATAAAGGTAAGTTTATGTAACCGCTTCTGCATTTTCGTAATTCATATGATTTGTAATGTCTGCGTGACGGGTAAAACAGTCTTGGGAAAGTAAGGAAAGCAGATACCGAACTTGTCAAGTGATTCAGGGACACCTGCAGGGTTGTCTGAGACGTTGGACAAGGACAACTGTAGGTGGGCCTAATGACTTGGGAGGTTCCGTCACACACTACAAGATATGGACTATATGAGTTTTTCGTTATGTCATTTGGATTAACCAATGCACCGGCTTACTTTATGAACTTGATGAACAAAGTATTTGTTGGGGGTCTTCTTCTCCGCCGAAGGTCCTCAAGACATAAACACCTTCGGCAAAATGCCACAAGAGGTCCACCCCACTTCTACTGAAGGTTCTCAAGACGAAGACCTCGGAAAGAAGCAAAGATGCAGAACGCCGAAGCTCAGTAGCTTTGGCTCAGATCAAGAAAAGAAGGAAAAGACTAGATAGACCTTATTAGTTTAAGTTGCTTATAAACAAATGTTCAAGGGCATGAATGTAATTTTACCCGGGCTGCGTATCGTGCCTATAAATAGATGAACTGTAACACCGTACTGTTCACGCTGATTTGTATTCACTCTCTCGCATCCACACCTTCAAGCAAGCCGAAGGTATCAATATAATGTTAAATCCTGTTGATATTCATACATGTTTTATGGAATACAAATATGAATGAATTAGTAAGATGCAGTTAGTGCCTTCATCTTTATGCATTCTTATTCGTATGTTAAATGATGAAGGTATGTCCTTCTTGACCTTCGTCTGACGAGCATTATGCCCATGTGGAGATAATGCTTCGGAAGACAAAGGTCCTTAATATTTAACAATTATGTTGCCTTGTTCTTGATTCACAGCATTTGAGAACATGTGACCAACATTGGCGCCCACCTCCGGTGAACTCACTTCCACGTCTGCGACGATGGCTTTGCAAGGCAACCAAGCTGTGGCACCTTTGACTACGAAGCTGGTGCTTCCAATTACAGGCGGCTCAAGTTTTGAACCAGCCAATAAGAAGCAAAAGAAGGAAGCACAGAGAAGGGTACAACATGTTGGAGTGCAAGGACCCTTCATCAAGTCCAAGTGGTCTCATATACCAATCACCTTCTCCCAAGAAGACCTTCAGCTCAAGAATTATCCTCACAATGATGCAATGGTCATATCTTGTGTCATCAAGGGGTTCTTGGTTCACAATGTCCTAGTAGACATAGGTAGTGCAGCAGACATTATCTTTGCGAAAGCTTTCAAGCAAATGCAAGAGCAGGATGACAAGATATATGATGCAACACACCCCCTCTGTGGCTTCAAAGGAAGGTAGATAGTGGCACTTGGAAAGATAACTATGCCGATCACCTTTGGCTATGTTCACAATACAAGGACAGAGCAGGTTGTCTTTCACATTGTTGATATGGAGTATCCCTACAATGCAATAGTTGGGCGAGGAACACTAAATTCCTTCGAAGCAATACTTCACCCAGCATATATGTGCACGAAGATACCATCAGACCAAGGCCCCATAGTTGTGCATGGGAGTCCAGAAGCTGCTAGAAGGGCTGAAGGAAACTGGACAGATCCGAAGGCTATCCTTAACATAGATGAAGTCGAAGCCCATCAACAATACAAGAACAAAAGAGATAAGGCTGCCTCAGCAGACCAACCGAAGCCCATGCTTCTATGCGAGGACATAACTGAGCAGAAGGTGTTGCTAGGATCACAACTGTTTGACGAATAAGAAAAAACCCTGCTAAAATTCTTATTCAACAACAAGGATGTCTTTGCCTGGTCAGCCAATGATCTCTGTGGTGTCAACAGAGACGTCATTGAGGATTCACTTAATGTAGATCCTGCTATCAGGCCAAGAAGGCAGAAGCTTCAGAAGATGTTCGAAGACAAAGCCAAAGGTGCACAAAATGAAGTCAAATGGCTTCTGAGTGCCGGAGTAATCAGAGAAGTAACATATCTAGAATGGCTGGCCAATACCGTAATGGTGAAGAAGGCTAATGGAAAATGGAGAATGTGCATTGATTTCACAGATCTTAATAAAGCATGTCCGAAGGATGAGTTTCCTTTACCAAAAATAGACTCTCTGGTTTATGCAGCAGCTACTTTAGAGCTAATGATCCTATTAGATTGTTATTCAGGCTACCATCAAATTTGGATGAACAAACAAGATGAACCGAAGACAAGCCTCATAACCCCCAGTGGAACCTATTGTTATCTTCGGATGCCTGAGGGGCTCAAGAACGCTGGAGGAAGCATTAGCAGGATGACTGCCAAAGTTCTTCACTCCCAAATTGGCAGGAATGTGCTGACATATGTTGATGATATCATAGTAAAAAGCACAAAACAAGAAAATCACATTGCTGATTTACAAGAAACATTTGCTAACTTTAGAAGAGCTGGTCTCAAGTTAAATCTAGAAAAATGTGTTTTCAAAGTGAAGAAGGGAAAATTTCTTGGTTGCCTGGTATCAACAAAGGGGATTGAAGCAAATCCAAGTATGATAGAAGCTATACTTCGGATGGAACCACCAAAGTCACGAAAGGGTGCCCAGAGGTTAACAGGAAGGCTCGCATCATTGAATAGATTTATTTCAAGATCAGCAGAGTGGAACTTGCCATTCTTCGAAGTGATGAAGTCATCCAAAGTTTTCCAATGGGGATCAACTCAGCAAAAAGCCTTCGAAGAACTAAAGCAACATTTGATAGAACTAACAACCTTAACCCCACCTTCATCAGGAACTCCATTGCTGCTATAAGTAGCTGCTTCCCACGCTGAGGTCAGTGCAGCGCTAGTGCAAGAAAAGCAGGATGGCTAGGCAAAGAAGCAAGTGCCAGTGTACTTCGTCTCTAAAGTACTTAGTCCATCAAAGAAAAATTACACAGAGTTGGAGAAGGTACTATATGCTGTACTGATGGCTTCTAGGAAGCTTCGTCATTACTTCCAAACATACCATATCATAGTACCTTCTTCACAACCCCTCAAGGATATAATGAGAAACAGATAAGCCACAGGAAGAGTTGGAAAATGGGCTGTAGAATTCAATGAATTCACTATTGATTATATTCATAGATCTTCGATCTAATCCCAAGCGTTAGCAGACTTCATTGCTGATTGGACGCCATGGGCTCAGGACGAAGAGAAAATAAATGATGCTGAAGCCTGGACAGTATTTTATGATGGGTCATGGGGAACCTTCGGCGCAGGAGCAGCTACAGCTGCCGTGTTAATTTCACCATCTAAAATCAAAACCTACTATGCAGCAAGGTTAGACTTCAATTGCACAAATAACATTGTAGAGTACGAGGTCCTTCTCTTGTGGCTTCGAAAACTTAAGGCAATGGGAATAAGAAGGGCAATACTCCAATTTGACTCATAAGTCATTTCCGATCACGTTGACAAGAGTAGTAAAGCAAGGAACTTGAAGCTAGAGAAATATTTGGACGTAGTCCGAAGGATGGAAGCCTCTTTCAAAGGCTTCTCTGTAAAAAACATCCCAAGAGAAGAAAACGAGCATGCAGATTTGTTAGCTAAGTCAGTGGCACAGGGGCTTCCGTTACCTTCGGAGGTATTTTTGAAACAATAAAAGCACCTTCAGTCGAGCTCATGGAGAGAGTAGTGCTTACAATCTCGCCAGTGCACAGCAATGATTGGAGGACTGAGATTGTATCTTTCCTCCAAGGAAATTGCCTTTTGGATGACGAAGTACAACAAAAGAATGGAAGCAAGAGCAAGACCCTATGTAATCATAGAGGGAGATTTGTACAAACAAGGAGTCTGCTCTCCATTATTAAAATGTTTGTCTAGAACCGAAGGTCAAGAACTGATGAAGGAGATACATGCAGGACTGTGTGGAGCTCACATTGGGTCTAGGCCTTTGCTGGGAAAGGTTTTCAGAAAAGAATTTTATTGGCCGAAGGCAGCTTCTGATGCAGTAGACTTGGTTCAAAAATGTGAAAACTGCCACAGATGTGCCAGAGACCAGAAACAACCTCTGTCTTTAACCCAACTAATACAGCCCACCTAGCCACTACAAAGGTGGGGCCTAGATTTGCTAGGCCCACTTCCACCAGCACAAGGTAAGTTGAAATATGTCATGGTAGCAGTAGAGTACTTCTCCAAGTGGATCGAAGCTAAGCCCCTAGCTACAATAACTTCAGCCACAGTTCAGAAGTTCTTTTGGCAAAATATTGTTTGCCGCTTAGGTGTGCCGAAGGCTATCACAATTGATAACGGAACTCAATTTGATGCCGACACATTCAAAACCTTTTGTAACCAGATTGGTACAAAAATACACTTTGCATCAGTGAGACATCCGAAGTCAAATGGATTGGTAGAAAGAGCAAATGGAATTATAATAACAGGAATAATGAAGTCAATCTTCAATCAACCCAGAGGAAAGTGGCCAGACGAATTAATATAGGTGGTGTGGAACAACAACACTGCTATTTCAAGATCAACATGTTTCACTCTATTCAAGCTTCTATTTGGTGATGAAGCAACAACACCGGAAGAAGCAAGATAGGGCTCAATAAGGACCTTGGCTTTGGCAGAAGATGGAGAGAATTGCAAAATAACAAAAGACACCATAGAAGAGATCAGGCTCCAAGCAGTAGGCCACATCAATAAGTATCAGGCTGAAACAATCAAATGGCGTGACCGAAAGGTAAAACTAAAGAACATCAGGCCAGGGCACCTAGTGCTTCGGAGGGTAGCAAATCCCGATACAGTGGGGAAGTTTCAGCTTAAGTGGGAAGGTCCCTTCTTGGTAATATCTTCGTCAAGGCCTGGTTCATACAGGTTGAAAGATTTTGATGAGAATGACATTCCAAGGTCTTGGAACACAGATGAGCTTAGGATATATTATGTGTAAACCATGTAATTTTCTTATTCTTTCCCTATGGCCCTTTTCCTTTCAAGAGAGGAGAAAGGTTTTTAATGGGGCCATAGGTTGTAATTTTCATTTTTTTTCTTATGCAGCCCTGTGCAATACAAGGGCCAAATTCCCTCACATGTAAAATGTAAAATCTGGGACTACACCATCGAGTGTAAAAAGCTATGAAAAAGCTCAAAAGTCATCCCTAAGGGGATGCAGAGCTAAGATGCCACCTAAGTAAAAGGTGTAGAAGCTCCAAAGTCGTTCCTAAGGGGATGCAGAGCTTAAATGACACCTAAGTCAAAGGTGAAGAAGCTCCAAAGTTGTTTCTAAGGGGATGCAGAGCTTAGCTTCAAAGTCGTTCCTAAGGGAATGCAGAGCTGAAATGTCATCTAAGTAAAAGGTGAAGAGACTCCAAAGTCGTTCCTAAGGGGATGCAGAGTCTGGGTGTGTATTCGTGTGAGTTTTTTTATCTTCGACATACATTTGCACACATCATATTTTGCATACATACAACCATACATTAGGCATTTGTAGGTTCATCATCATCACATAAAGTATGAAGCATTAACAGGAAAAGCAAGGATTCCTGCCTTCAATAAGAAAACGCTTCGTTTTATATGAAGGTGCTTCGTTTTAGAGGAAACTTTGTTGTATACAAAAGGTGCTTCGATGTGAACGAAAATAAGGGAAGGTGTTTTCCGCCTTCGGCTCAAAAAGCTACAAGTGTCGGTTACAAACATTTATAATAATTTGTTTGCTTTCAATGACAACTCTTTTGTCAAATAATACATTTCCTTGTACAAAGTGTTTCCAAGTGTTTCTACAGATATCAGCAAAAGGAATTCCTATGGCCCCTAATGCTTCAAAACCAGCTTTGGCTCATCGACCTTCGGCATCATCATCCTAAAAAAGGACAACAGCAAGGGTAATAAGGAACATGGTAAGGGAAAATATAAAATAAAGGCCTAATGATAGAGAGATTTTCTATACTTTTCTAAGCAGATTCTGAGCTTCGTCTCCAGCCAGCACGCGACCGCCCTTCGCCCAGATTTGAGTGATGAATCTGTTACCTATACTCCAGGCTTCGGCCGAAATATCAACCAGATCAGATGGTGACAGGCCAAAGTTTGGCCTGTTTATAGCCCCCATGTGATTGCATCCGGCCTTCATGAATGCTGCAGTTGTGCCATGAGAAGCCACCAGAGCACAGAAATCTTCGTGTCTAGTTATGACTTCGTCGAGGGCCTAAACTTCATTCTCAATATGATCGAGTCCAGAAATATCTTCGATAGAATGGGTGATTTCTTCATATGCGGCTCGGACCAAGTTGAATATCCCCTTCATTCGGTCAATGCATTGGGTGGCAAAGTCAAAGCAGTTATCCCAAAGATTTCTGACAGTTTTGCTTAATTTCGCAATCTTTTTAGCTTCTGCTTCAACTTTTGCATTCAATTCCCTGAACTCGCGGTCGAAGCGCTCTGATCTCTTATCCAAAGTTGCTCGAGCTTTGTCTAGCTCTCTGCTCAGTTTATCATTTTGAGATCATGCCTCGGTGAGTGAGCCTTCGGCTGAATGCAGCAGGCTGTCTTTTTCCTTTAAGGAATCTTCAAGTTTTTAATTTTATCTTTTAAGCCTTCAATAATGATTTCATTTTTTCTATCTTCGACATCCTGCTGCATTTTCAAGGCTTCGCTCAATAGTAGACTCTGCAAAGCAAATCAAAGTTATAATACCCAAATCACCACGAAGGTAATAATAGAAAGCTATAGATGAACCTTACTTTGAAATTAGAGTAGAACAAACTGCCGATAATGTGTTGCCACCTGTAGCAGCTAATGTCAGATTCTAGCTTCGGAAATCCAATACTCTTGGATAAGGTGCTTATAATTTTTGCCCTGGCGTGGTCGCGAATGCATCCCAAAATATCTTCGTCGACCCCACCGAAGATTATGGACCCAGGCTGGTAACCACAGGATATTACAAACCCTGATTTATCCTCTTCGGAATGTTCTTGGCCACCCGGGTGCCGAAGGTCAAAATCTTTGACTTCCGAAGAGGCATCTTCAATTCTTTTTCCCTTATCAGGCGCTGCGGCCATGTTTTCCTCGGCAACCACATCTGATATGAGTTTGTCGATTTCTGACATTGTGGTTGCGAGTTCTTCAGCTTCGGCTCCGGTGGCATCTTCAGTATCGACAGGCATCGCTGCTTTTGCCGCCGAAGCTGAGGGCGGCGTCTGCTCAATTGCTTGCATCACATTCACAATCCGCAGTTTCTTCTGCCCCCTGACCTTCTCCTCCGCAGCTGAAGTGGTTTCCTTTGATTGTAAAAGGCTAGTCAGATCTAATCTTAGTGGACTTAGCAGGGCAAATGGTATAGATTCAGTCATTACCTTCAAAATCTCCGACACTTCAGCAGCAGAGGGTGAAGGAGGACTCATAATCTTCTCTGGCACATCCTATACCTTTGTATCGGTAGAAGATATCTTGCTGCGTTTCCGCTTCTCGGGAGTCGAATCCTTCGGCTCTGGAAGAGTCTTCTATTTCTTCGAAGCTTTATGGTCCTCCTTGACAGATCCGGCAGCTTGCCTACCTAGAATACTTATAATCCTTTTCCTTTTACCCCCTCTGGCCCCTTCGTCAAGCCTGTCATAATCTGGGTATTCAAAATTCAGGGCATCCATCACCCGATTCAACCTTCGCTTCGGTCGGGTGCCAAAGGCAGCAGTCATTAACTGATCTTCTTTTATGTGTAATTTCCAAGGATTTCATTGCACATGGTTTCTATCATTTCTAACCATTCAGAACATGGTTTTTTGAATTGCTTTTCAAATTTGAAACGGTGGGGGAGTTGAACAGGTTCATATTTTTCCCTCCTTCCTTCTTCTTTGGCATCCCCCAACCGCTAGAGGTTGGAAAAGTTTTGTTTACCAGATATTCCTGCACTAAGTCCCTAGTGCTAATTTGACCGGCTACCACCCTGAATTCTACTTCGGCCAGCTGGCATGGGGAGCCAAGTTGCATATTGCACAGCAGCCTCGTCATGCCGAAGCTTAATCTCAGAGGACTCATTACCATAGTCATAAGTTTTTCTCTCTTCTTCTTATCAGCCTTCACATAGAACCATTCGCTAGTCCACCCGGTCGGCCATTTAGTGCGGTAGCCGATCACCGAGGCCTTGGTGTCCTTCCGATATGCAAAATTATAACACCCGAAGTTTTTGTGTAGACCATCGGCTCTGGCCTTCGTCTGATAGTGCAGCTCATGCGCTCGGTAGAACCCTTCGGCATTCGCACTTTTACCCTAGCTTCGGAGAGCCCATATGTAGACACTGAGCCTGACAATGGCATTCGGTGTCAGCTAATGGAGATATATTTCAAATCTTTTCAAAACTTCTACTATCATATTGTACATGGGAAACTGTAGCCCTACCCTGAAGAAGCTCCTAAACATAATAACTCCATCTTCTTTTGGCTCCGGAATCACTTCTTCGCCAGCAAAGCGAATAAGTTTACCATCATCTTCCCCACAATAGCCCAACTTTTTCATCACAACTAAGTCCTCTTCCGTTACAGACGATTTTCCGAATTCAATGTGACTAGGTTTTGATGGGCTTATAATGTTGTTGTCATCTTCACTTTCATCATCACTTCAACCTTTGGCCACAGTCTGCTCAACTTCGGCAGTAGCATCTTCTGCAGTAGCATCTTCCGACACAACCAGACCTGATCATCTCATCACTTCTAATATCGGTGCCGTTTCAGTCACTTCGGCCTCATCTCCCTCATGGGACACCCTAGCAGTGGATCTTACTCGGGCCATTTGAAGTGTTTAGACTCCTTAAGATGAAGCCAATTTCAAGTGACGAAGAGCTTATTCATAAGCGCAATCCAAAAAGCTTTGGCTTCGGTTGAAATTTTTAACAGCACAACAGTGCGATGGCAATGAATGTTGTGGTAACTTCTCACCAACCTGTCTGCTTATATAGTGCTGCAGGAGAAGATGGCGAACCGCCAAACCGTCTACACTAGCTGAACGGTGGACCGCCTAGCGCCCAGTATATTTTAATCGTTTTTCGATTACAAGCTCAGGGAAGGTGTTTTTTGGACCTTCGGCATTCTGAAGCCTTCGTATTTTTCACGGACCGAGCTTGTTACGAAAACAATCTAGCACCGCGAAGGGGCTACTATTGGGGGTCTTTTTCTCCGCTGAAGGTCCTCAAGACATAAACACCTTCGGCAAAATGCCACAAGAGGTCTGCCCCACTTCTGCCGAAGGTTCTCAAGACGAAGACCTCGGAAAGAAGCAACGATGCAGAACGTCGAAGCTCAGTAGCTTTGGCTCAGATCAAGCAAAGAAGGAAAAGACTAGATAGACCTTATTAGTTTAAGTTGCTTATAAACAAATGTTCAAGGGCATGAATGTAATTTTACCCAGGCTGCGTCCTGTGCCTATAAATGGATGAACAGTAACACCGTACTGTTCACGCTGATTTGTATTCACTCTCTCGCATCCACACCTTCGAGCAAGCTGAAGGTATCAATGTAATGTTAAATCCTGTTGATATTCATACATGTTTTATGGAATACAAATATGAATGAATTAGTAAGATGCAGTTACTGCCTTCATCTTTATGCATTCTTATTCATATGTTAAATGATGAAGGTATGTCCTTCTTGACCTTCGTTTGACGAGCATTATGCCCATGTGGAGATAATGCTTCGGAAGACGAAGGTCCTTAATCTATAACAATTGTGTTGCCTTGTTCTTGATTCACAGAATTTGAAAACAAGTGACCAACAGTATTCATGGAATATCTTGACCGATTTGTGGTTGTGTTCATCGACGACATACTAGTATACTCTCAGAATGAAGAAACACATGAAGATCACCTGAGACTAGTTCTGCAGAAGCTTTGTGACAACCAGTTGTATTCAAAATTCTCAAAGTGTGATTTTTGGCTGAAGGAAGTCGCTTTCCTAGATCATAATATCACAGATGGAGGAATCAGGGTAGACCCCGGTAAAATAAGTGAAATATTAAATTGGAAGCAACCAACAGATATGTCCAAGATCAAGTGTTTTCTTGGATTAGCAAGATACTACAGAAGATTTATTGAAGTTTTCTCCAAAATAGTGAAAACCTTACTTCAATGTTGGAGAAAGGTAAAGAGTTTAAGTGGGATGAAGCATGTCAGAAATGTTTTGACGAATTAAAGGAAAAGCTAACCACTGCACCAGTTTTGATAATGCCTGATATTCACAAAGGATTTGACGTGTATTGTGATGCATCACATTTAGGACTTGGATGTGTGTTAGTGCTGGAAGGAAAAGTAATAGCTTATGCCTCAAGGCAGTTGCAGAAGCATGAAACGAATTATCCAACGCATGATTTGGAATTAGTTGCCATAGTGCACGCTTTGAAGATTTGGAGGCACTACATGATTGGAAATAAGTGCAAAATCTTCACAGATCACAAAAGCTTGAAATACATATTCACTCAGAAAGAACTCAATCTAAGACAACTAAGATGGCTTGAGTTAATCAAAGATGATGATTTGGATATACAGTATCACCCAGGAAAAGCAACTGTAGTGGCAGATGCTTTGAGTCATAAAGACCAAGTGAACAATGTTACTACCTATTTGATGCCACAAGAATTATGTTGGGAAAACAGTTATGGAAGTGGAATCTACTTTGGAACAAGAGATTCATAAAGTACAAGAATCTAATGAGAAAATCAAGGAAATTAAGGCTCAAATTAGTTTGGGTAAAGCCTCAGATTTTACAAAGGATGAACAAGGCACAGTATGGTTTAAAAAGAGAATCTATGTACCAGAAATCGAGCACCTACGCCAACTTATTTTAAGAGAAGCTCATGATTTAGCTTATTCTATACACCCTAAAAGGACCAAGATGTACCAGGATCTAAAGAAAAAATATTGGTGGTACGGTTTGGAAAGAGATGTTGCCACTTATGTTGCACTATGTGACCTATGTCAACGAGTTAAGGCGGAACATCAAAGACCAGCAGGTTTACTACAACCTCTTAAAGTACCTGAATGGAAATGGGAAGAAATCAATATGGATTTCATAGTTGGATTACCTCGTACTCATGATGGCTATGGTTCCATATGGGTTATTGTTGATAGGTTGACTAAAGTTGCACACTTTATACCTATGAAGACAACTTACTCGGGAGCCCAGTTAGCAGAACTATACGTGTTAAGGATTGTTTGTCTGCATGGAGTACCAAAGAAGATCGTATCAGATCGAGGAACCCAATTTACCTCATGCTTTTGGAAAAGATTACACAAGTCCATGGATACTAAGCTAAATTTTAGCTCAGCTTACCATCCGCAAACAGATGGACAAATAGAAAGAAACAATCAAGTATTAGAGGATATGCTAAGAGCTTATGCTTTAAAGCATGGTATAAGTTGGGATAAAAGCTTGCCTTATGCAGAATTCTCGTATAACAATAATTACCAAGCAAATCTTAAGATGGCACCATTTGAAGCACTCTATGAACGGAAATGCAGAACACCGCTTTATTGGAATCAGACCGGAGAAGGTCAAGTATTTGGTCTAGAAATTCACCAAGAAGCAGAGAAGCAAGTGCAAATTGTCAGAGAAAATTTGAAAACAACACAGTTGAGGCAGAAAAGCTATGCTGACAATAGAAGAAGATAATTGATCTTTGAAATTAGAGACTTTGTATATCTTAAGGTTTCACCAATGAGAGGAATGAGAAGATTTAAAGTTAAAGGCAAATTATCTCCTCGCTATATCGACCCATTCAAAATTTTGGAAAGAAAAGGTGAAGTAGCGTATCAGTTGGAGCTACCTGATAGTTTATCAGACGTGCATGACGTATTTCATGTCTCACAACTTAAGAAATGCTTAAGAGTACCGGAGGAACAATTACTTATGAAAGAACTCAACGTTAATGAGGATTTAACTTATTTGGAGTATCATGTCAAAATTCTAGAAACATCTCGCAGAATTATCCAGAGTAAAGTTATCAACATGTGCAAAGTTCAGTGGAGTCATCATTCGAAAGATGAGGCCACTTGGGAAAGAGAAGGTGAACTTAGAGCACAATTCCCCTAGCTATTTTCAGAAGTTTCTTAATCTCGAGGACGAGATTTTTTAAGGGGGTAGGTTTGTAACACCTCAAAAACATCAACTAAAAATATTGCATTTAAATTGTAGCAGTGGGTGTAGTAAAGAATTTTTAAAATCAAGTGTTTGATCTTATTTACCTTTAGAAGAATTTTTGCTTGCTCATAATTGTTTGATGTTTGTTTTTATAAAATTTCTTTTATGAGAACCCAATTAATTAATATGAGAACTTTGGTAAAAAAATAAATTCTTTAATGATGAATATTGTTGGTATAATTATTATGAATTTTTAGAGATAATTAAAAATATATTTATTTATATTTTTAGGAAATAAAGATAAAAGAAAAAGAAAAAAGGGAAACCCAGAGCCGCCCGTCGTGCCCCCTCACCTCCCCTGCACCTCTAACGGCTGCACCCCTTCCTTTTCCTCTCCCCACTCATTTCTCCCATCAATGGAGCTGCCACCTCTTCCTCTACACCATTCACTCTCCCCTTCGGTAACTCCCGCCATCTATGGAGTTATGTAGCCACTGCAACCCTTCCCCTCCCCGGTGCCCTCTCACCTCCCTCCTCTTCTCTATAAAAGGCAGACAAGCCCATCTCTCCCTCGCGAAACCGACCGCAGGAGCTCGTCGTGCGCGGCCGCGCCGTGCTCACGTCGTGCTGAGCCCTCGCCCAAACCCCTGCCACCCTCGGCCGCGTTCGCCCAAACCCCGACGCCCTCGGTCACGCTCACCCGAGCCCCTATTGCTCCGGTCGAGCCTTTGCCGTCTCGGTCGTGCCATTCCGTTCATGCCCCAGCCGAGCCCCTGTTGTTCACGTCCCGGCCGAGCCCTGCCGTTCGCGCCCCGGCCGAGCCCCTGCTGTTTGCAGCTCGACCGAGCCCCGCCATTCCATGTCCATGCTGATCCCCTGCTGTCCCGGTCGCGCCCCACGTCATTGTCGTCTGTCATCGCAAGGTTAAAACAACCCAGATATTTTATTGATTTTTGAAATCACGTTTGAGTTAGTTTATGAATTTTGTAATTATTGTTGTAATATTAGAATGTTGTGATTTGGAATTCATGTGTATGCGAATTATTGGGTAGATATATATGCGTGAATTGTTATTAATCATGTATTTTGTTGACAATGATTTTAGAATATTGGAGTAGAAAGAAGTATAGCAAAATTTGATAGACATGTGTTAGTAGTAAAAATACTAGATATATGATTTCATAATTCTGTTTACGATGAATTTTAGAGTTCACCTAGAAGTTTTAATCAAAGGTTTATTAAGGCTCACTAAATAAATAATGGAAACTCCTTAACACGGAATTAGTAAGTGGTGTAGAATTCATCATAATGCAAGTATTGTAGGTTAATCGGTGGTCTAATTTATTATTAAATGTTTTGACCTCTGATTATTATAATAATGTTTTCTTTTAGAAAGAATGGATAAAACTAAAAGAATATCATTATTCATAATAGAAATAATTAGATGGTAATTTATTTCTATATAATTGGTTAAGTCATCACATCTAAGCTAAGTTAGGTAAAATACTTTCGTAGTCGCATGTCCATATAAGTTTCACCAGTGACAATCCAAAGTAGGATTTCAATGGATTAATAAAACAAAAATGAATTAGGTTTTATTTGAGGCACTATTGATAAGTATAGTTTGTGTGGTATATGATTGCTCATGTTATGGTGAATGTTACCCATGTGATGGTGTATGTTTATTTATTTGGTGTATGTTTGCTTTTTCCATGTACGATATGTGAATCGATATTAGAAGTTGACTGTGTGGTAGACGAACCAAACACGTTCGAAGACAACCCGCAGGACACGTTCGAGCAAGGCAAGTGGATTCTCCCTCTGCATTTCTGTTTGTACCCAAGTAATGCATATAATAATGCTTACTTTTTGGATATTTGCATAATTTGATGAGATTTGCCTAAATAGGATTTTCTAGAAATACCAACTGTGGTAGAACCTCCCAAGTTATCGGGCCCACATGCACCTATCCTTGTCTCAAAGACCTGCATGTGTACCAGATAACTTAACAGGATCTGTCCGAGTGCCCCATGGACCTCGGATAAACTACTTACAACCATAACCGCTGGATTAAGTAAACACAAATCACACACCAACAATTTGCAGCGGAAATCTTATTACCAAATTTTACAAGTTACAAAAATTTTACTTTGCACATGATCGGAAGTGATTACAAAAGTGATTCAAATAAATAACTTTGAACTGTTATAAATTATTTGTAGTTTTGAAATATATGCTAGCTCAAGTGACCATCCTCAGTAACAAGTATAGAAGAGTTACTTAGACTTATAAGAAGGCCGAGCCCACCGACACTTAACACCATCATCAGCAGCACAAAACTATAACCTGAAAAACAACAGGGAATAAAACCCTGAGTATGGAATTACTCAGCAAGACTTACCCAACTAAAGAAAAAGACTCTCAAGGATATGCTGGATTCGAGAATCAAGGAAAGGCTTTTAGCAAGAATCAACATTAATAGTTTGCAGAAAGCTTACTAAAATGAGTTCTTACTTTCAACATTTTAATGCCAGGTTAAGTATTAATAGACCTTGTTTGCATCTAGTCTAATTTCATCATCACATTAATCCATACAACACGATTTTTGCTCATTATGATTCCATCCATGACTTAGATTGCAAGTCATTGACCAAGTCTTCATATCCGAGAAGTAACGACGATCCTAAATCAATTAATACCCAGCTGGGGATCTCCAATCACACGACATATGTAGCACTTAACCCTTGCATATGTCAACTCGCCACCGGGGTTCTTAAGACCATATCAGGTTCACGCCAACCGAGAGCACAGATACACCATCGTCTAGCCTCTTGCCACTGAGGGTACACGCTACTCTCGTCATCTCTCCACTCTCATTGTGTGTTATCTTATTCTGGTATTAATCTGCCCGAGGCAAAGCTTACCCATGACGAGGCATGTGACCAGTTAAAAGGTCCTCGGTCAGCAGGCCTACATTCAGTATAATCCTTAATCAACCTGGGTAGAACATCACCTGTCCCGATTTAAGTACTTCCATCCTTAGGATTGTTTGTGTTCCTTAGGACGAAAAGAGCATTATAGGGAACTTTGCAGTAAGATCCCACCACGCTCTCAATGAAAATATTCTTGCAGGTAGAAGCCACCTTTCCTCAGGATAACCCCTGAGCTAGGCCTTATTATGAAAGACAACTTCTATCCACAAGATCTAAGCATAGTTAAGCATTTTTGTAAATCATATTTGGATACTTCATCAGAAGTATCTATAAAGGTATGGATATCAAGGTAGGCAATGCATCAAAGGGTTTCCAAGCAACTCCTATAAACCTAATGCACATTTCACTAGACTTAAAGTGTACAAAAATTATTTAAAAACATAAGGAAGGGGTTGCATGCACCGGGGCTTGCTTGGAATAAACACTACGTTTGTGTTTGTTAGACGACGTCTGCTTGACGAGTATCCCTCAGCCAAGCACTTGCTTGATTTAACCATCTTCAGGTTGATCCGACTGACGACGTCGTCCTGCAGAGATGTCCAATCTCTGCATTATCCTGGGGTCGACTTGGGTCGCCTTCCGCGTCACGCGATTAATTATCGTACCTAAATGAGATGCATTATGCACATGAATGCATAAAGACTAGAACGATAATAAACAATGCTATAGGGTAGAGAATTAAACACTTAACGGAGAGGCACAATACATCACTCATACGAGAACACTGGTTATCGACATACGACTAAGCGTAATAATTGCACTTCTCTAGATTAACCGAATCTAACGCAAACATCACGAAACAACAAACTATACACATTTAACACGATTAGCCTAACCACAACTTATCATCTAATTAATTAGATTCTAAACTCAGTGGTCTAAGGAATTTAAACCTAGAACAAGAATAAAAGCACATCACTTTTTAGACCACGCGACTGGATTAAATTACATACCACTCTAAGCTATCATATATAGCCTACCATTAATTTTATCAAATAATTATAATTCGTCATAAGTAATACTAATAATTTTATTGTTTAGACATTTTAAAATACTAAATTTAAACTTCATTGACTAATTTACCGTACGTCACATAATTAACATCTCAAACCTACCTAACGCGACTACTCCAAAATCGTGAAAATGATCACATCGCATTCATCAAACTAATTCAATAATTAAGCTAACGGAAATATGAATCGGCTTACCATACTAAATCAAACTTGCAACCATGAAATCGACGACGCCTTTCAGCTCAGCATTTCACCGAAAATAGGGTGAGTGTGGTGTCGAATCGCGCTTCTTCTTCATCCACGTCGAGAATTCTCCAACCATGTACTGATTTAATTTCTTCTGCGCCTAATCTTCTCGAATCTTAGCGTAGACAAGGATGATGATCGATGACTTGTTCGAGCTTTTTGTTGAGCACATGGTGAACATCATGCTGCCAGCTTCGTTTTCACCCAGCACGAACACAAGGCACGGACGATGCACCAGTACGATTGTCGTGGACTAGCAGCACCACAACAGCAGGCGAGCTGCGAAGCGAAATTAACGGTGGGGCAAGATCGGCCACCGGTTTTCACATTCCACCAAGTAGGTAGCACGCGAGCAACCGGAAGGGCGCGATGAAGCTGAAACAGGAACCAGGGGCGTGCGTGCAGGAACAACTTCGACAGGACACGGATCAAGGAGTTTGCTTGGGAGTCGAGCAGGGGATGATGGGTTCGACGACTCGACGGTAAACGCGAACATGCCGAAACCCGATGGATGAGGAGCGAGCGCACACGGGGCGAGCAGCATAGATGGGTCGGGCTAGGACCAGAGGATGACGACAAACTTTACCGATGAAGTCCGACAAATGCCATGGCGGTTTGGAGATCGGATCTAACAACTGTGTTGTACCATGGCGAATAGAAAATTGACAACCGGCCAAGATGCGATTGGCGAGTTGAGCGACTCTGACGATTTGACGGCGACCGCGACAGCGGGCAGGGTGAGGACTCGGCGAGGGAACTCGACGGCGGCGACTTGGGCGAGCGCAGCAGGGAACGATGTCCCGCCTGGCCGAGCTGAAGGAAGCGCGGACCAGAGGGAGTGCCGCGGCGCGGAGACTGGGCAAGCACCAGAGAAAGGCAGCCGCGGCGCTGGGAGTTCCGGCCATGGGAAGTCAGGGGCGAGCGCTAGGCGAGTGCAGGGAGCAGCGCGCGCGGTTGAACTGGAGCTGAGCACCAGCAGGGACCTGCGCGCCCGACAAGCAGAGCAGGAGGGGCGTGGCTGCGCGCAAGCGAACAGAGGGAGGGGCAGAGGAGCACGACGCGCGGCCAAGTGAGGCAAGCCCGCAGAAAAATCTCGGCGCCGAGAGCTTGGAGCAGGGCGAGCGCCATGGGAGCTGGGAGAAAGCCGACTACGCGCGGCTCAGGAAGAAGCAGGGGCACGTAGAGGAGAAGCCGAGGAGGAGCGCCGGCGAGCTCAGGAACTAGGGAGGGTGAGCAGGGAGCTCCGCCTGGCGCTGGTCAAAGATGACGACCAGAGAGAGATGACGGGCATCAGAGAAGCCAGCGCGTGTAGATGAGCGTGAGAGAGTAGCAAACAGAGGGCGGCGGTGACCAAATATCAGGGAGCAGTGTGGTGTCTGAGAAAAAAATCCAACGTAGAAAGATCAATAAGCGGTGGCAGGAGATAACTCCAGGAAAGTAAGCACCGTGTAGGAGGAAAAATCAACGCCGTGCATGGAAAAAATCAAGGGAAATTTGGATCCATACCATTAAAAGATCACCACTTTGGATCCATACCATTACTATCTCACTTACATGTGGGTCCACATGAGTCAATGACATGTGGGGTCCATGGTATATATCTAAAGTTTGGATCTTTTAATGGTATAGATCCAATTGTTCCAAAAATCAAAGACCTCTAAGCGGCGGCATATAAGGCCAATGGGAGAAAAATTAGAGAGAGAAATTCTTCCTTTTTTAAGATAAATAAACATGAATTCTGGTATTTGGGTTTAAAAAGGCAGTATAGGATGGAACCAAAACAATATGGGACACAATATTTAGATAAGATTTGATGATTACTTCGGAGTCAGATGAACTTGTACTCATTATTTATATTTGAAGATCTATATCGAGGCAAGGAACACAAGAACCGAATCAAACGAGATCGGCTTAGATATTTCAAACTATATCAAATCTAGTTAAAACAGATAAACCTCATCTGCTTTCGTCCCGAATATTAGATTTATCTGTCTTGGTCAATTTTCTAGAGAAGCAATCCAATCAATTGCTCTACGCATGATTTTTTTTCCAGTTCTGAATTTAGGATTTGAAATATATACAAAGGAGTTGGACTAAAAAGAGATTTGATCTTGTTAAAACCAAATGAATATGGAACGAGATTACATAATAGTTAATTCAGTCCCGATTAGTTTTGTTCAAATAACCTATTGAGTCTGGTCTAATCAATCTATTTGGGCAAAATCACCAAACTGGTTTAAGTTTCTAGATTCGTGTCTGCTCAGTCGATAAATTTTTAAATGACCACAATACTAGCTAATTCTCGAAACAATTATGTTCTGGGTTTTGTGAACACTTTAAGAGGAGCCCAAATAGATAAAGATAAAAACGACGTCGAACTCGCGACAGACGAAAAAGATTAAGACAGAGACTATTATTATCCCATGCTTAATCCAACTCGTTGTTTACGCACAGTAACACCTAGGGTGTTACAACCCTCCCCCTTAAAAGAATCTCGTCCTGAGATTCAGAGCGAAAAACTTTTAAGAGTATAGAATAATGTAACCCTATCCATATCAGCGATAATCATAAGACATTTCCAAATAAAGGCGAGTGTCTCAGAATGTGGTTTCTCTAGTGGACATATCATGTATCGCCTTAAGCTAATTCTATAGATGTCCACCAATAGAGACGAGGACTGCCAGAAGAACACATAAGGTTCCATGTTTGCAGTTTGCTTTTTCTGATGACACTGTACTATTTGAGTCTATTGAGCGAGTAGTAAATATACGACTTTACCCAAACAGAACCAGATGCAACCTCTTAGGTAAAACACACAGAAGGAGGTTTACCAACAAGTGGCCATTGGAATTTCATAGCACACGAGACGGGTGTGAATGTCGAATAACATCATAGTTAACTCGTGACCAGCCAGAAAATCGAAGTCCAAGAAAATGATAGAGACTCGAACAATCACCAGCGAAGGGATCTGTAGATGTGGACTTTGCAACCAATCCATTTTATCGAGCACTAATCATGGCTCGACTTGATCACACATGCTGGAAAAGCACACGTGAGGCGATCGAGGCATGACTAGAGTGATGATTAGGTGGTTACTGGCTGACTTAATCTCGATTCTTATAAACACTTCCTTACGAGGGGTTGTACAAAAGTGAGTTTAGACAACAAAACAAAACGATCTCTAAACTTAACCTTTGCTCACAAAGCAGTTACAAGTTAGTAAAACCAACTTGTTGAACTACTTTTGACATTGAGCAAATCCTCTCAGTACCATCAGCAAGCAAGGGTTGAGAGTTCACTTTTGCTAACAGGAGATCAGGCACTTAGGTAGAAATCCATTTGGTCCGGTTGTTCATCTGTTTCTTCATGCGAGATGAACTGACTTGGTGAGGGAATACCTGGATTAAATAAAAGAGCGAATGAACAAACTCATGCATCTCAGCAGCAGGGAAAGTCAATCTCTATTTTGAGAGCTGATTAGCTGTCTCTCAACACTAAAAAGCTTCAAGGCTTCACCTTTACACAAAGGATGCAAAGGGAACGTGTATGTGTGAAGTCACCATCAAAGTCAAGGAAAAGAGACCATACATAAAAGGGGTATACCCTTTTGATCCAATAGAGATGATAGATGTTGCTTGATCACTTGACAAACAACATAGAAATTGTTTCAAGGAAAGATCTACGGAAGATAATATATTAGTGTAGTTCCACAATGGATCATGACCAGAGACCTCGATACCAGCATGCGCCAAGCAGCATAACCTTGTGTGTACAGTCACAAGGGGCTTTCAGTTTCGCAGCGGCACCATAAGTCATTAATCGTGACACCATTACCGAACAGCACCAATAATGGATCTCACATGGTAAAAATAGATTGTGCCAAGATAACACATTGATATAGTCTCATAATGGATCACAACAACTAACCGTGATACCAGCGCGTGCCGAGTAGCGTAACCATGTGTGTACATTCACAGGAGGCCCTTGATTTCGTCACGGCACCATCGGTTTTAGTCATAACACCATTACCAGACGTAACCAATAAGAAATCTCGTGCCACACCAATGGATTGAACAAGGGTAACAATATACAAAGAGATACTCTACCCGTAAGAATGGTTACAAGTAGAGAGTCAAATAGATTATGGCCCAAGAAAATGAACAAGACATGTCCATAACCTAAACTTGATAAAAGGAGTACGATGGGAGACTGTTAATTCAGCCCCAAGCATATTTCTATGCCCATCGCAGAGATTACAAGGCCAAGGATTAAGTTGATATGCCTTCGATAGATATGGGAAAACCAAAGGCATCAAATTCAAGAAAGTGATCGAACATGTCTTTCCTAGGTTAGGTTGATAAAGTAACATGGCGGTCCTTAAAAACAGGCAAACTGGATAAGGTACATCAGCTTGCACCAACCGAACAAGGACATGGTTTAGGATGGAGACATGACTCGAGATTTTTTTTAAGCCCGGGTACACTTTAGGTCCAGCAAAGAAATTATCTAAGCATTTATTTTTATGTGTTTGGTCATGGAGGGATAACAGAAAATTCAAACTTGGGTCATGGTTCACTAAATAAGAATAGGGCCTAGTTTTTTTGGTTTAAGCAAACAAACTACCAACCTTCTATCGGCAGATCAAGTACAAGAGCAAACACATATAACACCTAAATATATTACCTAAAGAACGAAGGATAGTTATTTTATCGAAGTTCACAATACAACATTACACCAAATTATCTACAATCACTGGTTACTGGAATAAAGATGAGAGAAGCATCTTGGGTGTATAGGTGACAAACATAATGCAACAATCAGGATGCATGCTCGTCTTATCCGTCCTCACTGATTTTTGCCAACATCATGTGGCAATAATATGTTCTATATCGGTGGCATACTTATGACTCTCTCGGTATTTTGCTAGTCGTTAGCTACACATAAGGTTTTAGGGTTAGTGTACCTACAGAAAATTCCATCATAGCCCATTTTCCCATGATGCAATTCACACATGACAGTTTATCATAGTTTATACTCCATATATTGCTATATGGAGGCCAGCTCATCATTAAGCGCCGAGCCACGCATAGGCGCCGTTGCCACACTTTAACTATAGGGCAACTCATTATGGTAACTCACCTTCTTACCTGAGCGTAGGTGCGTCATTACAAGTACATTACACTTCTCAGTATTCCCATGTCTGTATACCCATACACATCCATGGGGTACTGAATTCCTGGAAAAGTAAATCTCCACATCGCAGCCTTCATATATACATATGTGGAACATGTATATAATCAAGCGCTTTTTATACTCTTCCCTAGACAGACGTTTGTTCGGTCATGCTCTCACATCTCACCTTACCTTGAGCATCGATCAAAACTGAATGGCCTCAAAAATAACAATACACATGTATGCAATACCCCCGGTTGTGGGTTAGTGGTTTTGAACTAAGCCACCTGATAGTCCTTAATTTAGGGCTTAGCAGAGGATGTCGCTAGCATTATAGTTTTTCAAAGCTATTTTTCAAAACCAAACAATGTGTTTAGTTGAAAATAGGTTTTTCAAAACCAAAACTTTTGTTTTGAAAATACGTATGTGACCGTATATACTTAATCCTGCTCCGATACCAGCTGTGGCAGAACCTCACAAGTTATCGGGCCCACATGCACTTATCCTTATCTCAAAGACCTCAGATGGCTATGCATGTGTACCAGATAACTTAACAGGATCTGTCCGAGTGCCCCATGGACCTCAGATAAACCACTTACAACCAGAACCGCGAGATTAAGTAAACACAAATCACACACCAACCGTTTGCAGCGGAAATCTTATTACCAAATTTTACAAGTAACAAAAATTTTACTTTGCACATGATCGGAAGTGATTACAAAAGTGATTCAAAGAAACAACTTTGAACTGTTATAAATTATTTGTAGTTTTGAAATATATGCTAGCTCAAGTGACCATCCTCAGTAAGAAGTATAGAAGAGTTACTTAGACTTATAAGAAGGTCGAGCCCACCGACACTTAACACCATCATCAGCAGCACAAAACTATAACCTAAAAAACAACAGGGAATAAAACCCTGAGTATGGAATTACTCAGCAAGACTTACCCGACTAAAGAAAAAGACTCTCAAGGATATGCTGGATTCGAGAATCAAGGAAAGGCTTTTAGCAAGAATCAACATTAATAGTTTGCAGAAAGCTTACTAAAATGAGTCCTTACTTTCAACATTTTAACGCCAGGTTAAGTATTAATAGACCTTGTTTGCATCTAGTCTAATTTCATCATCACATTAATCCATACAACACGATTTTTGCTCATTATGATTCCATCCATGACTTAGATTGCAAGTCAGTGACCAAGTCTTCATATCCGAGAAGTAATGGCGATCCTGAATCAATTAATACCCAGCTGGGGATCTCCAATCACACGACATATGTAGCACTTAACCCATGCATATGTCAACTCGCCACCGGAGTTCTTAAGACCAGATCAGGTTCACGCCAACCGAGAGCACAGATACACCACCGTCCAACCTCTTGCCACAGAGGGTACACACTACTCTCGCCATCTCTCCACTCCCATTGCGTGTTATCTTATTCTGGTATTAGTCTGCCTGAGGCAAAGCTTACCCATGATGAGGCATGTGACTAGTTAAAAGGTCCTCAGTCAGCAGGCCTACATTCAGTATAATCCTTAATCAACCTGGGTAGAACATCACCTGTTCCTAGCCCAAGTCCCGATTTAAGTACTTCCATCCTTAGGATTGTTTGTGTTCCTTAGGACAAAAAGAGCATTATAGGGAACTTTGGAGTAAGATCCCACCACGCTCTCAATGAAAATATTCTTGCAGGTAGAAGCCACCTTTCCTCAAGATAACCCCTGAGCTAGGCCTTATTGCGAAAGACAACTTATATCCACAAGATCTAAGCAGAGCTAAGCATTTTTGTAAATCATATTTTGATACTTCATCGGAAGTATCTATAAAGGTATGGATATCAAGGTAGGCAATGCATCAAAGGGTTTCCAAGCAACTCCTATAAACCTAATGCACATTTCATTAGACTTAAAGTGTGCAAAAATTATTTAAAAACACAAGGAAGGGGTTGCATGCACCGGGGCTTGCCTAGAATAAACACTGCGTTAGTGTTTATTAGACGACGTCTGCTTGACGAGTATCCCTCGGCCGAGCACTTGCTTGATTTAACCATCTTCAGGTTGGTCCAACAGACGATGTCATCCTCTGGAGATGTCCAATCTCTGCATTATCCTGGGGTCGACTTGGGTCGCCTTCCGCGTCATGCGATTAATTATCGTACCTAAATGAGATGCATTATGCACATGAATGCATAAGGACTAGAATGATAATAAACAATGCTATAGGGTAGAGAATTAAACACTTAACGGAGAGGCACAATACATCACTCATACGAGAACACTGGTTATCGACATATGACTAAGCATAATAATTGCACTTCTCTAGATTAACCGAATCTAACGCAAATATCACGAAACAACAAACTATACACATTTAACACGATTAGCCTAAACACAACTTATCAGCTAATTAATTAGATTCTAAACTCAGTGGTCTAAGGAATTTAAATCTAGAACAAGAATAAAAGCACATCACTTTTTAGACCACGCGACTGGATTAAATTACATACCACTCTAAGCTATCATATATAGCCTACCATTAATTTTATCAAACAATTATAATTCGTCATAAGTAATACTAATAATTTTATTGTTTAGACATTTTAAAATACTAAATTTAAACTTCATTGACTAATTTACCGTATGTCACATAATTAACATCTCAAACCTACCTAACGCGACTACTCCAAAATCGTGAAAATAATCACATCGCATTTATCGAACTAGTTTAATAATTAAGCGGAAATATGAATCGGCTTACCATACTAAATCAAACTTGCAACCATGAAATCGACGACGCCTTTCAGCTCAGCATTTCACCGAAAATAGGGTGAGTGCTGTGTCGAATCGCGCTTCTTCTTCATCCACGTCGAGAATTCTCCGACCGCGTACTGATTTATTTTCTTCTGTGCCTAATCTTCTCGGATCTTGGCGTAGACAAGGATGATGATCGATGACTTGTTCGAGCTTTTTGTTGAGCACATGGTGAACATCACGCTGCCAGCTTCGTTTTCACCCAGCACGAACACAAGGCACGAACGATGCACCGGTATGATTGTCGTGGACTAGTAGCACCACAACAGGAGGTGAGCTGCAAAGCGAAATTAACGGTGGGGCAAGATCGGCCACCGGTTTTCACATTCCACCAAGTAGGTAGCACGCGAGCAACCGGAAGGGCGCAATGAAGCTAAAACAGGAACCAGGGGCATGCGTGCAGGAACAACCTCGACAGGTCACGAATCAAGGAGTTTGCTTGGGAGTCGAGCAGGGGATGACGGGTTTGACGAATCGACGGTAAACGCGAACACGCTGAAACCCGATGATGAGGAGCGAGCGCACACGGGGCGAGCAGCATGGATGGGTCGGGCTGGGACCAGAGGACGACGACAAACTTTACCGACGAAGTACGGCAAACGCCATGGTGGTTTGGAGATCGGATCTAACAGCTGTGTTGTACCATGGTGAATAGAAAATTGACAACTGGCCAAGATGTGATTGGCGAGTTGAGCGACTCCGATGATTTGACGGCGACCGTGACAGCAGGCAGGGTGAGGAATCGGCGAGGGAACTCGACGGCGGCGACCTGGGCGAGCGCAGCAGGGAACGATGTCCGGCTTGGCCGAGCTGATGGAAGCGCAGACCAAAGGGAGTGCCGCGGCGCGGAGACTGGGTGAGCTGGAGTGTCGCGATGGGGCTTAAGGCTGGCCCGACGGCAAGCTGGCCGAGCACCAGAGAAAGGCAGCCACGGCACTGGGAGTTTCGGCCATGGGAAGTCAGGGGTGAGCGCCAGGTGAGTGCAGGGAGCAGCGCGCGCGGTTGAACTAGAGCTGAGCACCAGCAGGGACCTGCGCGCCTGCAAGCAGAGCAGGAGGGGCGTGGCTGCGCGCAAGCGAACAGAGGGAGGGGCAGAGGAGCACGGCGTGCGGCCAAGTGAGGCAAGCCCGCAGAAAAATCCCGGCGCCGAGAGCTTGGACCAGGGCGAGCGCCATGGGAGCTGGGAGAAAGACGACTACGCGCGGCTCGGGAAGAAGGAGAGGCGCACAGAGGAGAAGCCGGGGAGGAGCGCCGGCGAGCTCGGGAACTAGAGAGGGCGAGCAGGGAGCTCCGCCGAGCGCTGGTCAAAGACGACGGCTAGAGAGAGACGACGGGCATCAGAGAAGCCAGCGCGTGCAGATGAGCGTGAGAGAGTAGCAAACAGAGGGCGGCGATGACCAAATATCAGGGAGTAGTGTGGTGTCTGAGGGGGTGTTTGGTTGCCCCTGCTAAAGTTTAGCCCGGGTCACATCAAGCGTTTGACTTTCAAATAGGAGTATGAAATATAGACCCAACCAACTGGACTAGATTCGTCTCGTCTTTTAATCTTCGGCTGACAAATTTGTTTTATAATCCGACTACATTTAATACCCGAAACGGAGGTTCAAACATTCGATTGGACAGGGGCTAAACTTTAGTTTGGGGTAACCAAACGGGGCCTGAGAAAAAATCCAACGTAGAAAGATCCATAAGCGGTGGCAGGAGATAACTCCAGGAAAGTAAGCACTGTGTAGGAGAAAAAATCAACGCCGTGCATGGAAAAAAATCAAAGACCTCTAAGCGGCGGCATATAAGGCCAATGGGAGAAAAATCAGAGAGAGAAATTCTTCCTTTTTTAAGATAAATAAACATGAATTCTAGTATTTGGGTTTAAAAAGGCAGTATAGGATGGAACCAAAGCAATATAGGACACAATATTTAGATAAGATTTGATGATTACTTCGGAGTTAGATGAACTTGTACTCGTTATTTATATTTGAAGATCTATATCGAGGCAAGGAACACACGAACCGAACCAAACGAGATCATCTTAGATATTTCAAACTATGTCAAATCTAGTTAAAACAGATAAACATCATCTGCTTTCGTCCCAAATATTAGATTTATCTGTCTTGGTCAATTTGCTAGAGAAGCAATCCAATCAATTGCTCTATGCATGATTTTTTTTCCAGTTCTGAATTTAGGATTTGAAATATATAGAAAGGAGTTGGACTAAAAAGAGATTTGATCTCGTTAAAACCAAATGAATATGGAACGAGATTACATAATAGTTAATTCAGTCCTGATTAGTTTTGTTCAAATAACCTATTGAGTCTGGTCTAATAAATCTATTTAGGCAAAATCACCAAACTGGTTTAAGTTTCTAGATTCGTGTTCGCTCGGTCGATAAATTTTTAAACGACCACAATACTAGCTAATTCTCGAGACAATTATGTTTTGGGTTTTGTGAACACTTTAAGAGGAGCCCAAATAGATAAAGATAAAAACGACGTCGAACTCACGATAGACAAAATAGATTAAGACAGAGACTATTATTATCCCATGCTTAATCCATACTCGCTGTTTACGCATAGTAACACCTAGGGTGTTACACCAACTCTATTCCTTGATTACCCTAGGATAAATACTATGCCTAGTAATTTGTGCTACTGCTCAACTTGATAATTATGATGTCACTCTTTAATGATACTATTGTTCCGGAAATGAAGTTTGTATTATGATGTTAACCCGATGGTTAAACAAGATCATTTTGTGTTAAATGGAACATGGAGTGATCACCTAGGATAACAGTGTAACCATGAGTGCTATAATGGCTCTGGCTTTGGTAAATAGCTTTATAGACTTAGTGCTTAGCAACCCTACCTAAAAGATGGGCAAGAGGGTGCGGCAGTGGTTTGGTGGCAGCTCATGTTAACATGGGGTGGTAGTCTAGGCTAAGTTACCTCGCCCAGAGGGCCATCAATACTGACGTGGAAACCTTAGCGGGTGGCTTTGTACTAAGGATATTTTGTGAAAGCCTCATAATGGATCCCAAGCCATTCACCTCGGTAGTGTTTACGGGTCCGTACAACCCAGGCTAGATGGGATACATGGCTTGTGGGTAAAGTTGTACCACCTCTACAGAGTATAAAACTGATATGTCAGCTGTGCTCACGGCTAAGAGTAACCTGGACCCTCACATGACAATTGAACTTAAAGATGGAAAATAAATCATAATCTGATGATTCATAAATGGTTTGCTTAAGTGGTTTCACTTAAGTGTTTTTGAGATATAATCATGTACTTATGTTTAATTGGGAATTTTAGGATACACTTACAATTAGTAAGTCAGGCGTTGTTAATAAAATATTAACCAACTAAAATGCTTACCATTTCATAACCTACCTTGTTAAATATGCATTACTCCTTCCACTTGCTGAGCCCCGACCATAAGTGAGCTCACCCCTTGCTAATATTTTGATCAGCGGGTGATGAAGACTTTACCGAAGATGTTGATGAGTACTAAGTCTAACGATGCGCCAGTCATCTTCCTGTGGAAGATCGCCCATGTTATATCCACTGTACTTTGATGATGATACTATTTAAGACACTTATGTCTGGATGATGTAATAAAGTTACTATACTCTCTTTACGCCTTTATTGCATTGTCTTTTGATATATTACACTTGTGACGTCAACATATGTGTGGAAAATAGATCCTAGCACACATATGCTATGCATTCGGTTTTGCCCCCAAAACCGGTTGTGACAAAATACCGGAGTCATCCACGAGAGTTTGCATCTCTACCTTGCCCTTTACATTCCACATTTATATTAAGTATTTAAGTTTCAATCTTGTCTTTCTGGTTAGATTATTTAGGATTGAAACTTAGGCCTTGCGGTAGAGATAGCAACACTTAGAAAAAAACCTAGTTTGCATATTCTAGATTATTTATTTGCATAAGTTTTTCTCTAGGGATTCAATTGTGGCCTAGTATAGAGAAAGTTTTTAAAAGTCCTAATTCACCCCCTCTTAGGCATCACCGTTTCCTTCACTTCTCCATAGTATGTTGCTTGTGTTGGTTAGCCAGTTCCCAGTCCTTGATGCATGAGAGCACCTCCACCATGTTCATTGTCAACCATCGTCGCCGCTCCTCGCGCACCCTGCTAGCTAGACTGAAAGTGGATTCTAAAGATATAGTAGAGACAGAGAAAATCATAATATCTCTAGCAAGTATAGAAAGAATTGGATAAAGAATTGGATAAGTCTGATTATGGCGTTGCCACTAGTTAAGTATGTTAAAATCTGGACCAAACTTACTTTAAATGTCACTATCTAGGTAACAAGTGAGCTCAGATAGAGAAGATGAACTACCAAATGTACCTGCGAGAGTATACTACCAGTACAAGTACCAAGTACTGTAAGTTTCATCATCATATATCATCCCAAGCCTCTATGGTCTTATCTGAACTAGCACTTGGCATTGGTTGAGTACTTACACAAACTCCACCAAATTTGGTTTCATAAATTTGAAACATCTTAGTTTGGTACGAATAGATGATGGGAATCTACTATAATTTGTAGCATTTACAGTAGATAACCTCTGAAGAACTTTATGAAACCCTCTAATCTTAGCTCTAGGATCAAGAATGAAAGCAAATGCATAGAGAATGGGTATTTCTCTCCAATATTTCAGAAACTTTGATTTCATAGGAACAACTGCATCTCCTAACATTTCATGGTTCTATTATGCATTAAGATACCTAGCAATTTTCAGAATATGATGCAACATCAAGGGTGATGTAGAGTAATAAACACCAGACAACGTCACAAATAAATCATAGAATAACTAAAGAAAAGATAACAACTTTTCTGCAATAGACCAGTGATTATCACTTAGTAAAAATGACCATCTGAAAGAAAAATGTGCCTTTGGGCCATTTCTATAATGTTTTGGTGATTAAGTGCCCAACACATATTCTCTAAGTTCTAAATGTGCCAAAGATTGAAAAAGTGCAAATCAAGACATGAGGTATGTTTCTAGACTTAGTACATTTGCTTTTGAATACTAATGAAGTTATCTAAGTGTTAGAAACAGAGAAAAGAAGAAAAGAAAAGGATTGCAAAAGACTGGCTGTGTGCAGCCGAAGCTCAGCTCAGTCTAGCACACCGGACTGTTCGGTGGTGCACCGGACAGTGTCCGGTGCGCCAGGCTAGACTCCGGTGAAAAGGCCGCTCTCGAGAAAAGTTTGCGGCGTACGGCTATAATTCACCGGACTGTCCGGTGAACCAACGGTCGCCAGCGCAACGGTCGGCCGCGCAATCCGCGGGCGACGCGTGGCCCGCACCAACGGTCGGCAGGGGACACCGGACTGTCCGGTGTGCACCAGACAGTGTCCAGTGCGCCAACTGGCCTAGAGCTGCAACGGTCGTCTGCGCCAGAAAAGGAAGGAGATCGGCACCGGACCGTCTACAGTAACTGTCCGGTGCGCCACTCGACAGAAGGCAAGGATGGCCTTCCTTGTTGGCCTCCAACGGTTCCTAGCTGCCTTGGGGCTATAAAAGGGACCCCTAGGAGCATGGAGGAGAAACACAAGCATTCACTAAGCATCCTAAGGCATCCAGACTTCATTCCCGCGCATTCGTTTCGTTGTGTTAGAGATTTGAGCTCTATTCTAGTCAAGGACTTTCTGTGTTGTCATTTGAGCTCAAGTCTTCTCTTGTGTGCATGGGTGTGTTGCGATTTGTGTCTTGTGTGTGTTGCTCATCCCAACCTTACTTCGTGCTTTCATTGTGATCTTTGTTGTAAGGGCGAGAGACTCCAATCTTGTGGAGATTCCTCACAAACGGATATAATCATCTAAGGAAAAATTGTGGTATTCAAGTTGATCATCAGATCACTTGAAAGGGGTTGAGTGCAACCCTTGTCCATTGGGACGCCACAACGTGGAAGTAGGCAAGTGTTACCTGGCCGAACCATGGGATAAAAATCGCGTGTCTTGTGTTGATCTCTCTGTGATTGTTTTGTCCATAAGAACTCGCTTCTCAACTACTTAGTCGCACTAACATTTCTATAGCCAAGTGTTGTGGCTATTTAGTGTTGAATTTTTACAGGATCACCTATTCACCCCCCGCCTAGGTGCTCTCAATTGGTATCAGAGCCGTTGTCTTCACATAAGGGACTAATCGCCCGAAGAGATGGATCCTAAGGGAAAGGGGATGGTGGTCAACGATAAGGAGAAGGAGTCCATCTTCAACGAGCCAAGAGATGATAAGCCCACTGACTCTGGCTCGATTCACAAGAAGAAGGACGGGAAGAAGAAGAGGCGCGTCAAGAAGATCGTCTACTACGACAGCGATGAATCTTCTTCTTCACCAAGAGACGACGACGATGACGATTCTTCGTCAAAGAGAAAAACGGTTAATCAAAATTACTCTTTTGACTATTCTCGCATGTCGTACAATTCGAATGCACATTTACTTTCTATTCCACTAGGAAAACCTCCACACTTTGATGGAGAGGACTACTCATTTTGGAGTCATAAAATGCGTAGTCATCTATTTTCTCTCCATCCTAGCATTTGGGAAATAGTAGAAAATGGAATGCATTTCGATAGTACGGATAACCCTATGATGATAAATGAACTAATTCATAAGAATGCACAAGCTACCACTGTTTTGCTAGCATCTTTGTGCAGGGATGAATACAACAAGGTGAGCGGCTTGGACAATGCCAAGCAAATTTGGGACACCCTCAAGATATCTCATGAGGGAAACGACGCAACCATCATCACCAAAAAGGAGTTGGTGGAAGACGAGATGGGGAGATTTGCGATGATCAGGGGAGAGGAGCCAACGCTAACCTACAACAGGCTCAAGACCCTGGTCAACAAAATACGAAGCTATGGAAGCACAAGATGGATGGATCATGATGTCGTCCGACTCATGCTAAGGTCATTTACTGTAATTGACCCCCATCTTGTTAACCTCATTCGTGAAAACCCCAGGTACACCAAGATGACGCCTGAGGAGATCCTCGGAAAATTCGTGAGCGGGCGCATGATGGTAAAGGAGGCATGATATGTGGACGACGCCTTGAACGGTCCACTACCCATCTATGAGCCGCAGCCCGTTGCTCTCAAAGCAACAAGTAGCAAGGAGGCGCTACCAAGCAACGTAGCACAAGTTGAGGCTCCCGGGCTTAACAAAGATGAGATGGCCCTAATCATCAAGCGCTTTAAGACCGCACTGAAAGGACGCAAGGAGTACCCCAACAAGAATAAAACAAGGGGAAAGTGCTCCTGCTTCAAATGCGGTAAGACTGGTCACTTTATAGCAAATTGTCCCGATAATGATAGTAACTAGGGACAAGAAAAGAGCGGGAAGAAGGAGAAGAAAAAGAGCTACAGGAAGGCAAAGGGTGAGGCACACCTCGGAAAGGAATGGGACTCGGACTGCTCTTCTTCCGACTCCGACGACGAAGGACTCGCTGCCTCGACCTTCAACAAGTCTTCTCTCTTCCCCAACGAACGCAACACTTGCCTCATGGCCAAGGAGAAGAAGGTAAGTGTTCGAGATACCCCTAAGTACACTACTTCTAGCGATGATGATGTAACACCCAAGGTGTTACCCAAGGCCCTGGCTCAAGGCCAGCACTCATGACCTGTCATCACATGTGTTTAAGTGGGGGAGAGGGAACCCCAAAACCTTGGAAACCATGGGTTAACTCAGGAATGTTCATGGCAAAGCATGACCCAAACATGTTATGCCATTATCCCCTTGGGCAAGAGAAGATTAAACCCTAGACCCTTCTTGAGCCCTTAGCTCTCAAAACCCTGGTTTAAGGGAAAGGTTAAGCAAATGCACAAGTCATGAGTTAACCCTTAACCAAAATTTAAGTACACATTAAAATCTATAAAATGCAGAGGGGAAACATTGCAAAAAGGCCCCTTAAAGACCCCAAATTAATTCATTAAGTAGAAAGCACACTAGAGCTCTCTAATCTTCTCTAAGTCAAAAATAAACCCTAATCTAAAGATCAGGCATGTTCGCTTAGTAAATGGCGCCAAAACCACTTGGTCTGAATACCAAAAAGGAGCCAAACTACCTAAGGAACCCACTGGAAAAATTTGAACCCGAGCCAAAACCATTTGACACGATTTGACATCACTTTTATCTCGGGGTGAACAGTGAGACAACCCAGATTTGGCGTCCGCATATCTTCTGACCTAGGGCGTATCCTCCATCGGAACTCACATACAAGAGATAGCCATATGTGCCAAGAAGAGGTCTGCGCAGGATTTTTGCCAAGATTCGCACGTTTGTGATCTCAGCGAGCGTTTGTACAAGGGCAGAAACACACCTCCACGTGTTCGACGCGCCCTGACCTCGCCAGAGCACGCCTCGGCACCCGACCCCGCGCGCACCGCGCCGTGCCGAGCCAAAATCGTGCCCTCGCCCACGCCCGCGCCTATAAAGCCAGCTGAGGCTTCAACCGTACGCCCCCGCCCACTCCCGAACTCGCCAGAGCGCAAGATCACCGGCGTTTGCCCTGCGCACGGCGTGCCAGCGGCCGCCCGAGAACCCACCACTGTAGATCAGCCAACCTAGCCATTCCCAGCCTCGTCCGACTCTCGAGAGAGACTCTACGTGCCTCGGTGAAGCTCCAGAGCGAGGAATCGAACTCTGCCTCGCCGGAGACACCGGATCAAGGTCACTGGACTTCACCCGACCACCAGCGAGCGTAGACCGAGCTCCACGGTGAGCCTTTCTTCAATTCCTTGCACGGATAGACTCCTTAGCACCCCGTGAAGCTTCTCGTGCCCTTGGATTGAACTATATCACCGTGATTAGGCCGGAGCACACGCCGCCGATGAGCTCGCCCGCCTGCGCACGTGGACCGGCCGATTCCGACCATCACCGTCATCGAGCCGTACCTCGTCGTGACCACAAGGACTTCCCAGAGCCAACCCCACCCTTCGCTGGACCTCCCTCACCGCCAGTAAGCCGCATCGCCCTATTTACTTCTGCGGGTACTGTTCAAAGGGGGGGAAGTACCTCGGGGGGAAAGGAGAAGAAGTCAGGGGGGTTTTTGAATGGTCAGAGACTCAGAGGAATAGTTGCGTAGGGGCATAAGTGAGAGAGTTGGTTAAAGAAAAACCTAGGGTCCTCGGTGTAAACTGGTTTTCAGAAAACCTTTTAACATTTATCCATTTCAATACAAATAGAGCTTCTAAAATTCATAACTTCAGTTTCATTCAACCAAATTGAGTCAAACCAATTTTTCTAGGTTTTCAATAATGTAAACTGCTTAGAAAAAATTACAAAACCCCTAAGTGTTGCAGAAGATTTCAAGGTTTTGATTTAAATAGTAATCTGACCCAAAGATAAATAAAAGAAGGAAAAATAGCTACACTGTTAGACTGGGGTTAAGAAAAAACAGAGAAGTACTTAACCACTCCCTAGTCTGTTTAAAAATGGTACACCCCTCAGTACACCAAATGAAGGCAGGGTTTACCATTTAAACTCAATTTGGCCCAAGGTTAAAGAAATTATAAAAGGTAGTTTAAAAGAAGAACCATGGAGCAACCACATTTTTGCTAGCTCACTTATTTAACATAGTTCACTGGAAAATTTTGTTAGACCCTCTGTTAGTACAAAAGGAATGAGATACCTTTTATTTCATGAAAACAAGGAGAACTTAGAAAAATCCTAGAAAAATAATCCTGAAGGGAAAACACCCCAACCCTTGGGATAACAAATAATATGTTATTAGGAATCTAGGAAAAATGTAAGTTCTATTGTTTGATATTTTTCAAATAACAAGTTAGTTATAAGTACCTTTTTGGCATTAAACTTCAGAAAATGACAACTAAATATCCAGTAGGTCTTTTTCTGTGATTTTTAACACAGAGGCCTATTATCACCTATGAATCTTGCCAAAAATAAGTTTTGACCAAAAAAACCCCACAAAAGTCAGAGCTATAGTGTAAAGTGCCCTTTTACCCTTACTTTTGTTAATTTTACACAAATAGTACCTGAATAAATTTCAACCTCAAATTTTGAGAATAACTCACAAAGGTAAATGTTTACCCACTGTAAGGAAAATGGACCCCGGGCCATTTGGCTAATTGAGTTTTGGTGTTTGATGAACGACACAATCCGTGAACTAATAAGTTTTCTAGTGTTTATGTTTGTAGTTCACATGATGCAAGATTTACTTGGACTAAGGAATTGAGGAAAGCAACACCTTAAAAGAAGACATTAAGAAGATCCAAGAAAAGTCCAAGTGTGCTGCTGCGGACTGTCCATGCGAAGGCGCACCGGACTGTCCGGTGGCACACCGGACTTTCCGGTGCCCACATGCTGGACTGTCCGGTGCACCAGGGAACTCCAGCCCAACGGCTAGTTCCAGGTGGCACCCAGAGAGAAGACCACCGGAATGTCTGGTGTGAGCACCAGACTGTCCGGTGTGGAAAAGCCTGTGGCGCCAACGGTCACCTGCTCTGACAGGGCAACGGCTAGGCGCACCGGACAGGCTACAGTGCGCTGTCCGGTGCACCGCAGAGAACTGCAGCTTTTCTCCAACGGCTAGAATTGTGTTTGGGGCTATAAATACACCCCAACCGGCCATTTGAAGGTGTGGGAGCCCAAGCAACATACGAAGGCATATAGTGCACATTTCCAAGAGCTCAAACATCCAACTGCTTAATAGAATCACTCGGTGATTAGCGTAGGTGCTTTGCGAAGTGCTTAGGTTAGTTAGATCGCTTTAGCGCTTGCTCTAGGTGAACCCTAGTTAGTTGAGTGAGTTTTGTAAAACCACACAACCCCTCGGCTCTTGCGCAAGCTGTTGTAATTGTGCCGAGTGGGGCGAGAGTCTTGCGAGACCGTGACAACCGCGTTTGTGTCACGGCCACCACCGTGTACTGGAGGGAACGAGGCCCGCGGCGTTTTGGCCGGAAGCTCGATAGTGGAGACGGCGGGGAGCGTCCGAGAGGAGCCGGAAGCGGAGCACCACTTGCGCGTGGAGAAGGCCCGCGGCTCTGTACGGAGTTACTCGACCGTGGTGCTTGGCCCTCGTGTGGGCTTCCCTTTGCGTAGGGGCACCAACGAGGATTAGTCGGGACCTTGCGCGGTTCCGGATACCTCGGTAAAAATACCGGCGTCATCCACGAGAGTTTGCATTCTCTACCTTGCTCTTTAAGCTTCCAAATTTATATTAAGCATTTAAGTTTCAACCTTGTATTCATACTTATATAGTGTAGATTGAAACTTAGCCATTGCGGTAGAGATAGCAACACTTAGACAAAACCTAGTTTGCACTCTCTAGTTTGATTATTTGCATAGGTTTTGCTCTAGGGATTTATTTGTGGCCTAGTTTAGTGAAAGTTTTAGAAGTCCTAATTCACCCCCCCCCCCCTCTTAGGCGTCACCCGTTTCCTACAAGTGGTATCAGAGCCCGGTTTGGCTCATTTGAAACGCTTTAGCTTCACCGCTAAAAGAGCCGACGCTTTTTAGAGGAAGGGATGGATACCCATAGGCCACCACACTTTGATGGCACTAACTTCCCATATTATAGTGCTAGAATGGCTTGTTACCTAGAGGCCGTTGATCTAGGTGTTTGGAGAGTCACTCATGACGGGATGAAACCCCTCAAGAATCCCGAGAAACCCACCACGAGTGAGGAAAAAGAAATTCATTTAAATGCTAGAGCCAAAAATTGCTTGTATGAATCTCTTAGCATGGATATTTTTAATCAAGTATTTACCTTGAAAACTGCTAATGAGATTTGGCTAAAATTGCATGAGATCCATGACGGCACATCAAATGTCTGTGAGCAAAAACATTGCCTAGTCTTAAATGATTATAATTCTTTTGCTATGAAAGATGATGAGCTTGTTAGAGACATGTATTCTCGTTTGAATCTAATTATAAATGAGCTCAATTCTATTGGCATTAATAAGCTAGGTGATGCGGACATTGTGAGGAAGATTATCTCCCTGCTACCACAACAAAGATATGGGAGCATCATCACCATCCTTCACAACATGGAGGACTTGAGCAACATGACCCCGACCATTGTGATTGGGAAAATTGCGGCTTTTGAGATGTCGCGAAAAATGAGTCGGGGAGAGGAGCCAACTTCCTCAAGACCATATGCTTTTGCATGTGATGAAAGGAAGGGCAAAAAGAAGGCACCCACTCCAAGTTCCTCAAGTGAAGAAGAGGAAGAAGAAGAAAGTGATGATGATGAAGATAATCAACCTCCGAGGACGAAGAAACAATCCGACATGTCGGAAAGGTAATGGGGATGATCCGCAAGATTAATCTAATGGGTGTGCCCCTGCAGGTCGAGGATCTTCTCTTTAACATTAACAGGAAAAAGCAAAGAAGAGAGGATGCTTCGCATGTGGGGAGAAGGGTCGCTTCAGGGACAACTTAAGGCTAAGTTAGCTAGCTCCCAAGAAGCTATTGAAAATTTGCTAGAGAAAATGGAAATTCTTAGCATACACAACAATGAGCTAACTACTAAGCTAGAAAACATTGGTAGCACCCCAGCAGCATCTTTAGTTGAAATACCTGAAATTATTAAGAAAGATGCTTCTATTTCATGCTTTGATTTAATTGATGATTCTAACCCCTGCAACCAAGTCGTTGTTGAGAATATTGTTGTAGAAACATGTTCGGATGAGGTTACAAAGGAAAATGAACAATTAAAGCAAGAAGTGGCTCGCCTTGGCAAGGCTTTGTATGACAAGAAAGGCAAAGCCAAACAAATCCGACCTCCACAGGATAACACCACTGCGGGAGTGAACAAGCCTATGGAGGGAGAAACTGTGATTTGTAGGCTATGCCACATGGAAGGCCACAAGTCTTTCCAATGCAAGGCGATGACTAGGGATAAACAAAGGCAAAAGCTCAAGCAAAAGCCATCAAGCAAAATCTCCAACACCTACATCAAAAAGGTGAATAAAAAGGATGCTACACCATACTTGATCAAGAAGAAAAAGAATGGAAAGGTGATAGCAATCAAGGCCAACAAGCAAGCCAACAAAGGAAAGGAGGCCAAACACATCTGGGTGCCAAAGGAAATAATTTCAACCATGAAAAGCACCAAGAAGGTTTGGATCCCAAAAGGGAAGTGAGTGGACCGAAGGTCACCGGGAAATTTGGAGACTTGGCAAATTTAGGATGTATATCATGGGATACATCATATTGGATCAAGTTTACTTGCCAAGTGGGTTAGTGAAAACTTTGGACCCAAATTTCCCACCCATGACCAAGGTAACTAGTTTTATTGTATCTCTTGTTTTTAGATATGCGTATCTATTTACCTTTATATCTAGCTTACCTTTCTTGTCTAGTATTACATTGGTCATTTACTTTTGTTTAAAATCATGCATACTAGGTAAATCACATGGTAGGATTGCTTGCTTTCAATTCATATACTTAAGCAAACCTACATGGCTTAAAATGTTATTTAAGCACGACACATAGCTTCTGTATCATTCCATAGTAAATGATGCATCAATTGAAAATTTTGATTTCTACAAGTTGTATCATTTAACTTATATGTGCCAAAGTTCGGATTATAGATAATTTGCCCCTCTTGATATCAAATCAATGTGCAAGTCTCCTACAAGTACTCAAAACTTGTATGCACGTCTTTAGGGGGAGGTTACTCTATAATTTAATACTTTGAGACTAACACCTTTTCAAGTCTATTTCATGTGATAGTCTCATTGTAAGGAAAATGAGGTCCCCGGAGAAAGACAACAATCTTCCAGTGCAAAATCTCCAAGAACTCTCGTGTCTCCCAAGCTCGCCATTGACTTTCAATTGGTATCTTTTGAGACTACATCAAGTATCATTTACATGTCTTCTCCAATATTTGATTAGACTATATTTCATATCATATACTTCCATGTTGCTAAAAATGCATAAGTACTTAACTCATATTCTGTTACCTATGCATAAGGGAAGTTAGTCTTTTCAAATCATGTCTTGCACCTCTAATTTTCACATGCTTTTTCCTAAGATCTCTGTCAGGGGGAGCTTTTCTTCATCTCTAAAGGGGGAGAAAACTCTTTCTAAAGGAGAACACTCACTTAGGGGGAGTAATCTTATGAGGGCAAGCCTTTATTTACTTCCTACATGCTTTTAATGTCTTCCTTTTCGGTGGTTGATGCTAAAGGGGGAGAAGTTTAGGGACCAAAGCAATGAAAACTATATCAAACACCAAACACCACCAATTTAAAATTTTATATCTACAAATGGTTTTTCAAGTGGTTTTGGTCATTTGGTCCTAAAATAGGAAGTACGTGAATTATGGAGTTAGGGGGAGGCTTAAGTCCATAATTTCACTTTGTGGGGACAATCATGCATCCTAGCAAGTAGATTGCATATTTTCATTCAAATACTTGTATTATTTGCTTGCTTTGGTTGTGTTGTCATCAATCACCAAAAAGGGGGAGATTGTAAGGAAAATGGACCCCAGGCCATTTGGCTAATTGAGTTTTGGTGTTTGATGAACGACACAATCCGTGAACTAATATGTTTTCTAGTGTTTATGTTTGTAGTTCACAGGATGCAAGATTTACTTGGACTAAGTAATTGAGGAAAGCAACACCTCAAAAGAAGACATTAAGAAGATCCAAGAAAAGTCCAAGTGTGCTGCTGCGAACTGTCTGTGCGAAGGCGCACCGGACTGTCCGGTGCACCAGGGAACTCCAGCCCAACGGCTAGTTCCAGGTGGCACCCGGAGAGAAGACCACCGGACTGTCCGGTGTGAGCACCAGACTATCCGGTGTGGAAAAGCCTGTGGCGCCAACGGTCACCTGCTCTGACAGGGCAAGGGCTAGGCGCACCGGACAGGCTACAGTGCACTGTCCGGTGCACCACCGGACTGTCCGGTGTGCCGCAGAGAACTGCAGCTTTTCTCCAACGGCTAGAATTGTGTTGGGGGCTATAAATACACCCCCAACCGGCCATTTGAAGGTGTGGGAGCCCAAGCAACATACCAAGGCATATAGTGCACATTTCCAAGAGCTCAAACACCCAAGTGCTTAATAGAATCCCTCGGTGATTAGCGTAGGTGCTTTGCGAAGTGCTTAGGTTAGTTAGACCGCTTTAGCGCTTGCTCTAGGTGAACCCTAGTTAGTTGAGTGAGTTTTGTAAAACCACACAACCCCTCGGCTCTTGCGCGAGCCGTTGTAATTGTCCCGAGTGGGGCGAGAGTCTTGCGAGACCGTGACAACCGCGTTTGTGTCACGGCCACCACTGTGTACCGGAGGGAACGAGGCCCGCGGCGTTTCGGCCGGAAGCTCGATAGTGGAGACGGCGGGGAGCGTCCGAGAGGAGCCGGAAGCGGAGCACCACTTGCGCATGGAGAAGGCCCGCGGCTCTCTAAGGAGTTACTCGACCGTGGTGCTTGGCCCTCGCGTGGGCTTCCCTTTGCGTAGGGGCACCAACGAGGATTAGTCGGGACCTTGCACGGTTTCGGATACCTCGGTAAAAATACCGGCGTCATCCACGAGAGTTTGCATTCTCTACCTTGCTCTTTAAGCTTCCGCATTTATATTAAGCATTTAAGTTTCAACCTTGTATTCATACTTATATAGTGTAGATTGAAACTTAGCCATTGCGGTAGAGATAGCAACACTTAGACAAAACCTAGTTTGCACTCTCTAGTTTGATTATTTGCATAGGTTTTGCTCTAGGATTTATTTGTGGCCTAGTTTAGCGAAAGTTTTAGAAGTCCTAATTCACCCCCCCCCCCGCCCTCTTAGGCGTCACCCGTTTCCTACACCCACTGCAAATTTTACAGCATTTTTGGAGAATGTTAACTGACCTTGATAGTTCAAAATGCTTAATAAGAAGCACAATAGCAAGAAAAAGGGAATTTTGGGAAACATAGATAATGTACAACCAAAACCTTCCAAGGAACTCATGGAACATAAAAATATAATTAAAGAGTGTAACTTCATTCAAAATCTCAAAGATGAAAGTATAAGACCCTTAAGTATACCCAAAAGAAACCCTAGAGAACCACTAAACTTAAGCACTGTTTTTGCTATGCATAACCTTTACAAATTTTCATATCATTTTTATGCATATATCTTACTCATTGCATTCGATAGACTGTAATCTCGCTAACAGGGAATACATCCTTGTTCCGGAGCAAGGAGTTGCTCAGGAGGTAGCCCAGGAGCCAGCACCAGAGTCTTCCATGGAGGATCTGCCTGCCCCAACTTTGGAAGGCAAGCCCTGGTTTTATGCATAACCATTTATATATGCTATTTTACTACATTTAATTGTTTGTAGGCTTGTACTGTGCACTTAAGTATAGGAGTTTCCTGAAACCCTAGTTGCATGAACTCAGGATTCCCTTTGAGATGGATACTAGTATGCTAAGTCGAGTAGCTGCTTTACAAATTAGGGATCTCGGTAGAAGTCGAGTGATTTTTCAAGCACTCGCGCGAGGTCAGGAATTGATTGTATCCATTTTTATATCATAATGATGATGTTCTGGGGACAACGATCCATGGGGATGCGTTGTCTACAAGACGGAAATTGGAATAAGGATTAAGGTGTGGTACCGTGTGTCAAGCGTTTGAACGTACTAAACATATGCCGAGAAATATGGTAAATCGGTAAGCCTAGTACCTGAGTGAACCTGGCAGCAGATTGCCCTCCTCACGCGACCTGAGACGTGGTCTTCCATTCCAGTTATTGTGGGTACAAGTGCGGTCACTGCACGATGGCAGCCGGGGTCAGTGAGGCATTGTACGCCAAGGCGGTGAGCCCCTCTCTGCTGACGGGGAATCGATGGGGACGGTTGATGTGTGTGGGGATGGAGTGTCTTGCTACGTCGTGTGTTTAGGTTTACCTTGCAAGGTTTAAAAAACTCGATTCGAATCGTCTGCTTCTCATAGCTAATGAGACTGCTTGATCCATGCTGCTACATTGAGTAACAAGTGGAAATGTGTTGATTTGGCAAAAGCTGTTGATTGCTAACTGATTGCTACCATGTATGATTAGCTAGGTATACATTTAGTCTTAAGAGAGTCACACTAAGACTTGAAAAACTAGACTTGATTTTAGACCCAGCTAGTGCTTTTGGAAAACCAAACCCCTCCGCCAAAAAACTGCATGTCTAGAGGTAGAGGAGTAGACTCCTCACACCGGGTAAGTCTAGCTGAGTATTAGTATACTCAGCCTTGCTTGTGGCATAATTTTTTACAGGTTCTCTGGAGGACATAGTTGCTGGAGTGACTTGGCCGTCCATCTTGCCACTGGATTGGACAGTCGAGTGGGACCCTACCTCGGCAGAGGAGGAGCATGAGGAGTGATGGGCCAGGCTTCCCCATCTCTCCGTTTATTTATCGTTAGTTGTATTCCCCTGCATTCCAAACAAATTTCACTGCTTTTGTTAAAACTCTGATGATTTTGTAATAAATTAATTACTCCTCATTACTTGGTTTTATGCTTTATTATATTTGCTCTGTGCCTCACCTTCGAGTGAGTACGTGGTACTGGATCCTGTTAGTGGCCTCATTGGACTAGATCCGAGGGACTGACGTTTTATTCCTATTTAAGTGTGTCTAGCCTTTAAGGTGGGACTTAGGCACTTAAGTTGGAATAATTCGGGTGGTTCCGCCACAGATGATTCTAGTGATGATGAAGTAGATTATACTGATTTATATAAGGGTTTAGATAGAGCTAAAGTAGATAAAATCAATGAGTTAATTGATGCTCTAAATGAAAAAGATAGATTGCTAGAGAAGCAAGAGGACATTTTATATGAAGAACATGACAAATTTGTTAGTGTACAAAAATCTCTTGCTTTAGAAACTAAAAGAAATGAAATGTTATCTTCTGAGTTATCTGCTTGCCATGAATCTATCTCTAGTTTAAAGATTTTGAATGATGATTTAAATGCTAAGCTAGAGGAAGCTAATAAATCTAGTTCATGTGTAGAGCATGTTGTTGTTTGCAATAGATGCAAGGACTTTGATGTTAATTCTTGTGATGAACACCTTATTTCTATTGCTAAACTAAATGATGAGGTGGCAAGTCTTAATGCTCAACTTAAGACTTGTAAAATTGATTTTGATAAATTAAAATTTGCTAGGGATGCCTACACTGTTGGTAGACACCCCTCAATTAAGGATGGGCTTGGTTTTCGAAGGGAAGCCAAGAACTTAACAAGCCATAGGGCTTCCGTTCTCAACAAGGAGAAAGGAAAGGCCCCTATGGCTAGTAGTCCTCAAAGGAACCATGCCTTTATCTATAATGAAAAAGTTGCTAGTCGTTCTCATTATAATAGAAATTATGCTCATACTACTTATAATGATTCACATGCTATGTTTGCATCAAGTTCTACTTTTGTGAATGGTAGGCCTAGGAAAAATAATGTTGTGTCGCATGCCCCTAGAAAAATGTGCAATGAACCTTCTACCATTTACCATGCTTGCAATACTTCATTTGTTCTCTTATGTAAGAATGCAAAAGTAGTTGCTAGAAAATTGGGATCCAAATGCAAGGGAGACAAGACTTGCATATGGGTTCCAAAGGCTATTGTGACTAACCTTGTAGGACCCAACAAGAGTTGGGTACCTAAAACCCAAGTGTAAATTGCCTTGCAGGTTTATGCATCTGGGGGCTCAAGCTGGATTATCGACAACGGATGCACAAACCACATGACGGGGGAGAAGAAGATGTTCACCTCCTACATCAAGAACAAGGATTCCTAGGATACGATTATTTTTGGAGATGGGAACCAAGGCAAGGTCAAAGGTTTGGGAAAGATAGCCATCACAAGCGAGCACTCTATTTCAAATGTATTTTTAGTAGAGTCATTAGGATACAACCTCCTGTCTGTAAGTCAATTGTGCCACATGGGCTACAATTGTTTGTTTACAAATGTTGATGTTTCTGTCTTTAGAAGGAGTGATGGTTCATTAGCATTTAAGGGTGTATTAGATGGCAAACTCTATTTAGTTGATTTTTCGAAAGAGGAGGCTGATCTAGATGCATGCTTAATAGCTAAGACTAGTATGGGCTGGCTGTGGCATCGCCGTCTAGCACATGTTGGGATGAAGAACCTTCATAAACTTCTAAAGGGAGAACATGTGTTAGGACTAACCAATGTATGTTACAAAAAAGATAGACCTTGTGCAGCTTGTCAGGCAGGGAAACAGGTGGGAAGCACTCATCACAGCAAGAATGTGATGACAACATCAAGACCGCTGGAGCTTCTTCACATGGACCTCTTCAAACCCGTCACCTACCTCAGCATCAGGGGAAGTAAGTATGGTCTTGTAATTGTTGATGAATTTTCCCGCTTCACTTGTGTGTTCTTCTTGCAGGATAAATCAGAAACCCAAGGGACTCTAAAGCGCTCTCTAAGGAGGGCTCGAAATGAATTTGAGCTAAAAGTGAAAAAGATAAGGAGCGACAACAGGTCCGAGTTCAAGAACCTACAAGTGGAGGAGTATCTTGAGGAAGAAGGCGTCAAGCACGAGTTCTCCGCTCCCTACACACCACAGCAAAATGGTGTGGTAGAGAGGAAGAACAGGACACTTATCGACATGGCGAGGACGATGCTTGGAGAGTTCAAGACGCCCGAGCGGTTTTGGTCGGAAACTGTGAATACAGCTTGCCACGCCATAAACCGGCTCTACCTATATCGCCTTCTCAAGAAGACCTCGTATGAACTCCTTACCGGTAACAAACCCAATGTCTCTTACTTTCGTGTATTTGGGAGCAAATGCTATATTTTGGTGAAGAAAGGTAGACATTCTAAATTTGCTCCTAAGGCAGTAGAAGGGTTTTTACTAGGGTATGACTCAAATACAAAGGCGTATAGAGTTTTTAACAAATCATCGGGTTTGGTTGAAGTCTCTAGCGATGTTGTATTTGATGAGAATAATGGCTCTCCAAGAGAGCAAGTTGATCTTGATGACATAGATGAAAATGATGTTCCAACGGCCGCAATGCGCATGATGGCGATTGGAGATGTGCGACCACAGGAACAATAGGAGCAAGATCAGCCTTCTTCCTTAACAATGGTGCATCCCCCAACTCAAGATGATGGACAGGTTCCTCAAGAAGAAGCGTGTGATCAAGGGGGAGCACAAGAAGAACAAGTTATGGAGGAAGAAGCACCACTGGCCCCTCCAACTCAAGTCCGAGCGACGATCCAAAGAAATCACCTCGTCGATCAGATTCTCGGTGACATAAGCAAGGGAGTAACAACTCGCTCACGTTTAGCTAATTTTTGTGAGCATTACTCGTTTGTCTCTTCTATTGAGCCTTTCAAGGTAGAAGAGGCCTTGCAGGATCCGGACTGGGTGTTGGCCATGCAGGAAGAGCTCAACAACTTCAAGAGGAATGAAGTTTGGAGCCTGGTGCCACATCCTAAGCAAAATGTTGTGGGAACCAAGTGGGTGTTCCGCAACAAGCAAGACGAGCACGAAGTGGTGACAAGAAACAAGGCTCGACTTGTGGCAAAAGGTTATGCCCAAGTCGCAGGTTTGGATTTCGAGGAGACTTTTGCTCCTATGGCTAGGCTAGAGTCTATTCGAATATTATTAGCCTATGCCACTCACCACTCTTTCAGGTTGTTTCAAATGGATGTGAAGAGCGCTTTCCTCAACGGGCCAATCAAGGAGGAGGTGTATGTGGAACAACCCCCTGGCTTTGAGGATGACAGGTACCCCGACCATGTGTTTAAGCTCTCTAAGGCGCTCTATGGACTTAAGCAAGCCCCAAGAGCATGGTATGAATGCCTTAGAGATTTCTTAATTGCTAATGCTTTCAAGGTTGGGAAAGTCGATCCCACTCTTTTCACTAAGACTTGTGATGGTGATCTTTTTGTGTGCCAAATTTATGTCGATGACATAATATTTGGTTCTACTAACCAAAAGTCTTGTGAAGAGTTTAGCAGGGTGATGACTCAAAAGTTTGAGATGTCGATGATGGGCGAGTTGACCTACTTTCTTGGGTTCCAAGTGAAGCAACTCAAGGATGGCACCTTCCTCTCCCAAACGAAGTACACTCAAGACCTTCTCAAGAGGTTTGGGATGAAGCACGCAAAGCCAACGAAGACACCGATGGGAACCGACGGGCATGTCGACCTCAACAAAGGAGGTAAGTCCGTTGATCAAAAGGCATACCGGTCTATGATAGGTTCCTTGCTTTATTTATGTGCTAGTAGACCGGGCATTATGCTTAGTGTATGCATGTGTGCTAGATTTCAATCCGACCCCAAGGAATGTCACCTTGTGGCTGTTAAGCGAATTCTTAGGTATTTAGTTGCTACGCCTTTCTTCGGGATCTGGTATCCAAAGGGGTCTACCTTTGACTTAATTGGATATTCAGACTCCGATTGTGCAGGATGCAAGTTTGATAGGAAGAGTACATCAGGGACGTGTCAATTCCTAGGAAGGTCCCTGGTGTCTTGGAGTTCAAAAAAAACAAACATTCGTTGCCCTATCCACCGCTAAGGCCGAGTATGTTGCCGCAGGACAGTGTTGCACGCAACTACTTTGGATGAGGCAAACCCTCAGGGACTTTGGCTACAATCTGAGCAAAGTCCCACTCCTATGTGACAATGAGAGTGCAATCCGCATGGCAAATAATCCTGTTGAACACAGCCACACTAAGCACATAGACATCCGGCATCACTTTCTGAGGGACCACCAGCAAAAGGGAGATATCGAAGTGTACCATGTTAGCACCGAGAACCAGCTAGCCGATATCTTTACCAAGCCATTAGATGAGAAAACCTTTTGTAGGTTGCGTAGTGAGCTAAATGTCTTAGATTCGCGTAACTTGGATTGATCTATAGCATACATGTGTTCTATGCCTTTGATCATGTTACTTTATACATTTATGTAATTTGTTGCTTATTTATGGTGCTCAAGTTGTGCAAGGGATCCCCGGACCTCACAAGTCCATGTATGAATGATGCACGTATTTAGGGGGAGTTGTGCTACAACTTGACCCTTTGAGACTAATCTGTTTGCTTGAGTATACTTGATGTAGTCTCAAAGGTGCATTGAAAAGGAAAATGGACTTGGATGTTGCAAAGACTTCCACTGCACTTCGGTATTGGTGTATTTAATTCCAAATTCATACTTATGCTCTTATTGCCTTTTTGCTCTTAATTGATAATTTTGGTGAGGCAATGGGGTTAAAGGGCCAAGAATGATCCCGTTTTGGTGCTTAATGCCAAAGGGGGAGAAATTAAGGCCAAAGCAAATGGATCAGCTACCACTTGTGAATTTTGAAAACAATAGAGTTAGAACTTTTGATTTGTCCAAAATACTCTTATTGTGATTATGGGAAAAAGGGAGAGTTTTTGGCACTTGATCAATTTCACTCTTGGATTATCTCTCTTTATGCCCAAACTAGTGAGTTTGACTTAGAGATAAGGAAAATAAATTTGATTTGCAAAAACAAACCAAGTGGTGGCAAAGAGCGATCCAAATATGCCAAATTATAGTCAAAAACAATTTGGTATTCAATTGCATTGATATTGCACTTCTTTTGGTTGCTTTTGGGTGTGTTGGCATAAATCACCAAAAAGGGGGAGATTGAAAGGGAAATGTGCCTTTGGGCCATTTCTATAATGCTTTGGTGATTAAATGCCCAACACATATTCTCTAAGTTCTAAATGTGCCAAAGATTGAAAAAGTGCAAATCAAGACATGAGGTATGTTTCTAGACTTAGTACATTTGCTTTTGAATACTAATGAAGTTATCTAAGTGTTAGAAACAGAGAAAAGAAGAAAAGAAAAGGATTGCAAAAGACTGGATGTGTGCAGCCGAAGCTCAGCTCAGTCTGGCACACCGGACTGTCCGGTGGTGCACCGGACAGTGTCCGGTGCGCCAGGCTAGACTCCGGTGAAAAGGCCGCTCTCGGGAAAAGTTTAGCTGCGTACGGCTATAATTCACCGGACTGTCCGGTGGTGCACCGGACTGTCCGGTGAACCAACGATCGCCAGCGCAACGGTCGGCCGCGCAATCCGCGGGCGACGTGCGGCCTGCACCAACGGTCGGCAAGGGGCACCGGACTGTCCGGTGTGCACCGGACAGTGTCCGGTGCGCCAACTGGCACGGAGCTACAACGGTCGTCTGCGCCAGAAAAGGAAGGAGATCGGCACCGGACCGTCTATAGTGACTGTCCGGTGGCGCACCGGACTGTCCGGTGCGCCACTCGACAGAAGGCAAGGATGGCCTTCCTTATTGGCCTCCAACGGCTCCTACCTGCCTTGGGGCTATAAAAGGGACCCCTAGGCGCATGGAGGAGAAACACAAGCATTCACTAAGCATCCTAAGGCATCCAGACTTCGTTCCCGCGCATTCGTTTTGTTGTGTTAGAGATTTGAGCTCTATTCTAGTCAAGGACTTTCTGTGTTGTCATTTGAGCTCAAGTCTTCTCTTGTGTGCGTGGGTGTGCTGCGATTTGTGTCTTGTGTGTGTGGCTCATCCCAACCTTACTCCGTGCTTTCATTGTGATCTTTGTTGTAAGGGCGAGAGACTCCAATCTTGTGGAGATTCCTCGCAAACGGAAATAATCATCTAAGGAAAAACTGTGGTATTCAAGTTGATCATCGGATCACTTGAAAGGGGTTGAGTGCAACCCTCGTCCATTGGGATGCCACAACGTGGAAGTAGGCAAGTGTTACTTGGCCGAACCACAGGATAAAAATCGTGTGTCTTGTGTTGATCTCTCTGTGATTGTTTTGTCCACAAGAACTCGCTTCTCAACTACTTAGTCGCACTAACATTTCTATAACCAAGTGTTGTGGCTATTTAGTGTTGAATTTTTACAGGATCACCTATTCACCCTCCCCCCTCTAGGTGCTCTCACCATCAACTTAGCAAGGATGGTTGGTTCTGATCCAAACAGAGAAAGTACTTTGATAGGGAACCAAATGTTTAACATAAGAAAAGTGCAATTCCATCTAACATCCATGTCCACTCCAAATTTACGGGGGCAGACACTAACACTAAGACAACATTGTTTATAAGAAGCAATAGATTGATTTGAAGCATTCAAGCATGCTATTATAGTTCTAAAATCTTCAAGATATGGTTGCAAACATTTCAAACAACTATTAACAATCAAATTAATTATGTGGCAACCACAACGCTGATGTAAGAAAATAGCACTCAAATCATATTCATTTCTATAGGAATAGGAATCAAATGGCCAATGTAACCAGAAAAGACTGGTTTTGGAACTTCCATAGCCATTTTGTTAGATGAGGCGTTATCAGGCACAATAGCAAAGATTTTATCAGTAATTCCATAATCATTAGCAACCAGTTCAACACGCTCAGCAATGTTATAACCTGCATGAGCTACCTCAATTGGTCTAAGACTAAGCAACCTCTTTTCTAAACACTAATCTAAGTTCACAAAATGAGCAACAACACTAATGTAATCAAGTTTTGCCTTTCTAGACCAAATGTCAGATGTAAGTGCAATAGATGAAACAGATTTGAGTACATTAATAAGTTATTCGGCATGATCATTAAAAAGCCTAATCAAGTCTCTAGCAGTAGTTTGCCTAGAGGACTTAACAAACCAAGGATTATGTGCATGAGTAATATTATTCTTCAAATGCACTAGAATCACCAAAACAAAGAGGTAGGTCCAATCTAGCAATCATACGACAAAGCTCAGTCCTTGCAACAGATGGAGAGTACTCCCAATGCACAAAAGATCCATCATCATTAAACTTAAGCAGGGATTAATATCTACCAGTTCTTTCTTTTTCATTCTTATCATGGCAAGGTTCTAGGTGATGGATCAAATATCCAGTTCCAGAAGAAGTTTAGTAGACAGGGTGGGAATCCTTACCTCCTTACCTCCCTGCTTCTCAGTAACTTCCTCAAAATGCAACCAAACCTTAGAGGTCGGTCCACTCCTCCTAAAGCGCTTACTAGAGGCAGCAGTGGATGTGCTAGCATTGACCATTGTCGTCGGGTTGGTGGATCTGGTGCGCATATCCGTCGTGCCTGGTCCCGTCTCCATACCCGTTCGTGCCATCAACATTGATGGCAGTAGCTGAGCTGTTCCCAAGGAGGAAACACCGAGCATCATCTTGCTTGTCTGAGCTTCAAGTAGCCGTTCCTCAGCTCTGTGGCTTTAACGAAGTCGTCGTCCATGGAATCATAATCCATGGACAATGTCGTCGGCATCGGACCACCTGCGCGGTCGCAGTCTTCGGCTACCTTATGGCAAGCGCCGACCTGAGATCTTCATCCAAAGACCAAATCAAAGCAAAAAAGAGTAATGAAGACAAAGGGGTAAAGGCACCAGACCTAGAAGGTTAGGGTATCGAACATTTACCTGCATTGCTGGAGCACCAGATCCACCGACTACTGGACACCGGAGTACTGCACCAAGGATGGCACAACACTTGAGCTTGAGTAGATCGAGAGACGAGGGGAGCGGACGAGCGGTTACGAAAATGACAAGGAGAGGAAAGAACGAGAGAGGGAGAGAGAGCGGTACAACGATGAAGACTCATCGGTAGCCGTCAACGTCGGGACTGAAGGCGAGGCGAAGCGGCGGCGGTGGAGCAGACAAAGACGACTAGTGGAGGCGCCAGGCAGCGGCATATGCGAGGGAAGAGCCGCTAGGGTTTCACGAATCGACAAGGCGAGTGCGGCGTATGCGAGGAGGCGACTGGGCAGGATGTGGGAAACTAGGAAAATATCCCATCGCCCCTCCCCTCCTTCTCCTTGTTAATGCCGAGCTAGGGGCCTGCCCATTTATCGGGCCCAGGTGTCACACCCGGTTTTGAAGGTAAACCGACTGCGAACCATATAAGTGCTAGGATTAGAAATTCACCTACACAGCGATTACATAAATGACTCATCATAGTACAATGCTTCGAATATTAATAAAGAGTAAGTAATAATATTACATATTAGAGTCATTTACATTATATAAATCAAAGTACACAGAATAGAAACGTAGGCAACGTAGACAAACCCACCACAGGTAACTGAATGAGGGAGGTCGCTAGCCTAATCCTCAAACTCATCGAGGTCCTGGAACTCCTGGAGATCCACCTCGACACCTTCTTCTTCTTTACCTAAGCATAGATTGCATCAAAGACAACCTGGTGTTTTGTGAAAGCAAGGGTGAATACACATCAACGTACTCAGCAAATGTCAAGTTTGGCTGAGGTGGACTAGCTTTATGTGGAGTTAGACTCGAAGCAGGTTGCTTTTACTATGTCAAGTTTTATTCATTAATATAAGCCATGTTTTATCATCAATCCCTAGTTATTACCCCCAAAGAGTACCTCCTTATAAAGGAAATACCAGAATCCATAGTTGGAAACATCATTAATAGAACCATCATCATCATCCGTAACCATTGTATCTCAGATCATCTATAACTCTAATCAAAGAGGATCCCAAGGCTGCTCTTAACCGTAAGCACGACTGATATATCAGTTTCATTCATCTGCAGAGGTTGCACACTTTACCCATGAGCCGTGATTCACTTTTTGCCTCAGATCGATCAAACCCTCAAACACTTACAAGGTGAGTTAGCAAGGTTTCACTACATAGCCTTTACAAAGATTCTCTTGGTGTGTAGCCGCCCATCAGGTTTCGCCTGTCGTACAAACACAGTACTCCTCCTTGAGGTGGGCGACTAACAAAACTGGCACCCACCATTAGCAGAGCAAGCACTATACCCTAGCCCCCATTGATGGCACAACGGCGAAGCAAACTACACCCCCAGGTTTCTCCAATTAATCTGCTAAGGGCGTCTATTGGTAACTTGTTCTCAAATGCTATGAATCAAGAACAAGGCAACACAATTGTTAAATATTAAGGACCTTCGTCCTCCGAAGCATTACCTCCTCTCAGATATAATGATCGTCAGACGAAGGTCATGAAGGACATGCCTTCATCATCTTATCGATAAATAAGAATACATAAATATAAAGATAATGAATGTAATTCATCAATTCTTTCATATTTGCATTCCTATAAAGTATGTATGAGTATCAACTGAATCTATATTACATTTATACCTTTGGCTTGCTTGATGGTGTAGACACGAGAGTGATTACAATCTAGCATGAACAGTACGGTGCTACTGTTCATCTATTTATAGGCACGAGACGCAGCCCGGATAAAAGTACATTTATGCCCCCAATATTCACGTATGACCATAATACAAGTCATTAAGGACTAAGTAGTCTTTTATCTTTTGGTCAGCATCATCATTATACTTTGTCTCTGTTATGAGCCAAAGTTGTCCATCTGGCGATAGCTTTGGCGTCTACTCTTATCATCTTTAGATCTATCTTCGTCTTGTGTGCGTTCATCATGAGGAAGGGGCTTGCATCCTGAAGACGAAGCTTCCTGTAATAGCTTATGCTGGAAACAAATGGTTAATTATGTTTTTGAGGACCTTTAGAAGAGGAAGGTCCCCAACAGTAGCCCCTCATAGTACTTATTTGTTTTATTGTAACAAATTCAGACTACGACGTGAATGAAGGCCTTTAGCCAAAGGTCCAAAAAGCGCCTTCCCTTTGCTAGAATAGCCAATCATTCTGATCCATGGGGTCCACTGAGCTGTGGGGCTCTGAGTATATTTATAGAAGGTTGTGTCACAAATAATTTTCATGCCAACTAGCTTTTGTGCTGCAATTGTTGTTTAGTTTTCCTATTCTCTGAGTTTGATTGTTTGCGAGCTTTGGCTTTCTGACGCGACCATCACCGAAATGGCCGAAGACAAGAAAAGCACTGACCCCACACTCGCTGGCTTCTATGAAGCCATGGAAAGGACCAATGTAGAGAAGATCACCAGAGAAATACTGGCTGGGCTATCTGGTGATTCAAGCAATAGTGAAAGCTTCGATATTGAGAGTGAGAATGAGAATGTCGAAGATCAGCCATGGAGACCTAGCCACGTTGTTTTTGGGAAATCCACCATCAAGCAAGGTCAAATTGAAGTGATGAAAGGCAAATACTTTCATGATGTATCTATAGTGAGGGCTGGGGGAGAGGACATCATTCCCCTGCCAGAAAGTGATGAAGTGGTAGTCTTCAGAAGCTTCATGAAAGCTGGGCTTCGCTTCCTGCTCCACAAGATGCTGGTTGATGTTTTGTAAACATTTGAGATATACCTTCATTAGATTACCCCCAAAGCTCTTATTAGAGTAGGGGTTTTTATCTAGGCCATGAGGAGCCAAGGACTGGAACCAGATGCAAGATGCTTTTGTAATATTCATGAGTTGTCTTATCAAATGAAAGCAAACGGAAAGGAACAGTATCACAACAATTTTGGTTATTACAGCTTTGTGCCTCGATCTGAGGCGAGTTACCCTATGCCCACGTTTCGGAAGAGGTGGCCAGGTTTTTGGATGAAGGAATGGTTTTACGTGAAGAATGGCCTGAGTCAGAGGGAAGATGTGAAAGGAATTATCCAATGTCCTATATGGTCTCGCTTCGGCATTAGAAGGTCATCCACTGCACTTGGGAATGATGTGCAAGCGTGCCAGGCTGCTTTCAACACAGTGTGCACCTATATTGGCATAAGAGACTTAGTTCAAGAGCATATTGCTTACAAAGTATGTCCTCTTGCGAGCGAATGGGAAATGCCGAAGGAGACTGCCGCTGGCTCTAGACAGAGTGGCCTGGTTTATTTGAAGTATATTTTTTGGTTCAGAAACCAATTTGATGAGCCAAATGATGATTGGTTGGATGTTATAGAAGCAACAAGTGATGAGATACTTGGAGCGTACTCGAAGGCAGAAGATGAAGCTATGACGGTTGCCTTCAGCGCTCGCGGCAAGAAGAGGTTGAATAGAGTGTTTGATGTGATTGGGTTCGTTTACCTAGACTATTGCTACCCTGCCCAGAAGCAAGGGAGGAAAAGGAAGGTTGTTGCGTCGGCATCTACTAGCATATCAAGGTCAAAGAAAATCAAGGTTTTGACACATAGACCCAGGCATACCGAGACAACCGATGTGCCAAAGTTAAGCAAAAGAGTGCAAACAACCCCCTGGCCATAGAGACTGTTCCTGTTGTGCCTATTGAAACTATTGCAGACCCGGCCAGAGAACCAGAGCTAGAAAGGGTAGCAGAAGAAGTGCCAGAGCAGCCAAAGATGAAGGTGACAACATTGCCAAAACTGCCAGCTACCACAAGAACTCTAAGGAAGAGGAGGATGGCTAGTGTCTTGGAAGCTGTTCTAGAATCTGTGAAAAGTCGCCTCCCTCTTCTTCTGCTGAAGCTTCTGGCAACAAAAATTAAGATGCTATAGAGATGATTGTTGCTAGTACTTCTGTTCATGCCGGGGCAGAACCTTCGGAAACAACATCAGAAGATCTTGTGAAAGAAAACCTTATAGAGAAACCCTCATCATCTGCTCCTGAAGCACCGTCTAGTAGTGATTTGAATTTTATTGTGCGACATGCTTCGGGAAAACAACTATCATCATAGCAAATTGCCGAAACGAAGCATTACGCTAAAGAGCTAAATTACCCCATGGATCCTTGGTAGACGGAGAGGATAATGATGATGATTTCCTCTACTGTCTACCTGATGGTAAGGAGATCAATGTTTGCCACGAAATTATGGATCATATGAGGTATCCGAAGCTCGAACCTGGCTTATCTGCGATGACCAAAGATCATCTTGCAGATAGCCTCGCCTACAACAGCCTGAAGGTGCGTATGTTTTGATTTTTCATTTTGCCATTTGTGTTATGACAAACTATTATTGTGGTTTTTCTTATCTTCACTATGTGTTCACTCTTTGTTTTCCAGGGCTTGATTTTAAGCAAGGCTTTGAAAGCCCACAAAGATGCAAAAGATGAGAGCTGCCAAATAGTGCTTGGAAACCTTCGTTCGGAGGTTATTACATTGAGAAATGAAGCTCTTGAGAAGGATAAAATATTACTCTCTTTAGTAGAAAGATTGAAATCTAGCGAGGCTAGGCTTTCTGCTCAAGCCGAAGCTCATGAAGCCGAAGTGCTAGAACTAAAGATGAAGGTTGCCGAAGCAACTGAGAACTTTGAAGTTGAAGTGGTTAAGCATGAGATATGTGAAATTGAAATATCAAGAGCACAAAAGAATGTCGATGAGCTTCGTGCCGCCAAAGAAAAATGTTATGAAATATCCATGGAATGCGCTAAGACTTTAAGGAATAGCTTTGCTAAGGTTGGAGCCTATTCCTTCGAGCAAAAATTCATTCGTGGAAATCCTGATGAAGTCATTCAATGGATAAATGGCGAAGTGGAAGCTTTCGAATAAGTTCCTAGCGATCGAGGAGATTTTTCTGCCTTTGCTAGTGCCCATGGGGCCACATCCATCTTGGAGAAGGCTGGTTGCAATCATGCTAAGGTTGTAGCTCAGCCAAACTTCGCCTTCTCAGCTAATGATATCAAAAACCCTTCAGCCGAAGCTACTACCCTAGGTGGGAAATTTTATTCCGAAGTATGGCTGAATGGCGGTCGAGAAATTATCGATGAAGCCATCAAAAGAAATGAAAAGGAATCTCATGATGCTTCAGAAGAGGCAAAGAGGACTGAAGAAGCTGCCGAGCAGGCTAGACTTATAGGTATGCATTTTTTAACTTATTTTTGTAAGTTTTTTAGCTTTGACATTGATAGATATTTGTGCCACAATGCAGCTAAGCTCTCTCCACCTCCAGAACCATACAATCCTGAAGTTGACCCATCCATCAAAGGGGCGTTGGACATTATTAAGATTGCTAATGACGCTATTGACGAAGTTGTCGACAGACTTCTGAACGAAGCTGTCGATAAAGTCCTTATGGAAGACTAAAAACTTTGTATCTCTGCTAGTTTAATGTCCTGTAAGATGATTCCTAGTTTTGCAAGAAACATTTGTAAACAATTTGTATGTATATTGATGTAATATATTTATTTATGAAGCGTGGAACCTTCGTACATACCGTTTTTAAGCCTGCGGCGAAAAAAACACCTTCTCTTCTTTTCACGCTTCAGAAAGAAATCCCCCTTCTTTGTCGAAGCTACTGTATGATGTTTGATTCTTGGTGTAGACATTGTGTGGGAATAGTATTGTTGGAAGCATAATCTTCACATGGCAGTAGTTTCAAGCATGAACCATGCATCTTTAATACTCTTTCATAAATGTTTGGCAAAACTGAAGGAGAAATCCCCCATTTTTTCCCTGCTTTTGTTGATGCAAAATGATGTATGTGCGATGTCATGAAGCAATATGATGTGATGGCATGATGCAAATGATGTTGGTGCGTGAAACATAAAAGATAATACTTTGTGTCCCCTTAGGAACGACTTTGGAGTCTCTTCACCTTTTTCTTAGGTGGTATTTCAGCTCTGCATTCCCTTAGGAACGACTTTGGAGCTAAGTCTGCATCCCTTTAGGAACGACTTTGAAGCTTCTTCACCTTTGACTTAGGTGGCATTTAAGCTCTGCATCCCCTTAGGAACGAATTCGGAGCTTCTTCACCTTTCACTTAGGTGGTAACTTAGCTCTGCATTCCCTTAGGAACGACTTTGGAGCTTTGTGATCCTTTTTTGTTACACTTGATGGTGTAACCACAGACTTATTACATCAAGCTGAAGGTTAAACCTCTTTGTATTGTCTTTTGAGAAGAAAAAATAAAAAGGCAAAAAGGGTAAAGATACATTGGATTAAGACACTCAGTAGATATGCCTTGACTCGGGCATAGTGTTGTTGATTGTGCGAGCTTCAGACTCCTATTGAGTGTCGCGCTGTTGCTGAACCTGACGATGCCCTTCTGGCTGTTGGTTATGGATCAAGGTAGGCGCCAGTGGTGGCGGTGGTGGCAACTGAGCCCAGGAGGCTTGGGAGTGACTCGCTGAAGCCATGGACGTTGTAGGCTGTTGATTGCCCACATACTCAGGGATATATGGAGAATAGCATGAAGCAGTATGCAAGACCTGCTTCGACTGGTTCTGTCGTGCTTCGACTTCAGCGATTTCCTTCTGCTTTTCGATCGTGACTTGGCATGTCCTTGTCGTGTATCCCTTATCCTCCCCACAGAATAAGCAAAACAGTCTCCTAAGTTGATTAGTATACCTTCCTCCAAAGTTTCTTCCTCCTCTACCCCTTGGAGCTGGTGGCCTGTAAGAGCTTTGTTGCATCCCTGAAGGTTGGGAGCTTTGTTGGTTGCCTTGAGTGTGGTTTGCCCTGTCATCACTTGAGCTCGGATTGTGGATTGTTCTAACATGCCTAGGGTGGAGCCTTCCTTCGAAGCCCCAAGTCATCTCAGAATATCTATAGGCTTCCTCCCTTCTTTGGCAAAAATCATTGTCAATGCGAATGTATCCATCCATCTTCTGGAGAAGCTTCTCTAAGGTCTGTGGTGGCTTCCTTGCAAAATATTATGCTGTTGGCCCTGGTCGGAGCCCCTTGATCATGGCCTCAATGACGACTTCATTAGGCACCGTTGGCGCCTGGGCTCTTAGTCGCAAGAACCTTCGGACGTACGCTTGCAAGTACTCCTCATGGTCTTGCATTCACTGGAATAGAGCTTGAGCAGTCACTGGCTTCGTTTGGAAGCCCTAGAAGCTTATGACTAGCATATCCTTCAGTTTCTGCCATGATGTAATTGTTCCTGGCCGAAGAGAAGAATACCAAGTCTGAGCCACGTTCCTGACTGCCATGATGAAGGACTTTGCCATGACAGCAGTGTTGCCACATATGATGATATGGTTGCTTCGTAGCTCATCAGGAATTGCTTCGGGTCTGAGTGACCATCATACATAGGGAGCTATGGTGGCTTGTATGATGGTGGCCACGGGGTAGCCTGCAACTCTGCTGCCAGGGGAGAAGCATCATCAAAAGCAAAGTTACTATGATAGAGGTCATCATACCATCCATCGTCGTTGACTGGAGTTTCTTGATGAAGCTCTCTATGTTGAGGTCCTCGTCTTTGATCATCCTGGTCTATGTGGCGCATTTCTTCAGCGGCTTCATCGATCTTCCTCTAAAGTTTGGCTAGCCGAAGCATCTTCTCTCTCTTCCTCTGTAATTGTTGTATCGCTTCTAGATCTCTAATTTCCTGGTCCATCTCGTCCTCCTGAGGTGTTGGGCTGGTAGCTTTTCTCTTCTGACTCCTTGCTTCTCTTAGTGAGAGCATCTCCTAATTGGTATCTAGTGGCTGCAGAGCAGCCCCTGGCGTTGTTGCCTTCTTCGGCGGCATGACAAAGACGATCGCTTGCCAAAGCTTGTGGAAGTGAGTTCACCGGAGGTGGGTGCCAATGTTGGTCACTTGTTCTCAAATGTTGTGAATCAAGAATAAGCCAACATAATTGTTAAATATTAAGGACATTCATCCTTCGAAGCATTACCTCCTCTCGGATATAATGATTGTCAGACAAAGGTCTTGAAGGACATGCCTTCATCATCTTATGGATAAATAAGAATACATAAAGATAAAGATAATGAATGTAATTCATCAATTCGTTCATATTTGCACTTCCATAAAGTATGTATGAGTATCAACAGAATCTATATTACATTGATACCTTCGGCTTGCTCAAAGGTGCAGACGCAAGAGTGTTTACAATCTAGCGTGAACAGTACGGTGCTACTGTTCATCTATTTATAGGCACGGGACACAGGCCGGATAAAAGTACATTTATGTCCCCAATATTCACGTATGACCGTAATACAAGCCATAAAGGACTAAGTAGTCTTTTTCTCTTTCGGTCAGCATCGTCATTATACTTCGTCTTCGTTATGAGCCAAAGTTGTCCATCTGGCGATAGCTTCAACGTCTACTCTTATCATCTTTAGATTTTTCTTCGTCTCGTGTGCGTTCATCATGAGGAAGGGGCTTGCATCCTAAAGACGAAGCTTCCTATAATAGCTTATGCTAGAAACAAATGGTTAATTATGTTTTTGAGGACCTTCGGAAGAGGAAGACCCCCAACAACGTCACATACCACCCTCATGGTTATGCTGTTTCCTAGGTGGTCTCTCAACGAACAGGTCCTTACGAAGAGATACTCGGGAAACAGCTCGAGTCCCCAAAAATGCCACAAGTTCAACATCATATCCAGAATAAAATCATAGTATCGTAAATGTATCTCATCATGTTCATTGAATAAAGTAGAGCACTAGCATAAAGCTAACCATAATAACCCAAAGGGTAATCAAGGACAAGGTAAATAGAAAGCTAGTCAATCCTTAGGTTTCAATTATGTAATTCGGGGAAATGAATTATCATGTGAATAGGACATAAATAGGTCAGAGGACACTTGCCTTCACCAAACAGATGCTCAGGGTCTTCAACCTTGTAGAACTCGAGGAGCTTGTTCACTTGGTTACCAAGGATTGATCGTCGGTTCACCGAAGCTCAGAAACGGATCGTGTTCTAATTGCAACGTGAAGTAAAGACGAACAGGCATAAGCAAACAAACATATATATGCATAAGAACATTACACCATTTAAAGAAAAACATAATAAAAACATGTAATACGAAATAGAGTTCGCTACTATGGTCACACGACGAAAAGAAACGTGACAGTCGGAGCTACGGTCGAGAAGTTATCGCGTTTATGATAAACGAGTATTACTTAGAACATTTAATTCTGCATACTCATATTATCAGGAATTTATGAAACGTAAATCAAAACTACTACTTAGTTTTGACTAACTTACTATTTTAATAGTGAACGATTAGACAAATAGCTAATTAACTAACATGAGTAATTATAAGCGAACAGCTTAACAACGTGCGCGGACAGCGCCCGCAACACGTGCGAAACAACATGCTGACGGTGCACGACACGCGCGAAATAGCGCGCGACAACACACAGATGCCGCGGTGGACACACGCGAAACAGCGCACGAATAGTGGCGATGGCGCGTGCAAATAGCACGACGACGCACAAACAACAACGCGTGCAAACGACGACGTGCGCAAACAGCGACGTGCGACACACGAGAAATACTAAATAGGTGACACATTTATACTAAACAAGTATTTAATGAAAAACTTTTGAGTTGGTATTAATCACATTAGCATGTATTTATAAGAGCGCAAGTTAAAACTATAAATTAGTTTTTCAACTGGAAAGCTATATTTAAAACATCATTTAAACAGATATTTAATAAATTATTTAAATCGTGTGAAATGATATAACAATATTTTAATGCATGGACATCGTTAATATGAACCTAACACAACTAGAATGGGTCGAAACCGATCTACGACATAAAATATATTGAATAAACAATCTTTCACGGATTATAGTCGATGTGGAGCGATCACATTTGCTGAAATCAAGCCACACAAAGGCCCACATGGGACATAAACGCAGAAAATTACCTCTAGTGGGATCAAATGTGGCTGTCTTCAACCTTGGGCTTCTTCTACCTTGAGCAGAGAGAGAAAAGCCTGGAGGAGGAAGGGAGAGGAGGCCGGTCATGGGGAGGCACTCGGCCTTAGCCAGCGGGGGGCAGGTTCGACCACTCCTGGGCATGGGCGACGCAGGACCAAGGGGGCGCACGCTGGGGTAGGGCGCGAACAGGCGCCATACCATGGCCGGCCTAAGCATGGGGCGCCGGAGCGCCAGGGAGAGGGCTGCTCGTTAGAGCAGCCCTGCCCGCCTGTGCTAACTAGCTGGCCTTGGCCGCAGGGAGGAGGCCCTCGCAGGGCGCGCCCGAGAGAGGAGGTGGCAGCTGCCATGGCTGCACAACAAGGGGAGAAGAGGGGAGAGATGGAGAGCTTCGGGGGGGGAGAAGGAGAGGGGGAAGGGCGGTCGTGGGCACCGGGAAGAGAAGGGAGAGGGAGAGGGGTCTCGGGGATAGAGGGCTGCGCACACGGAGAACAAAATGAACTCCTATGGACAACAATGGAAAAAGTTACCGGAGAAGAAGACCCTCGCCGGAGTCATGGAGAAATCCATCGATTGACGGCAAACCGGAGGTCCGATCGACGAATCGAAGGCACCGGGACAAAGATCTCGACGAGATGAACGCAGTGGTACCCTCGAATTTTGCCAACGACGCACGGATTGAAAGTAATTGCTCGCCAGAGTTGGAACTGTCCCGAACTTCGGCGAGCAATTCTGGGAGTTTCGGATCTAGACTGGGGATATGGTTTTGAAATTCAGAAAGGGCTTGGCGAGAGGATTCCAGCCATATATATTTCTAGGGTTTGAAGATATTTTATTTTTCGTAATTATTCCCAATTTAAAATTAAAAGTAATTTCAGAGAAAGACTGAAATCGTTTTTAATATCCAAAAAATATCTCGAAGGCTCTAACAAATCTAGGAAAATTTATAGACATGATTTGGCACCTAATGAACTCAAAAAACATATTTAGAACTTTTGAAAATATTTTTAAATACCTCAAATAAATTTGTTTTTAATTTTGGAAAATAGAAAAGTATTCAGAAAAATATGAACATTTACCGAAAACTTATACAAAATATATTAACATGTTTCAAACACTTTTCTCACATAGAAACACTATGCAAGCATGAATGAAACAACCAAAGCGTCTCTAGGGCTCACTTCACTAGGCTTACGCCAATATATAGTAAAATAACTCTCCTTTATTTAGAAAAAAGATAAGAAAAGTAAAGAAAGGAGAGAGTAACACCTGAATTTGGTGGATATTAGAAGAGAAAATTTTATATCCAAATTAAGGATGTTACACTAGGCTTGTGCATCACCGTGGATCGGCCTTGAGGCCCAAACACGGCATAGACACGATCGTCGTCGTGTCGGGCCAGGTCTAAGCCGTGCCAACGCGTGTCGGGCCACGTGCCCCTCAAGGGGCCGGCCCATTTGTTGGCACACCAAATGCTTACATTCTCAGTCCTGTAAGAATACGGAAAGATGGCTTGGTCCTATAAGAATAAGAATGCGGATAGACAACTAACACGGCGCCCAGCTTATTTATATCGCAGCAAACAAAATGCGTCGAGAGCATGCTCTCTACTTGTTTGTGCTACTAACTGGTTAGGAAGTCCCTTTGGTAGCTGGTACCAATACCCCATGCCCATGCGAGTTGCTTGGTCCTGGACATGATGGTCCCCCTCGTCTCTGGGTTGGTGAACTAACCTCGCCGCACGGCTGCACATGGCGATGCATCATGCCATGGCTGGCTGCAAGCCGGCACTGTTGCAGCTGTTTGGACTGCTGTAGCTGCAATCCATAGAGAGAAAAATACTGTAGAAGCCGCAGCCGCAGCCGCAGCCGTAGCCGCAGCAAGCCGCAGCGAACAAGCTATATGTTTAGTTCAATTGTCTTCTGGGCCTGCTGACCTCCTTTTCTCCCTCCCGAGGTGACGGGATGAGCTAGCCTGCTCTATTCCTGATTGGTTAGGCTTCGGCCCGTACACTTGAAGGCCCATAGAGATAGTGGTGGTTTAAAAGCTTCCCAGCCCCCATGATAGCCTGTCAGGCTCTGTTTGTTTAACTTTTTGATCGACATTAAATTACTAGTTATTTTCGGAATATTTAAAATTTAAAGTACCCGTTTACCATTCTGGCTTTGGAAAGCTTTTACACTTTCCAAAGTTCAAAATAAAAAACTCCAAGATAAAAAACCAAACAAATAGGCCACAAATCATGAGGCAATAAAGAAAATCCTCTCAAGATCAAATGTAATAAAGCTAAAACCTTTTTTATCAACTATACCGTGTAGGTTATTGTTACACCCGAGCTTTAAGGGACAAAGTCGGGTGCATCTCATACATACGCCAAAGAAGACAACATATATAATAACAGAGTGTATAGAGATAAATGTCATAATAACATCAGAGTACTTATTATGCGGAAGTCTTACAAAATAAAAGATAGATATAAAACAAACTAAGATCCATCTTTGGCGCCAATAAGTCAACTGGGAGACGGCACCTAGATCGGATCAAACTCCTCGTTGTGTGGCTCCTCTTGAACCACATGTTCTTCACCTGTGGGGGGGGTGTGAGACAGCAATGGTGAACTCACACATGATCATAGCTCAACAAGTTGTGGGGAATAATGTGCATGAACTCACCAAAGGTGGGAGTTCATTGTGTGGGGCTGATCAACAATAGGGGTTAAAGCTGCGTATTGCTTTTAATAAGTTGGTCAAATTTTATTAGCAGTTACTAAATGTAAGTGAATACCAAACCATGATAAAAATAATAGAACAAAATTAATAAATAATCCCATGCAATGCAAATGACAAATTGAATTTAGTTTTATAATTTAATCATGCGAGAGTCCTGAGTTGCTCATGACTGCGAGCTCGTCTAGTATATCAGTTTTACACTCTGCAGAGGTTGTACCCTCTACGGCTGTACCCACAAATCATGATACCCATCTGCCAAGGGATCGCGACTCCCATACACCTCTACCAAGGAAGCGAGGCAGGCAACACTATGAGGCCTTTACAAAATTCCACTAGCTTCCGAAAACCCGCTACAGTTATGGGAAGAGCACTTGCAAGAATCTCCCGTCTGACCGCCATCGCAGCAAAATCAACCCGAGAACCTCCCTGCATGCAACTCCCCTACTGTCCTTGCCCCTTTCGGGTAAGGTAGTCTTCCACTAGCTTTCCTAATTAGTTAGCCAAGGGGTCTCATTCCTCCCTTGTGGTGGCACATGTTTCTCAAGTTCAGCTCCATGTTCCAATTCAAGATAATGATCTTGACATGAACATAAATAAAATAACAGAATAATTGGAACATGGATATTGTCGGGGACCGTAATTAGGGGTACCCCCAATGCTTCTTAATCTGGCTGGAAAACATCTTCAGAACAAACCATAAACGACTGATAAAGCGCAGGCCTCGTCTCTAAGGGACGCGACCTCATCCGAGCCCAGCCTCGGGCAAGGACGGTAGTCCCGGACGGATTCACGCCTCAACCGAGGGTCCCCTCAGTCAGCAGACGCACCCTCGGCTCACCCCAAGCCCAGCACGGGCAGACTTTATCGTGCAGCGACCTCGCCCAAATCGCCTTACCAACCGACCGTATCGCATGCGCATTTAATGCAGGGATCACCTGGCACCTTATCCTAACACACGTGCCTCCGTCGGCAAGGTCGAAGTGACCGCAGTCACTTTGCCCCCCTTACTGACCGTTGACAGGAAAACAGCGCCGTTCACCCCGCTCTGGCAACTGTGCCAGCCACCAGGGAAAGACTAACAACAACAAGTCACGACCTCCCCTGAGTCCGGCCTCGGGCGCAACAGGGAGCTCCGCCTCGCCCAACCCTAGGCCTCGGCCTCGGGAGAAGGACTCCGCCTCGCCCGACCCTGGGCCTCGGCCTCAGCCTCGACCTCGGGAGAAGGTCTCCGCCTCGCCCGACCCTGGGCCTCGGCCTCAGAGGAGTCGCCGCCTCGCCCGACCTCGGCCCCGTATCAAGTACGCTACAGGGGACCCATCATTACCCTACCCCTAGCTAGCCGCCTCAGGCTACGAAGGAACAAGACCGGTGTCCCATCTAAGTTACATCGGTAACAGGTAATGATGGTTCCCTGCGTGTGCCCATGACGTCGGGTGCTCTCAAACCCCCTACGGAAGCAAGTAAACGTCAGCAAGATCCATGCCGCACCGCCAGCTATGCTTCTACAGGGCACAAGGCACTTCTCCGACAGCCACGTTGGTACATCTACAGGGCTCAAGGCACTTCTCCGACGGCCACATTATTACCTGTACAGGGCTCAAGGCACTTCCCTGCCAGCCACGTTAGCTCATAGCTACACCCCCATTGTACAGCTGGGCATCTTCTTGTATCTATAAAAGGGGATGTCCAGGGCCTCCGGAGGAGGGAGGGGAGAGACGAACGCGCGACGTACGAACACACGGACGCACGACGCAGACGAGCGGAGGCAGGCAGAGTAGGAGAGACGCGGTAGAGGCAGCCTCAGACAGCTCGCCTCAAGGCCGAACCCTCTCCTTCTCTCTCTCACTCGTTCTCGCTCTCCCGCAATGCTTGTAACCCCTACTACGAGCACCCTGGTGCAAGATAACATAAGCCTTATTTCCCTCTTGTGTTCCATCTTGCATCAACCCATCTGGGCAGGGACACGCAACAACAAATTCACTAGTCGGTCCGGTTGAGGGTCCCCCGGGTCCGAAACACCAACAGATATAATGAAATATTAACCCAAAACCATATAAAGCAATAGCATAACTACCCATAGTCCCATACGATTCAGGGGTAAACAAGGTAAAATGGATAAACAGACTAGAATGACCTATTGGGTCCCATCAAATTAAACCTATGCATGAATAAATGAAATTAAAGAACATTATTGGGTATAAAAGTGGTCAAGTGCATAACTTGCCTTCAATGAGCTCCTGCTCAGCAACTTCTATCTGCTGGGCACTAGGATCCTCAGTCACAGGTTCTTCTACTCGCCACAATACAAACAAGCATAGTATATAGAGAAAATTAACATCAACCAAACATGTAAACAAAATACATAATAATATTCTACACATTAAAATAAGAACCTAGGAACAGGAATCATTAATTTTAGAGTTATAGATTTTAAGATATGAATTTCCAGAGGTTTTATGTGCTTGATATATGATTAATTAATAAATAAATTTTATTATTGTTTTCATGTCAAAACAGAGACTCTAGGTGATAAACAATATTATTACAAAATTTTAAAAACTGGAATAGATTAATTTGGACTAAAATAGATTTTCTATGATTTAAACAAGTTATATCATTTATTTTTACATTAAAAATCCATTTATAATTTAATTTCCCTGTTATACTAACTATCTGGACTGGGCGCATGAAAACCAGAGAACCCAAGGGCTTCGGTGCAAACTTCTTAGGACTTAGTGAATAGTGGCGATGGATGGCAGGTTCATTTTCTAATTCCCGAGGGTTTCTTATGTAAAAACGCTAGGCCGAAGGGGTATCTACTGATCTCAGCCATCCGATCAAGCGCGGATGGCCCGGATTAGGTCGTTTCCAGTTAAAATCAAGCTTTCACTCTCTGTCGTTGGATCCGAGATCTGTGGCCGGTATCTGAACACGCTAGAACCCCGATCTCGGTCGTCGGATGGTTACTACATGGCGTGGATTCAAAACGCAAAGGAGATACATCTTCTCCTAATTGTAGCCGCCAATCAGAAATCCCACGGTCACTAGCCTTCTTCTCCATCGCTCGCACGCACACAGCGCGCCCTGACGCACTGGAACTCTCACCAGCGACGAGGAGTGCCACCAGTCGTTCCCTTGCCATAGTTCGTCCCCTCCCAGGCACCCCAGCTAGAATCCCCAAATCTGATGCCGCCCATCGCTATACGCCGAGCAGCTCCCAGGTTCTACCTCGGCCACGCATGAATTGACGACGAGGGGAGAGAAAGGGAGTTCGAGGTGGTGCCGTACCGAAGGTTTGCCCGACCACAAGGCTTCCGTTTGAGCGCTCGCACACGCCCCTGTGGTCCCGCCCAACAGCCGAGAGAAGGCGAGAAGAAGCTCGGATGGCGGCGACACGATGAAGTCCCTCGACGGCGGCGGGCTACCCCAATTCTCTCACTGTTCGTGGTGGTCAACAATTCTTGCGTGAAGATAGGTTGGAGAAGGCGGACGTGTCCGAGGTCCTTATACTCAGGTCGAGGCACACAGTGAGGAAATTTCGCCCAAGCTGTTGCGCGCCGCAGAGATGGTGGGGCACGCGGCACGCGATTTTGGCGAAGAAGAGGAACAGTAGCCGAGTCCACGCTCTAGAGGAACAACTTCTGACAAACGGGTCCCGCGCGGTAGTGACCCGCTGGCGCGACATCGCGATTTCGACCGGTGGGCCCAAACCGCCAGTTGGCAGGCGCACGCGGGCGGGATGGGTCGCGCGGAATTCATTTGTGGGCCAGGCGGACTGAATTCGGCCCGAGCGGGGTTTCTCCATTTCTTATTTCTTTTTCTTTTCTTTTGGTATTTTCTTTTCTTCTCTCTTCTCTTCTCTTTCCAAATTTAAATTTCACATTTAAATCTATGTGTGTGAAGTTCAGATTAAATGTATATATTTACATAACAATATGGACTAAATTTTTAATTCATTTATATTTTTATTTTATCCTATTTGTATGGTGTTTTTCTTCTCTTTTCTCAATTCTAGAATTTCTTTTAGATCTTAAATTTCAATTTGGACTTTACATATTTCTTTTTGTGTTGTTTCTATATTGCCACAAGCAATACACTCACAATAAAAATTCTAGCATGATGCATAATTATAGTGGTATATATTTTATAATTATTTGTTTTAAATATGTTGTTCACATGTGATGGTACAAAAAGGTCAAACTCACACATAGATAAAGTGAAATTGTTTCTCCTTTTATATTTCCTTACAAATTGGGTTTTACAGTTATGTCTAACAGATCGTACACATGACCGTGTAAAACACTGTTTTGTACATTTTGTAGAGTGAGTTTTGAAATAGAAGGTGAGATCAGGGACATGAGAGTTATTGGAGATATCCTATACAAGGCGCACGAGGAGAGGATACCATGAGGCATATGAAGTATGGAGGTCTAGATCGGTAACAGAGAATTTCCAAAGGCTAGTTTGGTGTGTGACGCCCGATGTCACGCCACGCCTAAGCCGCGGCGGTCGAATCGGCCGCCACACCTAAGGCGGCAAAACTATGGCGCGACCTGGTGGCTTAGGCGTGCTACAAACAGCCCCCAAATCTTTCAATTAGGGCACGCACGATTTTGTGGAGGTATGGTTTGCTCTTTTTTTTTCAGTAGCCGCTAGATGGCATACAAGAGAAGTAGGGAAGTTAAAGAAAAAAACTATGATGCCTCACATAATCTTGGCTACATGGGGCAGCAGAGCAGGCTGCAGGTACGCATGGCCGGTTGTCCTCGCCTCCCCGGCCCCGTTCAGCCTTTTTTGTTTGAGCTCTGAAATCATCTGATGATCTGAACTCGGAAGCGGCGGTGTCTCCTTCAGCCGCTGCACATGCACCGCAGGCGCAGGGGCGAACAGCGACCAGCGAGTGTGCAAGCAAGCAGGGGCAAGCAGGCAGTCACGCACGCGGCGAGGAGTAGTAGATGCGGGTGCTCTTTTGCATCATCACCAACCCTGGCATCACTGTTCGCTGCGGCTTGCTGCGGCTGCAATCCGGCTGCGGCTGCGGCTTCTACAGTATTTTTCTCTCTATGGATTGCAGCTGCAGCAGTCCAAACAGCTGCAACAGTGTCGGCTACAAGCCAGCCGAACACCCCCGATGATGCACGCATGGAAGCGTAGGTAGCGCCGCAGTAATACTTCTGCCTACTCCTTCCTACAGCAGTGGTGGTGGTTTGCTGGCACTGCCGGTGGTGCATGCATGGCTGCCTGCGCTGCGCGGCGCAGGTATTGTCGCGCCGAAGACGACGACACAAGCGCCATCAATTCCGAGCCGCCCATTGCGTTGAATACCTGCGCGCTGTGTCCCATCAGACTGACGATGATGATACCTGAACGGGACATCATAATAATCGCAGCGACTAGCTAGTGCCCGGCTGCCCGCACGTAGTAGTACAAATGATGCTTCGCTTCGCCTCGAAAGTTACAGGTGTTGATGAGTTCCAACGACGATCTGCATCTGCGGATGCAGCACGGACAAACTGGAGAGGCGGGCGCCACCGTCCGGTAAAGTCGCCACGAAATCCGGGCCAGGTTCGCCCAAGACAGGGCAGGCGGGCGGCGCGCCACTGGCTCGCTCGGCGCCTCCCCCAGCCCGGCACGGAAGAGGGGAGATGTCACGGCACACGGCAGGAGAGAGAGAGAGAGACAGACAGCGGCAGGGGCAGCCACCAGCCGCTGCGCACGTCCACCTCGTGTGTCTTGTGGAGCGGTCGATTCGATTCGGAGACAGTACGACCTCGCGCCGCGGACGCCACTAGAGGCTGCGACTTCCCCTCCCTCTGGACTCTGGAGTCTGGACTGCGGTCGTGGGACCAGACCAGCTTGCCGGAGCGGCGCCGGCCGGCCAGTTGGCAGCTGTCCGGTGTACTACTGTATATAAAAAACCCGAAAAGGGAGATCCTCGCCGAGATCCTGTCGCTGCCAAAAGAAACATTTTACTAGCACTACTCTTGTGTCCTCTGCCAGTCAGTGTGCGTGCGCTCTGCTTTTGACGGCAACAGCTGCTCCTTCGAATCAATCCATGGTTGGTGGCTCAACTTTTGACTTGCAAAACAAAAACAAAAAAACAGGCCAAAGGGCGAAACGGTCGTTCCATGTCTGCCCGGCCCGGCATCCAATTCCTGTGCCCGGCGAAACCACACGGCCCGAGACTGGAACTGGAGGGCAGAAAGCGCTTGCCCGCGGCCGGTCGGCCACTTGTCACTGTCACACACGCCTATGCCATCCATGGACCATGGTGTGCCCTCTCTCTACTTATCCTCCTCTGCTCAGCTCGAACGAACAAAAAGAACTCCACTCCGCCCTCTCCTCTTGTGCTTGTGCTTCCCCACCGAGTGTCCTCAACCCCAGGCACTCGCCCTCTGTCCCTTCGCCTCGGCCCGCGACTCCGATGCCGCCGCCGCTCCTCGAGCCGCGCGACTACCTCGGCGCCGGCGCCACCTCTTCGTGCTGCTCGTCGTCCTGCTCCTCCGGCCGCGAGGGCGCGGGGCCCCACCTCGCGCTGCGGCTCGGGCTTCCGGGGTCCGACGACTCCCCCGGCCGCGGCGCGGACGCGGAGCGCGCCCGCGCCCACGTCGACGCCGCGCTCACCCTCGGCCCCGGCCCCGCCCCCGCCCCCGCGCCTCCCAGGGGCAGCGCCAAGCGCGGGTTCGCCGACTCCCTCGACCGGTCCGCGAAGCGGGACGGCGTTGCCGCGGATGACGCTGCTGGGGGCGTCACGCGGGTAGCTGGAGCTGCTGCCGGAGCTCCGCCCGCTGCCAAGTAAGTTAGTGCTGCGGTTAATTGGTATTGGCTCGTCGTAGGGACCCAGTTTTTGCTTTTCCTCGCTGTGGGAGGACGTATGCGATGGTAGTAGTAGTAGCTCGTTGCGCTGTACTAATAACATGACTAGTGATGATTCATTGCGGGTGGCAATTAGGAGTAAAATTGATTGGAACCTAAGCACATAAACGCAAGACGAGGAGCAAAATTCCTGCTGTTCTTCAATTGCTTGGAGGAAAAAAAGTGTACGCCCGCTTTTATAGCAAGCAAATACAGTATAACATGGTATCGTATTCCTAACGCTGGACTAGGCCGACTAGCTGGACACCATCAGGACCAGCATCGATATGGTAGTCTCTTTTACCAAAAGGCTTTCGTTTTCCCTTGTAACTATCGCCACTGATATTTAAGCGGCGTGGTTCCAAGTCCAAGTTATAGCCACTTCTGATGGAATTGTCACAGGCCATAAAGAAGTTTGTTTGAGGTTAGAAGCAGCCAGATTCTGTACCATGTAGGGGATAAGTGCATGTGCATCTAGGGCACAATGGACTGTGTGGAGTATCCCGGAGGTCTAGACAAAATGCACCCAAATGAGTCTTTTTTAGTTCTGTTGAGCAGACCTTTTCATGATAGCTTTTAGTGGCATGGACAGGGCACAAGTTGTTGGATGGCCGCCAGTTAGGAGCTACCGGAAGAATACCCTAGCTGCCAGTGCCACAAAGACAAATGGGGGAGATGAAGGTAGGAGTGAGGCGGGATGCTGTTATGTCAAGGTCAGCATGGATGGAGCCCCATACCTAAGGAAGGTGGACCTCAAGACCTATTCAAGCTATGAGGATCTCTCGCTTGGTCTGGAGAAAATGTTCAGTTGCTTCATCACTGGTAAGTGCTTCTGTTTTCTGTTAGTTTTTTCTGCCACAATTACAAATATACTTGTTCCCCATCTGGTTATTTACCCCTGTTGTTGTGATGTAATGAGTTACAGTGACACCAGTACATGTACAATTAGGTATACTGTTTTCTGCATAAAGTCTTGAGGAGTCAATTGATAGTACTTGTTAAGGAGTATTGACTGATCATTGTGTCTAATCACCATACTATTGCCATACTAACTATTGACTAGCATTGGTTGGGACATTCTCTTAAAAAGAATAATGATACAAAAACGAAGTTGCAAATATGTCCTAAAGGTCTTATCCTCCTCTACAGCAATCTAATGGAAAACGAGCGTAGACATTATTACAAGTAACTTTGTGGGGAGCAAAAACAAATGCTGTATGCTTACATGTGTTTCATAATTCTCTGGCTGTTACTCTGAACCTTAAGAAGTATTGACTGACCATTGTGTCTGTAAAAGTATATTTGTCTAAATGAAACATTTCTAGCTCCTCCTTACCGGAATATTTCTATCCCTACTTTAGGACCAAGGCCTTCCTTTGTTCTGCAAATATAGATGTTTCTCAAACAAATACATACCTTTTAAACTAGTGATATTGCAGGTCAAAACAGTTCATGCAAGACATCAAGAAGGGATAGGCTTACTGATGGTTCTAGGGTTGATGCCCTTCAGGACCAAGAATATGTCCTTACTTACGAAGATAAAGATGCTGACTGGATGCTCGTTGGTGATCTGCCCTGGGAGTGAGTCCTAACTTAGTGTGGTTTGCAATATCTATCCAAATGATAATGTTCCTTCTCGGTTTTTGTCCCTTTCCTAGACCACTCGTGCTGGAGCATCCGGCACCGGGTCTGACCTATAGTGTTCCTTTTCTGTTTATATGCAAATGATAGAGTTCTTTTTCTCGAAACCAATGGAAATCGATATGATTTTGATGCAGCAGTCTAGACTAGGTGCAATTAATTATAAAACACTTGCGTTTAAGATGTGGGCGCTGAAAAATTAGGAAATCTGTCCAGTGAAGACACTATAATTTGAGTAAATGATTAGATCCACTCGTGCGTGAAATTTGCTATTCTATTTGATTCTTTTCGATCAGAGGATACATTGATTTCTATGTATCTCATTTCACCTTTTTAACAGAAAAATTTTGCCCTATACTCCCTCCATTGCATATAGTTTACTTTGGTTCTGTCCTAACTCAAATTTCTGGGACTACCAATGTTTTTAAAAAATTATGTTAACACTTACAAGCTCGCATAAATGCCTTGTAAAAATATATTTAATGGAGAATTTGATGAGACTAATTTGATGTTCTAGATGTTTGTGCATTTTTATTTTCTTTTAAACACTCGTTTGTGATCCCTGAGATGAATTATTCACATTTTTTTCTTTCTTTTTATTGCTTAACTATCTATTGATGTATCAGGCATTTACTAGTTATTTCCAATGTCTTTTTTGCAGCTTGTTCACCACATTTTGCCGGAAACTTAGGATCATGAGAGGCTCTGATGCTGCTGGCATGGGTATGTGTATTCGCACTAGAATGTCTATCTTCGATTGTTGAAATACTTTGTTCGATATTAAATATTATGGTGTGGTTTGATTTTTCTTTTTAATTTAGTTGCTGATCACTATTATCTGCCCTTAGTGGTGGTTTATAATCAACTAAACTATGCATTTGGGCATGCTCTTGTTTTGGAAACACAGAACCGGCCTTAGTTATAATGGTTAGGGTAGATTAAATTTCGACAAAATGTGAATGCCCATTGGGAAAAAGTGTTGGCTGAGCATGCATCCGCCAGATATTCGGATATTGCTGTTTCCTCTAATCTCTGGGCACATACATTTGATATGCTGCCAGAAACATTTCTGGTCCAGATTTGTACTTGGAAATATTTCCTGGTGAATTAGAGTTGTTTTGTGGAACCATTTGGCTAGCTGGCTGGATTCTTTGAAGCTAGATACTGGAAGTCAATAGCAAATGCTTATTTTCTGACTCATAAGAATTACTTATTTCGTGGCTGATATATTTGTCTGCACACATTTTTCATTTTACTATATGTTTGGGGATTTGGAATATATAGATCTCTGGCTCCGAGTGAACTGCAGTGAACTATGCTTCTGTTATTACTGTACCTGTCTCCTTATGGCATGTGGCTGCAACTGAACATAGCCCCTTGTTTTGTTTGGGATCTGCTAACAACTATGACCAACTACAACTGGCTGCTCTTTCCTTTCACTGTACTTTGTGGTTCACACATGCATGCACGCACCCAGCTTCGTAATTGTTTGCCTTCCTGCAGCTCCTCCAAGACCACCAGAACAGACAGTTCGGAACAAATGAGGGCGACAGCTTACTTACCTGGCGCTGAACTGAAGGGAGAGCGACGCTGCCTTGGTCAGGCCTTGTTTCACTTGTGCAGTGGGATCTGCGGCCTGCTGTCTCGGACGCCCATTTTGCCCACGAGCTGGTCGTCACGTGCTGTCGCTTTTTGTTTGGGAAAGATAGCGTACTGCTTGCTGTATGATACTTTCATCTGTGTTCCGAAGTTTGTAGCGCTTCATATCCTGGAAGGAAGTAAAGGAAAATGCCCATGCTGTCCGGTGAGAATTTCCCCGTGCTGTGTCAAACTAACTATTGAGCGATATGAGCATGCATTGGCATCACACGTACGGTACGGCCCCAGGTAGCTGCCGCTGCCAATTCGCAACGCCTAGGATCCGAATCCGAAGCTAGCGAAGGCTGCTTTACCTGCCAGGCTGCCACAGTGACCTGTTCTCTTCACGGCCACACAAGGTGAAGGTCCCCTTGTGCGGGTTTTCTCCCAGCTCCAGCCGCGGCTTCTGCCCGGCATTAACATCGTCACGCGGCCTGTCTGTGCGTGGGTGCGTACGTTAAGGGGGTGTTTGGTTGCCCCTGCTAAAGTTTAGCTCGGGTCACATCAAGCGTTTGACTTTCAAATAGGAGTATGAAATATAGACCCAACCAACTGGACTAGATTCGTCTCGTCTTTTAATCTTCGGCTGACAAATTAGTTTTATAATCCGACTACATTTAATATCCGGAACGGAGGTTCAAACATTCGATGTGATAGGGGCTAAAGTTTAGTTTGAGGTAACCAAACACCCCCTAAGTACGTCACACAGTAAGTAACCGCAGGCTCATTTAGGCTGTTTGTTTACGTCGGATTGCATCCGAAATCATTCTAACTAATCAAAGTTTATATAAATTAGAGAAACAATCCGGATAGGAATCGTTCCGACCCACTAATCCGGTACAAACGAACAAGGCCTTAACCGAACCGGGGGCTCCATACCGACCACCATACTCTCGTCTTCCCGTGCTCCGGTAGAAGAGGTAAGGGTAAGATCATAAATAAATTTCAGTTCAAAAATAAATAAAAATATGATTTGATTATTGAATCTTATAACGTTAAAATTTAGAGTCAATTGTCACCCGTTATGACCCCGCGTGAGTCAATTGTCACCCGTTATGACCCCGCGTCCAACCGAGACGGAGAGCATGGGCGCACGTACTCATCACCCCAGGCGTCCGTGGTGCATATGGACAGCAGAATAGACGTGCAGTTATGGATGCCATGCGATGCGTGGTGCCCTTACTTAAATGAACACTCAGGCTAGTAGGCTAGTGTCGTGACAAGCGGGAGCGACCTTTACACGAATTATGCCATCGCCGTGCAGCACCTAGGCATGGTCCCCGTGTGTGTTCCGTGTCTGGCTCCATGCTTTTTCTTTTTTCTTTTTTTGTCTCCATCGGTTCCTACACTCGGACATCCGTCGGTCCCGGAACATGAGCACGACTGGCAGAACATGAGCACGACTGCTTCAGGAGTCAGGACCAATACCGACGCAAGCATCAGTATCGGTTGCAGCTATCACATGCTTGTAGAGGGCATTAATACCAGCTGCTGCATGGTCTCGTCCACCAATACTCATGTCAACCTATCAGTATGGGTTAAAGACACAAACCGGTACTAACATAATTAGTACCAGTCCTTGTCTTCAATGGTACTGATGAACTAGCACCAATAATAATAGAGAAGAGTTTTGTTCATCCTAGAGCCATAAGCTTCAACAAGGATAACAACGCATTTAGGGGCACAATCACGTAGTACGATGCTTTACCTCGATCGTTGACATGCATCGTAAATTGAGAGCAGGTCTCTAGAACTGTCATCCTCGGCGATTTTGTATCGGGAGAGGGAAAACAAGGTTTCTGTTAGCAGCAGGTAGTGGGGATAGATCTGAGAAAGGAAGGAACTCGGGATTCAGGAAGATAGCAAGAGATTCACAAGAACAAAGGAAGCAGAGGTTGGAGACGAAGAAGAAGGTAGAGTTATGTTTACAGTCTGAATATCCCCCCTTGCCCTATGGACGATCTCCTCTAAATACTCGTTCAACTGGCTCACGACACAAAATTACATTGCTGCCCACTCTGGGCCGCTCAGCTTCACAATTCCCCCCTTCTTAAGATTTGGCTTGCCCTCAAGCCAAAGCATCTCAAACTTGAGGTCGAAGACCACTCTGCCCGGATCCCATAGAGTTAGCAAGCCAATGATCCATATCAAATATTTACCACAACTGATCATATGTGTCACTCCAATAGAGGCAAGCATCAGATGAAGCTCATGAAAAATATAGCCACTTCTAGCATTTCTGGTAATAAATGCATTTCTATGTTGGTGGCTAACTCCTATGACCAAGACTTGGGCAATAGAATATTAGGAAATGAAAATTGTGCACCACAAAATATCTCAACTGATGATGAATACTTGAGCTTTCTGAAAAATAATAGACTGTTCAGGCCTGTAATTGCCAATAAAATCAGCTGTGATATGAACTGAAATTTTCTAATTACGCTAGCTGAGAAAAATTCACCATGTGACTGTTGCCAATATATTGGTGAGAGCACCTAGAGTGGGTGAATAGGTGATCCTGCAATATTCAATACTAATAGCACAAACTTGGTTTATAAAATGTTAGTTAGATTAAACCAAGTTGCTATAGAGCGAGCTCTTGATAAGAAATCAATCATAGAGAAAAGCAACACAAGAGGCACGGTGTTTTTATCCCGTGGTTCGGCCAAGTAACACTTGCCTACTTCCACGTTGTGGCGTCCCAATGGACGAGGGTTGCACTCAACCCTTTTCAAATGATCCAAAGATCAACTTGAATACCACAGTCTTTTTCTTTAGAGTTCTTTCCCCGTTTGCGAGGAATCTCCACAAGTTGGAGCCTCTCGCCCTTACAATGTTGATCACAAGAAAGGCACAAGAGTAAGGGAGGGAAAGCAACACACAAGACTCAAATCGCAGCAAACACACGCACACAAGCCAAGACGTGAGCACAAAACACGATGCAGGGAGTTCACAACTCAAATGGTGCTTAAATCTCTAACACAACGATCCGAATGTATGGCAACAGAGTCTAGGCGTCTTAGAATGATCAGGAAATGCTTGGTATACTGCTCCATGCGCCTAGGGTCCCTTTTATAGTCCCAAGGCAGCTAGGAGCCGTTGGACATCCAATTGGAAGGCAATTCTTGTCTTCTGTCGGGTGGCGCACTGGATAGTCCGGTGCTCGATCTCCTTCTTTATCGGGCGTAGCCGACCGTTGGTCCTTTGGTCCCGTTGGCGCACCGGACACTGTCCAGTGCACACCGGACAGTCCAGTGTGACTGAAATGGAAATCGGGTTAACCATTTCCTATAATTAATTTTGGTGATTGATGATCAACACAAACACATAGACTAACTAGTTTGTCTAGAATTCATGTATTACAGGTGCATAAGGTTCAACACAAACCAATAAAAGAATCAAGTTAGGGACACAATATTAAAGGAGCAAAAAAACTTGAGTGTGCTGAGAATGGCGCACCGAACTGTCTGGTGTGCCACCGGATAGTGTCCGGTGCACCAGGACCGTACAACATCAAACCAGCCATTCTCGGGATTTCAAGGGCGCTCTCCGCTATAATTCACCGGACTGTCCGGTGTGTCAGCGGAGCAACGGCCATCCAGCGCCAACGATCGACTCTGCCAAGTGAATAGTGTAGCTACAGTGCCGCGGCAGAAGTCAGAGCATGAAGTCAGAGGGCACCGGACTGTCCGGTGCCGCAAGAGGACAAAGCTCCAACGGTCGACTGAGCTCCGAACTCAAAACGGTTGGGTGACGTGGCGGGGCACCGGACAAGGAACAATGCCTTGTCCGGTGCGCCCATCGCCAGCAGCCTCCCCAATGACTACCAAAGTGGTTGGAGGCTATAAATACCTCCAACCACCACAACCATTGGCATCCAAGTTTTTCAGAGATCACATTTAATACAAGAGCTAGTGCATTCACTCCAAGACACATTTCGAAAGATCAAACCCCTCTCCAAGTCTAGAATTCATCTCAACCACATAGTGACTTGAGAGAGTGTGCTCGTGTTCTTTTGCGCTCTTGATGCTTGGATTGCCTTCTTTCTTTCTCATTCTTGTTCTCAAGTGACTTGTAATCAAAGCAAGAGACACCTAAGTGTGTGGTGGTCCTTGCGGGGTCTAAGTGATCCGTTTGATTAAGGAGAAGGCTCACTCGGTCTAAGTGACCGTTTGAGAGAGGGAAAGGGTTGAAATAAACCCGGTCTTTGTGACCTCCTCAACGGGGACTAGGTTCTTTGGAACCGAACCTCGGTAAAATAAATCACCGTGTTCATTCGCTTGATTCCCATTTGATTTGTTTTTCCCTCTCTCGCGGACTTGAATTTAATTCTAACGCTAACCTCGGCTTGTAGTGTGTGTTTAAAGTTATAAATTTCAGGTTACGCCTATTCACCCCCCTCTAGGCGACTTTCAATTGGTATCAGAGCCAGTGCTTCATTAAGAGTCTAACCAACTCAAAGTGATGTCTGGAGAACACGCCAAGAGGGAGATCGTGACCGGCGACAAGCCCGCAAGCTCGAGGAGGACTCTCTTAAGAGAGTCCGGCAACAAGCATAAGGAGGAATCCTCTTCCTCCATCAAGTCCCATCGGAGAGGTGACAAGAAGAAGATGAAGAAGGTGGTCTACTACGAGACCGACTCTTCGTCACCCTCCACATCCGGCTCCGAGTCGTCAACCACTACTTCTAAGCACCATGAGTGCAAGAAGTATAGTAAGATGCCCCTACGCTATTGTAGCATCCCAAAAATTCAAATCTTGAAATTTTCTCAAACTTGCTCTAAATTCAAAATGAATTTCAAATTTCATTTCAAAATGTTTGTTTGCGAGTTGATATCAACAAATAAAATATAGTGGTCTATATTCTCTCCAAAATCCTCCTTAAAATATCCTATAAATATTTCCCCAGTGATCCCCCTCAAATTCTTTCCAGAAATACTACCCAGATATTTCCCCAGTGATCCCCTCTGATTCTTTCCAGAAATACTGTCCAAATATTCCACCGATATATCTCCAAGTATTTTCTTCCTGAGAAATACCTTCAGAATCATTTTTCAAGTCCCTACAAATGTTTTCTCCATAACTTTCCTTATGCTCATACGTATACGTATGCCTCCGGTGTCATACGGTGAGCTCTACAAGCTAATTACACTCATATAAGACAAATCCATACTAATCTCCCACTAATCCTCTCATCCTCCCACTAATCCTCTCATCCCTCCCCCTAATCCCCCACCATGGCTATAAATAGAGGGGCAAGGGCCTCCTCTCATTCCACCCCAAGCCATTTTATGGCAACTCCCTCCCCCCCCACACGCCCACTCCCACTCCACTTCCCACACAAGCACACACTAGCACAAAGATCGTTCGGTCGTTCTTCGATCGTTCGTCCACCTGTTCTTAGTTTGTTTGTTCGTTCGTCCGATCGTTCATGGTTCGTTCATCCGTTCGTCCGATCATTCGATAGTTCGTCCGTTTGTTCGTCCAAATAATCTTTTTCCTGCCGTTATGCTGCCAAAATTCCGATCGTTCGTCCGTTCGTTCATAGTTCCTACTCATCGTTCATCGTCACTATTCATCGTTCATCGTTCGGTCATACGAACTATCCACCATCACTATTCACCGTTACTATTCATCATCATTACTATTCATCGACACTATTCATCGATGATATCTACGGTAACTTTTCCGTCGTTACTATTCATCGATCATCTGATTACCCCAAATTTCAACTACTCATCCGTCATGCTGTCCAGTCCACCTAAGACCAGCCAGACCCATATTCCAGTCATACGAACTCCGGTGACTGTGATTTTGCTTCCAGTAGGGAACTTCCCATCTGGTCACCCATCCCAGATTTCTCCAAGTTGAGCACGCTTAACTTTGGGATTCTTTCAAGCCAAACTTTCAAAAAGAAAGGCGAACCATGTTTGTATGGATACGTTTTCAATCCTATAAAACCTGGCCCAAGATACCACAACCCACTTGGACCAGAATACCACAACATCCCAGCTATTTGGGTCCCGCCTTACTGTTGTCTGATGTGACACAGTAGGTAGGAACAGTTTCCACCAACATAAACCTCTGCCCAAGAACAGCCCAAAAATAATTCCTCGCACCCGCTTTTGATTTTCTAAATATCTCTAAATATTCAAATTCTAGAATATTCCTTTCCTTTTCTTTTTCTCCTTATGATTATAAAATCCAAAACTCCTCCATCCAAACTTAGATTTCAGTCATTCTTGTTTCTAAAATTCTTGTCAAACTATTCCCTATCCAACCATGTCATCCCTTAAGCATGGTTCATATTCCAGAAAACTCCCAAAATACCCTTGTCCCATATTCTGCCTATAACTCTCCTGTCCATGCTAAGTCAGACGATTCTTTCGTCACTATTCTCACCAATAGTGAACTTCACTGAGCTACACCACATACACCTAGCTATAAATACACCCAGCTACCCTCTCCCACTCCACACACTCAACACCCTCAGCCAAGGCAAACACCCCACCCACTCAGTTACTCCGCTCTGCCGGCTACACGCATAGTGTCGCTTCGCCTCCAGCCCACCCTCCTGGTAAGCACCTCCGCTCCACCACTAGTAGTACCTCAACACCACATGACACAGATTCTACTCAAGACTCTGCCCATCCATATATCGCTATTCTGACCACTATACTAAATATTTGTTGGTATACTTGCTGGTTTGTTGTTTGCTTGTTCTTGTTGCATAGTTATCAGAGCGTTCGTGCCGTCTCGTGGAGGCCAGATCTGCAAGTCTATGCCAGGCAGTGGAGCTAGAAGCCAGTTCCGCGAGCTCCCCTTCCCCCTTCGCCGGATAAGCGCGGTAAGCTCACTGGATCCCTTTGATGCATAAATTACCTATGATTTTTCAACCACAACCCTCAGCCCGTTATTTTATGCATGATATGGTTTTGAGACAAGTTATTATGGCCACCCAACCGCTTGCCGCAATCAATCCTTGATATATTTGTTACAAATGATTTGAGAAAAGGTGTGAGTTTTCAAAAGAAAATGCTTTTCAAAATGTGTATGATGAAGTGTTTTCACCCTTATCACCTTTGAGTAGAGATGATCAGAGACTCCCTGGTTTAGGGGAGGGCCTAAGGTGATGGCTCAACTGGTTTAGGTGTGAGCAGAAGGATTGTCCCCTCATATAAGGACCGGTTTGTCATCCTTCACTACCTGTACTCATGATAAGTACAACCACTCGAGACTGTATGGGCAGTCACTCAATCTGAACTCGTACGGTCCAAACCCCAGGGTTATGAAGGCTGGGGAGCACCGGGAGGATAAGGAGGGGGAATGTTTTGTCCGGTTTGGGCATGGCAGTGGCCTGACTCCTTCCGGTATAACCGTTAAGGTAAGGACGTGCGAGGAAAGAAAGAGATTCGGCATTCGGGTCTCACGACGATGAGATCGCAGAAACCGGACTAGTGGGTAAAGTGTACCCCTCTGCGCAGAGTTCAAACCTATTCGAATAGTCTGTGTCCACTGGTATGGATGAGTCTGGTGTGGTATGGCAATTAGTGTTTTGTTTTCAAAAAAAGGGGTGCGTTTGAGAAAAGATGTTTTTAAAAGGTCCGGCGGTTTAGCCATGAGCTATGGTGGACGAGAAGTCCAGTAGCTGTTTTTGAAAATGAAAACCAGTGGGAAACTGCTAAGATACCTGGATGGTTTAGTCCAGGGGATTTTGTTCTATACTGAAAAACTTCCTGCTCCATTTGGAAAGGATGCGCTTTGCAAAATACAAAATGTTTTTCAAAACAACCCTGCATAAAATATTGTTGTTTCTGCAAAATATCCTGAGCTCCACATATTCCATGCATTATATCTGATTTCCCCATTCCACGGGTGAAGGTGGGCTGCTGAGTACGTTTATACTCACCCTTTCTTATTTGTTGTTTTTTAGAAAAAGGAGATCGGGTAAGAGTTACGGCTGTTCCCAACCTTCCCTGTGGCTGTTGGACCGCTGATTTGCTTCGTAGCGTATATCAGGCTGTTTCAGCCCCACTCTGATGATATGTTCCGAGTTGTGGACCAACTCTTAAAGTTGTTCGCCACCTTTATAGGTTTGTCTCGTTTAAGCAGATCTGTAATCATTTGATGTATAAATGTGTTTACTAGCCTCCTAGGACTAGTAATTGTATCACATTTGAGTCCCAGAGGATTGAGACGCTTCAGGTGGTACCAAAGCTGTTAGGTTGGCCGCAGGACGTAACCCTTAGCCTGATCCAAAAGCTTTTGAGTCCAAACTATTTTCTTAAAAAAATTCTTGCTCTCATCCCTTCATTTCAAAAATGCTTTCCCCCTTTCCTTCTCTCAGAAGTCAGATGGAGGTTCGCTGCCAAACCAGCTTTTGCTAGAATGAAGATGGTTTTCCCAAGTTGCTGAAAGCATGCACAGTCCGCCTCGGAATCAGGAGCCAGCCAGAGTATGATGGTCGTGAATTCATCGAGCATGGCACAAAGAAGTGTGTCGTGACTGTATACATTGGATCCAGTCCTTACCATGTGGAATGGAGTGTCACTACTGCTGGGCACAGATTCAAAGACACCTGCCAAGTCGTCGCTCGCAAGGCATTGAGGGCCCTGTGTCAGATCTATGAAGAAGAAGTGGCCGACACACCGCTCAGATTCTTTCCGCCCTTTCAGAGAGACTGCCCCGTTTGGATGACCAAGATGCGTGCATTGGAAGGTCAGCAGCTGCTTGAGGACGACCCCTCAGTCGTGTACCTCACTGCCTACCTGCTCACCCTGGATGCATAGTATGATTTCTTGGCTCGGCACCACCGTCAGATGATTGCCCGAGCAGAAGATGCAGAGAAGCACAACCGTTAGCTCCATGTGGATCTCACCTCAGCTCAAGCCCATGTAGTTGCCTTGGAAAGTCGTGAAGCCATTGCTGTCGAAGCCCTGAAGAAAGCCAAGGATGAGCACGTCCAGAAGCTGATGGAGGCCTACTTGGTAACCCATAACCAACGTAGAGCCCTGCGGATCCAAGAGCCCGCTTCATCCAACCCAGTTCAACCTAGGAGAGCTGAAGATCCCCAGATTCTTGAAGGTCACCTGGTCTCTACCAGAGGAGAAAAGAAGGCTTGGGAACTCCCAGAAGGAGCCATAGTCTTGGAAGGAATTCTAGTCTTCCCTCAGGCTATGAATAAGCAAGAGCACCCCGAGTCCTCCCAAGATCCCCCGCCGGAGTTGTTTGAGCCCCTCACCATGAAGAAGATTCTAGCACCGTCCCGTGAGATCAAAGAAGAAGCTGCAAGCACCCCACCAGCACCGCTGCCCTCTGAGGAGCTACAAGAGCCAGTCCCGCTTGAAGAAGAGTTCAACCCCGTCTTGCCATCTCAGTTGCCACCAGAAGAAGTCATCAACATCAGTTCCCTCTTAACCCATCCAAGAGATGCCTCAGATTGAAGTTGTGCGCCAGCCTTGCTAGAAGAGAAGCTGTCTGGTCTGAAGTTAGTTATGCCCAGTCCTCTGCATGCATTGGGTAGTGAAATTTTTTCTTCACTTGGCTAGAGCCCTGCATGTATGAGAGGTAATCGTGTAGACTCGTGTTTTGCAAAACTCTAATTGTGTGGCCCCCTAGGGCATTTCAAAATGAATTTCGCTCGATGTTTTCTTCCCTTTGAGTGCATATGTGATAGTTTAACGTTAGTGCTCATAAGTTGCATTTAGCATAGTTCTCAATTCAGGAGCCGAGCAATAGTAGTTATGCTTAGCCCCCGAATCTGAGTAGTCCGTGCTTTGGAAAAACCCTATTCTTCCCTTATTCAAAACATTTGATTTGTTTGTGCTTATCATTGCTGAGCTTGTGTGTTTTCTTTCTTTTTAAGAAAGGTTTTCTCTAAAAACATAGATCACAAATTAGAGCTAATCCTTACCTTATGCTCCCATTCTCATCTTAACCCATCTGAAGAGAAAAGCACCTTACCCAAGAAGATACCGGGAAGCTTACCCTTGAAGCCTAGAACAAGCTACAGAAGAAACCTATCCAGCCGCTCAGTCAAAAGGACCGACCGTGAGAATCAAAGCACTGCCCCTGAGTCAAAGTAAACAGAAAAAGAGGACAAAAGGAATTATTACCATACAGGGAGGCAAAGATTCTTGGAACCAGAGACCACAAACATCAGGGTCATTGACCCCACCACTCACCCGTGCCCCCCGCACGCGTGCCCGCTTCCATACACACTACCACCGCCCCCACACCCCCTTTGCAGCGCACCTACCGCCGCCATCATCGCCGGCAACACCAAGTCCCCCCTAATCGCGCTTGCTTCCACGTAGCACCTGCTCCATCACCACCACTCCACACCCTTGCATACCGCTCGCCTATAAAATCCCCCCACCAGCTCCCTCAATCCCCATCTCGCTCAAAGCACACACCTGATAAAATCCCCTCTGCCAAATTGCAAGCAACTCCATTTTCCACTCCCTCGCCCCTAAGATCACAATGCTTGGTGATTCTTGGGTTGAAGACTGTTGTACATGGTTCATAATCTTTGGTTTCCTCCTCTGTATGATGGTAATACTCTTTGATAGAATCCTCCAGTGGGAAGAGCAAAGAGAAAGAAAGGGTCAGTGAAAATAAAATAGTGAAGAGAAGATGAGAAGGTTGCCCCAAAATCAACTCTATGTCAGTCATTTCTCCGCAGCCTGCTCAAGCAGCAACATCAGAAGAAGGCCCCGTAACACCCATGTTATGAGGTATTTCAATGAGTTCAAATCCCCAAAATTCAAGAGTTCTACCCTCATTCTTTTTAAGTGGGGTAGTGTTCCAGCAAGGTTCCTGCTATGGAGAAAAAGAAGAAGGCCTGTAGCAAGCTTGTGGAAGACCAGATCATCAAAGCATATGAGTTTCTGGATGAGAAGTGGTAACCCAAGTTCCGTTGATGAAGCACCAGAAGACCGATCAAGAAAGGAATCCATGTGGGAGTTTGCAATAGGAAGGTTTGCGTGTTGGCATCGTTGCTTCTTCAATAAGCTAGCTGCCAAGCGAAAGCTAGAAGCCTGAAGATGATCTTGAGTAGCCAGAATCAGCGTTTGCAATCGGCAACCAGATGCTCCTCAAGGCCAGATCTTGTTGAAGTTCCATCTCCTCGAAGAGTTGCAAAGTGAAGATATGTAGCTGAAGTAAAGCTATACCCATAACCCTTCTAAGCCGAATCTCGAGGACAAGATTCATTTTAAGTGGGATAGATTTGTAGCATCCCAAAAATTCAAATATTGGAATTTTCTCAAACTCGCTCTAAATTCAAAATGAATTTCAAATTTCATTTCAAAATGTTTGTTTGTGAGTTGATACCAACAAATAAAATATAGTGGTCTATATTCTCTCCAAAATCCTCCTCAGAATATCCTACAAATATTTCCCCAGTGATCCCCCTCAAATTCTTTCCAGGAATACTACCTAGATATTTCCCCAGTGATCCCCTCTGATTCTTTCCAGAAATACTGTCCAAATATTCCATCGATATATCTCCTAGTATTTTCTTCCTGAGAAATACCTTCAGAATCATTTTTCAAGTCCCTACAAATATTTTCTCCATAACTTTCCTCATGCTCATACGTATACGTATGCCTCCGGTGTCATACGGTGAGCTCTACAAGCTAATTACACTCATATAAGACAAATCCATGCTAATCTCCCACTAATCCTCTCATCCCTCCCCGTAATCCCCCCACCATGGCTATAAATAGAGGGGCAAGGCCCTCCTCTCATCCCACCCCAAGCCATTTCATGGCAACTCCCTCCCCCCACATGCCCACTCCCACTCCACTTCCCACACAAGCACCCACTAGCACAAAGATCGTTCGGTCGTTCTTCGATCGTTCGTCCACCTGTTCTTAGTTTGTTTGTTCGTTCGTCTGATAGTTCGATCGTTCATCCGATCGTTCATGGTCCGTTCGTCCGATCGTTCGATCGTTCATCCGTTCGTTCGTCCAAATAATCTTTTTCCTGCTGTTATGCTGCCGAAATTCCAATCGTTCGTTCATCCGATCATTCGATCGTTCGTCCGTTCGTTCATAGTTCCTATTCATCGTTCATCGTTCGTTCATCGTCACTATTCATCGTTCGTTCATACGAGCTATTCACCATCACTATTCACCGTTACAATTCATCGTTACTATTCATCATCGTTACTCTTCATTATCGTTACTTTTCATTGTTACTATTCATCGTTGTTACTATTCATCGATGGTATCTACGGTAACTTTTTCTGTCGTCACTATTCATCGTTACTATTCATCGATCATTTGATTACCCTAAATTTTAACTACTCATCCGTCATGCTGTCCAGTCCACCTAAGACCAGCCAGACCCATATTCTAGTCATACGAACTCCGGTGACTGTGATTTTGCTTCCAGTAGGGAACTTCCCATCTGGTCACCCATCCCAGATTTCTCCAAGTTGAGCACGCTTAACTTTGGGATTCTTTCAAGCCAGACTTCCAAAAAGAAAGGCGAACCAAGTTTGTATGGATACGTCTTCAATCTTATAAAACCTGGCCCAAGATACCACAACCCACTTGGACCAGAATACCACAGCATCCTAGCTATTTGGGTCTCGCCTTACTGTTGTCTGATGTGACACAGTAGGTAGGAACAGTTTCCACCAACATAAACCTCTGCCCAAGAACAGCCCAAAAATAATTCCTCGCACCCCGCTCAAAAATACATTTGTATTTTTGATTTTCCAAATATCTCTAAATATTCAAATTCTAGAATATTCCTTTCCTTTTCTTTTTCTCCCTATGATTATAAAATCCAAAACTCCTCCATCCAAACTCAGATTTCAGTCATTCTTGTTTCTAAAATTCTTGTCAAACTATTCTCTATCCAACCATGTCATCCCTTAAGCATGGTTCATATTCCAGAAAACTCCCAAAATACCCTTGTCCCATATTCTGCCTATAACTCTCCTGTCCATGCTAAGTCAGACGATTCTTTCGTCACTATTCTCACCAACAGTGAACTTCACTGAGCTACACCACATACACCCAGCTACCCTCTCCCACTCCACACACTCAACACCCTCAGCCAAGGCAAACACCCCACCCACTCAGTTACTCCGCTCTGCCGGCTACACGCATAGTGTCGCTTTGCCTCCAGACCACCCTCCTGGTAAGCACCTCCGCTCCACCACTATTAGTACCTCAACACCACATGACACAGATTCTACTCAAGACTCTGCCCATCCATATATCGCTATTCTGACCACTATACTAAATATTTGTTGGTATACTTGCTAGTTTGTTGTTTGCTTGTTCTTGTTGCATAGTTATCAGAGCGTTCGTGCCGTCTCGTGGAGGCCAGATCTGCAAGTCTACGCCAGGCAGTGGAGCTAGAATCCAGTTCCGCGAGCTTCCCTTCCCCCTTCGCCGGATAAGCACGGCAAGCTCACTGGATCCCTTTGATGCATAAATTACCTATGATTTTTCAACCACAACCCTCAGCCTATTATTTTATGCATGATATGGTTTTGAGACAAGTTATTATGGCCACCCAGCCGCTTACCGCAATCAACCCTTGATATATTTGTTACAAATGATTTGAGAAAAGGTGTGAGTTTTCAAAAGAAAATGCTTTTCAAAATGTGTATGATGAAGGGTTTTCACCCTTATCACCTTTGAGTAGGGATGATCAGGGACTCCTTAGTTTAGGGGAGGGCCTAAGGTGATGGCTCAACTGGTTTAGGTGTGAGCAGAAGGATTGTCCCCTCATATAAGGACCGGTTTGTCATCCTTCACTACCTGTACTCATGATAAGTACAACCACTCGAGACTGTATGGGCATTCACTCAATCTGAACTCGTACGGTCTAAACCCCAGGGTTATGAAGGCCGGAGAGCACCGGGAGGATAAGGAGGGGGAATGTTTTGTCCGGTTTGGGCATGGCAGTGGCCTGACTCCTTCCGGTATAACTGTTAAGGTAAGGACGTGCGAGGAAAGAAAGAGATTCGGCATTCGGGTCTCACGACGGTGAGATCGCAGAAATTGGACTAGTGGGTAAAGTGTACCCCTCTGCGCAGAGTTCAAACCTATTCGAATAGTCTGTGTCCACTGGTATGGACGAGTCTGGTGTGGTATGGCAATTAGTGTTTTGTTTTAAAAAAAGGTGCGTTTGAGAAAAGATGTTTTTAAAAGGTCCGACGGTTTAGCCGTGAGCTATGGTGGATGGGAAGTCCAGTAGTTGTTTTTGAAAATGAAAACCAGTGGGAAACTGCTAAGATACCTGGATGGTTTAGTCTAGAGGATTTCGTTCTATTTTGAAAAACTTCCTGCTCCGTTTGGAGAGGATGCGCTTTGCAAAATACAAAATGTTTTTCAAAACAACCCTGCATAAAATATTGTTGTTTCTGCAAAATATCCTGAGCTCCACATATTCCATGCATTATATCTGATTTCCCCATTCCACGGGTGAAGGTGGGCTACTGAGTACATTTGTACTCACCCTTGCTTATTTGTTGTTTTTCAGAAAAAGGAGATCGGGTAAGAGTTACGGTTGTTCCCAACCTTGCCTGTGGCTGTTGGACCGCTGATTTGCTTCGCTGCGTATATCAGGCTGCTTCAGCCCCACTCTGATGATATGTCCAGAGTTTTGGACCAACTCTTAAAGTTGTTCGCCACCTTTATAGGTTTGTCTCATTTAAGCAGATCTGTAATCATCTGATGTGTAAATGTGTTTACTAGCCTCCCGGGACTAGTAATTGTATCACATTTGAGTCCCAGAGGATTGGGATGATTCAGCTATCCCCATATTTAAAAGCGCGCTCCATTACTTTCCGTACCCCTAGGCAAACCACCATATTTTGGTGGTGAAGATTATTCTATGTGGAGTGATAAAATGTGGCACCATCTAACCTCACTCCACGCAAGTATTTGGAATATTGTTGAGTGTGGAGCGTATGTACCTAAGATGAGGGACAAGGACTACGACTCGGACGAGGTCGCCCAAATTAGGCACTTTAACTCCCAAGCCACGACTATACTTCTCGCCTCCTTGTGTCGAGAGGAGTATAACAAGGTGCAAGGGTTAAAGAACGCCAAAGAAATTTGGGACGTCCTCAAAACTGCGCACGAAGGGGACGAGGTGACCAAGATCACCAAGCGCAAAATGATTGAGGGAGAACTCGGTCGATTCGTCCTCAACAAAGGGGAAGAGCCACAAGCCATGTACAATCGGCTCAAGACAATGGTCAATAAAGTGTGCAACCTTAGGAGCATCAACTGGGATGACCATGAAAATGGTCAAGGTTATTCTTAGATCTCTTGTTTTTTGTAATCCCACTCAAGTGCAACTAATCCGTGGAGATCCTAGATACAAGCTAATGTCTCTCGAGGAAGTGATTAGCAAGTTTGTGAGCTTTGAGCTAATGATCAAAGACTCCAAACACATCGTTAACTTGGAGCAAGGCACCACCTCAACACCCAAGGTGCAACCCATCGCATTCAAAGCGACGGAAGAATAAAAGAGGGAGTCTACACCAAGTAGGCTTCCAATCGACACCTCCAAGCTCGATAACGAGGAGATGGCGCTCATCATCAAGAGCTTCCGTCAAATCCTCAAGCAAAGGAGGGGGAAAGATTACAAACCTCGCTCCAAAAAAGTGTGCTACAAATGTTGTAAGCCAGGTCATTTTATTGCTAAATGTCCAATGTCAAGTGATAGTGACAGGGACGACGATAAGAAGGGGAAGAAGGAGAAGAAGAGGTACTACAAGAAGAAGGGCAGCGATGCCCACATATGTCGGGAATGGGACTCCGATGAGAGCTCCATCGACTCCTTCGACGACGAGGACGCCGCCAACATCGCCATCAACAAAGTCCTCCTCTTCCCCAATGTCGCCCACAAGTGTCTCATGGCTAAGGACGACAAGAAAAAGAAGGTACACTCTAGAGCCGCCCCCAAATATACAACATCTAGTGATGAGGGTACACTAGTACAAAGGAGCTCTATAGTGGCGGTTCTAAACCTATTTTTACTGGCGTTTCTTAGAACCGTCGGTATTAGAGGCTAGTAAAAATCATTATTTTTACAGGCGGGTAACTGAGGACCGCCTGTGGAAATCGATTTCCACTGGCGGTTGAGTTAAGAAAACCGCCAGTGGAAATCGATTTCCACTGGCGGTCGACGTAATAAATCTGCTAGTAAAAATTATTTTTAGAAACATTAAACGGGTTTTTAAAATAGCAAAAAAATTATTTAAGGAGAGGATTCAGCCTACTCCACCCCAACCGCCTGTCTCCGTCGAAGTCGCAAGTCGCGGCATTTTTCACGCGCTACGCGGTTGTTAGTAATCGAACCGTTGACCCTACCCTCGCGTGTATCCTCCACTACCACTCTATCTATGACATGCTTTGTGTCTAGTTTGTAGTTTTATTGTCCACATATTACAACCATTTGAGTGTAAATTGTTTGTTTGAGACCGTAAACGAATTCAAATAAAAAAGTTGTCAACTACAAAGTTGAATAACTTTTGAAGTTCTATAACTTTTATTTTGACACTTTTTTCATCTGAGGTAGTTTGCAAAATTTGAATTTTAAATTTGACATACTTAGATTCAATTTTTGAGAACCGAAATGAGTTCAAATAAAAAAGTTGTCAACTACAAAGTTTTATAACTTTTATAGATCTACAACTTTTATTTTGCTGGTTTTGTCATATATGAGGTCATTTAGAAAACTCAAAAAATTAAGGATACAAATGATTTCTAGTGGCGGTTTCTTAAGAAAACCGCCACTAGAAATCATGGATTTTTACAGGCTGTTTTCTTAAGGAACCGCCTGTAGAAATATGATTTCTAGTGGCGGTTTTCTTAAGGATCCGCCACTAAAAATAGCACAGTCGGTTGATAATCGAATCCGTCTGTAAAAATATATCGCCCCGCACGCTTTGAGCCTTTTTCTACTAGTGGTAGCTCTAGCGATAGTGAAGATAATTTAATGTCTCTTTTTGCCAACCTTAGCATGGACCAAAATAAAAAATTAAATGAATTAATAGAAGCAATTAATGAGAAGAATGATCTCTTGGAAAGCCAAGAGGACTTTCTCATTAAAGAGAACAAAAAATTTGTTAAATTAAAAATGTGTATGCTCTAGAAGTAAAAAAAATGTGATAATCTGTCTAAAGAGCTTAGCATTTGTAATGATTCAATTATCTGTCTTAGAGATGAAAATGCTAGTATAAATGCTAAGATTGATGAATTGAATGTTTGCAATGATACAATCTCTAGTCTTAGAATTGAGAATGATAGTTTAAATGCTAAGATTGAGAAATTGAGTGCTTGCAAACCCTCTACATCCACTGTTGAACATGTTTTCATTTGCACTAGATGTAGAGATGTTAATGTTGAAGCTATTAATGATCACCTTGTCATGATTAAGAAACAAAATGATCATATAGCTAAATTAACTGCTAAAATTAATGAGCATGAACTTGAAAATGAAAAGTTTAAATTTGCTAGAAGCATGCTTTATAATGGGAGACACCCTGGCATTAAGGATGGCATTGGTTTCCAACAGGGGAGCAATGTCAAGCTTAATGCCCCCAAGAGATTGTCTAACTTTGTTAAGGGCAAGGCTCCCATGGTTCAGGATAGTGAGGGTTACGTTTTATATCCTGCAAACTATCTCGAACACAAAATTAGGAGAATTCATGCTAGAAAACCTCACACTGTTTCTCATCATGCATTCATGTATAAGCATGAGGCTTCTAGCTCTAGGCAAACCACTCATGTTAAATTGCCTAGAAAGAAAACTCCCACTACATCAAATGAGCATAACATTTATTTCAAAACTTTTGATGCTTCATATGTTTTAACTAACAAATCACGCAAAATAGTTGTCAAATATGTTGGGGCCAAACACAAGAGTCCTAAGACTTGTGTTTGGATACCCAAGGTGCTTGTTTCTAACATCAAAGGACCCAAGACTGTTTGGGTACCTAAGAACAAGGCCTAACATTGTTTTGCAGGTTTATGCATCTGGGGGTTCAAGTTGGACAATCGGCAGCGGATGCACAAACCACATGACAGGGGAGAAAAGAATGATCTCCTCCTACGAGAAAACTGAAGATCCCCAACGAGCTATTACATTCGGGGATGGAAATCAAGGATTGGTCAAAGGTTTGGGTAAAATTGCTATATCACCTGACCATTCTATTTCCAATGTTTTTCTTGTAGATTCTTTAGATTACAACCTGCTTTCTATTTCTCAATTATGCAAAATGGGTTACAACTGTCTTTTTACTGAGTTAGGTGTTACTGTCTTTAGAAGGAGTGATGATTCAGTAGCATTTAAGGGAGTGTTAAAGGGTCAATTATATTTAGTTGATTTTAATAAAGCTGAAATTGACACTTGCTTAATTTCTAAGACTAATATGGGTTGGCTCTGGTATCGCCGACTTGCCCATGTTGGGATGAAGAATCTTCATAAACTTCTAAAGGGAGAGCACATTTTAGGACTAACCAATGTTCATTTTGAGAAAGACAGGGTTTGTAGTGCATGCCAAGCAGGAAAGCAAGTTGGCACCCACCATCCATACAAGAACATCATGACAACAGACAGGCCACTTGAGCTACTCCACATGGACCTATCTAGTTATTGTGGATGATTATTCTCGCTTCACTAGGGTGTTCTTTTTGCAGGAAAAATCACAAACCCAAGAGACTTTAAAAGGATTCTTGAGACGGGCTCAAAATGAGTTCGGATTAAGGATTAAAAAGATTAGAAGCGACAATGGGACATATTTCAAAAATTCACAAATAGAAGGATTTCTTGAGGAGGAGGGCATCAAGCATGAGTTCTCTTCTCCCTACACACCTCAACAAAATGGCATAGTGGAGAGGAAGAATAGAACTCTACTGGACATGGCAAGAACCATGCTTGATGAATACAAGACACCAGACCGGTTTTGGGCAGAAGCAGTCAACACTGCTTGCTACTCCATCAACCGGCTCTACCTTCACCGAATCCTCAAGAAGACATCATATGAACTCCTCACCGGTAAAAGGTCCAATGTTTCATATTTTAGAGTCTTTGGGAGTAAATGCTTTATTCTTATTAAAAGAGGTAGAAAATCTAAATTTGCTACTAAGACTGTAGAAGGTTTTTGAAAGGGAAATAGGGTTAACCTTTTCCATAATTAATTTTGGTGGTTGAATGCCCAACACAAACAAATGGACTAACTAGTTTGCTCTAAAATACATGTTTTATAGGTGCATAAATGTTCAACAAAAACCAATAAATATTCAAGTTAGGGGTTCAATTCAAAGGAGAAAATAATACCAAGTGTGTTGTGGTCTAGCGCATCGGACTGTCCGGTGTGCCACCGGACAGTGTCCGGTGCACCAGGACCGTACAAAGTTTGAACCAGCCGCTCTCAGGTTTTTTCAGGTGCACTCCACTATAATTCACCGGACTGTCCGGTGTGCCACCAGACAATCCGGTGCACCAGTGGAGCAACGGGTATCCAGCGCAACGGTCGACTGCAAAAGCACGGTGATCAGAGCTACAGTGAAGAACAGTGCGCGCAGAGTCAGAACCGCAGGTCAGAGGTGCACCGGACAGTGAACTGTGCATGTCCGGTGCGGCACTGAACTGTCCGGTGCCACCAGAGGACAAAGCCTCCAACGGTCAAATGCTCTAGAACCCTAATGGTTGGGTGACGTGGCTGGCGCACCGGACAGTGTCCGATGCGCATCGGACTGTCCGGTGCGCCCATCGACAGCAGCCTGCCCCAACGGTTGTTTGGTGGTTAAGGGCTATAAATACCCCCCAAACACCACCACTCCAAGTATCCAAGTTTCCAGCACTTCACATTCAATACAAGAGCTAGTGCATTCACTCCAAGACACATTTCCAAAAGATCAAAGCCTCTCCAAGTCTAGAATTCATTCCAACCACCTAGTGACTTGAGAGAGAGTGTGTTCGTGTTTCTTTGCGCTCTTGTTGCTTGGATCGCTTTCTTCCTTCCTCATTCTTGTTCCCAAGTGTTTTGTAAGCGAGGCAAGAGACACCAATTGTGTGGTGATCCTTGCGGGGTCTAAGTGACCCGTGAGAATTAAGGAGAAAGCTCACTCGGTCTAAGTGACCATTTCAGAGAGGGAAAGGGTTGAAAGAGACCCGGTCTTTGTGACCACCTCAACGGGGACTAGTCTCTTTAGAACCGAACCTTCATAAAACAAATCACCGTGTTCACTCGCTTTATTTCTTGGTTGATTTTCCCCCCTCTCTCCCGGACTCGGATTTAATTCTAACACTAACCCCGGCTTGTAGTTTGTGTTTTAAGTTATAAATTTCAGATTACGCCTATTCAAACCCCTCTAGGTGACTTTCAATTGGTATCAGAACCCGGTGCTTCATTAGAGTCTAACAACTCGAAGTGATGTCGGGAGATCACGCCAAGAGGGAGATCGTGACCGGCGACTAGCCCGGGGAGAACCCACTCAAGGGAGTCCGGCCACAAGCATAAGGAGGAATCCTCTTCCTCCAACAAGACCCATCGGAGAGGCGACAAGAAGAAGAAAATGAAGAAAGTGGTCTACTACGAGACCGACTCATCGTCGCCCTCCACATCCGGCTCCGACACGTCGTCCACTACTTCTAAGCGCCATGAGCGCAAGAAGTATAGTAAGATGCCCCTCCGCTATCCTCGCATTACTAAACGCGCTCCTCTACTTTTCATTCCATTAGGCAAACCACCATATTTTGATGGTGAGGACTATTGTATGTGGAGTGATAAAATAAGGCATCATCTAACCTCACTCCACAAAAGCATATGGGATATTGTTGAGTATGGAGCGCAGGTACCGAAGGTAGGGGACAAGGACTACGACTCGGATGAGGCCGAACAAATTAGGCACTTTAACTCCCAAGCCACAACTATACTCCTCGCCTCGTGTCGAGAGGAGTATAATAAGGTCCAAGGGTTAAAGACGACCAAAGAAATTTGGGACGTCCTCAAAATGGCGCATGAAGGGGACGAGGTGACAAAGATCACCAAGCGGGAGACGATCGAGGGGGAGCTCGGTCATTTCGTCCTCGACAAGGGAGAGGAGCCACAAGCAATGTACAACCGGCTCAAGACCTTGGTGAATCAAGTGCGCAATTGTAACACCCTGAATTTGGGGGTATAAAATTTCTTTTATAATATCCACCAAATTCAGGTGTTACCTTTATCTCCTCTTCCTTTTTGCTCTTTTCTTTTCATTTCAATGTAGTAGGAGTTGTTTGGATGTCGTGTATTAATAAAAAAACCCTAAGGGTATGATGGTTTTTGCATCATACTGGAATGCATTTATTTTTCTGTTTGGCGTATTGTCGCGGTATGTATTCATTTAATTTGTAGCTCTTTCTGTGTATAAATATGATTAGAGAGAATAGAAACAAAAGAAAGAGAGAAAAGGAAAAGAAATAAATAAATAAAAGGCCCAACCCCCCACCCTTTCCCCGTGGCCCATCACCACGCACCCCAGCCCAGCTCCCCGGCCCACCCCGCTCCCCCCTTGCGCGGCCAGCAACGCGCGCTCCGGCCCAATGCGCTGGCGCAGCCCGCGCCTCCCCCCATGGCCCAGCGCGGACCATTCGCGTTTTCCCCCGCGCGCGCGGCCCACTCGGCGCAGCGCGCCCCTACCCCTAAACCCTAGCACCCGCGCCGCCGCATCCCCTAGCCACACGCGCCGCTGGGCCCACCTGTCAATCGCACTAGCATCGACCACTGTTCATCTTCCCGAACTGCTCCGTCCGCCTAACGTGCCCCCACGCCCGCACTATTCCACCTTCTCCCCCCTCTCTCCCTTGTTTCTCCCTCGTCGGTTCCATTGGGGGACCTTGCGAGCCCGGCGCAGTGGCCGGCGGCCAGGGCGCGGCCGGCTTGGCCCCGGCGGCTCGAGCGCAGCGGGCGTGGCCCCCTGGCAGCTCGATCTGCATGGACAACAGCTCGTGGCCCGCGACGCGCAGCCGGCCTGGCCAGCGCGGTGTGCAGCTCGCGCGACCAGCGCGGCGCGCAACCGGCGCGGCCCGCGTTGTGCAGCTTGCATGACCAGCACGGCCGCCCCGTGCGCCCGTGGCCGTTTCGCCGTCGTTGTTCATTGCGCTGAAGTCTTCGCCAGCAGTTCGCCGTGTTCTGCGTCCATGCCCCAACGTCCTGCGCCTGCGCCCCGCCGTTCACCGTCATCTGAGGTGAGCCCATCAAGGCAAAGCTCACCTAGCCCCGTCTACCCGCCCTGCGTGTCCATAGTTTTGCCATCGCACCCATCGTTTGTTCGCGCGCCTTTCGCGCGCGTCGAACGTGCTGTCCATCCGCGTGATCGTGTGTGCTATCTAGCGCGCAGTGTGCACATCGCCCTCAGGCATTGCGCGTCTCGTCACGCTTTAGTAAACCACTCCTCCTAGGATTGCTCGTGCTAATTAATGTTTCGCCTAGAATCGCTCACGTTAATTAATTTACGTAATTAAACGATGACTAACCGAATAGTAAGCCAATCAGAATTAAGTGTTAAGTCTATCGATGCAAGCGATAAATACTTGTTTATGTGGTTAGTGTCGACTTAAATGTTTTCGACTAATATTCGTTTAATGTAAGCGTGGTGTCTGTTTAGTTTTTCTCGCGTGTCGTGAGGATCGCGCGCGTAGTCGCGCGCTGTCCTCTCGCGAGATTAAACCGTTCGCGTATAATCACTCATGGCAGATAATTAACTAGTTATTTAATCGTCCACTATTAAACTAGTAAGTTAGTTATAACTAAATAGTAGTTTTAATCTACATTCGATGTCAATTAATGTGATTGCGTCGAATTAAATGTTCTAACTAATACTTTTTAGCGTAAATGTTATAACTTCTCGACCGTAGCCTCGACTATCGCATTTCTTTTTCCTCGCATACTGTAGAAGCGAGCTCTATTTTTTATTGCTCACTTTTATTATGTTTTACTTGAATGGTGTAATGTTCTTATGCATATATATGGTTGTTTGTTCGTGCCTATTTGTATTCGCTATGCGTCGCGAATAGACTGCGATCCATTTCCAAGCTTCGAGGAATCGATGGTCAAGCTTCGGCGACCAAGTGATCTAGCTCTTTGAGTTCCACGAAGTTGAAGACCCTGAGCATCTGTTTGGTGAAGGCAAGTGTCCTCTGACCCATTATTTCCCATTTACTTTATAATTCACTGTGCCGCATACTATGAACAATCTAAGGATTGACTAGCTTTCTATTTACCTGGTCCTTGATTACCTTTTGGGCTACTATGGTTAGATTCATGCTATTGCTTTACTTTAATCAATGAACATGATGTGAACACTTATGATACGATGTTGTCATTATGATTATGATGTTGGACTAGTGATACTTTAGGGGGCTCGAGCGGTTTCTCGAGTGCCTCTCCGTAAGGACCTGTTCGTTGGATGATCGCCTGGGAAAACAGTGCAACCATGAGGGTGGAATGGGACGCCCTTAGCTGAGTAATTAGAGGAACTGGGGTGTAGTTCGCTTCGCCGTCGTGCCGTTAATGGGGCTCAGTGTATGCGGCTCGCTCTGCCAAGGTTGGTTCGCCCCTTGGGGAGGAGTGCGGTGCATTTAGGAAACCTAACGGGCGGCTACAGCCCCAGGGAATCTTTGTAAAGGCTATGTAGTGAGACCCTGCCTATTCACCTTGGTAGTGTTTAAGGGTTTGATCGGCCCGAGGCAAGAGGGAATCACGGCTTGTGGGTAAAGTGCGCAACCTCTGCAGAGTGTTATAAAACTGATATATCAGCCGTACTCGCAGTTATGAGCAGCCAAGGGAGCTCCATTGATTAGAGATACTTGATCAGAGATGGTTGGTTTACAGGTGGTGACGAGGATGATGGTTTTGGTTATGACTATGGTACTGGTAAGTGGTATTCTTTCCATTTGGAAAGGGTACATCGGGTTAATAACTTGGGTTAATACTAAAACCTGGCTTTCTACTAGTAAATAATAACCTGACCAACTAAAAGCAACTGCTTGACTTAACTCCACATGAAGCTAGTCCACTACAGCCAAACGGGACATTTTGCTGACTACGTTGATGTGTACTCACCCTTGCTTTCACAAAACACCAGGTTGCCTTTGGTGCAATCTATACTCAGGTAAAGAAGGTGTCGAGGCGGATCTCCAAGAGTTCCAGGACTTCGATGAGATTGAGGATTAGGCTAGCGACCTCCCCCAGTCAGCTGCCTGTGGTGGGTTGTTTACGTTGGCTACGTTTCGATTCTGTGTACTTTGATTTATATTATGTAAATGGCTCTAGTTTGTAATATTATTACTTACTCTTTATTGTAATTCGAAGCATTGTGCTATGATGAGTCATTTATGTAATCGCTGTGTACGTGAATTACTGATCCTGGCACGTACATGGTTCGCATTCAGTTTACCTTCAAAACCGGGTGTGACATAAGTGGTATCAAAGCGTGCTGACTGTAGGACCGCTGACCTAGAGTAGCATTGGCCGTTTTAAGGACTTCTTGACTGTTACTTCACCTCATCCTTGATTCTGCTTCAAAATATTGGTCACCTCAACTAATTCTATGTTGTGCTCCTATATGCCCCCTTGCCAAAAAGTATTTTATTCTAGTATGGTCTATACTTCTCTCAATCTATTAGATCTGATCTTATCTTGTGCTTGCGACGTCTTTGTAGATGCCCCTGACCATAGCCTTTAGTCTTTTGGGACTCTTTCCTCATCCATTATTAAATTGCTACTATTTGACCATCTCTATTCCATTTTGTTATTGACATGCTCGTATCCTTGCATTTTTAATACCCTTATCCCTTAATCCAAAGTACTTACCCTTGTACCTCTACTGCCTATTTAAACATTTCAGTTTATATGTCCATGATCTTACTGTCTTTTGAGACCCTTTCCTATTCTATTGTTAAGTCGCTATCTTTTTGGCAATTTGTACTTTCTTGGTCTTGGTATGCTCGTACCTTTGGAATCTTGCATACTCTTATTTTTTATATGCTTACCTTTATATCCCAATATCTGTTTGAAATATTTCAGTTAACATGCCCTTGACCACCCTTGTTTCTTAATGATCCATGAGTGATCGTTTTATTTGGCACACCTGTGGTAATCTCGTTGTTTCCTTGTAACTCCACTCGGTAATGAATCTTTACTTCAACCCTTCTGTTGGAACCTTACCAATTTTACCCTTGATTGTTTTCTACACTTTGTCGTTTCGCGAGTCTTGTCTTAACTATATCCTTTGTTATGCTTTTTAATTATTATCATATGCACCCTTGACACCTATATATACTACATTGATGTTTTTCTCATACCTGCCCTATAAAATCGCCCCTCTTCTGTCTCATACCTTCTTTCTCTTGGTCGTATCCCCTTCTTTGGCTCGCGAGTTTGTAACCTCATCCTTTGTTGTGCTTTTGCTTCTTATTGTCTTTATGTAAAGCCCAAAAATTGATACTGGTAGAAGAGATTTTACCATACTAGCGAGGTGTTAACTCAACTCAGTACATTAGACCAACTCAACCGTGAGCATAAGAGCTAACATAACCAATAGTGTCATGATGGATTGCATAATCTGTTTATCCCCACCTAACATCAAACAAACTTCTGACCTACAGCATGTAGTCTATCTCCTTCATATCTATCTTAACCATATTCCCCAACCGATAATATACACTAACCATGAATCAATGAGACCAAGACTGGAGAAGAAAAGATCAATCTTGTCAAGGAAGGAGGGAAGTCAAACTCAACCTTCAGATGCATTACCACTCAACACAGAATTCTTTCCCACTATAAACTTTCTCACCCTAGGATATTCTTGCCCTAACCTATCTTTTACACTACACAATAAGGTGACTATACATATATATATACCCATGCTTTCATAACCACTTTCTAAATAACATGAAACTTCTTATTCTTAAACTAATTAGAAGTTAAAGGTTAAACTATAAATAAAGTTTTTTTTACATCCTGTCCTTGCAAATCTCGAGGACGAGATTTCTGTTAAGGGGGGTAGGATTTGTAAAGCCCAAAAATTGATAGAAGAAAAAAATGATAATAATAAAATAAATAAATATAGAAATATGCATATCATGCTGGAGGTCTTGTATTGTTGCAATCATACTCAAATTTTGAATACAAGTTAGGTTTGAAAAGTAGAACTTGAAAATAGAAAGGGAAATAAGAAAAGAGAAGTAAAGGAAAAATAATATACATTATAAAAGTAGATATATTATAAATAAATAAATAAATAAATAATAGGCGTTATCTTCATATTAAGATTTTTTTTGGATATTTGGAAAACTTAAGCTCAAACAGAATTCGAATTTGAATTGGACTCTTAAATTTGGAAAGGAAAATAAAATCAGAAAAAAAAGAACAAAACGAAACGACCATTTGGGCCGAATTCGCAATTCGGTTCCCCTCGGCCCACCTAAATCCTGTCGCGCCAGCCCACCTCATGCACTGATGGCCACTTCCACGTGGGACCCACGGCCTCACCTAACACCCGCTGACGCACACCTCTCCTATTTCGCTGGCTGGTGGACCATCTCTGTCAGGACTGTCCCTGACCTCGCGGACTCGGTCTCAACGAATCCCGCGCACACCGCGGGGCTCAACATCCGCGCAACAGAAGCCTGCTTCTGCGCCGCACATCTATCAACCCACCTCGGCGCGGTGTCCTCCCCATGCCCTATAAATGTACCCGTCAACCCCCCCCTCTCGTCCAGCTGATTGCACACGCAAGGGCGCCACCATGGCCATGTGAGGAAAAAGGCCGCTGCACCACCACATCGTCGACAGCGACTTTTGGGCACTGGTGAACGGCAACAGAGCTTCGGGGATCGCATGGGTCATTTCCAGGGAAGCTTCAGTCAGAATCGCGGGAGGAAGTACCGGCAATTGCTCACCGAACTTTCATCCCCGCCGTGGTAAAATGTGTCGCGGTGGCCGGGGACCTCTACGCTACAAAACCCGGTAAGATCACCCTCTGGAGATTCGCTTTATTCCTCTCTTCGAGTAGAGCCTTCCGTGGTTGAGAACCGGGCACTATGGCGTCGGGTCGGTGTACACCGGCGGGATCGCCGCCGCGGTGGAGAGATCTCCGCCGTGCAGTCGGCTGGTTTGGGAGGGGAGTGCGTGAGCCGTTGGATTAGGCGTATACGACTTAGATTAAATCTTGGTAGCGTTTCGCCCGCGACCGTTTGATGTCGATTGGATGGTTCAGGTTGATCTCTGGTACTTAAAATACGAATCGTTGAACGGTGATCTGATGGCCAGGATAGGATACCGGTTCGGCGTGTTTGAAGATCTAATCTGGGCGGTTGGTGCGCGATCGGTCGGCCAGGGTCGTCCGATACCCCTTCGGCCTGGAAAGTTTACAATGGAACCCCTCGGTTTTCTTCAAAAGAACCCGCAGTCCTGTTTTTGGCAGCCGTGACCCTGGATCAACTTTCAAAATTGCATGTGGGTCCTGGGACTTTTCAAATCTACCCCTAGAAACCCTACAGAATTAAAATAAATAATTAGGAAACCGAGAAACTTGTATATGGCATAACTTACTCATTTTAACTCCGTTTTACTCCGTTCCAATTGCGCTAGCTTCATAAAAATATTCTCTACGTACTAAAAACATTAATTATACCATATCTCCTACTTTTATAGTTAGATATTTATCTAACCTACGATTAGTAGATTAACCTGTCTAAATCAAAGTTAATCTGTTTATAATTATAGTTTAGCTAAAATATGATCCCTAATTATATTATAATTTAACTTAAAGTTGAATTAATTATTTATTTAGATTATTTTCTCACATGATCTATTAAATCAACATAAGGTCTAGTTTTAACCGCTTAAATTGCATGGGTCTTCTGTAGACCATACCTTTTCAACTATGACTCCGATCTTAGTAGTTCTCGAACCCACGATCTCGTAGCAACGCGTAGATTATTATTACGCAGTTTATTCTTATGTTTGGTGTGATGTTAATCTTGCCTATACATGTTTGTCCGTATTGCTACGTTTAGCAGTGAGGTCACGTGTCATCTGAAAAGCAAGTTGGTACCTGGAATCTCAAGTCCCAGGCAAGTTGTGCCCTTGATCACTTCTTTTACCCAGTCATGTTCTGATTAATCATAATGATCTGCATAGGTTAATTTTGATGGGACCCAATAGGTTACCCCAGTTTGACTATCTTTATACCTTGATTACCACTACACTTTTTGGGTAGTACTTGCTATTGCTTTATGTGGTTATGGGTATGGAGATACATTTTATTCATGATTATCTTTTATTATCAGTTATTATTTACTGTTCATGATAAGATCATTATGTTAATTGGAACATGGAGAACCATCCGAGAAAACAATGCTACCACAAGGGTTTAATGGGACGCCCTTGGCTGACTAACTAGGAAAGCTAGTGGAGGACTACCTTACCCGAAAGGGGCAAGGGCAGTAGGGGAGTGGTCAGTGTAGGGAGGTCCTCGGGTTGATTTTGCTGCGATGGCGGTCAGACGAGGGATTCCTGCATTGGAGCTTCCTATAAACTGTAGCGGGTTTTCTGAAGCTAGTGGAACTTTGTAAAGGCCTCGTAGTGTTACCCTGCCTCGCCTCCTCGGTAGAGGTGTATGGGATTGGCCGTCTCTTGGCAGATGGGTAACATGACTTGTGGGTAAAGATGCACAACCTCTGCAGAGTGTAAAACTGGTATACTAGCCGTGCTCACGGTCATGAGCAACTCGGACACTCACATGATTAATTTATGGAACTAAATTCAATTTGTCATATGCATTGCATCGCAGGTGATGTTGTTACTTTTGTTCTACTTCTTAATTGGGTTGGTATTTACTTATACTTAGTAATTGCTAATAAAATTTTGACCAACTTTAAAAGCAATGCTCAGCTACAACCATCCTCTTTGGTAAGCCTTACACTTCACATGAGCTCCCACCTTTGGCGAGTTCATGCACATTATTCCCCACAACTTGTTGAGCTATGAACGTATGTGAGCTCACTCTTGCTGTCTCACACCCCCCCACAGGTCAAGAACAGGTACCGCAGGATGAGGCGCATGAAGGATGCTATGATGTGTTCGTGAGAGGTCTAGGCCGTCGTCTCCCAGTCAACTTTGGATTGTTGGACCGTTGTCTCCTTATAATGTAATTACTTATTTATTTTGTATAGAACTCTTGTTATACAGTAAAGATGTGACATTCGATCCTGTGCCATGATTCATCATATGTGTGAGACTTGGTCCTAGCACACATGGTGATTATGTTCGCGCCCGGGTCTTGGTGCCCCGAAACCCGGGTGTGACACTTAACCCTTCTCATCTCTCAATCTTACCTTGGTGATTACGCTATGTTCATTATCTAAAACCTCCAATCTCCCACCTTAGTTCAAGCGTGGTCTCTCACTTATCTCACCCGTGGTTATATCCTATACTTTACCACTTGCAAGACTTATCTGAACTCTATTCTTGGTTGTACCTAGATTCCTGGTTTTTATGCACATTTACCTCTTCCTTTATATCCTTGCCTATTATCACCTTTGGCCCTTGACCTCTCTCCATATTTACCATGATGTTTACCTATTTTTTTAGTCTCACTTATTCCATCTCAATCTGAGAGTGTTGTTTTCCCTATCCCGCTCTTGTTCGTTTCCTTTCCCTTTGTCACTTTGCAAGTCTTGTCTTACCTTAACTTCATTCTTTGTTGAGCTTTTGTTTGATATCATCCTTACCTTTGTAATCTGTAGATCTTGCCTTGATACTTATCTTAGGTCTGCTTGTTGAAATCCCCTCTTTTCTATCTCAATTCGAGAGCTATGTTTTACTTGTCTTATCCTTGACAATATTCTCTCATTTACCGCGTGTAAGCCTTGACATACCTCCATTCTTTATGGTACTTATACCACTAGCTCTTCCGTGCCTTCATCTTTTCTCTCATACCCTTGTTTGTTATCGCCTTTGACCCTTACGATATTGATTTCTTCTACCTAAACACTTGCCTTGGAATTATCCTTTAGAAGCCTCCCCTTTCTTTCAACCCAGTTTGGGAGCTGTGAGTTACCTATCTATCCCTTGATTCCTTTTCACTCCTTGTCGCCTTACAAGTTCTGTCTTAATTCCATCCTTTGTTGTGTTTTTATTTGCTATCACCATCACCTTGTCATCCATCGATTTTGCCTTGATACTCACCTTTATTCCTACTTCTTAAAAATCCCCTCTCTTCCACCTCAATTGGAGAATGGCAATTTATCTATCTGGCCCTTGGACGCACCCTCTCCTTTTCCATTTGCAGGTCCTGTCTTAACTCCATCCTTTGTGGTATTTATATTCTTGGTTCTTATACCCATTTCCATCCTCTTCTACATCCTTGTCCATTATTACCTTTAAACCCTCATGATACCTATGTCCTTGCCCACATGCTTATCTTGAACCTACCCTTTAAAGCCACCTCTTTTTCATCGCTGTTTGAGGATAATGCCTCACCTACTTCACCATTGATTACTTCCCATTCTTTGATACCTCGTAAGTTTTGTCTAAAATACCTCCTTGGTTGTGTTTGTCTGTTATCACCTTAACCCTTGTCATCCCTTGAACTTTACCATGATGCTTATCTTGCACCTGCGTTTTAAAGCTTCCTCTCCCATTCCAGTTCAAGAGTGTTGTCTTATCCCTCCCCGCTCTTGTTCGTCCCTTTTTTTCCCTCTATCGCGTGGCAAGTTTTGTCTTAGCTCGATCTTTTGATGTGCTTCCGCCTATTACCTCCTATACCTTTGTAATCACTGGATCTTTCCATGACGCTTATCTTATGCCTACCTTTTGAATTATCATCTTTCCCATCTCGATTTGAGAAGGGTGTTTTACCTACCCTGACCTTGGTTGCATTCTCTCCCTTGTCGATTACGATCATTGCTTTAGCTCCATCCTTTATTATGCTCATACCCCTACCCTCCATGTCTTATTATTCCCCTTGCCTTTTGTTGGCCTTAGAGTAGTTTCCCTTTTTAAGGAAAGACCACCATTTAATTAAAAGGAACATATAGCAGCGAGATGTTCGTGGTTGCATGCTTGTGATGTTTGTCTTTGTGTGATGACTGATTTGCTTCTTTGCGATGAGTGTTGTGGTGTTGTGGCCTTTGGTCCGCAATGACATCAGTTTACTAGTTGGGTGCTCTCCCTTTTCTCTCTTTAATCCATCTATGCTTACCTTTTCTATCTATAATCTTCCCTTTTGCACCTGTCCGGTTGGTATCCTGCAACCTCTCTTAATCAGTCAAGATCAGAGTCGGCAGCATCTTCATCAAGTGTGTATCAACGCTCCTATTAAGGGGGTTAGCTGCTAACCCCAATGAAGACAATGCGATCAACATCAACCAACAAGACCAGAGTGGCGCAGCGGAAGCGTGTATGGGTCCTAACCTATAGGTCTAGGAGATCCTCAAGAATTGCATTGATCAGTCTCAAGCATCTGAAGGTCAAAGCAACCAGGCCACATGTTAAAGTTGCCAGAGTCAAAGTTGAGTCAGGAGAAGCTAAAAAAACTAATAGACCAATCTCATTTTCTTGCTAGCCTCTTCTTGAATCTCGAGGGCGAGATTCTGTTAAGGGGGTTAGGTTTGTAACACCCTGAATTTGGGGGTATAAAATTTCTTTTATAATATCCACCAAATTCAGGTGTTACCTTTATCTCCTCTTCCTTTTTGCTCTTTTCTTTTCATTTCAATGTAGTAGGAGTTGTTTGGATGTCGTGTATTAATAAAAAAACCCTAAGGGTATGATGGTTTTTGCATCATACTGGAATGCATTTATTTTTCTGTTTGGTGTATTGTCGCGGTATGTATTCATTTAATTTGCAGCTCTTTCTGTGTATAAATATGATTAGAGAGAATAGAAACAAAAGAAAGAGAGAAAAGGAAAAGAAATAAATAAATAAAAGGCCCAACCCCCCTCCCTTTCCCCGTGGCCCATCACCACACCCCCCAGCCCAGCTCCCCGGCCCACCCCGCTCCCCCCTTGCATGGCCAGCAGCGCGCGCCCCGGCCCAATGTGCTGGCGCAGCCCGCGCCTCCCCCCGTGGCCCAGCGCGGCCCATTCTCGTTTTCCCCCGCGCGCGTGGCCCACTCAGCGCAGCGTGCCCCTACCCCTAAACCCTAGCGCCCGCACCGCCGCATCCCCTAGCCACACGCGCCGCTGGGCCCACCTGTCAATCGCACGAGCGTCGACTACCGTTCATCTTCCCGAACTGCTCCGTCCGCCAAACGTGCCCCCACGCCGCACTATTCCACCTTCTCCCCCCTTCTCTCCCTTGTTTCTCCCTCGTCGGTTCAATTGGGGGACCTTGCGAGCCCGGCGCAGTGGCCTGCGGCCAGGGCGCGGCCAGCTCGGCCCCGGCGGCTCGAGCGCAGCGGGCGTGGCCCCCCCGGTAGCTCGATCTGCATGGACAGCAGCTCGCGGCCCGCGACGCACAGCCGGCGCGGCCAGCGCGGCGTGCAGCTCGCGCGACTAGCGCGGCGCGCAACCGGCGCGGCCCACGTTGTGCAGCTTGCGTGACCAGCGCGGCCGCCCCGTGCGCCCATGGCCGTTTCGTCGTCGTTGTTCATTGCGCTGAAGTCTTCGCCAGCAGTTCGTCATGTTCTGCGTCCATGCCCCAACGTCCTGCGCCTGCGCCCCGCCGTTCACCGTCATCTTAGGTGAGCCCATCGAGGCGAAGCTCACCTAGCCCCGTCTACCCGCCCTGCGTGTCCATAGTTTCGCCATCGCACCCACCGTTTGTTCGCGTGTCTTTCGCGCGCGTCGAACATGCTGTCCATCCGCGTGATCGTGTGCTATCTAGCGCGCAGTGTGCACATCGCCCTCAGGCATTGCACGTCTCGTCGCGCTTTAGTAAACTACTCCACCTAGGATTGCTCGTGCTAATTAATGTTTCGCCTAGAATCGCTCACATTAATTAATTTACGTAATTAAACGATGACTAATCGAATAGTAAGCCAATCATAATTAAGTGTTAAGTCTATCGATGCAAGCGATAAATACTTGTTTATGTGGTTAGTGCCAACTTAAATATTTTCGACTAATATTCGTTTAATGTAAGCGTGGCGTCTGTTTAGTTTTTCTCGCGTGTCGTGAGGATCGCGCGCGTAGTCGCGCGCTGTCCTCTCGCGAGATTAAACCGTTCGCGTATAATCACTCATGGCAGATAATTAACTAGTTATTTAATCGTCCACTATTAAACTAGTAAGTTAGTTATAACTATATAGTAGTTTTAATCTACATTTGATGTCAATTAATGTGATTGCGTCGAATTAAATGTTCTAACTAATACTTTTTAGCGTAAATGTTATAACTTCTCGACCGTAGCCTCGACTATCACATTTCTTTTTCCTCGCATACTGTAGAAGCGAGCTCTATTTTATATTGCTCACTTTTATTATGTTTTACTTGAATGGTGTAATGTTCTTATGCATATATATGGTTGTTTGTTCGTGCCTATTTGTATTCCCTATGCGTTGCGAATAGACTGTGATCCATTTCCAAGCTTCGAGGAATCGATGGTCAAGCTTCGGCGACCAAGTGATCTAGCTCTTCGAGTTCCACGAAGTTGAAGACCCTGAGCATCTGTTTGGTGAAGGCAAGTGTCCTCTGACCCATTATGTCCCATTTATTTTATAATTCACTGTCCCGCATACTATGAACAATCTAAGGATTGACTAGCTTTCTATTTACCTGGTCCTTGATTACCTTTTGGGCTACTATGGTTAGATTCATGCTATTGCTTTACTTTAATCAATGAACATGATGTGAACACTTATGATACGATGTTGTCATTATGATTATGATGTTGGACTGGTGATACTTTAGGGGGCTCGAGCGGTTTCTCGAGTGCCTCTCCGTAAGGACCTGTTCGTTGGATGACCGCCCGGGAAAACAGTGCAACCATGAGGGTGGAATGGGACGCCCTTAGCTGAGTAATTAGAGGAACTGGGGTGTAGTTCGCTTCGCCGTCGTGCCGTTAATGGGGCTCGGTGTATGCGGCTCACTCTGCCAAGGTTGGTTCGCCCCTTGGGGAGGAGTGCGGTGCATTTAGGAAACCTAACGGGCGGCTACAGCCCCAGGGAATCTTTGTAAAGGCTACGTAGTGAGACCCTGCCTATTCACCTTGGTAGTGTTTAAGGGTTTGATTGGCCCGAGGCAAGAGGGAATCACAGCTTGTGGGTAAAGTGCGCAACCTCTGCAGAGTGTTATAAAACTGATATATCAGCCGTGCTCGCGGTAATGAGCAGCCAAGGGAGTTCTATTGATTAGAGATACTTGATCAGAGATGGTTGGTTTACAGGTGGTGACGAGGATGATGGTTTTGGTTATGACTATGGTACTGGTAAGTGGTATTCTTTCCGTTTGGAAAGGGTACATCGGGTTAATAACTTGGGTTAATACCAAAACGGAAAGAATATTTCAAACAAATATTGGGATATAAAGGTAAGCATATATAAAAATAAGAGTATGCAAGATTCCAAAGGTACGAGCATACCAAGACCAAGAAAGTACAAATTTCCAAAAAAATAGCGACTTGACAATAGAATAGGAAAGGGTCTCAAAAGACAGTAAGATCATAGACATATAAACTGAAATGTTTAAATAGGCAGTAGAGGTACAAGGGTAAGCACTTTGGATTAAGGGATAAGGGTATTAAAAATGCAAGGATACGAGCATGTCAATAACAAAATGGAATAGAGATGGTCAAATAGTAGCAATTTAATAATGGATGAGGAAAGAGTCCCAAAAGACTAAAGGCTATGGTCAGGGGCATCTACAAAGACGTCGCAAGCACAAGATAAGATCAGATCTAATAGATTGAGAGAAGTATAGACCATACTAGAATAAAATACTTTTTGGCAAGGGGGCATATAGGAGCACAACATAGAATTAGTTGAGGTGACCAATATTTTGAAGCAGAATCAAGGATGAGGTGAAGTAACAGTCAAGAAGTCCATAAAACGGCCAATGCTACTCTAGATCAGCGGTCCTACAGTTAGCACGCTTTGATACTGTTGGGGGCCTTCGGCCTCCGAAGGTCCTCAAAAACATGATTTGACAATGTCTTCCAAGTGGATTATGTGAACAGGTATCTTCGGACTCAGAATTATGAACATAAAGCACGGTCAGGACGAAGCCTGAACCAGACGAAGGACGAGCTGATTACACTACACCAAAATAGTGAACTTCCTAGAGCCTAAACCCTAGGAAGTTAGCCCTAAACTCTAGGAAGTTAGCTAAACCCTCGGAAGTAAAGCCATCCCGTCGGAAGTTTGGCTCTCGGGAATTTTTTGTCGGAAGTTAGCTTAACTTCCTAGAGCCCCCTAGGAAGTTAGCTAACTTCCTACAGCCAAAGAAGCCTCTCGGAAGTTAGTAGCTTGACGGCGTCAGTGCCGTCAGCTGACTAACTTCCTACGGCTGACTGTAGCCCCTAGGAAGTTTGTTGGCTAACTTCCTACGGCGCAGTTGGCCTCTAGGAAGTTAATTTGACCAATATTACAAATGTTGTTTATTTTTATTTTACACCACATTACACAACATAACAAATATATCAACAACTATATAGCACAATATATTTTCATATAAAACATCTCACTCACAATCACATAACAATATTGAAATTCATAGTCTCATCAATTACATCACAAAAGTCTCATCCATAGTCAAAATAAGACACATCTCATCCAGTCATAATAATAGACAATATCTCATATATAGTCATAATAAAAGTCTCAAGTATCACAACACATAACATGGAAGCTCACGATCGCCATCAGGATTCTCAAATCGATAAGAAACAGGTACGCATTTCTTCAGCTTGGGGTTCTTAAGCTGCTACGTTCTTGAGGGCCGTGATATGTACACCCGCTCTTTTTGCACTCATATGTCCAGTGACCATGCTGGAAACACTTCTGGCATTGGGTATATGCGCCAACAGAAGAAGTTTCTGAAGCTTTTGGCTTCACAGTGCCCAGCTTCGCAACCTTCTCTGTACTCATCAGATACATCTCACTCTTGGCTTCCTTCCTCTCCTGCCAGCGGCTTGGTCCCTCTTCCTTCTGCCCATAGGCATTCACATTGCGGGCAGCAGCAGTCACAGCCCATTCAGCTTGAGCCCTGCTCAATCCCTTAGTCACTGATAACGTGGCTGCCTTTATTCTGTCTGCAGCAGCATGTGGCTTATCATCATTCCCAGACATGTTCATTCACTCAGAGAGAACATGATTATCCCAAATCAGCAACTCTGCAAAGAATAAACTTGTTTTGATCAGTGAGAAACTAATGAGGTCAGTCATATCTTCAATAAAACGATGGCAATAATAATAATAATAATAATAATAATAATAATAATAATAATAATAATAATAATAATAATAATAATAATAATATAGGATCCACCTCAAACCAGCCAGAATTAGAACATATGCATACACATTCAGACTAACCGTTTTTACCCCTTTTGCTACAAGTATAAATACAATACAAGGAAAACATTTGGTAAGAGTATTTCGTACATTTCTATTATGGTTTCTCAACTTCAGACACTAAATATAACAAACTAACAGTAGATAACTAGATGTAGAAAGTAACTTGCATAATTATATCGGATCTGTAGTTCAGTTTTTACTAGAGTACATAGACAGTACGTGACCATTGGAAGTTCTATAATCAGATTATCAAGTTCTCTCACTGTCACACATAAACACTAGTTTTGTCTCTCATTGTTATGTCTCACACATACAAATAATCAGATCATCATGTTATCTCTAGTCCTAATGGCTCCAATTAAGAGAGTTGTCTGAGATAAGCTTTGCAGTTTCAAACAACCAATTCAGCCGATTTACCATATTATCATACTAGTAAATGGGGCGCGCTCTGCGCGCGTACCAAAAAAATCGTAATGTGTGATAATAATTATATTCTTTTGGACAAGATGAACTGAAAGATATATAAATCATGAATCCTATGCTGGGACATCAAATAATGTTGTAGAACCTTGAAACTTGATAATTTGCTAAGTAATTGGGAAGCTGCATCTTCTCAAGATGGAAGAACCAAAAGAATGCCAGTGTCGTAGCTGCCTAAAACAGTACGAAACCAAGCAAATGGAAACATTTTAATATCCCAGGTGGCTACATTATTGCCAAAAAACCCATAAAATGTTAATGTTGTCTAGTGCTATATGAATTAAAAAAAGAACAATAGAACATGTCATGTTTTGTTCTGAGACTCCAGATCAGTTCTTAGCACTGATGTTATTCTTTTCCTTGATCTTGGATAGGTTGTCCAACTTGACAAAACACTTCAGGTCTTCATAAGAGACTGTCTTAGGGTCTTTCCTCCACAACTCACTTAGTACATGAAGCTTGTCGAGCAAGTGCCACATCCATTCAGGATACTCCGAGTTTGCTTGGATTTTCGGATCAGAAATTCAAAAGCCTCCTTGAGGATATTTTCCCCAAACACTGTTTTATTCTATTGGTTAAGAGCAGGAGCTTTGCTAGTATCAGCCGCTCCACCCTTTTTTGCCTTGCTTGCAATTGCAAGGCATCTACTCTTTGCCTATTGAGCGTTCAAATAAAAGAGGGGGCAGATAGCATGTTCCTCACCTGAGTAATCCAAAAGGGAGGACGAGCTCTTGATGATGAGGACATGGAGCTCCCTGATAGAGGCAAAGCAGCACTGTCGCACTCGCTGCCCGGAACAGCTCACCGGCGGTGGAAGCGATAGGGGTGGGCATCACAGCTGGAGATTGCCGTACAGGGATTGGAGGGCCCCGCCCGCCGGAGCCTTAAGAGCTGGATTAGTGTGTCCTCGACCTCCATGGCAGTAGAAACTTAGATTGGAGAGAACGCAAACATGTGCAGCGCACTCTGGAACAATCCAGGCGCTGAGAAGGCAAGACGTCTGCTTGACCGTTGGATGTGTATCATGTGGCTGAGGCGAGACGGGGTGTTGGATGTGTATCATGTGGCTGAGGCGAGACGGGGTGACGTGGAACAACGCAGTGCAAGATATGCTCCCGCGGTTAATATATAGAATATTGTACCATACAAAATTCTATCGTCGTATCCTGAAAAACGAACAAATAAGTTTAACTGACAACCAATCACTAGCAACCGAGTACATTATAGGGAAAGTGTATATATCAATAACAAGCAAGAAACAGTACAATACCAAGCATTAAGTCTGGTAGGCAAGAACCAAGAGCTGTAAACTAGTACTACACTTCGCACAAAACAAAAGGCGGACATCACTAATTCTACTCATAGAGAATAAACATTCCGGCGCTCCCTAGTAATAGATCAGGCGAGAAATTGACCACAGCCCCGGGCTCGAGGTGAGAAGGCAGGCGCAGGGAGGCCCTGGTGAGCTACATGCATGGTGAAGCGTCCGGTGGCGGCGCCGTGGTCTCATGAAGAAGGGGCTGCAGCATCAGTGGCTCTGGAGGAGGAGATGCGCTGCGGTGCTGAGGTGGGAGGAGGCAGGCGGGCACCCGCGCGGCCAGCGAGGTAGGACCTGGGTTTCACCTCGGAGACTAGGCGCAGCGAAGCTCCGTAGAATATCCGACGGAGCGTCGAATCCTCGAGACCCCCAGTGCCTTGGTGAACCTAATCGACGCACGCTGCAGGCGTGGAAGATAGCGAGTCGGAGTGGGAAAGGAGAGGTGGAGCGAGCCTACTTACCAGCCGGAGCGCAGAGGAACGGAGGTCGCAAGGTCGCCTCGCCGCTGTGGACTAGGGTTCGGCGGTGCGGGGGTCAGTACGAGACGGAGGATGCCGCTCGGTCCCTGTTTGGTTTGGGAGATCGGTCAGGGAGAGGACGAGTAAGATAAAAAATATTACTTCCTAGAGTAAAAGCCGTAGGAAGTTAATTAACTTCCTAGATGTTATACATGTACTCTAGGAAGTTAAGTAACTTTCTAGAGCCGACCGTAGGAAGTTAGATTTTTGTTTGACTGGTCAACGGCTGAAACCTAACTTTCTAGAGGAGGCCGTAGGAAGTTAGCTGGGCAGCTAACTTCCTAGAGTCAGCCGTAGGAAGTTAGCTTTTCGTTTGACTGGTCAACAGCTGAAACCTAAGTTCCTAGAGGAGGCCGTAGGAAGTTATCTAACTTTCTACGGTTTTTTAACTTCCGACAGCTTTTATAAAATACCGTAGGAAGTTAGATATATTTCCTAGAGCTACCAGTTGCCTCTCGGAAGTTATTTATTTCCTACGGTTTGTTATAAAAGCTGTAGGAAGTTAAAAAACCGTAGGAAGTGTATGATTTTGGTGTAGTGTTACCAAGCTTTACGAAGGATGGTGCACAGCCGAAGCTGTGCGCAGGGAAGCTTCGTCGCGATAGCGGAAAGGGGAACCGACTTAAAGATGAAAAGACTACGTGGGCCTTGACAGATTTCCATAAGTCATTAACAAATGTAATGGACATGGATGTAATTTTACGTGGGCTGCGTCTCGCGTCTATAAATAGATGAACAATACTCCTGTACTGTTCACGCTGACTTGGCATCTGCTTTTGCGTCACGCTTGTATTTTTTACCTTCTCTCAGGACCGAAGGTACATTTGTAATTTGAAATCATTTCTATTTTTCCATGTTAATAAAATAGAAATGATTCTATGATGGTGTTTATATTATATTATATTTCATGCCTTATATGAGTCCTTCGTCATTACTTGTTATGTTTACGAAGGTATGTCTCTTGTGACCTTCGTCCGAAATACATTATCTCCCGAAGGGACATAATGTTCCGAAGGGCGAAGGACTTTAACATTTAACATTTTTTATGTTGCCTTGTTCTTAACTCTTAGCATTTGAGAACAAGTCCCCAACATTGGCGCCCACCTCCGGTGAACTCACTTCCACTTCGAGTTTTTTGAACACCTTCGGAAGCTGTAGACCTTCGCTATGGCACCGAAGAAAGCTTCAGCGGCTGGGGCTGCAGCACTGCAACCGCTGGACCACAACCAGGAGACCGTCTCTCTTCGGGAGGCCCGAAGCCAGAAGAGAAAGGCCGTCAGCCCGACGCTTCAGGAGGAAGAGCTAGACCAAGAAATCAGGGATATGGAGATCCTACATCAACAGGTGCAAAGGAAGAAGGAGAAGATGGCCCGGCTAGCTGAGTTGCAACGGCAGATAGACGAAGCCTCTGAGGAAGTCCGCCATCTTACCCATGATGAGCAAAACAGAAGGCCTCAGCAGAAAGACCTTCATCAGGAGGGCTTCGTCAACGAAGATGACTGGTATGACAATTTCCATCAGGGAAATTTTGTTTTCGATGATGCTTCTCCTTTGTCTGCTGAGCTGCAGGCTACACCTTGGCCTCCATCCTATAAGCCACCCCAGCTTCCCATGTTCGACGGCCATTCAGACCCGAAGCAGTTCTTAATGAGCTACGAAGCAACAGTGTCTTCGTATGGGGGCAATGCTGCAGTCATGGCGAAGTCTTTCGTTATGGCCGTCAGGAATGTTGCTCAGACCTGGTATTCCTCCCTTCGACCAGGAACGATCACCTCATGGCAGAAGCTGAAGGATATGTTGTTAACCAGCTTTCAAGGATTTCAGACGAAGCCGGTTACTGCTCAAGCCTTGTTTCAGTGCACTCAGGATCATGAAGAATACCTTCAGGCGTATGTCAGAAGGTTCTTACGTTTGAGGGCACAGGCACCAACGGTGCCCAATGAAATTGTTATCGAAGCCATGATCAAGGGGCTTCGTCCTGGACCTGCAGCCCAATACTTCGCTAGGAAGCCTCCTCAGACTCTGGAGAAGCTACTCCAAAAGATGGACGAGTACATTCGTGCAGATAACGACTTTCGACAAAGAAGGGAGGAGGCCTTCAGATTTTCTGAGATGACCAGGGGCTTCGGGGGACGATTCTATCCGAGGCATGTCAGGTCCATCCACAACACTCAAAATGATGATAAGGGGAGTCAACAGAACAGGCCGCAGTGCTCCTCACAGGCTTCGGGGCAGCAGCAAACTTTCTTTCGGCCACCAGCTCCAAGAGGCAGAGGCGCCAGGGGCTTCGGCGGGAGATTTGGAGATCAACCAAGGAGGACATTTTGCTTATTCTGCGGTGAGAACAAGGGCCATACCACCAGGATGTGCCATGTTACCATCCAGAAACAAAAGGAGCTAGCAGAAGCTGCAGCGCAACAGGGACAGCCGAAGCAGGTCATGCATACTGCTTCGTACCATCAGCCTTACATCCCGGAGTACGTGGGCAACCACCCTGCAGTTTCCGTAGCTTCGGCAAGTCAACCTCAAGCTTCATGGCAACAACCCCCGCCTCCACCTCCGCTGCAACAAGGCCAGCAGCCAGAAGGGAGCCAATATGTTCCGCACCAAAGGGATCTTAGAGAGCAATCTGAAGCCCGTACAGTCAACAGTACTGTGCCGGAGTCGAAGCACATTTATTGACAAATATCCTACTTTGATAGCAGTCTTTTCCGTTTAAGTTCTGTTTTCGGTGTAATAAAGAACACTTCAGTTTTCATATAATAGTTTCGTGGTTGGTTGTCAGAAAAACCTATCTTCTCTACAGGCTTAAGTTGCTGAAGCTTAAAAATTTGCGGTAACAAGGAGGGTCTTCGGATTATTAAAAATCCTTCGAAGCAACAAAAAGTCGTTCTAAGGAGCGCAGAGTAAGTTGCCGAAGTTACAAAAAGCCGTTCCAAAGGGAGCGCAGTGTAAGTTTTTTGCTCCAAAGACGTTCCTAAGGGAATGCAGAGCATACAGCGAAAAGTCAACGCTGATACCGCCTAAGTAAAAGGCGAAGAAGCTCCAAAGACGTTCCTAAGGGAATGCAGAGCTTATACCGTCTAAGTAAAAGGCGAAGAAGCTCCAAAGACGTTCCTAAGGGAATGCAGAGCTTACGAATATATTTTGTGTGTATCTTCGGAACAAATGTCATTTGCATAACATAACATCATCACATCATTTTGCATAACATAAGCATCATACATCATGTTGCATTTGGCAAAAGAAGGGGACGCAGTATCAACCTTCGAAAGGACGCTTTGAGAAAGTGAAAATTGTGTAAAGTCACGAGGGAATACAATGATAATCTTCGGAATACAGCTTCAGAGAATATTTTTACGAAGCATGGACGAGCTTCATCAGAGCAATATCGAAATTGTATAGCTTCGGAGAATGGTTTCATGAAGTATGAACGTGTTTCATCAGAATAATTTTAACGGAGAATGTCTTCTTCACGAAGCATGAAAAGAAGGGAAGGTGTTTTTTCGCCGAAGGCTCAAAAATGGTATGTATGTAGAGTTTCATGCATCGTAAAGAATTGAATAATGAAAAGAAACTTGTATATTACATTCAAATGTACAAAATGTTACATAGATCACACTTTAAATGTTTTTTCTAAATAGCATCTAGTCTTCTCTTAATACTGCTTCGGCGGCTTCATTTAGAAGTTGATCAACAACTTTGTCCATGATAGCTTCGGCCATTTGTTTAATTTCATCATCCCCTTTTGTGTGGGGGTCGGCAGTCGATCCAGCAGCTTCTGAGGGAAGAGAACATTTCTTCATTACTATTACAAACCGTGAGCAAAGTTTGAAATAAAAATTACAACACAATAAGAGCGACTAATTAATACCTAATTGCCTTTCGGGCTCTGTACTTTTTTCGGCAGCTTCTGCCACTTTCCTAGCATCATGGATGCCTTTTTCGCTTCTTTGAATTATTTCTTGCGCCATTTTTCGGCCGCCATTGTCCCAGATATCAGTGAAGAATTTACCGCCAACCATGCTTGCTTCGGTTGAGGGATCTTTGATGTCTTCAGGGGACAGGGCAGCTTCGGACTGAGCTAAGGATTTTATATGTTCACAACCTTTTTTCTCCAAAACAGCAGCAACTCCTCTGGCGCCTGAAAAAGCGCAGATATCACCGCGGCTGCTCAGAATTTCTTCGAAGGCTTCTGCTTCGTGACTAATCCAGTCCAGTGGACCTTCGGGATTGCCTCTTGAAAAGTCCTCTTCACTAGAAAAGGCGCCAACGCTGGCGAAGCTGGATTTTATCTTTTTCACGCATTCTACAGATTTAACATAACATTTCCTCTGCGATGCACGAAGCTCTTTAACACTTAACTCCAATTTATTGACCATATGATCACTGAGTTCTCGTTTTGTTTCCTCCAGCACACGTTCCTCTTTAGCCCTAGCCAGCTGTTTCTGAAGATCTTTAATTTCACGTTTTTGGGCTTCGGCCTGGATCTTTGCAGCGGCTTCGTCCTTTTTTACCTTGTCTACTAGTGTAACCAGAATTTTGTCTTTTTCTAGAGCTTCGTTTCTCAGTTTTATAACTTCTGATCGTAGATTGTTGAATGCAATCTCATAACTCTCATCTTCGGCACTCTTTTGTGCTCTCAATGCGTTGCTCAGAATTAAACCCTATAAAAGAAAGAGTCCATATAAGGATAAAGGAATGAATTATGTATTGTAAAATTTTTTCAAACGACTAATTCCCATACCTTTAGGCTATTATATGCAAGACTGTCTGCGAGATCCTCTTTCGTCATGGCGCATAATCCAGCTTCGAGTTTTGGGAACCCCATGCTTCTAGCCATTTCCCGGCACACGGATAATTCTTTATTGTCTGGGAGGCAGTACAGGAAATCATCTTCGTTTGTTCCATTGAATACTACTGCCCCCTTCGGATACTTCAACTCTCTAGCATAATGATTCGCTTCATAGATCTCTTCTTCAGACAGTTTCTTCCCCGAAGCATGTCGCACGACGTAATCGCATATGCTGGAGGGAGCTTCGGGGGCGGCAGTGTCAATTTCTTCAACCAAAGCTGGTTCTGGTATTTTCTCGGATTGTTCCTTGGCGGGCTCTGAAGGCCCAGCTTCAGCTTGTTGTTTCGAAGCTTCAGTAGATGCTTCGGCAAGTTCAACAGACTCCTTTGCGGTTGTGCTTGAAGACTTAATTGTCTCCAAGACATCCAGTACGTTCACCATTCTTTTTCTTCTTGGGGTCACCAATGGGCCCTTTTGATTTTTTGCTGTTTCGACATTTCCTGAAGGACTTAAAATTTCTGATGTTTTTGGCCCTTCAATCTTCGGTTTTTCTATTGCTGAAGGCGCTTCAGTTTTCTCTTTTATCTTCGGCACCGAAGCTGGTTCTGTAGCTTCAGGGGCCAAAGCAACTTCACCAATAAATTCTGGCACTGTGGCCGGCTCAATAAAACGCGTTCGATGGGTGAGCACCTTAATCTTTTTCCTTTGAGGCGCTGGCTCACTAGTGGCACTCGTGGTAGCTTCTGTCGCAGGAGAAGCATTTTTCCTTTTGCGACCCAATACCGGATAGTGATAGTCGGGGTAGATAAACCCGACTGCGTCAAACACACGGTTGAGCCTTTTCTTCTTTCGGCCTCCGAAGGCTGCTGATAACGCAGTGTTCTCGGCCTTCGAATATGCCCCAAGAAGTTCGTCACTTAATGTTTCAATGCTTTTCAACCAGTCATCATCAGGTTCAACAAATTTATCTGCATATTTGAATGTGTATTTTAGTCTGACCAGTCCGCCTTCGTCGGACTCTTTAATGGTCTCCTTCGGCATTTCCCACTTTTCTGCAAGTGGCCATACCCTGAAGGCAATGTGCTCTTGGACCAAGTCCCTTGTCCCAATGAAAGAGCAGATTACGCCGAAGGCTCTTTGGCATTCCTCGGCTGCTTCGTCCATTTCAACCTTCGGCCTTCGAAGTCCGAAGCGTTGCCAGATGGGGCGCATAATGATACTCTTAATATTTTCTTGCGCTGATAAGTCATTCTTCTCATAAAACCACTCTGTCATCCAGGCTCCGGGCCACCTCTTCCGAAAGGTCGGCACAGGGCAGCTTGACCCGGAGCGGGCACCGAAGCTATAACACCCAAAATTGTTGTGATATTGTTCTTTTCCCCAGGGCTTCGTCTCGTATAGTAACTCATGAATATTGCAGAAGCTTTTAGCGTTTGGTTCCAAACCTTGGCTTCTCACAGCCCAGACAAACACCCCCATTCTTATGATGGCTTCGGGGGTAATTTGATGAAGGTAAACTTGAAATGTCTTCAGGACTTCAACAACAAAATTGCTTAGGGGGAATCGAAGCCCAGCCTTGAGAAAGCTTCGGAAAATTACGACTTCATCTTCTTCGGGGGTGGGAGAAGTCTTTTCTCCAGCATCAGCCCTCACAGTAGATATATCTCGGAAATACCGCCCCCTCATATTATCAATATGACTCTGCTTGATAGTGGTTTTCCCGAAAACCGTGTGACTTGGCCGCCATGGTCGATCTTCGGCCTCTTCCCCACCACTTTCTACATCATAGCTGTCGCTGTCACCAGTATCTTCGGACAAACCTTCAAGAATCTCCTTCGTGATTTTCTCCGTATTGGTCTCCGCCATCGCTATGAGGAACCCCAAATTCTTCTCTTCCTCGAGACTCAGCTTCGTCTCAGCAGGAATCTTCTTACCTTCAGACATCTTTGGAAACACTGAAAAACTGTTTTCAGGGCCGAAGCTTCGAAATCAAAAAGCTCACCAATCTTAATGCACAAGAGCTAAAAATTTAGTGGACCGAAGCAGATGGCAAGTGTGCGTACCAAATGAGTTGGCGGTGTGATCTTATTTATACGCCCAGGGCGTTGAAAATTGAAAGACCCCGCTTGTCAGTGAATGTTGCTATTCTAGCAAAGGGAAGGTGTTTTTTCGGACCTTCGGCTCAAGGCCTTCGTCCATATCGCAATCTGAATTTATTATTAACAAATTAATATTGCGAGGGGCTACTGTTGGGGGCCTTCGGCCTCCGAAGGTCCTCAAAAACATGATTTGACAATGTCTTCCAAGTGGATTATGTGAACAGGTATCTTCGGACTCAGAATTATGAACATAAAGCACGGTCAGGACGAAGCCTGAACCAGACGAAGGACGAGCTGATTACCAAGCTTTACGAAGGATGGTGCACAGCCGAAGCTGTGCGCAGGGAAGCTTCGTCGCGATAGCGGAAAGGGGAACCGACTTAAAGATGAAAAGACTACGTGGGCCTTGACAGATTTCCATAAGTCATTAACAAATGTAATGGACATGGATGTAATTTTACGTGGGCTGCGTCCCTTGTCTATAAATAGATGAACAGTACTCCTGTACTGTTCACGCTGACTTGGCATCTGCTTTTGCGTCACGCTTGTATTTTTTACCTTCTCTCAGGACCGAAGGTACATTTGTAATTTGAAATCATTTCTATTTTTCCATGTTAATAAAATAGAAATGATTCTATGATGGTGTTTATATTATATTATATTTCATGCCTTATATGAGTCCTTCGTCATTACTTGTTATGTTTACGAAGGTATGTCTCTTGTGACCTTCGTCCGAAATACATTATCTCCCGAAGGGACATAATGTTCCGAAGGGCGAAGGACTTTAACATTTAACATTTTTTATGTTGCCTTGTTCTTAACTCTTAGCATTTGAGAACAAGTCCCCAACAGATACCACTTATGTCACACCCGGTTTTGAAGGTAAACTGAATGCGAACCATGTACGTGCCAGGATCAGTAATTCACGTACACAGCGATTACATAAATGACTCATCATAGCACAATGCTTCGAATTACAATAAAGAGTAAGTAATAATATTACAGACTAGAGCCATTTACATAATATAAATCAAAGTACACAGAATCAAAATGTAGCCAACGTAAACAACCCACCACAGGCAGCTGACTAGGGGAGGTCGCTAGCCTAATCCTCAATCTCGTCGAAGTCCTGGAACTCCTGGAGATCTGTCTCGACACCTTCTTCTTTACCTGAGCATAGATTGCACCAAAGGCAACCTGGTGTTTTGTGAAAGAAAGGGTGAGTACACATCAACGTACCTGTAAACCAACCATCTCTGATCAAGTATCTCTAATCAATGGAGCTCCCTTGGCCGCTCATAACCGCGAGCACGGCTGATATATCAGTTTTATAACACTCTGTAGAGGTTGCGCACTTTACCAACAAGCCGTGATTCCCTCTTGCCTCGGGTCGATCAAACCCTTAAACACTACCAAGGTGAATAGGCAAGGTCTCACTACATAGCCTTTACAAAGATTCCCTGGGGCTGTAGCCACCCGTTAGGTTTCCTAAATGCACCGCACTCCTCCCCAAGGGGCGAACCAACCTTGGCAGAGCGAGCCGCATACACCGAGCCCCATTAACAGCATGACGGCGAAGCGAACTACACCCTAGTTTCTCTAATTACTCAGCTAAGGGCGTCCCATTCCACCCTCATGGTTGCACTGTTTTCCTGGGCGGTCATCCAACGAACAGGTCCTTACGGAGAGGCACTCGAGAAACCGCTCGAGCCCCCTAAAGTATCACCAGTCCAACATCATAATCATAATGACAACATCGTATCATAAGTGTTTACATCATGTTCATTGATTAAAGTAAAACAATAGCATGAATCTAACCATAGTAGCCCAAAAGGTAATCAAGGACCAGGTAAATAGAAAGCTAGTCAATCCTTAGATTGTTCATAGTATGCGGGACAGTGAATTATAAAGTAAATGGGAAATAATGGGTCAGAGGACACTTGCCTTCACCAAACAGATGCTCAGGGTCTTCAACTTCGTGGAACTCAAAGAGCTAGATCACTTGGTCGCCGAAGCTTGACCGTCGATTCCTCGAAGCTTGGAAATGGATCGCAGTCTATTCGCGACGCATAGCGAATACAAATAGGCACGAACAAACAACCATATATATGCATAAGAACATTACACCATTCAAGTAAAACATAATAGAAGTGAGCAATATAAAATAGATCTCGCTTCTACAGTACGCGAGGAAAAAGAAATGCGATAGTCGAGGCTACGGTCGAGAAGTTATAACATTTACGCTAAAAAGTATTAGTTAGAACATTTAATTCGATGCAATCACATTAATTGACATCGAATGTAGATTAAAACTACTATATAGTTATAACTAACTTACTAGTTTAATAGTGGACGATTAAATAACTAGTTAATTATCTGCCATGAGTGATTATACGCGAATGGTTTAATCTCGCGAGAGGACAGCGTGCGACTACGTGCGCGATCCTCACGACACGCGAGAAAAACTAAACAGACGCCACACTTACATTAAACGAATATTAGTCGAAAACATTTAAGTCGGCAATATGCCAAACACAGAAAGGGAGGGGGGTTGGGCCTTTTATTTATTTATTTCTTTTCCTTTTCTCTCTTTCTTTTGTTTCTATTCTCTCTAATCATATTTATACACAGAAAGAGCTACAAATTAAATGAATACATACCACGACAATATGCCAAACAGAAAAATAAATGCATTCCAGTATGATGCAAAAACCATCATACCCTTAGGGTTTTTTTATTAATACACGACATCCAACAACTCCTACTACATTGAAATGAAAAGAAAAGAGCAAAAAGGAATAGGAGATAAAGGTAACACCTGAATTTGGTGGATATTATAAAAGAAATTTTATACCCCCAAATTCAGGGTGTTACAGCAACCTCGGGAGCACAAAATGGGATGACCATGAAATGGTCAAGGTTATTCTAAGATCCCTTGTTTTTCGCAATCCTACTCAAGTGCAATTAATTTGTGGGGATCCTAGATACAAATTAATGTCTCCCGAGGAAGTGATAGGCAAGTTTGTGAGCTTTGAACTAATGATCAAAGACTCCAAACACATCGTCAACTTAGAGCAAGGCGCCACCTCCACACCCGAGGTGCAACCCGTCGCATTCAAGGTGATGGAAGAAGAAAAGAAGGAGTCTACATCAAGTAGGCTTCCAATCGACGTCTCCAAGTTCGACAACGAGGAAATGACGCTCATCATGAAGAGCGTCCGCCAAATCCTCAAGCAAAGGAGGGGAAAGGACTACAAACCCCGCTCCAAGAGGGTGTGTTACAAATGTGGTAAGCCCGGTCATTTTATTGCTAAATGTCCAATGTCTAGTGACAGGGGCGACAACAAGAAGGGGAAGAAGAAGGAGAAGAAGAGACACTACAAGAAGAAGGGCGGAGATGCCCACATGTGTCGGGAGTGGGACTCCGATGAGAGCTCCACTGACTCCTCCTCCGACGAGGACGCTGCCAACATCACTGTCAACAAGGGACTCCTCTTCCCAAACGTCGGTCACAAGTGCTTCATGGCAAAAGATGGCGAAAAGAAGAAGGTACAATCTAGAACCACCCCCAAGTATACTACATCTAGTGATGAGGGTAGTTCTAGTGAAGATGAAGATGATTTGCTTACTCTTTTGCCAACCTTAATGTGCAACAAAAAGAAAAATTGAATGAATTGATAGGAGCCATTCATGAGAAGGATGAACTCTTGAACAGCCAAGAGGAATTCCTTATTAAAGAAAACAAGAAGCATGTTAAAGTAAAAAATGCTTATGCTCAGGAGATAGAAAAATGTTTCCAACCTTAGAACTGATAATGCTAGTCTAATTGCTAAGGTTGAAAGGTTAAATGTTTGTAATGATTCAATTGTTAGTCTTAGAAAAGAAAATGCTAGTCTAAATGCTAAGATTGATGAATTGAATGATACAATTTCTAGCCTTAGAAATGAAAAAGCTAGCCTAATTTATAAGGTTAAAGATTTAAATGTTTGCAATGATTCTATTTCTTGTCTTAGAGATGAGAATGCCATATTACATGCTAAGATAGAAGAATTAAATGTTTGCAAACCTTCTACATCTACTATTGAAAATGTTTCTATTTGCACTAGACGTAGAGATGTTAATATTGATTCTATAAATGATCACCTTGCTCTAATTAAACAACAAAATGATCTTATAGCTCAATTAACTACTAAAATTAATGAGCATGACATTGAAAATAAAAAGTTTAAATTTGCTAGAAGCATGCTCTATAATGGGAGACGCCCTAGCATTAAGGATGACATTGGTTTCCAACAGGAAAGCAATGTCAAGCTTAATGCCCCTAAGAAATTGTCTAATTTTGTAAAGGGCAAGGCTCCCATGGTTCAGGATAATGAAGGCTATATTTTATATCCTGCTAATTATCCTGAACACAAAATTAGGAGAATTCATGCTAGAAAACCTCATATTGTTTCTCACCATGCTTTTATGTATAAAAATGAGGCTTCTAGCTCTAGGCATTCTACTCATGTTAAAATGCCTAAAAAGAAAACTCTTGCTGCATCAAATGATAATAACATTTCATTTAAAACTTTTGATGCTTCTTATGTGCTTACTAACAAATCAGGCAAAGTAGTTGCCAAATATGTTGGGGGCAAACACAAGGGTTCAAAGACTTGTGTTTGGGTACCAAAGGTGCTTGTTTCTAATGTGAAAGGACCCAAGACTGTTTGGATACCTAAGAACAAGGCCTAAATTGTTTTGCAGGTTTATGCATCCGGTGGCTCAAGCTGGATAATTGATAGCGGATGCACAAACCACATGACAGGGGAGAAAAGAATGTTCTCCTCCTACGAGAAAAACGAAGATCCCCAACGAGCTATCACATTCGGGGATGGAAATCAAGGATTGGTCAAAGGTTTGGGTAAAATTGCTATATCACCTGACCATTCTATTTCCAATGTCTTTCTTGTAGATTCATTAGATTATAACTTGCTTTCTGTTTCTCAATTATGCAATATGGGCTACAACTGTCTATTTACAGATGTAGGTGTTACTGTCTTTAGAAGGAGTGATGATTCAATAGCGTTTAAGGGAGTGTTAGAGGGTCAGCTATATTTGGTTAATTTTAATGAAGCTGAACTCGACACTTGTTTAATCGCTAAGACTAATATGGGTTGGCTCTAGCATCGCCGCCTAGCCCATGTTGGAATGAAGAATCTTCACAAACTTCTAAAGGGAGAGGACATTTTAGGACTAACAAATGTTCATTTTGAGAAAGATAGGGTTTGTAGCGCATGCCAAGCAGGAAAGCAAGTTGGCGCCCATCATCCACACAAAAACATCATGACGATGGACAGGTCGCTCGAGCTACTCCACATAGATTTATTTGGTCCGATCGCTTATATAAGCACCGTCGGGAGTAAGTACTGTCTAGTAATTGTGGATGATTATTCTCGCTTCACTTGGGTGTTCTTTCTATAGGAAAAATCACAAACCCAAGAGACCTTAAAGGGATTCTTGAGACGGGCTCAAAATGAGTTCGGCTTAAGGATCAAAAAGATAAGAAGCGTCAATGGGACGGAGTTCATGAATTCTCAAATTGAAGGCTTCCTTGAGGATGAAGGGATCAAGCATGAGTTCTCTTCTCCCTACACACCTCAACAAAATGGTGTAGTGGAGAGAAAGAATAGAACTCTACTGGACATGGTAAGGACCATGCTTGATGAATACAAGACACTGGACCGGTTTTGGGCTGAGGCGATTAACACCGCCTGCTACTCCATCAACCGGTTATATCTTCACCGAATCCTCAAGAAGACATCATACGAACTCCTCACTGGTAAAAAGCCCAATGTTTCATATTTTAGAGTCTTTAGGAGTAAATGCTTTATTCTTGTTAAAAGAGGTAGAAAATCTAAATTTGCTCCTAAGGCTGTAGAAGGGTTTTTACTTGGCTATGACTCAAACACAAGGGCATATAGAGTCTTTAACAAGTTCACTGGACTAGTTGAAGTTTCTTGTGACATTGTGTTTGATGAGACTAATGGCTCCCAAGTGGAGCAAGTTGATCTTGATGAACTAGATGATGAAGAGGCTCCATGCGTCACGCTAAGGAACATGTCCATTAGGGATGTGTGTCCTAAGGAATCCGTAGAGCCTCCACAAGCACAAGATCAACCGTCATCTTCAAATCATGCATCTCCACCAACTCAAGATTAGGAACAGGCTCAAGGTGATGAAGAAGAAAATCAAGAGGATGAGCCACCTCAAGAGGAGGGCAATGATCAAGGGAGAGATGAAGAAATCAAAGACAAGGAAGATGATCAAGAAATACAGGGTCAAAGACCGCCACACCCTAGAGTCCACCAAGCAATTCAACGAGATCACCCTTTCAATCTCCCCCTTTTTGGTGATTGATGCCAACACAAACCAAAAAATATATATAAGTGCAGAATTTGAACTAGTTTGCATAATGTAAGTGCATAGGTTACTTAGAATTAAACCAAATCATAATTTCACTAGACTAGATATGCATGGATTACTTTCTTTTTATTTAACATTTTGGACCACGCTTGCACCACATGTTTTGTTTTTGCAAATTCTTTTGGAAAGTATTTTCAAAAACCTTTTGCAAATAGTCAAAGATATATGAATAAGATTGCAAGAAGCATTTTCAAGATTTGAAATTTTCTCTCCTGTTTCATATGCTTTTCCTTTGAATAAACAAAACTCCCCCTGAATAAAATGCTCCTCTTAGTGTTCAAGAGGGTTTTATCAATTTTTGTAAATACAATATTAAATACATTAAGATAACAATTTGAAAACTTCTTTTGAAAAACTTTGAAATTGGTGGTGGTGCGGTCCTTTTGCTTTGGGCTAGAACCTTTCTCTCCCTTTGGCACTAATCGCCAAAAATGGAGACTTTGAGAGCCCTACACATTCTCTCCCCCTTTGGTAAAAGTAAATAAGAGTGAAGAATTAAACCAACTTGGAGAGTGTTGCAGAATATTGGCAAAGGGTAAGTAATACCGACGGGGTGGAGTGCAAGCGTTGTCTTTGCCGAATACTCCATTTTCCTTTCAATCTAAGACTAACACAAGAAATACTCATAAAAACACATTAGTCTTAGCAAATGAAAGAGATATGATCAAAGGTATATAAATGAGCTATGTGCGCAACGTTTTAATCAAAATTTCGAGAATCAAGAATATTTAGCTCATTCCTAAGTTTGCTAAAGGTTTTCTCATCTAGTGGCTTAGTGAAGATATTAGCTAATTGATCTTTGGTGTTAATATAAGCTATCTCAATATCCCCCCTTTGTTGGTGATCCCTCAAAAAGTGATACCGAATGTCTATGTGCTTAGTACGGCTGTGTTCAACGGGATTCTCCGTCATGTGGATAGCACTCTCATTGTCACATAGGAGAGGGACTTTGCTCAATTTGTAGCCATAGTCCCTGAGGGTTTGCCTCATCCAGAGTAATTACGCACAGCAATGGCCTGCGGCAATATACTCGGCTTCGGTGGTTGATAGGGCTACGGAATTTTGTTTCTTTGAAGCCTAAGACACCAGGGATTGTCCCAGAAACTGACAAGTCCCTGATGTGCTCTTCCTATCAATTTTACACCCTGCCTAATCGGCATCGGAATATCCTATTAAATTAAAGGTGGATCCCTTAGGGTACCAAAGCCCAAACTTAGGAGTGTAAACTAAATACCTCATGATTCTCTTCACGGCCCTAAGGTGAATTTCCTTAGGATCGGCTTGGAACCTTGCACACATGCATACGGAAAGCATAACATCAGGTCGAGATGCGCATAAATAGAGTAAAGATCCTATCATCGACCGGTATACCTTTTGATCTACGGATTTACCTCCCGTGTCGAGGTCGAGATGCCCATTAGTTCCCATGGGAGTCTTGATGGGCTTGGCATCCTTCATTCCAAACTTCTTAAGAATGTCTTGAATGTACTTGGTTTGGCTGATGAAGGTGCCATCCTGGAGTTGCTTGATTTGAAATCCTAAGAAGTATCTCAACTCCCCCATCATTGACATCTCAAATTTTTGAACCATAATCCTACTAAACTCTTCACAAGCAGATTTATTAGTAGACCCAAATATGATATCATCAACATAAATTTAGCATACAAACAAATCATTTGCAACAGTTTTAGTAAAGAGTGTAGGATCGGCTTTGCCGACTTTGAAGCCATTAGTGATTAGAAAATCTCGCAGGCATTCATACCATGCTCTTGGGGCTTGCTTGAGCCCATAAAGCGCCTCTGAGAGTTTATAAACATGGTTAGGGTACTCACTATCTTCAAAGCCAGGAGGTTGCTCAACATAAACCTCTTCCTTGATTGGTCCATTGAGGAAGGCACTCTTCACGTCCATTTGGTAGAGCTTGAAGCCATGGTAAGTAGCATAGGCAAGTAATATACGAATTGACTCAAGCCTAGCTACGAGTGTATAAGTTTCATCAAAATCCAAACCTTCGACTTGTGAATAACCCTTGGCACAAGTCGGGCTTTGTTCCTTATCACCACACCATGCTCATCTTGCTTGTTGCGGAATACCCATTTGGTACCTACAACATTTTGATTAGGACGTGGAACCAAATGTCATACCTCATTCCTCGTGAAGTTATTGAGCTCCTCTTGCATTGCCATCACCCAATCTGAATCTATTAATGCATCCTCAATCCTGTAAGGCTCAATAGAGGAAACAAAAGAGTAATGCTCACAGAAATGTGCGACTTGAGATCGAGTAGTTACCCTCTTATGAATATCACCGAGAATGGAGTTGATGGGGTGGTCTCTTTGAATCGCCTGGTGGACTCTTGGGTGTGGCGATCTTTGACCCTGAATTTCTTGATCATCTTCCTTGTCTTGATCAACTTCATCTCCCCCTTGATCCTTGTCCTCCTCTTGAGGTGGCTTATCTTCTTGATCTTCTTCTTCATCACCTTGAGCCTGTTCCTCATCTTGAGTTGGTGGAGATGCTTGATTGGAAGATGACGGTTGATCTTGTGCTTGTGGAGGCTCTTCGGATTCCTTAGGACACGCATCCCCAATGGACATGTTCCTTAGCGCGATGCACAGAGCCTCTTCATCATCTAGTTCATCAAGATCAACTTGCACCACTTGGGAGCCATTAGTCTCATCAAACACAATGTCACAAGAAACTTCAACTAGTCCAGTGACTTGTTAAAGACTCTATATGCCCTTGTGTTTGAATCATATCCTAGTAAAAAGCCTTCTACAGCCTTAAGAGCAAATTTAGATTTTCTACCTCTTTTAACAAGAATAAAACATTTGCTACCAAAGACTCTAAAATATGAAACATTAGGCTTTTACCGGTTAGGAGTTCATAAGATGTCTTCTTGAGGATTCGGTGAAGGTAGAGCCGGTTGATGGAGTAGCAAGCGGTGTTAATCGCCTCGGCCTAAAACCGATCTAGAGTCTTGTACTCCTCAAGCATGGTCCTCACCATATCCAGTAGAGTTCTATTCTTCCTCTCCACGACACCATTTTGTTGAGGTGTGCAGGGAGAAGAGAACTCATGCTTGATGCCCTCGTCCTCAAGAAAGTCTTCAATTTGAGAGTTCTTGAACTCCGTCCCATTATCGCTTCTTATCTTTTTGATCCTTAAGCCAAACTTATTTTGAGATCGTCTCAAGAATCCCTTTAAAGTCTCTTGGGTTTGAGATTTTTCCTGCAAAAAGAATATCCAAGTGAAGCGAGAATAATCATCCACAATTACTAGACAATACTTACTCCCGCTGATGCTTATGTAAGCTATCGGGCCGAATAAATCCATATGGAGTAGCTCGAGCGGCCTGTCTGTTGTCATTATGTTCTTGTGTGGATGGTGGGCACCAACTTGCTTTCCTGCTTGACATGCGCTACAAACCCTGTCTTTCTCAAAATGAACATTTATTAGTCCCAAAATGTGTTCTCCCTTTAGAAGTTTGTGAAGATTCTTCATTCCAACATGGGCTAGTCGGCGATGCTAGAGCCAACCAATATTAGTCTTAGAAATTAAGCAAGTGTCGAGTTCAGCTCTATTAAAATCAACTAAGTATAGCTGACCCTCTAACACTACCTTAAATGCTACTGAATCATCCAATCTTCTAAAGACAGTAACACCTACATCTGTAAAAAGACAGTTGTAGCCTATATTGCATAATTGTGAAACAGAAAGCAAATTGTAATCTATAGAATCTACAAGAAAAACATTGGAAATAAAATGGTTAGGTGATATATCAATTTTACCAAGCCCTTTGACCAAACCTTGATTTCCATCCCCAAATGTGATGGCTCTTTGGGGATCTTCGTTTTTCTCGTAGGAGGAGAACATTCTTTTCTCCCCGGTCATGTGGTTTGTGCATCCGCTATCAATTATCCAACTTGAGCCCCTAGATGCATAAACCTGCAAAATAATTTAGGTCTTGTTCTTAGGTACCCAAACAGTCTTGGGTCCTTTGACGTTAGAAACAAGCACCTTGGGTACCCAAACACAAGTCTTGGAGCCCTTGTGTTTGCCTGCAACATATTTAGCAACTATTTTGCCTTATTTGTTAGTTAAAACATAAGAAGCATCAAAAGTCTTAAATGAAATGTTATGATCATTTAATGCAGTAGGAGGTTTCCTTTTAGGCATTTTGACATGAGTAGAATGCCTAGAGCTAGATGCCTCATTCTTATACATAAATGCATGGTGAGAAACAGAATGAGATTTCCTAGCATGAATTCTCCTAATTTTGTGTTCGGGATAATTTTCAGGATATAAAATATAACCCTCATTATCCTGAACCATGGGAGCCTTGCCCATAACAAAATTAGACAATCTCTTAGGGGCATTAAGCTTGACATTGCTTCTCTGTTGGAAACCAATGCCATCCTTAATACCAGGGCGTCTCCCACTATAGAGCATGCTTCTAGCAAATTTAAATTTTTCATTTTCAATTTCATGCTCATTAATTTTAGCAATTAGTTGATCTATGTGATCATTTTGTTGTTTAATTAAAGCAAGGTGATTATGGATAGCATCAACATCAATATCTCTACATCTAGTGCAAATAGAAATATGATCAACAGTAGATGTAGATGGTTTGCAAACATTTAATTCATCAATATTAGCATGTAATATGGCATTCTCATTTCTAAGACTGGAAATAGAATCATTGCAAACATTTAAATCTTTAGCCTTAGAAATCAATTTATCATTCTCAGTTTTAAGGCTAGAAATTGATTCGTTCAATTTATCAATCTTAGCAATTAAACTAGCATTTTCATTTCTAAGACTGACAATTGAATCATTACAAACATTTGATTTTTCAACCTTAGTAATTAAATTAGCATTCTCAGTTCTAAGGTTGGAAATAGTGTCATGGCATATGCTAAGCTCATTAGTCAATTTTTCACATTTTTCTATCTCCTGAGCATAAGCATTTTTTACTTTAACATGTTTTTTGTTTTCCTTAATAAGGAATTCCTCTTGGCTGTCCAAAAGTTCATCCTTCTCATGAATAGCACCTATCAATTTATTCAATTTTTCTTTTTGTTGCATGTTAAGGTTGGCAAAAAGTGTAAGAAAATCATCCTCATCTTCACTAGAGCTAGCCTCATCACTAGATGTTGTATATTTGGTGGAGGCTCTAGATTTTACCTTCTTCTTTTTGTTGTCTTTTGCCATGAGGCACTTGTGGCCGACGTTGGGGAAGAGGAGGCCCTTGTTGACGGCGATGTTGGTGGCATCCTCATCGGAGGAGGAGTCAGTGGAGCTCTCGTCGGAGTCTCATTCCTGACACACGTGGGCATCGCCGCCCTTCCTCTTGTAGTACTTCTTTTCCTTCCTCTTTCCCTTCTTGTCGTCGCCCCTATCACTATCACTAGGCATAGGACATTTAGCGATAAAATGACCAGGCTTACCACATTTGTAGCACACCCTTTTGGCATGAGGCTTGTAATCTTCCCCTTCCTTTGCTTGAGGATTTGGCGAAAGCTCTTGATGATGAGCGCCATTTCCTCGCTGTCAAGCTTGGAGGCGTCGATGGGGAGCCTACTTGGTGTAGACTCTTCTTTCTTCTCCTCCGTTGCCTTGAATGCGATGGGTTGCACCTCGGGTGTGGAGGTGCCGCCTTGCTCCAAGTTGATGATTTATTTGGAGCCTTTTATCATCAATTCAAAGCTCACAAACTTCCCTATTATCTCCTCGGAAGACATTAGCTTGTATCTAGGATCACCACGTATTAATTGAACTTGAGTAGGATTACGAAATACGAGTGGTCTAAGAATAACCTTGACCATTTCATGGTCATCCCATTTTGTACTCTCGAGGTTGCGCACTTGGTTCACCAAGGTCTTGAGCCGGTTGTACATTGCTTGTGGCTCCTCTCCTTGGTTGAGGACGAATCGACCGAGCTCCCCCTCGATCGTCTCCCGCTTGGTGATCTTGGCCACCTCATCTCCTTCGTGCGTGGTCTTGAGCATGTCCCAAATCTCCTTGGCGCTCTTTAACCCTTGCACTTTATTATACTCCTCTCGACATAGAGAGGCGAGGAGTATAGTAGTAGCTTGGGCGTTAAAGTGCCAGATTTGGGTGACCTCGTCCGAGTCGTAGCCCTCGTCCCCCACCGTAGGTACCTGTGCCCCAAACTCAACAATGTCCCAAATACGTGCGTAGAGTGAGGTTAGGTGATGCCTCATCTTATCACTCCACGTACAATAGTCCTCACCATCAAAAAATGGAGGTTTGCCTAATAGAACGGAAAGTAGAGGAGCGCACTTAGAGATACGAGGATACCGAAGGGGCATCTTACTATACTTCTTGCGCTCATGGCGCTTAGAAGTGACGGACGCGGCGTCGGATCCGGATGTGGAGGGCGACGAAGAGTCGGTCTCGTAGTAGACCACTTTCTTCATCTTTTTCTTCTTGTCGCCACTTCGATGTGACTTGATGTGTGAAGGGGATCCTTCCTTCACCTTGTTGCCAGACTCCCTTGATGGAGCTTTCCCAAGGCTTGCGGGCTTGTCACCGCCGGTCACGATCTCCGTCTTGGCGTGATCTCCCGACATCACTTCGAGTTGTTAAACTCTAATGAAGAACCTGCCTTTGATACCAATTGAAAGTCGCCTAGAGGGGGGGTGAATAGGCGGAATCTGAAATTTACAAACTTAAGCACACACTACAAGCCGGGGTTAGCGTTAGAATTAAACTCGGGTCCGAAAGAGAGGGCGAAAACAAATCAACCAAGAAATAAAGCGGATGACACGGTGATTTGTTTTACCAAGGTTCGATGCTTGAGAACCTAGTCCCCGTTGAGGTGGTCACAAAGACCGAGTCTCTTTCAACCCTTTCCCTCTCTCAAACGGACACTTAGACCGAGTGAGCTTTCTCCTTAATCAAACGGGTCACTTAGACCCCACAAGGACCACTACAATCTTAGCGTCTATTGCTTTGATTACAAGTCACTTAGAGAACAAGAATGAGGAAGAAGAAAGCGATCCAAGAACAAGAGCTTAAAGAACACGAACAAAACACTCTCTCTAGTCACTAGGTGTTTAGAGTGAATTTGGGACTTGGAGAGGCTTTGATTCTTTTGAATTGTGTCTAGTATTGAATGCACTAGCTCTTATATTGAATGTGAAGTGCTGGAAACTTGGATGCTTGGAATGGTGTGTAACACCCACTTTGTAATAATATGAATAGAGAAAACAATTTCTCCTTATGCCAGTTTAACCTTTGTGCATCATCACATGTGAACACCATGTCCAAAAACAATTGATAAAAAGATATGCTACTAAATCAATGCATCATGCTAAATATTTTATTTATGTGTACATTTTTGTGACAATATTATAATAATGTGAAAAGAAATATATTAAATATCCAGATGGGGATTTAAATCCTAAAATAATCCTAGAATTAAGAAAAGAGAGAAGGAAAAGATCATACAAAATAGACTGAAATAAATATATGAAATAATACATTTTGTTCCTACTAATATTTTAAATTAGGTATTTAACTCAGTTATGAAGCTCACAAACAAGTTTGAATTCAAAATGGAGGTTTAAAAATGAAATGAAACAGAAAATAAAAAAAGAAAAAGGGAAAGAGAGCTTATTGGGCCAACTCAACCCTATTCAGCCCACTCAAGAACCTACACCGCGCGGCCCACTCCCTCGTTTCCCATCTCGCGCGCGCCTGAGTTCCTGTCTCACTGACGGGCCGGGCCTACCCGTCAGTGCCCCTTGCGCCCGCTTTCGTCGCTGCGTCCATGACCGGTGGGACCATGTCGTCTGGTCAATCGCGCTCGCCAACAGACTTCGCGCAGCGACCTCCGATGTCTCCGGCGAACTCGCCCCTGCCCTGGTTTCTCGCTGATTCGAGCCGTTAGCCTATAAGACCTGACCCCCACGAACCTCTGTGCCCATAGCCCCCTTTAATCTAGCAAATCGCGACAAGTGCAGGTGGCTCAGGCTTGAACTGCGGCTGGGAATCGGCCGCCAGCACCATTATCGTCTTCGCCAAAATTCCGGTGCACGAACCGTGTCCGGGAAGCCGTCGAGGACCGTAGCACTTGTGCCGTGAACCTGCGGGCGTGGGGATTTCGGGGTCTGAGGCAATTTCTCGCCGGTCATCGTTACCAACCTCGGATCCGCGCCGCGCCGCGATTGGGGCTCAGCCATCTCGGATTTCGGTAAGAAAACCCACCATTCTGTTTGCCTTCTTCTCAATTCCATTTCGCGTCTGGTAGGTCTAGCGATTGTGTACCATGGAGCGCTGTGGGCACTCCGACCATGGTGGCCCGCCGCGGCACTCTCTGTCGTCACCAGAGTTCTGTCGGAGGTAGACGAGGTACTGTGGTCGTTAGATGGCCATCGTGGGGTTTAAATCGTGCGAAGGTAATACTGGTTCGGTATGGTTGATCGCAACCGCAGGAAGGAAATCGTGCGCGTAGGGAGCCGTATCGAGTATTTTAAATCAGACCCGTAGGTTTTGGATCCGGCGATCAGGATTTAGCGCGGGTTTGTTGCGGGCCTAGATCTAATCGGGGCCGTCCAACATTGATCGTGCGGCCGATGGTGAGGGATACCCCTTCGGTATGGCATTTTAGCATATGAAACCCTAGGTTTCCTTGGATTAGAACCCGCCATCCTCATGAATTGTTCCCTGAGTCTTAGGAATTTTATCCCCGAGCCCCCTATACTTTGCAGAAAATGAGGCCCAGTCCAGAACCCATTTAATTTGAATAAATGAAATAGAAAATGGATTTTTAATATGAAAATAATTACTAGAACTTAATAAATTCATAGAAAATTCATACTAACTCCAAATTAATCCATTCCAGTTCCTAAAATTTTGTAATTTTATTCTTTAGCACTTAGTGTCCCTGTTTTGTCATGACAACAGTAATAAAATTAATCCCACACTTAATCCCACTTTAAACACATAAAACCTTTGAAAATCCATAACTTAAAATTTATAACTCCAAAAATTATGATTTTTGTTCCTAGAATTTTATTTTAATGTGTAGATTATTACTGTGTATTTTGTTTATATGTTTGGTGTAATGTTAATTTCTCTATATGCACTGTGCTTGTTTGTATTGTGGCGAGTAGAAGAGCCCGTGACTGAGGATACTGGTGAGCAGCAGGTTGAAGTAGCTGAGCAGGAGCTCATTGAAGGCAAGTTGTGCCCTTGACCACTTTTTACCCAATAATGTTCTCTAATTATCATTCACTCATGCATAGGTTAATTTTGATGGGACCAAATAGGTCACCCTAGATTGTTTATCTCATTACCTTGTTTACCCCTGAATCACTTGGGTAGTTTGCTATTGCTTTATATGGTTTTGGGATAATCATTTATTACCTCTATGTTCCAATTCTTTTTGTTATTCTATTTATGTTCATGTTGAGATCATTAATGTTAACTGGAACATAGAGCTTAACTTGAGAACCACGTGCCACAACAAGGGTTTAATAGGACGCCCTTGGCTGATTAATTAGGAAAGCTAGTGGAAGACTACCTTACCCGAAAGGGGCAAGGGCAGTAGGGGAGTGGTCAGTGTAGGGAGGTCCTTGGTTGATTTTGCTGCGATGGCAGTCAGCCGAGAACCCTGCATTGGAACTTCCTATAAACTGTAGCGGGTTTTCGGAAGCTAGTGAAACTTTGTAAAGGCCTCGTAGTGTTGCCCTGCCGCGCTTCCTAGGTAGAGGTGTATGGGAAGTCGCGATCCCTTGGCAGATGGGTAACATGACTTGTGGGTAAAGGGTACAACCTCTGCAGAGTGTAAAACTGGTATACTAGCCGAGCTCACGGTCATGAGCAGCTCAGGACTCTCTAATGTTTAAATTATGGAACTTAAATTCAATTTTGTCATTTGCATTGCATGGCTTTATTATTAATTTTGTTCTATTACTTTACTTATGGTTTGGTATCTACTTACACTTAGTAACTGCTAATAAAAGTTTGACCAACTACTTAAAAGCATCGCTCAGCTTTAACCCCTGTCATTGATTAGCCTTACACATCACATGAACTCACACCTTTGTGAGTTTATGTCCACTGGTTCCCCACAACTTGTTGAGCTATGATCATGTGTGAGCTCACCCTTGCTTTCTCACACCCCCCCCCCCCACAGGAGAAGAGCAGGTGGTTCAGGAGGAGCCACAAGGCGAGGAGTATGATCTGATCTAGGTGGCGTTTCTCAGTTGACATTGGCGCCGACGATCCTTAGTTCATTTTATCTTTATTATTTTATTTTGTAATAAGTCTTCTGCTATGTAATAATTACTCTGATGTTTTATGACATTTATCTCTATACACTCTGTTATTATATATGTTGTCTTCTTGGCGCATGTATGAGATGCACCTGGCTTTGTTCCTTAAAGCCGGGTGTGACAGAAGTGGTATCAGAGGAATGTTGACTGTAGGACGAGACCTAGATAGAAATGGACAAACCCTCTCCTACTTACCTTACTCTGACTCATTCTATACTCATCTCATCTTGATCTTGTCTCACCTTCTACTGTTCTACTCTGATCATTCTTACCTTTTCTACTCTAAGACAAGATGGATTTCACACCTTGGAATCCCTACCCTTATGACATTTTTAAGAGATAGGGAACCTAAGATGAAAATAAAACTATTTTCTCTATTTTAAAAAGGTTGGTTGATTGTTCTGATGCTAAATGCCTGATTTGCTTCTTTGATTGACTGAATTATTATAGATGGACATCTTAGTATGTACCACCATAAGTAATAAATTAGCTATGGTAGGTAAAATATTAATCTGCTTAGCTAATAAAATTCCCCAAAGGTAACCTGCTTTGTAAATACCTGCCTTGTCTACTATTTTCTTACCATATGTATCTAACTCAGATGGTTAATACCAGGCGGGGTGGTGGAATTGATTTGCCTCCTAATCAACACACTCGGAGGATATATAGACAACCTCAACCACAACCTGCAGAGATGAATCCTCCTAATCCTCCACCAGGCGGAGTTGACCCACTGGTTGCTGCTCAGATGGCGGTGATGCAGCAAATGGCAGACACTATGGCTGATATGCGTGCCCAGATGCAGCAAGAACGCCAGGAGATGCGTCAGGAAAGAGAAGATATACGACAGGAGTTGCGCCAGGAGCGAGATGAGATATGCCAGGAAAGGAGGGCACAACAATAGCAGCTGCAACAACAAATGCAACAGCAACAACAGCAGCAGCAAGTGCCACTGCCTCCACCACCACCACCAGTTCCACCCCGAGACAAGCATAGAGAGTTCATGAGTCATAAGCCACCTACATTTGCAAGCTCACCTGATCCACTAGACGCAGATGATTGGCTGAAGTCCGTTGAAAAGATGCTGAATATTGCACAGTGCACGGACCGGGAGAAGGTTTTATATGCTTCTGGACATCTGACAGGTCCTGCTGCTGACTGGTGGGATTCATATACTGCTGCCCACGATGCTGCTGATACTATTACTTGGGCAGAGTTCAGTACACAATTCAGGAACTACCATATTCCAGCTGGTATGATAAAGATCAAGAAGGAGTTTCTGTCGCTAAAGCAAGGAAGTATGTCAGTCAGCGAGTACCGCGACAAGTTTATTCAGTTATCCAGATATGCCCCTGAAGAAGTAGCTGAAGACGAGAGGAAGCAGGAGCATTTTATTGAAGGACTTAATGGACCACTGCAGTATGCTCTAGTGGCACACACATTTCCATCATTTCAGAGGCTGCTTGATAAGGCCCTGGCTATTGAACACAAGCGTGTTCAGCTGGGAGATTTGAAGAGAAAGGCTATATCTCAAGGACAAGGAAGCAGCAGTGTTCGTCCTCGCTATAGTTCACCACAGGGTACACTGACTCGACCAGGAGGACCGCGCCCAGTTTAGCAATCACCACTGAGGACTCCACCTCCTCGACAGGCTACCCCCACTGGCACCCCGACGAAGTTTTCAGGACAGAGTCCAGGCACTACTTGTTTCAAGTGTGGGAAGGCTGGTCACTATGCAAATGTCTGCTCACAGAGGATTGCTACTACTCCAGTTCAGAACAGGCAGCAAACTCCAGGATCTGGCAAGGGATATTCTATTGCCAAAGTTAATCAAGTCAGCGTTGATGCTACCCCGGATGGTGGGGACCTCGTAATTGGTATGTTTTATGTTAATGCAATTCCTGCAACCATATTATTTGATTCTAGTGCTACACATTCATTCATGTCTGCTAGATATGCCAACACAAATGAAATACCACTGCTAAATATGAGAAAACCAATGATAGTAATTACACCTAAAGGGCCTGTTGAGGCGAATCAAATGACACGTAGATTGACATTGACCATTATGGGTAGAGAATTTGGAGCTACTGCTATAATATTAGAGTCAAGTAGTATAGATCTGATCCTTGGTATGTCATGGCTAAGAAAGGCAAAGGTCATTATAGCATGTGGTAGAGGTACCGTAGAACTCACTACTACTAAGGGAGAAAGGTTTCAAGTTAATATTGCAGTAACCTCCTCACCCATGCGTGCAATGTTCTTTATACCGGAGGAGTTTGTTGGTGACAACATCCGGGTGGTTAGAGATTTTCCGGATGTCTTTCCTGAGGAGTTACTAGGGATGCCACCTGATAGAGAAGTTGAGTTTGTTATTGATCTCCTACCTGGAACCGCCCCTATTTCTAAACGGCCATATAGGATGTCCGTAGAGGAGTTGAAGGAAATTAAAAAGCAGTTAACTGAGTTACAAGATGCTGGGTACATTCGTCCGAGTTCCTCACCTTGGGGAGCGCCGGTCTTGTTTGTACAGAAGAAGGATGGATCGCAGAGGATGTGTGTGGATTATAGATCTCATAATGACGTTACGGTGAAGAACAAGTATCCGTTGCCCCGTATTGAGGATTTGTTTGATCAAATGAGAGGAGCAAGAGTATTTTCGAAGATTGATCTCCGATCCGGTTACCATCAGATGAGGATTAGACCATCGGATATTCCCAAGACAACATTTTCAACTCGATATGGACTATATGAGTTCACTGTTATGTCGTTTGGATTAACCAATGCACCAGCTTATTTTATGAACTTAATGAACAAGGTGTTTATGGAGTAATTGGACAGATTCGTCGTGGTATTCATCAACGATATTCTTATCTATTCTAAGAGTGATAGTGATCACGAGGAACATCTGAGATTGGTGCTACAGAAGCTACGAGATAACCAGCTATATGCCAAATTCAGCAAGTGCGAGTTTTGGATTGGCGAGGTGCCATTTCTTGGTCATATTATTTCTAATGGAGGAATATCAGTGGATCCTGCTAAAGTTAAGGAGATAATGGAGTGGAGAGTACCCACTACAGTTACCGAGATTCGGAGTTTCTTGGGATTAGCAGGATATTATCGGAGATTTATTGAAGGATTTTCTAAGATTGCTAAGCCTATGACTTCGCTTTTGGAGAAAGGAAGAGAATTTAAGTGGGACGAGAAGTGCCAAGACAGCTTTGAGCAATTGAAAAAGAGGTTGATGTCGCCACCAGTATTGGTTATGCCAGACCTACAGAAAGGATTTGATATCTATTGTGATGCATGTGGCCAAGGCTTAGGATGTGTGCTCATGCAAGAAGGACATGTGATTGCCTATGCTTCTCGTCAGTTGCGGAAACATGAATTGAACTACCCCACTCATGACTTGGAATTGGCAGCCGTTGTGCATGCACTTAAGATTTGGAGACATTACGTTATGGGAACCAAGTGCCAAGTATACACGGATCATAAGAGTCTGAAGTATATATTCACTCAGAAGGATCTCAACCTTAGGCAACGCCGTTGGTTGGAGCTTATTAAGGATTATGATTTGGAGATTCACTATCACCCGAGCAAGGCAAATTTGGTCGCAGATGCCTTGAGTCGCAAGGAGCATGTTCATTCAGCTATTGTTGCCCAGCTACCCGATGGGATAGTTGAGGATTTCAGGAGACTTAACCTGGGGATAGTTGCTCACACTGAAGGAGTTACTATTGATGTGGGACCTACTTTGGAGCAAGAGATCCGCAAAGGACAAATTGATGATGCTAAAATAAAAGAGATCAAGGAGCTGATTACTGAAGGTCGAGTTCCGGAATTTACGGAAGATGAGCAGGGCACTATATGGTTCAAGGACAGGATGTGTGTTCCTGATATTAAAAGCCTTCGAGAGACTATTTTAAAAGAGGCCCATGATTCGGATTATTCTATTCATCCTGGTAGTACTAAGATGTATCAGGATTTGAAGCGGAAGTATTGGTGCTATGGATTGAAAAGAGATGTAGCTGCACATGTGGCTATGTGCGATATATGTCAAAGAGTTAAGGCTGAACACCAGAGGCCAGCTGGACTATTGCACCCACTGAAGATACCCGAGTGGAAGTGGGAAGAGATCGATATGGATTTCATCACTGGATTGCCTCGCACCCAGAAAGGATATGATGCTATATGGGTGATTGTGGATAGATTGACTAAAGTGGCTCACTTTATTCCTGTCAAGACTACTTATAAAGGTTCTCAGCTAGCAGAGTTATATATGGCTCGGATTGTGTGTTTACATGGTGTGCCAAAGAAGATCGTGTCTGATTGAGGTTCACAGTTTACCTCAAGATTTTGGAGAAGCTTTCATGAGAACATGAGCACGAAGTTGAATTTCAGTACGGCTTATCACCCTCAGACTGATGGACAGACTGAAAGGACTAATCAAGTATTGGAAGATATGTTGAGAGCATGTGCCCTTCAGCATGGAGGAAGTTGGGATAAAAGTCTACCGCATGCTGAGTTCTCATATAATAATAGTTATCAGGCCAGTCTGAAGATGTCACCTTTTGAAGCTTTATATGGGAGAAAGTGTAGGACTCCTCTATATTGGGATCAGACTGGAGAGAGACAGTTCTTTGGGCCTAAACTGATTCAAGAAGCAGAAGAACAAGTCCGTATAATTCGAGAGAATTTGAGGGTGGCTCAAACCAGGCAAAAGAGCTACGCTGATAATAGAAGAAGGCCACTGGAATTTGAAGAAGGAGATTATGTGTACCTCAAGGTGTCACCACTTCGTGGAATGAGGAGATTCAAAGTTAAGGGCAAATTATCCCCTCGCTATATTGGACCATTCTTGATCTTTAGGAGAGTTGGAGAGATGGCATACCAACTTGAGTTACCGGATAGTCTATCGGATGTGCATAACGTGTTCCACGTATCTCAACTAAAGAAGTGTCTCCGTGTTCCCGAGGAACAGTTACCCATGGATGAGCTCAGTGTTCAAGGTGATTTGACTTACACGGAGTACCCGATCAAGATTTTGGATACTTTGACTCGAGTTACAAGAAATAAGGTGATAAAGATGTGCAAAGTCCAATGGAGTCACCACGGTGAAGATGAAGCAACTTGGGAAAGAGAAGAAGAGCTTCGTATAGATTTTCCCCACCTTTTCCCTCGTTCTTCCTAAATCTCGGGGACGAGATTATTTTTAAGGGGGGTAGGATTTGTAACACCCACTTTGTAATAATATGAATAGAGAAAACAATTTCTCCTTATGCCAGTTTAACCTTTGTGCATCATCACATGTGAACACCATGTCCAAAAACAATTGATAAAAAGATATGCTACTAAATCAATGCATCATGCTGAATATTTTATTTGTGTGTACATTTTTGTGACAATATTATAATAATGTGAAAAGAAATATATTAAATATCCAGATGGGGATTTAAATCCTAAAATAATCCTAGAATTAAGAAAAGAGAGAAGGAAAAGATCATACAAAATAGAGGGAAATAAATATATGAAATAATACATTTTGTTCCTACTAATATTTTAAATTAGGTATTTAACTCAGTTATGAAGCTCACAAACAAGTTTGAATTCAAAATGGAGGTTTAAAAATGAAATGAAACAGAAAATAAAAAAAAGAAAAAGGGAAAGAGAGCTTATTGGGCCAACTCAACCCTATTCGGCCCACTCAAGAACCTACACCGCGCGGCCCACTCCCTCGTTTCCCATCTCGCGCGCGCCTGAGTTCCTGTCTCACTGACGGGCCGGGCCTACCCGTCAGTGCCCCTTGCGCCCGCTTTCGTCGCTGCGTCCATGACCGGTGGGACCATGTCGTCTGGTCAATCGCGCTCGCCAACAGACTTCGCGCAGCGACCTCCGATGTCTCCGGCGAACTCGCCCCTGCCCTGGTTTCTCGCTGATTCGAGCCGTTAGCCTATAAGACCTGACCCCCACGAACCTCTATGCCCATAGCCCCCTTTAATCTAGCAAATCTCTGCAAGTGCAGGTGGCTCAGGCTTGAACTGCGGCTGGGAATCGGCCGCCAGCACCATTATCGTCTTCGCCAAAATTCCGGTGCACGAACCGTGTCCGGGAAGCCGTCGAGGATCGTAGCACTTGTGCCGTGAACCTGCGGGCGTGGGGATTTCGGGGTCCGAGGCAATTTCTCGCCGGTCATCGTTACCAACCTCGGATTCACGCCGCGCCGCGATTGGGGCTCAGCCATCTCGGATTTCGGTAAGAAAACCCACCATTCTGTTTGCCTTCTTCTCAATTCCATTTCGCGTCTGGTAGGTCTAGCGATTGTGTACCATGGAGCGTTGTGGGCACTCCGACCATGGTGGCCCGCCGCGGCACTCTCTGTCGTCACCAGAGTTCTGTCGGAGGTAGACGAGGTACTGTGGTCGTTAGATGGCCATCGTGGGGTTTAAATCATGCGAAGGTAATAGTAGTTCGGTATGGTTGATCGCAACCGCAAGGAAATCGTGCGCGTAGGGAGCCGTATCGAGTATTTTAAATCAGACCCGTAGGTTTTGGATCCGGCGATCAGGATTTAGCGCGGGTTTGTTGCGGGCCTAGATCTAATCGGGGCCGTCCAACTTTGATCGTGCGGCCGATGGTGAGGGATACCCCTTCGGTATGGCATTTTAGCATATGAAACCCTAGGTTTCCTTGGATTAGAACCCGCCATCCTCATGAACTGTTCCCTGAGTCTTAGGAATTTTATCCCCGAGCCCCCTATACTTTGCAGAAAATGAGGCCCAGTCCAGAACCCATTTAATTTGAATAAATGAAATAGAAAATGGATTTTTAATATGAAAATAATTACAAGAATTTAATAAATTCATAGAAAATTCATACTAACTCCAAATTAATCCATTCCAGTTCCTAAAATTTTGTAATTTTATTCTTTAGCACTTAGTGTCTCTGTTTTGTCATGACAACAGTAATAAAATTAATCCCACACTTAATCCCACTTTAAACACATAAAACCTTTGAAAATCCATAACTTAAAATTTATAACTCCAAAAATTATGATTTTTGTTCCTAGAATTTTATTTTAATGTGTAGATTATTACTGTGTATTTTGTTTATATGTTTGGTGTAATGTTAATTTCTCTATATGCACTGTGCTTGTTTGTATTGTGGCGAGTAGAAGAGCCCGTGACTGAGGATACTGGTGAGCAGCAGGTTGAAGTAGCTGAGCAGGAGCTCATTGAAGGCAAGTTGTGCCCTTGACCACTTTTTACCCAATAATGTTCTCTAATTATCATTCACTCATGCATAGGTTAATTTTGATGGGACCAAATAGGTCACCCTAGATTGTTTATCTCATTACCTTGTTTACCCCTGAATCACTTGGGTAGTTTGCTATTGCTTTATATGGTTTTGGGATAATCATTTATTACCTCTATGTTCCAATTCTTTTTGTTATTATATTTATGTTCATGTTGAGATCATTAATGTTAACTGGAACATAGAGCTTAACTTGAGAACCACGTGCCACCACAAGGGTTTAATGGGACGCCCTTGGCTGATTAATTAGGAAAGCTAGTGGAAGACTACCTTACCCGAAAGGGGCAAGGGCAGTAGGGGAGTGGTCAGTGTAGGGAGGTCCTTGGTTGATTTTGCTGCGATGGCAGTCAGCCGAGAACCCTGCATTGGAACTTCCTATAAACTGTAGCGGGTTTTCGGAAGCTAGTGGAACTTTGTAAAGGCCTCGTAGTGTTGCCCTGCCTCGCTTCCTAGGTAGAGGTGTATGAGAAGTCGCGATCCCTTGGCAGATGGGTAACATGACTTGTGGGTAAAGGGTACAACCTCTGCAGAGTATAAAACTGGTATACTAGCCGAGCTCGCGGTCATGAGCAGCTCAGGACTCTCTGATGTTTAAATTATGGAACTTAAATTCAATTTTGTCATTTGCATTGCATGGGTTTATTATTAATTTTGTTCTATTACTTTACTTATGGTTTGGTATCTACTTACACTTAGTAACTGCTAATAAAAGTTTGACCAACTACTTAAAAGTAACGCTCAGCTTTAACCCCTGTCATTGATTAGCCTTACACATCACATGAACTCACACCTTTGTGAGTTTATGTCCACTGGTTCCCCACAACTTGTTGAGCTATGATCATGTGTGAGCTCACCCTTGCTGTCTCACACCCCCCCACAGGAGAAGAGCAGGTGGTTCAGGAGGAGCCACAAGGCGAGGAGTATGATCTGATCTAGGTGGCGTTTCTCAGTTGACATTGGCGCCGACGATCCTTAGTTTGTTTTATCTTTATTATTTTATTTTGTAATAAGTCTTCCGCTATGTAATAATTACTCTGATGTTTTATGACATTTATCTCTATACACTCTGTTATTATATATGTTGTCTTCTTGGCGCATGTATGAGATGCACCTGGCTTTGTTTCTTAAAGCCGGGTGTGACATGGTGGTGGTTGGGGGGTATTTATAGCCCTCAACCACCAAAACAGCCGTTGGGGATGGCTGCTGTCGATGGGCACACCGGACAGTCCGGTGCGCCAGCCACATCACCCAATCGTTAGGGTTCTGAAGCAGTTGACCGTTGGAGCTTTGTCTTCATGCGGCACCGAACAGTCCGGTGCCACACCGGACAGGCACTGTTCACTGTCCGGTGCCCCTCTGACTTCTGCGCTCTGTCTCTGCGCGCACTGTTCACGCACTGTAGCTCTGTTCCTCGCTTTTACAGTCGACCGTTGCACCGGAGAGCCGTTGCTCCGCTGGTGCACCGGACAGTTCGGTGAATTATAGCGGAGTGCGGCCTAAGAAACTCGAAGGTGGCGAGTTCGGAGTTGTACGGTCCTGGTGCACCGGACACTGTCCGGTGGCACACCGGACAGTCTGGTGCGCCAGACCAGGGCACACTTGGGTTTCTATGCTCCTTTCTTTTTGAACCCTCTCTTTAATCTTTATATTTGTTTGTGTTGAACCTTTATGCACCTGTGGAATATATAATATAGAGCAAACTAGTTAGTCCAATATTTGTGTTGGGCATTCAACCACCAAAATTATTTATATGAAAAGGTTAAACCCTATTTCCCTTTCACCCCCCTCTAGGCGACTTTTAGTGACCAACCGACCGTTGGACCGGGCCACGCGTCGCCCGCTGATTGCGATGCCGACCGTTGGCCGCGGGCGCCTTTCGCTCACCGGACAGTCCGGTGCACACCGGACAGTCCGATGATTTTTAGCCGAGGCGCCTTCGCTTTTTCCTGAGAGCAATGAGTTCGTCGCCAGACCAGCCTAGGCATCGGACACTGTCTGGTGCACCACCGGACAGTCCGATGCACCACAGGCTGGTGCTGGTTTGGCTGAACTTAGCCAAAACTTCTCCTGTCTGATTCCAGTTTTCTTGGTTATGTTTCTGGCACTTAGATAAATATGTTAGTACTCAAAAACAATTTACTAAGGTCGGAGACATACCTTGTTCTTTGATTTGCATCTTAGCACTTATGAACTAATTTAGTACATATGAACTAAAACAATATGTGTTGGGCATCTAATCACCCAAACAATTATAGAAATGGCCCAAGGGCATATTTCCCTTTCAATTGGTAGTTTAGAAAATCGAAACTGGGTTAATTCCTGACCATCCCAAGGAGCAAACATATCAACTTCAATGAAATGTTCCTGGAAGTGTTGCAAACTCAGTAGATCGAAGCCATAGAATATCATGTGCACCCTCTCATTGTGTTGAATGAAGTAGCAATCAGGAGCAACGATTAGCCACACCACACCTCTGTCATGCTGACTGTATAAACCAGTAACTCTAGAAAAATTCCTAACAGTCCAAGTAAACACCATGACACCTGGAATCGAGCAAACAATGGCTTCCTTCAAAACACCAGGTCGGCCTCCACATAATATGCCTTCTTCCATCACATCTATGCAGGTCTGGTGCTATGGCATGTTTAGTGCAATCTTCATTGCTTGTTGTCTTGCTGCATTTAACACAGCACGAGCTTCAGAGAATAGTCCAAGCCTATCTGTGTTGCCAAGAGATCTCATCCAAGGTTTACGATAATGAACCATTTCTAGAGCCCAAAGACGTGATGTCTTTATCAATTCATCAGGAGCGCAAATGGCGTCAACAGGTAAATGACTTCTCTCATCTTCTGTAAGTGTAATGTTGAACATTGCAGGTGTTGAAGCCAATCCCACATGTAGGATATCATGTCCAGCAGCAGTGATTCCATGAGTGACTACATTCTATAATTTGTGTGCATAATTTCGTGAATCATGTCCAATAGATATTTTTAAACGTCTCAAGCCATCTCGTTTTTTCTTGTTGAACAGCCATGTAGCAAACATTGCAGCTATAGCTTCCATGACATCTTCCGTGAGGTTGACAGGCTCACCTTCAACCCCAGCAACATCAACAGCAACACCACGAATATCACTTCTCAGTGAGTGCTCGAGTGAGCAACCCTTGATGTCCCTTAGAAGGTCAACTGCGAAGTGAAGCAAGGTCGTTATAGCAATCCACATGATGATGAAGAAGTCCACGGCCTTGAGTAGTCCAATATCGTGGCTGAGACATTTGGTCGAACACTTGAGGGGTGAGCTGCTGCTGTTGTCCGTCTTCGGCTTGATGATGGTGAAGTCGTGGAACAAGTGTCCGTCGAACCTACCAGAGGCGACCTACATCACGTAGACCCTAGTGAAGCGGTGGTCCAGGAGCGATGCGTCGGAACGCAGCAGTCCGTGCCGCTGCGCGACATGACGGTAGTAACTAGTGTCACAGGTGGTGCAATTGTCGGGATCGAGCTCCAACACCGTTGCCACCGTACTGGTGCTGTTGCGGGAGCATCGCATCCACCGCTTGTTGGCGAAGTGAGCATCGAGTGCCGGGTCGGGCGTGGTGCAGGTAGCGGTGTGCGCGTCCCTGAGGATGGCGCTTTGCTGCATTTCCTTGAATACCACTGTCGGGGACCATAATTAGGGGTACCCTCAAGGCTCCTAATTCTCAGCTGGTAACCCCCATCAGCACAAAGCTGCAAAGGCCTGATGGGTGCGATTGAGTCAGGGATCAGTCCATTCGAGGGACACGATCACGCCTCGCCCGAGCCTAGCCTCGGACAAGGGCAGCCGACCCCGGAGGATTTCCGTCTCGCCCGAGGCCCCCCTTCAGCGGCGACACATATTCCCGGCTCGCTCGAGGCCCTGCCTTCGCTAAGAAGCAACCCTGACCAAATCGCCGCACCGACCGACCAAGTCGCAGGAGCATTTAATGCAAAGGTGGCCTGACACCCTTATCCTGACGCGCGCCCCCCCAGCCGACAGAGCCGAAGCGACCGCCGTCACTTCGCCGCTCCACTGACCGGCCTAACAAAAGGACAGCGCCGCCTGCGCCACTCCGACTGCAGTGCCACTGGACAGAGTAAGACTGACAGGCAGTCAGGCCCTGCCGGAGGCACCATAGGAAGCTCCGCTTCGCCCGACCCAGGGCTCGGACTTGGGCACGGCCCCAGAAGACGACGAACTCCGCTCCGCCCGACCCAGGGATCGGACTCAGGCTAAGTCCCGGAAGACGGCGAACTCCACTCCGCCCGACCTAGGGCTCGGACTCGGGCTAAGTCCCGGAAGACGGCGAACTCCGCTCCGCCCGACCCAGGGCTCGGACTCGGGCTAAGTCCCGGAAGACGGCGAACTCCGCCCGACCCAGGGCTCGGACTCGGGCTAAGTCCCGGAAGACGGTGAACTCCGCCCGACCCAGGGCTCGGACTTGGGCTCGGCCCCAGAAGACGACGATCTCCGCCTCGCCCGACCCAGGGCTCGGACTTGGGCTCGGCCCCAGAAGACGACGATCTCCGCCTCGCCCGACCCAGGGCTCGGACTTGGGCTCGGCCCCAGAAGACGACGAACTCCGCTTCGCCCGACCCCAGGGCTCGGACTCCGCCCCGGCACCAGCCGGCAATCTCCGCCTCGCCCGACCCGGGGGCTCGGACTCGACCTCGGCTTCGGAGGAGCTTCCACATCGCCCAACCTAGGGCGCAGACCAGCCACGTCAACAGGAGGCGCCATCATCACCCTACCCCGAGCTGACTCGGGCCGCAGGGAACAAGACCGGCGTCCCATCTGGCTCGCTCCGCCAGATAGGCAATGATGGCGCCCCGCATGCTCTGTGACGACGGCGGCTCTCAGCCCCCTTACGGAAGCAAGAGGACGTCAGCAAGGACTCAACCGCTCCGACAGTTGTCCCTCCACCAAGCTCCATCGCTCCTTCGATGGCCACGACATCACACCAGCTGGGTGCCAAGATCTCTCCGGCTGCCACAACGGCATGTACCTAGGGCGCTAGCTCACCTCCGCTAGACACGTAGCACCCTGCTACACCCTCCATTGTACACCTGGATCCTCTCCTTACGCCTATAAAAGGGAGGACCCGGGCCCTCTTAGGGAGGGTTGGCCGCGCGGGGACGAGGACGAGAACAGGCGCTCGCTTGGAGCCGCTCGCTCCCTCTCCCGCGTGGACGCTTGTAACCCCCTACTGCAAGCGCACCCGACCTGGGCGCGGGACGAACACGAAGGCCGCGGGACTCCTACCTCTCTCACGCCGGTCTCCGGCCGCCTCGCTCTCCCCCCTTCGCGCTCGCCCTCGCGCTCGACCCATCTGGGCTGGGGCACGCGTCGACATTCACTCGTCGGCCCAGGGACCCCCCCGGTCTCGGAACGCCGACATCCACCTTGGCACCAATCGAGGTAGACGAAAGCTTGAGGTGTTGCAGCAGCAGGCACCCGATGCGCGACTTGACAGGGTCGAGGCGGGCGCACAGGAGCGTGTCCAAGGACGTGGCGAACTGCTCCTTGGTGGCGCGGTCCTCGCCGTATGTGTCCTTGATGCCGCCCGCCACTGTGGCTGCGTCGTTTAGGTCCATCACGCATGGCGCGTCGCTGCCACGAATCCCCTTGAGTGTGCTCTCCATGTCGCCCGTCACCGAAGCCGAAGCGCACCACCACCAGGTTGTCGCGGCTACTGGTCCATCGGCGACGAACGCAGCGAGGGAGGCGTCATCGAGCGAGGCGCGGGTGGAGAGGTCGAGCCGCTCGAGCGTCAGGAACACGCGAAGCAGGCGCGAAAGTGGCTCGCGTCGGGGCACCCACAGTGCACGGCGGTGCACGGCCTCGACCATAGTATGCTCGGTGAGCCCCCAAGTCGAATAGGTGGTGGACATGGCGAAGTTGGTGTTGCTGTGCGCGAGGTGAGACAGCGCAGCGCCGCTGCTACCATGGACGGAGTTGTATGAGCCATATTCGATGCCGGTGGCGATGAGCTCACCGGCGTGGTGGTTGTCAAGCAGCGCCTTGTTCGAGTGGGAGGTGACGAACGCCTCATCGGGGTCGAAGTCGAGTAGATTCGAAGAGATATCCCCGTCAGCATCACAGCCCTCGAAGAGTCCACCCCAATTGTCGGCGATGACGGATGGCGCCGCATAGTACTACTTGTCGTCATCGAAGCACTTGCCCCGGTTGTCGACGATGATGACGGCCCCAACGGCCGCAACCAGGGTGGGTGGCGCGCTGGCAGATGCGTCGGAGGATTGGTGGACGCTGAGCGGTGTGGGCGGAAGGTCGAGGTACGCAGAGGGCGAGAAGCGCCGATCCCAGCGAACCTCCAGCTCATCGAATCGTCGGTTGAGCTCGTCGAGGATGAGCTTGAAATCGAGCGACATGGTGTTGGCAAATTGAAGTCGAGGATCGAACGCCTCTGATACCAATTGTTAGCAGCAGGTAGTGGGGATAGATCCGAGAAAGGAATTGGAGGTAGGAAGCAGGAACTCGGGATTCGGGAAGATAGCAAGAGATTCACAAGAACAGATGAAGTAGAGGTTGGAGACAAAGAAGAAGGTAGAGTTCTGTTTATAGTCTGAATATCCCCTTGTCCTATGGACGATCTCCTCTAAATACTCGTTCAACTGGCTCACGACACAAAATTACATTGCTGGCCACTCTGGGCCGCTCAGCTTCACAGTTTCTAAAAAGCACCCAACGCAATTGCTCGGTCGCTTTCTTGACCCGTTCGTTGTCTTCGTCAATTCCGTCATCGTCATTGCTTTTCTTTCTCCTTGTCTTTCGGGTGTTTCACGTCGTCGTCAATAACAGATAGTGTCTACCGGACCGTCATCAAGAAAGAAACACACAACCATCTCTCCTTAAGCATACTGCTTAGTTGTTAGTGCAAGTGGGTCTTAATCGTAATTGTTATGGTGCCCATGCATGTTTAGATATTGTATAATATTGGTTCGTTTTTTTGTTTAAGCATGTCGTCATGGTTATTCTTTATTTTTTGGATTAAATCAAAACTAAGCAATCGCCCAACACTAGTCACGTTGCTTCCATTTTACCGGCCGCTAGTGTTCTGTAAAGCGCTGCATGAGCCTGCTCATCTTCCTCTGACGTGTTAGCTCAACCTCTATCCCCTCTTCCCCATCAGAAATGGCTCCCATGCATTCCCCATCAGAGGAGAACAATAGCTTTCGTGTTCCTCGCTACTCCTTTCTTCTCCTCCACGTTGCTGTCTTCTTCCTTTCTATCCCCTTCCGTGCTGTTAACATGCTGTTCTTCCCACCAAACGAAACGATTTTTCTTCCTCCGCACCCGATCGACCACCCCAGTGCAAGACCAATAATGCAGCGGGCGATGGACGTGAGGTGGATGAGTGGTGGTCGGAGCGATCGGGAACGTGCGGCCGTACACCCGCGCAGGCACGGATCGCTATCAGCGGGGGCGTCCGGGTCTCCGGGACGAGGCGCCGGACAGAGGAGCACCCACCCACCCACTCCGACTGGACTCCCTCTGCTCTCTGGCGTCCCCATCTGGCTGTAAGATTCATGAGGCAGGCAGCGAGTGCAAGGCTACGGCGATCGCAGTCGCAGGCAGCTGCCCAAGGACAGTGCCGCACATGCCACGGGCATGCTTGCCCCATATGGTACCCTGAGCCCGGCGGCAGCCTTGCTCATCGCTTTGCTTGTCGCCCTCCCTTTTGATCCCAGTAAAACGTTTCCCGCTTAAGCTCGTCGCACTGTTCCTGTCGCTCCGCGTTCTTCTTTTTACTGCGCCAGTTAAAGGCCACCGCCGCCGTACACGTGCTGTGCTACCTACTTAAACGAGCGAGCCACAGGGAGGGCGGCAGCTGGGCTTGAGTGGCTGACTGCGCAGGATCCGCTCGGCTGCGCGCGCGGGCAATCAGAGCCGCGGCACAGAGCATTCAATTCACTCGGGGTCGGTGGATCAGCTCAGCGCGGCGGGCGACCTTGAGATGAGTCGCGCGGCGCAGACAGGAGGGGCCGGGGGCGGAGGCGCGGCGAGGCTCAAGGCGTCGCCGCGTGCGCTCTTCTCCTGCGGCATCTTCAGCACCTGCACGCACCCTGCGCTGAGCCCGACGGCGACGCCCAACAACAATGTGATGCCGGGGAGCGGTGGCGGCGGCTCGGGCACGCCCTGCGCCGAGGCGTCGACCGCGTTGCCGGTGGCGGTGGAGGCTGCTGCGGCGGCGGCGTCGTCCACGCCACCGCCTCCGCAGCTGCAGCCGCACCACCAGCGGGCGCAGCGGAACGTCGGGCCGTCGTCGTCCTCCTCCTCGTCGTCCTCGTCCGCGTCGCAGAGCTTCACGCAGTGGAGGCTGCCGGTGCACCACCCGCAGCAGTCGCAGGCGCCGGCGCCGGCGTCCTCGAGCGGGGGGGACGCGCTGCTGGGCGCGGAGGAGAAGTTTGCGGCGGGGGAGGTGGTGGCGGCGCTGCGGGCGGTGGAGCGGGAGATGGAGGCCGCGGCGAGGCCGGTGCCGGCGGGGGTGGTGGCCGGGGTGGTGGCGGCGGTGCGGGAGCCGGCGACAGCGCCGGCGCGGCTGGCCGCCAAGGCGCTGCTCGCCGTGCTGCTGGAGGAGGGGAACCGGGAGGCGGCGGTGGAGGCCGGCGCGGCGTCGGCTGCCGTGGAGGCGGTGGCGGCGTCCGGGCCGGCGGGGGCCACGGCCGAGCGGGCGCTGGCCGCGCTCGAGCTGCTGTGCACGGCCCCCGGCGGCGCCCCCGCGGTGCGCAGGGAGGCCCTGGCCGCGCCGGTGCTGGCGCGCGCGGTGGAGGGCATGGCCGGCCGCGGCCGGGAGTGCGCCATCGGCGTCCTGGCCGCCATCTACGGCGCTGGCGGTGAGGATGATGGGGGGTCCTCGTCCTCGCCGCCTCCGCCGCCGGAGGTGGTGAAGGCGGTGGTGGCGGCGATGCAGGGCGAGTGCAGCGCGCGTGGGCGGCGCAAGGGCGCGCAGCTGCTGCGCGCGCTGCAGCAGGCCGGCCGCCTCGGGCTCGCGTGGGACGGCGTCGGCGACCAGTGAGCCTGAGCGTGGCGTGGGACCCTGGTCGCAGTGACCAGTGCGATGGATTAGGTAGTTGCTGTGGGACCTAGGCTACTGAAGCGTGGGCCCCAGTGAGGACGGGCGGGGAGCAGTGACTTTTGGCTTTGCAAACGGTGGATGGGCTGATTTGATTGGTATGTTGTGGTGGTCACCTTTTGTAGCCTGCCTGTGATTTGTACTATCTTCCTCGTGGAAATTTATCGTGCGGCGCCTCTGACCTCCTCCACCTCCATATACGGCTGGTTTCCCTTTGTTTACTGCGCCTGGTTTTCACGGGGAAAAAAATGGTATCCGGGCCTGCCCATATCCATATCCTCTGGGCTCGGGCTGCCTGCCAGTCTATCCGATGTCCATGCTTAGGGCTGGAAAAAAAGCTCGAGCTCGACGAGCTGGCTCGGGCTCGCAGCAGCTCGGATCGACTCGGACCGGCTCGACGTTCCGAACGAGCCTGAGCCGAGCCTGTTTTTTTGGCTCGTGAAAAGAGCGAGCCAGCTCGGCTCGGCTCGGTGCAGCTCGCGAGCTGGCTCGTGGCTCGACCCAATAACAATTTGTTACATAAAATCTTAATTAGCATATAATATTAATACCGAGTAGACAATTAATTTATATTATTTGAGATTACTATACAAAAATAATCTATTTTATATATTATATTAGTGATATATCTATTTTACTAATTTAAAATATGTTATTTAAAATATTTTTAAGATTTTATATTATAATTTAAAGAGCAGATTTAATTTTATGCCTAGGCTCGTTGGCTCGGCGAGCCGGCTCGCGAGCCAGGAGCGAGCCGAGCCGAGCCGCCTTTTCGAGCTCGTGAGATGGGCGAGCCGAGCCGAGCTCGGCTCGTTACATGAGCGAGCCGCGACGAGCCGAGCCGAGCCGAGCTCGGCTCGGCTCGTTTCCACCCCTATCCATGCTCCATCCTCTGCACCAACTATTCAGGATCGGGTTCACAATAACGCCTTCACGTGCAGTGTATTTGCAGCGGTAGACCAAACCAGACACAGTCACAGGTCACAACTGCACGGAAGCATACAATACTGGCGGTATACCTCGTGAGTTTCTACTGAACAACAGACAGTCAACAGCCAGCACCGGGAGGCGGGAGCGTCAGTCTGCAGCCAATATGCACAGTGGTCGAGTGCAAACTTCGTTTCTCTTCTGGCCAGCCAGACAAGGAAGCGTAGCGGAGCCGAGCGCGCTAGTCCAACACACCGGCAAGGAAGGAGGATCCAGATCCGTGGCAACTGGCAAGGCGAGGGCGCGAGGCAACAGTGCTGCCTACTTTGCCGCTGCCACCGCAACCAATCCTCCGTCCTGTCTGCCATGCCTTCGCCATCTGCCTAGCTTTGGTATCGGCTTTTTCACGCAAAAAGGAAAAGGCCTCGCCTCGCCGTAGAGTTGACTTTCAGCTTCAGTTCCGCGTTCTGGGTTGTCCGGCTCTGAATGACCGACCGACCGGCTGATTGGCAATGGGTTGACGACTGACGCGGCTGTAGTGTGGTCGTCACGTCCCTTTTAGGGGGTGTTTGGTTGTCCCTGCTAAAGTTTAGCCCGGGTCACATCAAGCGTTTGACTTTCAAATAGGAGTATGAAATATAGACCCAACCAACTGGACTAGATTCGTCTCGTCTTTTAATCTTCGGCTGACAAATTTGTTTTATAATCCGACTACATTTAATACCCGAAACGGAGGTTCAAACATTCGATTGGACAGGGGCTAAACTTTATTTTGGGGTAACCAAACGGGGCCTTACAGGCACCCCTCCTGTGCTCCTGCTCTGCTGTGCTGTGCTGACTGCCATCCCCAGTCCCCGATGGCGTCGCGGCAGGCGACGCGTCCTTTCCCTTTCCCTGCTACGAAACCCTGTCGCGCGCGCGCCTCGTCAATTATTGCGCCACGAGGATCGATGGGCAGCGTGACGTGGGCCGGAAACGGGAGATTGACGCGAGCCCGAAGCTGTTTGTCGGAAGGGCCTATTCATGGACTCCTGGGCTTCTTCTGTGGCCTTTTCGTTTATTTCCATTTTTTTATATTTAAAACTCCTTCTGTTTCCCTTGTCAGCTGACAGCTCTTGATGATGACTGCACAGTTTGCTCAACGCTACAGCCACTGGACAACCGCGTCAGGACATTTGCCTCACTCACTCGATGGCTCTATCAGAACCGTGACACTTTTCCTTTTTTTAAATTCTCGTCGCGGTACGTAGTAGCAGAGAATGAACTTGCAATTCTTCTTTTGTTTTGTTTATTCCAATCATCCCCTTCTTTAGAAATAGAAAGAAAATCATACGACCAATTACGTCTAGGGATGGCAATGGGTACCTAAAACCCGAAACCCGATGAGTAAAAACCCTATTAGGGCACGGGTATGGCGGATTTTAATACCCATGAGTATTTTATTGGGTCATTTGTTATGCCCATTGGGTACGGTGGGCGTGGGTATGTTCTCTGTTGCCCCATACCCGCTACCCGATGGGGAACCCACTAATATATGACGCAAGTATCTAGGTATAATTGCTTTGCACAATTCATACTTGTTCTTTCTTTTCCAAAAATTATGCTACGTACATATAATGATATAATTACACTTTTGTTTTATAGATGCATCTAATGCTGACCAACATGAAACATTTTGGAGTTGCTTTCAAAAGATGCAGGAAGGGATGCAGGTGATATTTTTGAGCTGTTACACATGTGTATACTCTACATGTTTAAATAGACAAATACTAATACTTCTTTTACTGCTTTGTAGAAGCTTTTACTCTGAGCAACAAGACTGGAATTGGAAGAGAAGGATGCCGTTAAGCTCCAACAGCTTGGAAGTCTTATATATTCAAATATTAAGTATTGTGTATTGAACAATTAGATTTGAAGGCATGCTTTTGTCCACAGTTTTGTAGAATCAATGCTATGTTTTGTGTGATTTGAAGGCATGATATTGCCATTTAATGTTGAATATTGTTGAACCTGTGATAAAAGTATGTTGGGTTCGATACATTTGTTATGTTGGTACTTATTTTTGCGATTCAAATGATCATGTCTATCGTAATGTTAATGGGTATGGGTACCCGATGGGTACCCGCTACCCATGCTGGGTATGGGTATGGCGTAATTTTGTACCCATGATGGGTAGTGGGTATGGGTATGGGTATGGGTCAATTTTTTCCTAGTAGGTATGGGTATGGCTTCGTGTGCCCACTGGGTACCTTACCCACTGCCATCCCTAATTACGCCCCAAGCTACTGACCGATTAAGTGCCCTTTTGTAGGGCTCTCGTTTGTAAAAAAAAGTTCTAGCTCTAGTTTTTTCCAAAAAAAAACAGCTTTTCTATTAGAGTTAAAACTATTTTACAAATCGTTTGTCAAAAACGGTTTATTCTACAGCTAGAGTCATTTCTTTGTATTAAAGTGTTAGAGCTAGAGCCAAAGCCGATGAAGCTATTATTTATGGCTTCTTCTATGTGATACTAAAATGACTTTGGCTTTTAGGTGTCTTCGCAATAAACTGTTTTTAAAAAATAGTGTTCGGCGGTGTTGGTCCTTGTTCTCGGATGCTTCGGCTTTACAGAAAATGGAAGTACAAGGATGACACAAAAATGGTTGCTAATCAGTGTGAACAGTACGGGAGTACTGTTCACCTATTTATAGGCATGGGGCGCAGCCCAGACAAAATTACATTTGTGTCCCTAATCATCAATTACAACTATAACACAAATTATCAGGGACTCGGTAGTCTTTTCCTCTTTAAGTCGGTGTCATCCTTCGTCTTAAGCATTATCGTTATACCGAAGCTCCTTCAATTGTAGCTTCGGTAATATATCTTCATGTCGTGCCTGCTTGCATATCGCCCTGTCGAAGATGTTTTTGCTTAAGGGGACTTTTGGCGGAGAAAAGCAACAGGCGGGACTCTGGCTTTTTTCCATAGAAAAGCCATGCTCTATAAAATATATAATAAGTATATATAAGGTGATTAGCGTGACAACAAGTCATTAATCATGTGTGGTGTTTGTGAGCTAGAAAGGCGCATGGCTAATCCCGTGTCCACACGCATTATGTGATCGTCAAAGTTTGGTTCACGAAATATAACATTCAAGTACTAATAGTAATAAGTTTGATTCTTTTAAAAAATAGTAATAAATTTAAATAGGCTTATATCCATTCTAAGTGTAGTATCTCATTATTTTTTAAAAACCGGTAAGAGAATTGCCTGTTATATTAAAAAAAGATGAGCGTCTGCAAAGGCTTGAGTACACAAGTCCACCACACTAGGAAAAAAGACACTAATTATGGTGGCACAAATGTCCCAAGCCAACCCCCTTCTCCCTCCCCAAAACTTACAACAGTCTTGCTAAATGCTTTGCTCCTCCTAGAATCCACAAATGGATTTACTCTTTAATCATCGCTATAGTCTGTGGTATGGTCTTCTCGTTGTGCTCAAAGATTCACGAGTTTCTCTCACACCAAATTGTCCAAGAAATGAGGATGATGATGGTTCACAATCCCCTCATGCTTCTCACTATGGATGTTTGCAAGGTTCGACCACCATTGATGTACCGAACCTACAGGTTGCCAAGAAGAGTGGTGGATCTCCGTAATTGAAGCCCATAGGCTCAAATCAGTCCAAATATGTCTGGTGAAGCAACATTCAACAAAAAGGTGTAGTCCAGATTCTGGGCATAGGTCGCACAGGACACAGCACGGGTTATGAGGCCATCCCCTTCTTGTCAACCTGTCTGCTGTCCAAACTCTATTTTGAACAGCAAGCCAACTGAAGAATTTGCACTTTGGTGGCGCCCAGGCTCTCCAAATTATGTTATTAAAGTTTGTGTGAGTGGAGCCACAAAATTACGCTTGGTAGGCTTACTAAGCTATGTACTGGCCACTCATAGTAAACTTCCACTTGATAAGATCGGGGGTATTTTGCATTAAGCGAAGCTAATTTACCTCGGACCATAACTGACAATCTATACTACTCTTTAAGAGAATACCGTAGGCGTCCACACAACCTTGTTGGCGCACGGTTCTGCCCGCTGCGACACTATGCCCCCGTGCCCATCTCTCCGAAGCCACCCGCGTCTCCACCCGAGACCCCGACCCACCCTCGCCTCCCACGCCGCCGCGCTCGCACTCCCCCGCGACAGCCGCCATGCGCATGCGCCCTATCTCCGCCGTGACTGCGCTTCCTCACCCGCGCGATTTGCACGCGCTCCCCCCGCGACAGTCACCGCGCTCGCACAATGTGCACGCACTCCCTCCGCAAACTCCCGGTGGTCGCATGAGGTGCCTCATCCGCGCTCGAGCACCCTGGCGGCGCGCTCTGTCCTCCCCACGCCCGCCTGCACACCTCGCCATCCTTGCCCTCCTCCGCGCAGCTCCTCGATGCCCCTTCCCCCACCCCTGTCGTGCACTCCGGCTCCATCTTCCTTCCAACCCCACTTCTCCCCAACCCGAACCCCAACAAGGGTTCTCGACGACGCGTCGGCCGTGGGAGATGGCCACCGCGGCGAAGTTGTCGTCCCTCTACGCTGAGCTCGCCGCCAAGTCCTCTCGCGTAGCGGAGCTGGAGGTCAGGATCTCGGCCCTCGAAACCGAGAACGCGGGCTTGAGGGAGGCCCTGGCGATTGCGAGACGAGAATCAACTGGCAGTACAGGAAAGGAGGAGGTCCCAATCTCTCGCCAATTGGTGGAACACCTACGCGGAATCGAGCACGGGGCGGTAAAGAAGCTGGGCTAGGGCATGACTCGCCGCGACGCAATTGAGGTCAGCGACGACGAGGAGGGTGCTGCGGCTGTCGATGCTAACAAGGGGAAAGCCCGGACGAGGGTGTCGGTGCCGTCCCGGCTCTTCAGAAGCGGGTGGTGGCCAGAGAGAGCGTGGGTGAAGCCGATGCGGAGGACGCGGAGGGAGGCGGTGGAAACAACGGGGAGAGCAGCGTGGGTCTGGAGGATGACGATGTTTCGGTCACGCCGCAGGGGAAGAAGCGTGGCCTCCGGTTAGCCGTGGCATAGGTGGTCACCAGTGATAGCGAGGATGATTGTGTGAATGGTGGTGGTGGCATCGCGAAGCTTCTAGATCCCTCTCCCTCCCATGGCTTGGTGCCCGTCTCCCTTCCATGCCAATGGATAAGGGAGGCCTCTCTCCTACTCACGATGATTACAGAGTAATCCGAAGGTCGGTGCTGCCCCCTCTTCGGCGATAGCAACGGTGAGAATGAAACCCCCTCCACCCCTGTCCCAAGATCCAGCACCCAATCTCCACCGCGAGCCACCACCAGGCGCCATGTGTCCCTCTCCCTAAAACGCCGTCATCGTGCTGGTGTGGCTACATGACCACCCTCTTCTCCTCGCTCAAATGTCATCGTGATGCCTGCGTGCGTCATCGTCATGCCCTTGCCCCTCTTCCTGAAATGCTGTTGTCATGCTGGTGTGCGCCAGATGGCCATCCCCTTCTCCTCGCTCAAACGCCATCGCGATGCCTGCGTGCGTTGTTGCCATACCCCTGCCCCTCTCTAAAATGCTACCAACGTGCTGTTGCGGGCCGCAGCACCATCCCTTCTCCCTGCTCAAATGCTATCGCGATGCCTACACGCGTTGTCGCCATGCATGCGGGTGGAGCTGAGGGAGAAGTTGGCTAACATGTATGAGGTGAAGGACCCAAACTGCATTATCGTCTTCAAGTTCTGCATCCACTTTTTAGGCAGCATGTCCACTTGAGGCGGGAAGTCCATAGGTTTAGCTGCATCTACGACAACCTCGATGCAGCCAAGAAATTCGAGTCCAATTACAGGCTTCTCAGGGTACACGTCTCTTGCTCCTACCCTTTTTCCTCACTCTATCACTGATGCTGGATTGTTATGTCTCCAATGTTTAATACATACTACCCATATCTTTCCATGCATTTGTGTAGTATACTCAATTAGCTCGCGCACAATTTATTTTTGCAATTATTGTACATTTTCCTTGGCCTCCCTTTCAGATTAGGTCACCCCTTTAACACATTTAATTTCTTGCGGAACATTGATATGAGCGTCAGATATTGTAGTTGAGAAACTATGAACCAGGCACGTCTGTCGGGCCTTTATCATTTCCATGTCTTTTCCTCAATGGTCGACTTATTCCTACATGGTTTCATGGCCCCCATTGCACTAAGTATGTGTCATTAATTTTATAAACCATGATATAGTTCAATCAAATCGAATAGCTTACGATCAACATTTCCGCCTCAGTGTTATTCTATTTTAAGTAGTGAATGGCATGAGTTCAGTAAAAAACTTGTCAGCTCCTTGCCAAAAAAAATTAGATCTAATCAAATTCATTTTATAATGAAACTCTTTAGGGAGGAGATAAAAACCCATGCAATAAGTCAGATGAATCATAGGACTATAAAAGTGTGGCAACCCACATAAGCACACACGCTGTACACAGGCACTATGACATGTTCAGACTTCACACTGAGCAGAAAACAACCTACAGAAACATAAGTCAGATGAATCATGTTATGAAAAAAGGGAAAAACACCTGCCTGATATTGTCGAACACCTCCATCATCAGTGAGAGACCTCGAGTCCAAATAAAACATGGGGAAAAGGCAATTTGGAGCAGATCAAAGAAACTAAGAATAGAACACACACTGGGAAGTTATCCCTGTGGTTGCATTAGCAGCAGGTACCATATTAACGTATGTGTTTCCTTTGTCAAATGTGGTAAAACAAAAAACTAATTTGGCTCGGGCCAACTATTGAATCAGATAACAATCTAAATAAGTACAGTAAAGTGCACACAAGTGGCGACATAAGAACAATAATCACGCTGAATAAGTGGGCCCCACATCACAGTACTGCACATGATTTTACCATCTTATTCTTAAACTATTAAAATGATGGACAGAGGCGAGGCCTCCAACCCATCCCCACTCCTCGGATTCACCGATTCACCGCCGTTTTGTTCACCGATTTGCCGCAGTTCTGTTCACCGATTCGTCGCAGTTCTACTCATCTCATAAATAAGGTGCGTCCTACTATATATTCAAAGGTGTTGTAGCGAGTTCTGCTTATGTTACTTTTTGTTAGTAAAGGTGTCAGATCGAACACTTCAGAGGCCGTTAGAAAAGGTGTTAGATCGAACATTAGTTGAGAGTTTGGTAGCTTGTATAGTTTCGGATTTGATACTTCATCTCTGAAACTATAAAATGCTATTTTAGTTTTCTTGAATTTATTCTTTCATGACTTAGCATTCATATTTTTTTATTTCCAAGTTTTGACCATGTGAGGAAATCTGAATGAATATTCAGGTTCTTTCTTTCTTTAAGAAATTCCCTTTAGATACTTAATGGTGAGATGTTGTTCTTGTATTCCATTCATGTATACATTACCAGAATGGATCTTGTTCCACCAGAGAAGTAATTTTGGCTGTATTGGTTTGCATTTCAGGCTGACCACCCTAGATTAAACTTCAAAGACCGATACCCTGAGCCATACAGAGATTCTCATCCACAACTGAAAATGGTACCAATTTGTGTTGTTGTATTGTTGTGGGAATGAAATTTGTTAACTATTAACTAAAATATATGAGTGAAGAAAAGGATTCACACATGCACTAGATGCTTTGATATATCTACCAATCACAACCATTTAGCCACCTGTGAAATCTCTCAGGTTGGTGGTTGATACTCATGCTTACACTTTTTGCTAGGACCATTTTGATTCTATAAAGCTAAACTATGATTTCCTATTTTTTCAAACTCGCCGGAGCTGCACGGTTATCTTGACCGAGCTAATCTCTATGCCTTCCAACACGCTGGAGGTACCACACTGAAACTTCCATTACTTTTGGATAGTTATTATACATCCCTGATATTTGCACAAAATCCAGTTGCCTTTCATTTTTTGGTTCATAGCTTCATATGTATAGGTTGGTGTCTGAATGGATTATCCAATGTTGTAATTTGTAGCAGAAAATCACTAAACCGAATATATCACATTGTTGTGCGTTATGTTGTGTCTTGTCTAATGCATGTGAATACTCATATGAAGCTTTTGCAATACCAGATGGGGAGGGCTGCAATGATTACATCTACATTTGGTGGAACTTTACCTCATGGATGATATGCCAGATGGGGAGGGCACGCAAGGATAGCCCCGACGTACATGCCCCTCAATTCTCCCTCTGCCCTCTTGGTTTCGCTCTGCTCTCACCTTGCCAGGCGGCTGAGGTGTCTGATTTGTTCTGCTAATGTGGTGTTGACGCAGGGTTTCGTCGTGAAGCCAGAGACACTGACCGATGGGATAGTGAAGCTGATGATTTGGCACCGCACCATCCCCAGCATGCAAGGGTAAGCGACCCAAGGGTTCTTATCTGTCCACTGTTTTATCAAATCCCCGTGGCTTTTTCTATTCCTTTTTGTGTGCTCAATTTTTTCTTTGTGTGTCATGAGTTTCAGAACTTGATTGGGATGGTTTTTGTGCCATGAGAATTAGGGTTTGATAGGTATGATTTGGGTATCAGTTCTTACGGTCACTGGAATTTGCATATTGTCATAGTCTAATGCCATTAAATTTTGAGGGTAGCGATATTGTTTTCACCCTATTGAATAGGGTATATGATGATGTTGGCAAGCGCTGAAGCAGGTAATATTTTGTTAAAGTTTTCATGTCGTTCCTCCACTGCCATGGCTTGACCTGTGAGGATCCATACATGCGTATGGTTTATGCTTGTAAGTTTTCTCCTTCCCTTGCTTTACACATCTGCCATATCATGCTTGACAAACACATCAGTTTTGGCTCTAATGTTCCAGTGTGTTTTTGTGTAACTTTGTCCCTTTCTTTGTATCAAGATTTTGTTCATTGGGTCTGCGTGGGCTACCAGGGATTAAGGTTAATGATTCAATTATGCTCTTTGTATTGTGCTTATGGTTGAGTATGGTGTTTAACACTAACTACGAGATAGGTCAGAACAGAATTGGAAGACCAGCTTCTCTACACATATAGATGCCATTTTCTCGATGGGGAGTTCAGTGATTTCAAGGCGCTGCCTAGAGCAAGTGGAGAATTGAGTGATTTTCAGGAGCTCCTACAAGTTCTGTATGAACTAACGTAAGTTCCACCAGTAACAAGTAAATATTAAAATCACAACGATTATATGCTGAACTGATGTTCCTTTTTCTCATGCAAGCAAAATTGTAACTCTTAATTTTCCCTTTCGTTCCAGTCTTTCTGATCATAAGTGGGATGATGCGAACTATCTGGAGCTCCGACGGCCCAAACAAAATTCACCCGGACGTTGACCTCACCGCGCCCGACGCCGGTCGCCCCGACGACGACCCCACATGGTTCTGCCTACGAGTCGGTAAGTGGTCAATAAACTCCCTCGCGAAGTCGAACCCCCTTCATAGTTCTTCCCTGTGTCGCGCGTTCTGCGCTGGCTAGCGAAGGGTCATGATCCGTATCGTGGTATGCAGGTTGCGACCAGAGCCATGAGCAGGTCGACCCTAAGGCCCTGGACAGGAGCTTCTTTATGCGGGTTTGTCCCCTTCTCTCGCATGTGTTCATTAGTATCATCAGCCTGCGATGCAATACAACGCAAATGTCGTCGATTGATGAATGGTGTGATGCTAATTGGCAGGTCATGGCGGCGAGAAGCCCCAACGTGAGGCTACAAAGGCTATCGACACGAAGAACCAGAGGTACCGACAACTTCCACTTGAGCTGGATGTTTCATCTTCGGTTCAGATTTATAGTCTGGATTCTGATTTTGACATAGCTCGATGCTGAAATGCCTGCACTCTGTGCCGCCGAAGCGTCCGAGACAAGCTGATGACCTGCGGCAAGAAACAGGTGAGCGCCGATGCTGCCAAATGCTTCCTACTCAAATTCAAGTACGACCGCTCATGCTGACCTGTGCTTTCACCATCTATGTTCAGAAGAAACAAAGCGCTCATATTGATGTAACGGCTCAGCAGCTCGGTGAGCCCAGGCCGGCCTTCAACAACGGCATCCAGCGCAAAGCTGTGGAACCGGAGAGAGTTTCTAGGGCTGCATCGTCAACACGAACAACCAAACTAGTAAGGTTTGCAGGACTTCTTTGCTGAACTCCTCGCACTGGTTGCTAACACTCCGTTGTACTGCTGGCAGACCTGACACACACATTTCTCTTCACTTTCCGTTTGTGCAGAGGCCTTCCGACATTACCACCTTCCCGGACTGGGAAGGAGAGGTAGGTTGCCGTGAAGCTGTCGAGGTTCCAAACAGCAGCCGCTTGAGCTCGTGCAGAATCAGGGAGGAAATAGTTGTTTTGTCGTCTGTCTGCTCCAACGACGAGTTCTAGATTTCGTTGACTTGTGTACACTGATTCTTTCTGCGAATCGTGTGGTGGAATTCTTCTACTCTGTTACCCGTACTACCACCAGCAGGATTCTTTCTATAATATGTTTTAGAATTTGATCCTTTCTGTAACTTAAACTAGGGAAAGGAGGCCCAGCCGCCCACTGAAAGTCGCCTAGAAGGGGGTGAATAGGGCGAAACTGAAATTTACAAAGTTAATCACAACTACAAGCCGGGTTAGCGTTAGAAATATAATGCGAGTCCGAGAGAGGGCGTAAAAACAAATCGCAAGCGAATAAAGAGGTGAGACACAAGGATTTGTTTTACCGAGGTTCAGTTCTCTCAAACCTACTCCCCGTTGAGGTGGTCACTAAGACCGGGTCTCTTTCAACCCTTTCCCTCTCTCAAACGGTCCCTCGGACCGAGTGAGCTTCTCTTCTCAATCAACCGGGAACCAAACTTCCCCGCAAGGACCACCACACATATGGTGTCTCTTGCCTTGATTACAATTGAGATGATCGCAATAAAGAATGAGAAAAAGAAGCAATCCAAGCGCAAGAGCTCAAATGAACACAACAATCACTCTCTCTAATCACTAAAGCTTTGAGTGGAATTTGTAGAGGATTTGATCTCTTTGGTGTGTCTAGAATTGAATGCTAGAGCTCTTGTAAGTAGTTGGAAGGTGGAAAACTTGGATAACTTGAATGTGGGGTGGTTGGGGGTATTTATAACCTCAACCACCAAAAGTGGCCGTTGGGAGGCTGTCTGTCGTATGGCGCACCGGACAGTCCGGTGCGCCACCGAACACTGTCCGGTGCGCCAGCCACGTTAGCCGGCCGTTGGGTTCCGACCGTTGGAGCTATGTCTTGTGGGCCCGCCTGGCTGTCCGGTGGTGCACCGGACAGGCCCTGTAGGCTGTCCGGTGTGCCACCCGTGCGTGCCCTGCTCCTCTGCGCCCGCAGGCGCGCATTTAATGTGTTGCAGTCGACCGTTGCGCGCGAAGTAGCCGTTGCTCCGCTGTCACACCGGACAGTCCGGTGAGTCACCGGACAGTCCGGTGAATTATAGCGGAGCGGATTCCCGAAGCTGGCGAGTTCAGAGTTGCTCTCCCTTGGGGCACTGGACACTGTCTGGTGGTGCACCGGACAGTCCGGTGAATTATAGCGAAGCGCCTCTGAGATTTCCCGAAGGTGAAGAGTTCAGCTTGGAGTCCCCTGGTGCACCGGACACTGTCCGGTGGTGCACCGGACAGTCCGGTGCGCCAGACCAGGGCACACTTCGGTTGTCCCTTGCTCGCTTTGTTTGAACCCTATTCTTGGTCTTTTTATTGACTTATGTGAACCTTTGGCACCTGTAGAACTTATAGACTAGAGCAAACTAGTTAGTCCAATATTTGTGTTGGGCAATTCAACCACCAAAATCAATTAGGAAATAGGTGTAAGCCTAATTCCCTTTCAATCTCCCCCTTTTTGGTGATTGATGCCAACACAAACCAAAGCAAGTATAGAAGTGCATAATTGAACTAGTTTGCATATTTGTAAGTGCAAAGGTTACTTAGAATTGAGCCAATGGAAATTCATAAGGTATGCATGGATTGTTTCTTTATAATTTTAATATTTTGGACCACGCTTGCACCACATGTTTTGTTTTTGCAAATTCTTTTGTAAAATCTTTTCAAAGACATTTTGCAACTAGTCAAAGGTAAATGAATAAGATTTTTGAGAAGCATTTATAAGATTTAAAAATTTCTCCCCTGTTTCAAATGCTTTTCCTTTGACTAAACAAAACTCCCCTTCAATAAAGACTTCCTCTTAGAGTTCAAGAGGGTTTTAAGACATCAATTTTGAAAATACTACTTTCTCTCCCTTTTTGAACACAATGAGATATCAATTTGAAAATCATAAGTTTTAAAATTTGGTGGTGATGCGGTCCTTTTGCTTTGGGCTAATACTTTCTCCCCCTTTGGCATGAATCGCCAAAAATGGATACTTTGAGTGAAATATAAGCCCTTTTAAACTACTCTCTCCCCCTTTGGCAAACAAATAATATAAGTGAAGATTATACCAAAAGACGGAGAGATGCTCGGAGCGACGGCGAAGGATGAGTGATGGAGTGGAGTGGAAGCCTTGTCTTCGCCGAAGACTCCTTTTCCCTTTCAATCTATGACTTAGCATGAAATGGACTTGGAAGAACACATTAGTCATAGCACATGAAAGAGATGATCAAAGGTATACATATGAGCTATGTGTGCAAAACATCAATAAAAATTCCTAGAATCAAGAATATTTAGCTCATGCCTAAGTCTGGTAAAAGTTTGTTCATCTAGTGGCTTGGTAAAGATATCGGCTAATTGATCTTTAGTGTTAATATAAGCAATATCGATATCTTCCTTTTGTTGGTGATCCCTTAAGAAGTGATACCGAATGGCTATGTGTTTAGTGCGGCTATGCTCAACGGGATTATCCGCCATGCGGATTGCACTCTCATTATCACATAGAAGAGGAACTTTGGTTAATTTGTAACCATAGTCCCTAAGGGTTTGCCTCATCCAAAGTAGTTGCGCGCAACAATGGCCTGTGGCAATGTACTCGGCTTCGGTGGTAGAAAGAGCTACGGAATTTTGCTTCTTTGAAGCCCAAGACACCAAGGATCTTCCCAAGAACTGGCAAGTCCCTGATGTGCTCTTTCTATTAATTTTACACCCTGCCCAATCGGCATCCGAATAACCAATTAAATCAAATGTGGATCCCCTAGGATACCAAAGCCCAAACTTAGGAGTATAAGCCAAATATCTCAAGATTTGTTTTACGACCGTAAGGTGAGCTTCCTTAGGGTCGGCTTGGAATCTTGCACACATGCATACGGAAAGCATAATGTCCGGTCGAGATGCACATAAATAGAGTAAAGAACCTATCATCGACCGGTATACCTTTTGATCTACGGATTTACCTTCCGCGTCGAGGTCGAGATGCCCATTGGTTCCTATGGGTGTCTTGATGGGCTTGGCATCCTTCATCCCAAACTTGTTTAGAATGTCTTGAGTATACTTCGTTTGGCTAATGAAGGTGCCCTCTTGGAGTTGCTTCACTTGAAATCCTAAGAAATACTTCAACTCCCCCATCATTGACATCTCGAATTCTTGTGTCATGATCCTACTGAATTCTTCACATGTAGATTCGTTAGTAGACCCAAATATAATATCATCAACATAAATTTGGCATACAAACAAATCATTGTCAAGAGTTTTAGTGAATAGAGTAGGATCGGCTTTTCCGACTTTGAAGCCATTAGCAATAAGGAAATCTCTTAGGCATTCATACCATGCTCTTGGGGCTTACTTGAGCCCATAAAGCGCCTTAGAGAGCCTATAGACATGGTTAGGATACTCACTGTCTTCAAAGCCGGGAGGTTGCTCAACACAGACCTCTTCCTTGATTGGTCCATTGAGGAAGGCACTCTTCACGTCCATTTGATAAAGCTTGAAGCCATGGTAAGTAGCATAGGCCAATAATATACGAATTGACTCAAGCCTAGCTACGGGTGCATAGGTTTCACCAAAATCCAAACCTTCGACTTGGTAGTATCCTGTCGGGGACCATAATTAGGGGTACCCTCAAGACTCCTAATTCTCAGCTGGTAACCCCCATCAGCATAAAGCTGCTAAGGCCTGATGGGTGCGATTAAGTCAGGGATCAGTCCATTCGAGCGACTCGATCACGCCTCGCCCGAGCCTAGCCTCAGACAAGGGCAGCCGACCCCGGAGGATTTCCATCTCGCCCGAGGCCCCCCTCCAACGGCGGACATGTTTCCGGCTCGCCCGAGGCCTTGCCTTCGCTAAGAAGCAACCCTGACTAAATCGCCGCACCGACCGACCAAGTCGCAGGAGCATTTAATGCAAAGGTGACCTGACACCTTTATCCTGACGCGCGCCCTCCGGCAGAGCCGAAGTGACCGCCGTCACTTCACCACTCCACTGACCGGCCTGGCAGAAGGACAGCGCCGCCTGCGCCACTCCGACCGCAGTGCCGCTTGGCAGAGTGAGACTGACAGGCAGTCAGGCCCTGCCAAAGGCACCATAGGAAGCTCCGCCCGACCCAGGGCTCGGACTCGGGCTAAGCCCCGGAAGACGGCGAACTCCGCTTCGCCCGACCCCAGGGCTCGGACTCGGGCTCAGCCCCAGAAGACGACGAACTCCGCTCCGCCCGACCCCAGGGCTCGGACTCCGCCCTGGCCTCTGCCGAACGACCTCCGCCTCGCCCGACCCAGGGGCTCGGACTCGGCCTCGGCCATGGAAGACAGACTCGACCTCGGCTTCGGAGGAGCCTCCACGTCGCCCAACCTAGGGCGCAGGCCAGCCACGTCAACAGGAAGCGCCATCATCACCCTACCCCGAGCTGACTCGGGCCGCAGAGAACAAGACCGGTGTCCCATCTGGCTAGCTCCGCCGGATAGGCAATGATGGCGCCCCGCATGCTCAGTGACGACAACGGCTCTCAGCTCTCTTACGGAAGCAGGAGGACGTCAGCAAGGACTCAACCGCCCCGACAGCTGTCCCTCCGCCAGGCTCCGTCGCTCCTCCGACGGCCACGACATCACACCAGCTGGGTGCCAAAATCTCTCCGGTTGCCACATCGGCATGTACTTAGGGCGCTAGCTCTCCCCCGCTAGACACGTAGCACTCTGCTACACCCCCATTGTACACCTGGATCCTCTCCTTACGCCTATAAAAGGAAGGACCAGGGCCCTCTTAGAGAGGGTTGGCCGCGCGGGGGACGAGGACGGGACAGGCGCTCTCTTGGGGCCGCTCGCTTCCCTCTCCCGCGTGGACGCTTGTAACCCCCTACTGCAAGCGCACCCGACCTGGGCGCGGGACGAACACGAAGGTCGCGGGATTTCCACCTCTCTCACGCCCATCTCCGGCCACCTCACTTCCCCCCTTCGCGCTCGGCCTCGCGTCGACCCATCTGGGCTGGGGCATGCGGCGACATTCACTCGTCGGCTTAGGGATCCCCCGGTCTCGAAACGCCGACAGTTGGCGCGCCAGGTAGGGGCCTGCTGCGTGTTGACGAACAGCTTCCCGTCAAGCTCCAGATGGGCAGTCTCCAGCAACCTCTCCAACCCGGGACGGTGCTCCGTTTCGGGAGTCTTGAGTTCATGTCCTTCGACGGCAGCTATGACATGATACTCCTTCCACCGCTGCACGACAACGACAATGGCGGCCGACAGCCCGCCCGCTGGCGGTGGAATCGACGACGTCTTCCCCGCGTGGTGGAAGAACAACATTCGAGCTCGCCCCGTCCTCTCCCCCGACAACGGAGGAGGAGGCGGGGCAACCAAGGCCAAGCGGGAGGCCGCGCCTCGTCGGCTGTCGAGCGAGTCGACGTCCCCAGCGCTCCAACGGGGGGCGCGTCGGGCGTTGACCTCACGTTTGATACGAAGGCGAGCGCCGTCTCCCCGCGACACGCCAATCTCGAGCAAGTGGACGACGCCAGTGCGCTCGCGGAGAGCCTACAGGACGTCGCCCTCGTACCTGAGACGACGGTGCAATCAGCCCCCGACGTGACTATGTCGCTGCTCGTCGACCGAAAGGTACCGACCGATTCCCATCCTACGTCATTTAGATTCAGCCTCAACCCGCCTAGCGACCTTGCTTTGGCGGGCGCTCTCGTAGAGGCGAGGTCAAACCCTCTGGGGTTTTGCATGCGGTCGCCTTGGGACCGGCTGACGGACGTCTCGACCTACGAGCCCTCTGGGTCCGAGGAAGATGACGACCCCAACATCTGTTGGGATTTCTCTGGATTTGGCAACCCTAGTGCCATGCGGGACTTCATGACCGCATGTGACTACTGCCTCTCCGACTGTTCCGACGGTAGCCGCAGCCTCGACGACGAGGACTGCGGCCCAAGCCGTGAATGTTTCCACGTCGATCTAGGGGGTCCCTCCGAAGGCAATCATCTCGGCGTGCAGGAGGACGGTGATCTCCCTAGGCCGGTGCCCCGCGCTGACATCCCGCGGGAGCTAGCTGTGGTCTCCGTTCCGGCGGGGGGTCACGACCCACAGCTCGAGCAAGTCCGCGGGGCGCAGGCCAAGCTCGACGAGGGAGCAGGAGCGCTTGAGCCGATCCGCCGGGACATCGGGCAGGCATGGGCGGGCCAACCCCCGGCCGGAGAAATACGTCACCTGCCCCAGGGTCTCCCGCTCCACGTCGCCAACGACGTCAGGGTCAGGCCGCCACCCGCATCCAGCGGGGTCGGTCAGAACCTGGCTGCAGCAGCGATGCTTCTCCGTGCAATGCCGGAGCCATCAACCACCGAGGGTCGGCGAATCCAAGGAGAGCTCAAGAATCTCCTGGAAGGCGCTACGGTCCGACGGGCCAAGAGCTCTGCCTCCCGAAGGCAAGGATACCCCTCGGAACCTCATGCCTCGACTTCCCGATTCATGCGGGAAGCCTCGGTCTACACCGGGCGCACGCGCAACACCGCGCCTGCGGCCCCGGGCCACCTCGGCAACGAGCACCATCACCGCGACCGTCGGGCCCACCTCGACGAGAGGGTGCGCCGAGGCTATCACCCCAGGCGTGGGGGACGCTAAGACAGCGGGGAGGATCGGAGTCCCTCGCCCGAACCACCCGGTCCGCAGGCCTTCAGCCGGGCCATCCGGTGGGCACCGTTCCCGGCCCGGTTCCGACCCCCGACTACTATCACAAAGTACTCGGGGGAAACGAGACCGGAATTGTGGCTCGCGAACTACCGCCTGGCCTGCCAGCTGGGTGGAACGGACGACGACAACCTCATCATCCGCAACCTCCCCCTGTTCCTCTCCGACACCGCTCGCGCCTGGTTGGAGCACCTGCCTCCGGGGCAGATCTTTAACTGGGATGACCTGGTTCAGGCCTTCGCCGACAATTTCTAGGGCACGTATGTGCGCCCCGGGAATTCCTGGGACCTCCGAAGCTGCCGACAGCAGCCGGGAGAGTCTCTTCGGGACTACATCCGGCGATTCTCGAAGCAGCGCACCGAGCTGCCCAACATCACCGACTCGGATGTCATCGACGCGTTCCTTGCCGGCACCACCTGCCGCGACCTGGTGAGTAAGTTGGGTCGCAAGACCCCCACCAGGGCGAGCGAGCTGATGGACATCGCCACCAAGTTCGCCTCTGGCCAGGAGGCGGTCGAGGCTATCTTCTGAAAGGACAAGCAGCCCTAGGGCCGCCCATCGGAGGATGCTCCCGAGGCGTCTACTCAGCGCGGCGCCAAGAAGAAAGGCAAGAAGAAGTCGCAAGCGAAACGCGACGCCGCCGACGCGGACCTTGTCGCCGCCGCCGAGCACAAGAACCCTCGGAAGCCCCCCGGAGGTGCCAACCTTTTCGACAAGATGCTCAAGGAGCCGTGCCCCTATCATAAGGGGCCCGTCAAGCACACCCTTGAGGAGTGCGTCATGCTTCGGCGCCACTTCCACAGGGCCGGGCCACCCACGGAGGGTGGCAGGGCCCGCGACGACGACAAGAAGGAAGATTACCAAGCAGGAGAGTTCCCCGAGGTCCGCGACTGCTTCATGATCTACGGAGGGCATGCGGCGAATGCCTCGGCTCGGCATCGCAAGCGAGAGCGCCGGGAGGTCTGCTCGGTGAAGGTGGCGGCGCCAGTCTACCTAGACTGGTCCGACAAGCCCATCACCTTCGACCAAGCTGATCACCCCGACCACGTGCCAAGCCTGGGGAAATACCCGCTCGTCGTCGACCCCGTCATCGGCGACGTCAGGCTCACCAAGGTCCTTATGGATGGGGGCAGCAGCCTCAACATCATCTACGCCGAGACCCTCAGGCTCCTGCGCGTCGATCTGTCCTCCGTCTGAGCAGGCGCTGCGCCCTTCCACGGGATCATTCCCGGGAAGCGCGTCCAGCCCCTCGGACGACTCGACCTTCCCGTCTGCTTCGGAACGCCCTCCAAATTCCGAAGGGAGACCCTGACGTTCGAGGTGGTCGGGTTCCAAGGAACCTACCACGCGGTACTGGGGAGGCCATGCTACGTGAAGTTCATGGCCGTCCCCAACTACACCTACCTGAAGCTCAAGATGCCGGGCCCCAACGGGGTCATCACCGTCGGCCCCACGTACAGACACGCGTTTGAATGCGACGTGGAGTGCGTGGAGTACGCCGAGGCCCTCGCCGAATCCGAGGCCCTCATCGCCGACCTGGAAAGCCTCTCCAAAGAGGTGCCAGACGTGAAGCGTCATGCCGGCAACTTCGAGCCAGTGGAGACGGTTAAGGCCGTCCCCCTAGACCCCAGCGGCAACGCCTCCAAGCAGATCCGGATCGGTTCCGGGCTCGACCCCAAATAGGAAACAGTGCTCGTCGACTTTCTCCGCGCGAACGCCGACGTCTTCACGTGGAGTCCCTCGGACATGCCCGGCATACCGAGGGATGTCGCCGAGCACTCACTGGATATTCGGGCCGGAGCCCGACCCGTCAAGCAGCCTCTGCACCGATTCGACGAGGAGAAGCGCAGAGCGATAGGCGAGGAGATCCACAAGCTAATGGCAGCCGGGTTCATCAAAGAGGTATTCCATCCCGAATGGCTTGCCAACCCTGTGCTTGTGAGAAAGAAAGGGGGGAAATGGCGGATGTGTGTAGACTACACTGGTCTCAACAAAGCATGTCCGAAGGTTCCCTACCCTCTGCCTCGCATCGATCAAATCGTGGATTCCACTGCTGTGTGCGAAGCCCTGTCTTTCCTCGACGCCTACTCAGGGTATCACCAAATCAGGATGAAAGAGTCCGACCAGCTCGCGACTTCTTTCATCACGCCCTTCGGCATGTACTGCTATGTCACCATGCCGTTCGGTTTGAGGAATGCGGGCGCGACGTACCAGCGGTGCATGAACCATGTATTCGGCGAACACATCGGTCGCACGGTCGAAGCCTACGTCGATGACATCGTAGTCAAGACGAGGAAAGCTTCCAACCTCCTCTCCGACCTTGAAGTGACATTCCGATGTCTCAAGGCGAAAGGCGTCAAGCTCAATCCCGAGAAGTGTGTCTTCGGGGTGCCCCGGGGTATGCTCTTGGGGTTCATCGTCTCCGAGCGGGGCATCGAAGCCAATCCGGAGAAGATCGTAGCCATCACCAGCATGGGTCCCATCAAGGACTTAAAGGGCGTATAGAGAGTCATGGGATGTCTCGCGGCTCTGAGCCGCTTCATCTCACGCCTCGGCGAAAGAGGCCTGCCTCTGTACCGCCTCTTAAGGAAGGCTGAGCGCTTCACTTGGACCCTTGAGGCCGAGGAAGCTCTCGGGAACCTGAAGGCGCTCCTCACAAAGGCGCCTATCTTGGTGCCCCCAGCTGACGGAGAAGCCCTCTTGGTCTACGTCGCCGCCACCACCCAGATGGTTAGCGCCGCGATCGTGGTCGAGAGGCAAGAAGAGGGGCATGCATTGCCCGTTCAGAGGCCAGTTTACTTCGTCAGCGAGGTACTGTCCGAAACCAAGATCCGCTACCCACAAGTTCAGAAGCTGCTATATGCAGTGATCCTGACGCGGCGGAAGTTGCGACACTACTTCGAGTCTCATCCGGTAACTATGGTGTCATCCTTCCCCCTGAGGGAGATCATCCAGTGCCGAGAGGCCTCGGGCAGGATTGCAAAGTGGGCAGTGGAAATCATGGGCGAGACAATCTCGTTCGCCCCTCGGAAGGCCCTCAAGTCCCAGGTCTTGGCGGACTTCGTAGCCAAATGGGTCGACACCCAGCTACCGACGGCTCCGATCCAACCAGAGCTCTGGACCATGTTTTTCGACGGGTCGCTGATGAAGATGGGAGCCGGCGCGGGCCTACTCTTCATCTCACCCCTCAGGAAACACCTACGCTATGTGCTACGCCTCCACTTCCCGGCGTCCAACAATGTGGCTGAGTACGAGGCTCTGGTCAACGGGTTGCGGATCGCCATCGAGCTAGGGGTCAGACGCCTCGACGCTCGCGGTGACTCGCAGCTCATCATCGATCAAGTCATGAAGAACTCCCACTGCCGCGACCCGAAGATGGAGGCCTACTGCGATGAGGTTCGGCGCCTGGAAGACAAGTTCTACGGGCTCGAGCTTAACCACATCGCTCGGCGCTACAACGAGACTGCGGACGAGCTGGCAAAAATCGCCTCGGGGCGAACAACGGTTCCCCCGGACGTCTTCTCTCGGGATCTGCATCAACCCTCCGTCAAGATCGACGACGCGCCCGAGCCTGAGGCGCCCTCGGTCCAGCCCGAGGTGCCCTCGGCATAGCCGGAGGCACCCTCAGCTCGGCCCGAGGCGGCCTCGGTCCAACCCGAGGTACCCTCGGCCTCCGAGGGTGAGGCACTGCGCATCGAGGAGAAGCGGAGCGGGGCCACGCCTGATCGAAATTGGCAGACCCCGTACCTGCAATATCTCCGCCAAGGAGAGCTACCCCTCGACCAAGCCGAGGCTCGGCGGGTAGCGCGACGCGCCAAGTCGTTCGTCTTGCTGGGCGATGAGAAGGAGCTCTACCACCGCAGCCCCTCGGGCATCCTCCAGCGATGCATCTCCATCGCCGAAGGTCAGGAACTCCTGCAAGAGATACACTCGGGGGCTTGCGGCCATCACGCAGCGCCTCGAGCCCTTGTCGGGAATGCTTTCCGGCAAGGCTTCTACTGGCCAACGGCGGTGGCTGATGCCACTAGAATTGTCCGCACCTGCGAAGGGTGTCAATTCTATGCAAAGCAGACCCACCTGCCCGCTCAGGCTCTGCAGACGATACCCATCACCTGGCCCTTTGCTGTGTGGGGTCTGGACCTCGTCGGCCCCTTGCAGAAGGCGCCCGGGGGCTACACGCACCTGCTGGTCGCCATCGACAAGTTCTCCAAGTGGGTTGAGGTCCGACCTCTGAACAGCATCAGGTCCGAGCAGGCGGTGACGTTCTTCACCAACATCATCCATCGCTTCGGGGTCCCAAACTCCATCATCACCGACAACGGTACCCAGTTCACCGGCAAAAAATTCTTGGACTTCTGCGAGGATCACCACATCCGGGTGGACTGGGCCGCCGTGGCTCATCCCATGTCGAATGGGCAAGTAGAGCGTGCCAACGGCATGATTCTACAAGGGCTCAAGCCTCGGATCTACAACGACCTCAACAAGTTCGGCAAGCGATGGATGAAGGAACTCCCCTCGGTGGTCTGGAGCCTGAGGACAACGCCGAGCCGGGCCACGGGTTTCACGCCGTTCTTTCTGGTCTACGGGGCCGAGGCCGTCTTGCCCACTGACCTGGAGTACGGCTCCCCGAGGATGAGGGCCTACAGCGATCAAAGCAACCAAGCTAGCCGAGAAGACTCGCTGGACCAGCTGGAAGAGGCTCGGGACAAGGCCTTGCTACACTCGGCGCGGTACCAGCAGTCCCTGCGACGCTACCACGCCCGAGGTGTCCGACCCCGAGACCTCCAGGTGGGCGACCTGGTGCTTCGGCTGCGGCAAGACGCCCGAGGGAGGCACAAGCTCATGCCCCCCTGGGAGGGGCCATTCGTCATCGCCAAAGTTCTGAAGCCCGGAACATACAAGCTAGCCAACAGTCAAGGCGAGGTCTACGGCAACGCTTGGAACATCCAACAGCTATGTCGCTTCTACCCTTAAGATGTTTTCAAGTTGTTCATATACCTCGCACCCACGCAAAGTTTAGTCGTCAAGGAAGGGTCGGCCTCGCCTCGGCAAAGCCCGACCCTCCCTCGGGGGCTAAAAGGGGGGGACCCCCTCTGCGTTGAAATTTTCCTCGAAAAAAGATCTCTTCTGCCAGAATATCTTTCGTGCTTTCTGACTATTTCGAAAAGTGGACCCTGAAAACGATGGAGTACACGTAAGCAGCCAAGGCTGACCGAGCCGAGGGACTCCTACACCTCCGGGATACGGATACCTCACTCATCACCTTCTGCGATAGGTAACTCGCGTTCGGATAAAGTGATTCCGTGGACCGAACAAGTCTTCACGATCGGAAGCTCTTCTGCCGAAGCGATCCTTCGAGCCTTCTCGACTGAGTCGGTGACAGGGCCTCATGGATGGGTGAAAGTGCGCATAAGCGGCAAGGCCGACCGAGCCGAGGGACTCCCACGCCTCCGGGATACGGATACCTCACTCATCACCTTCCGCGAGAAGCAACTTTTGCTCGCACAAACATCCCTGTTACCGACAAAAAAGTCCAGATACTCGAAACATGAGGAAAGGAGACGCAGCTTTACAACACAGCGAGGGTGTGTAAATTCTGGCCTCGGCGGCCGCGGAAGGCACACGCTACAAGACACTCTGATCCTGCAGGCTCGGGTCTTGACGCTGGAAGGGGGCAGTAGCACCCTCGGCATCGACGACACCTTCAGCGAGGTCCGACCTAGCCTCGGACGGCGACACGGTCCAGGGATCCCCACTCTGGAGGACGATGTCATCGTCACGCCCGGACAATCGCTGCCAGGGGCTTCTCCGGGAATCCGGCCCGAGCAGGCGGCTCGGCCAGGTACCCCTGGGGCCTCGGCCAACCATCTCCCAAGGGCGCCAGCCCGACCCGAGGCCTCGGCTGATCAACTCCGGCGTCGGTCCCGCTAACGGACAACCCGGCTAGGCTCCGGCCGACCAGGTTTCATTTTCGAGCCAACTCTGCCTCTATTCATGCTGATATCGCTACCCCTAGCCTCGGCTCGTCGAAGAGCGGCCAGGGGGTCCCTTTAACTAAGCTAGAGGAGCCTCAGACAATAAGGCCGACCGAGCCGAGGGACTCCTACGCCTCCGGGATACGGATACCTCACTCGTCACCTTGACACAGGGCAACTCATGCTTGGTGAAGCGGTTCAGATAATCAACAGGCGAGTCTTAATGCTCGAAAATGAGGAAAAAACATGGCCCCGTGCCAAAATTACATACATGTTCAGGCCTCGACAGCCATAATGAACAAAAACACTGGCATTCGAAGTGCCATTACGAACGGAACTCCGGTTCCCCCTCCGCAGGTACGAACAACCCCACTCCATGGGGGAGGGCCTGCGGAACAACAGAAGACCGACGAACGGCGCGCCGTCACCCGCTCCAGCAGCGGCGACGACGACTTCTGCCCCAGGGGGCTGAACAGCGGCGGCACTGACCTCAGGGCGGATGCTGCTGCCAGGAGGCCCCCGCCCATGCCCAAACTCGTGAGGCAAGGACGGGCAGAAGGCCGTAGAGTTGGAGGTCGGTCCGTGGCCGGCCTTGGCTATCTCGCCGGCGGGAGAACCTCTTCCAGCTGCTGTGGCAGACGCCGGCGCCGCAAGCGGCTCCGAAGCCACTCGCGTCCGAGAGCCAGGCACGGTGCAGCTGCCAGCGCCACGGACGACGACCGCCCTTCCCTCCGGTCACTGAGTGAAGGAGCAGGCCGTCGCCCACACAGGGGCCGACCCCAACTCGGCACACTCCCCTCCCCAGCCCTGGTGATGAAAATCCTTGAGGCTGAGGGAGGGGCAGAGGCCGCGGCCCGGCTCGCTTTCCCCCACCATCAAGCTGGAGGTCACCATCTTGGGTGACCGCCGGTGGAGGGGTGCATCCGGGCTGCATGATGAAAATCCTTGAAGCCGAACGATGGCTGAAAGGTACCAACTCCTACGGAGTTGCGTTCCTCCAACGATGAGGCGAAAAGACGGCGGGTATCCCCCATCCGGGGGCTTGGAAGGTAGAAAGACGCGATGCATAAGGGAGCGAGAAGACATGGTCGCCTTCCGAAGGGGGTCACCCTCCTTTTAAAGGCAACTCTCCCTACTTGTGCCCCCAACCGTCACGGGCTGAGTCTTCTCCAACACGCTCCAAGGCCCTCCCCTGCGGCGCGGGGGGCTAGGTCCCGCATGTCAAGCAAACCGGCTCAGAGCAGAAGGAGCCAAACCGCCGCGCGTGGTGCACACAACCGCCCAGCGGTTACAAGTGACCCTCCACTTTTGCCCGGACCAACGGGCAAAAGAGGCAGGCAGCCATGCAGGCGGCATGCAATCGCGCCAAGTGGACGCGCTCCTCCGACTCCCGACACGCTAGCATGGAGGCCCAGGCCCACGCGTCACGCAACCGGCGCGCCGGATGCCGCATGCAAGCAACTGCACCGCCACTTGCGCCACCACCGCGCCTCCTCGATTGCGGAATCAATACCGCGACTCGAGGCGACCAGGCGCATGACCCAGCAGCGCCAGCCTGACGCGGCGGTCAATGCGGCCAAAAGTGGGCCGGCAGTGATGACGGTGGTAGGCAGGCGGGAGCAGCGGTCACGTCGTCAGCCAAGCTCACGTCCCATCCGGGGGCAGCTAGAGAACCCCCTCTCACGGCGTGAAGACAATGCGCCCGTGATCCGTTCCTCGAACGGCTTGCGCACGCGCAACGACCGCCCTGCCAACAACTCGCCCCGTCGCATTAACTCCGCGGAGGGACAGACGGCGCTTCTGGCAGGAGAAGCGGGCGACGCTTCGCCTTCGCCGTAAAAACCGCGCCAAAAAAGGTACGCCACGTCGTTCGATTTCGTATCCTTTTCCTTTTTTCCTCTTTCTCTATCTCTTGCAACAGGGACTGGGAAAGGGGGATACCCCGAAAAGGATCCTTCCCCGTGAAGGAACCAGGCTCCGAGCCTCCTTACTGATCAGAGGTTCGAAGGCTGGCCCCCCGAAGGGTTTCAACAGCCGCCTCAGATCGCGTGGGCCCTACACCCACTACTGGTCAGAGGTTCGAAGGCCGGCCCCCGAAGGGTTCCACGACCGCCTCAGGCTACTCGGGCTCCGTGCCCATTACTGATCAGGGGTTCGAAGGCTGGCCCCCCGAAGGGTTCACAGTCGCCTCAGACGCCGAGCGAGGGATGACCAGGTGTACGTTCGATACATAACCAAGGCTCGGGCTGCGCTCCCGAGGTACCCTAGGACATTTCCGAGACCAGCGGGAGCGATCTTGTAACGGAATCCCATCAGAGGGAGGCATCGAGCCCTCGGACCCCGTCGCCAGGGGACCGGGTCCGGCAGATCACCCGCAGGTACTTTTGGGCGTGCCTCTGGGCCCCTAGCCGACCCCTAACGAACGGGGCACGGACGTCCACTCGGATTACCATGTTCGGCGCCCATCAAGGGTAACATGGCGCTCTCCCCCCTCCTCCTTGCGGAAAGGCGACGCAGGGGCGTATGTAAAAAAGCCGAGTCTGTCCCTGATCGCCCTCTCGCCCTGTGCAGAGGCTCGGGAGCTGCTCTCGCAAAACCCGGCTCCGGCCGAACCGTTGACAGCGTCAACATACCAGCCCGAGAGCTTGGGCCCCGACCGTACACCTGGGCTACGACCAGTTCGCATGAGGGAACAACCAGACCAGCCGAAGCATTACGCGAGGCATTAAGACCTCGAAGGAGTGAAACCACTCCTCCGAGGCCTCGGGGGCTACACCCGGCGGGTGCGCTCGCGCGCACCCACCGGAACAAAATGCAACCGAGAAAGGCTGGTCCCCTTGCAAAAAAGTGCGACGAAAGCCTCCAAGCGAGTGCTAGCACTCCCTTCGAGGCTCGGGGACTACTGTCGGGGACCATAATTAGGGGTACCCTCAAGACTCCTAATTCTCAGCTGGTAACCCCCATCAGCATAAAGCTGCTAAGGCCTGATGGGTGCGATTAAGTCAGGGATCAATCCATTCGAGCGACTCGATCACGCCTCGCCCGAGCCTAGCCTCGGACAAGGGCAGCCGACCCCGGAGGATTTCCGTCTCGCCCGAGGCCCCCTCCAACGGCGGACATGTTTCCGGCTCGCCCGAGGCCTTGCCTTCGCTAAGAAGCAACCCTGACTAAATCGCCGCACCGACCGACCAAGTCGCAGGAACATTTAATGCAAAGGTGACCTGACACCTTTATCCTGACGCGCGCCCTCCAGTAGAGCCGAAGTGACCGTCGTCACTTCACCGCTCCATTGACCGGCCTGACAGAAGGACAGCGCCGCCTGCGCCACTCCGACCGCAGTGCCGCTTGGCAGAGTGAGACTGATAGGCAGTCAGGCCCTGCCAAAGGCACCATAGGAAGCTCCGCCCGACCCAGGGCTCGGACTCGGGCTAAGCCCCGGAAGACGGCGAACTCCGCTTCGCCCGACCCCAGGGCTCGGACTCGGGCTCAGCCCCAGAAGACGACGAACTCCGCTCCGCCCGACCCCAGGGCTCGGACTCCGCCCTGGCCTCTACCGAACGACCTCCGCCTCGCCCGACCCAGGGGCTCGGACTCGGCCTCGGCCATGGAAGACAGACTCGACCTCGGCTTCGGAGGAGCCTCCACATCGCCCAACCTAGGGCGCAGGCTAGCCACGTCAACAGGAAGCGCCATCATCACCCTACCCCGAGCTGACTCGGGCCGCAGAGAACAAGACCGGTGTCCCATCTGGCTAGCTCTGCCGGATAGGCAATGATGGCGCCCCGCATGCTCTGTGACGACGACGGCTCTCAGCTCTCTTACGGAAGCAGGAGGACGTCAGCAAGGACTCAACCGCCCCGTCAGCTGTCCCTCCGCTAGGCTCCGTCGCTCCTCCGACGGCCACGACATCACACCAGCTGGGTGCCAAAATCTCTCCGGTTGCCACATTGGCATGTACTTAGGGCGCTAGCTCTCCCCCGCTAGACACGTAGCACTCTGCTACACCCCCATTGTACACCTGGATCCTCTCTTTACGCCTATAAAAGGAAGGACCAGGGCCCTCTTAGAGAGGGTTGGCCGCGCGGGGGACGAGGACGGGACAGGCGCTCTCTTGGGGCCGCTCGCTTCCCTCTCCCGCGTGGACGCTTGTAACCCCCTACTGCAAGTGCACCCGACCTGGGCGCGGGACGAACACGAAGGCCGCGGGATTTCCACCTCTCTCACGTCCATCTCCGGCCACCTCACTTCCCCCCTTCGCGCTCGGCCTCGCGTCGACCCATCTGGGCTGGGGCACGCGGCGACATTCACTCGTCGGCTTAGGGACCCCCCGGTCTCGAAACACCGACATATCCCTTGGCCACAAGTCGAGCTTTGTTCCTTGTCACCACACCATGCTCATCTTGCTTGTTGCGGAAGACCCATTTGGTTCCTACAACATTTTGATTAGGACGTGGAACTAAATGCCATACCTCGTTCCTAGTGAAGTTGTTGAGCTCCTCTTGCATTGCCATCACCCAATCCGAATCTTGAAGTGCTTCCTCTACCCTGTGTGGCTCAATAGAGGAAACAAAAGAGTAATGCTCACAAAAATGTGTAACACGAGATCTAGTGGTTACCCCCTTATGAATGTCGCCGAGGATGGTATCGACGGGGTGATCTCGTTGGATTGCTTGGTGGACTCTTGGGTGTGACGGCCTTGGTTCTTCATCCTCCTTGTCTTGATCATTTGCATCTCCCTCTTGATCATTGCCGTCATCTTGAGGTGGCTCACCTCTTTGATCTTCTCCTTCATCAACTTGAGCCTCATCCTCATTTGGAGTTGTTGGAGATGCTTGCGTGGAAGAGGATGGTTGATCTTGTGCATTTGGAGACTCTTCGGATTCCTTAGGACACACATCTCCAATGGACATGTTCCTTAGCGCGATGCACGGAGCCTCTTCATCACCTATCTCATCAAGATCAACTTGCTCTACTTGAGAGCCGTTAGTTTCATCAAACACAACGTCACAAGAAACTTCAACTAGTCCTGAGGACTTGTTAAAGACTCTATATGCCCTTGTGTTTGAATCATATCCTAGTAAAAAGCCTTCTACAGTCTTAGGAGCAAATTTAGATTTTCTACCTCTTTTAACAAGAATAAAGCATTTGCTACCAAAGACTCTAAAATATGAAATGTTGGGCTTTTTACCGGTTAGGAGTTCGTATGATGTCTTCTTGAGGATTCGGTGTAGATACAACCGGTTGATGGCGTAGCAAGCGGTGTTGACTGCCTCGGCCCAAAACCGATCCGAAGTCTTGTACTCATCAAGCATGGTTCTTGCCATGTCCAGTAGAGTTCTATTCTTCCTCTCCACTACACCATTTTGTTGTGGCGTGTAGGAAGAAGAGAACTCATGCTTGATGCCCTCCTCCTCAAGAAAGCCTTCGATTTGTGAGTTCTTGAACTCCGTCCCATTGTCGCTTCTAATTTTCTTGATCCTTAAGCCGAACTCATTTTGAGCCCGTCTCAAGAATCCCTTTAAAGTCTCTTAGGTTTGTGATTTTTCCTGCAAAAAGAACACCCAAGTGAAGCGAGAATAATCATCCACAATAACTAGACAGTACTTACTCCCGCTGATGCTTATGTAAGCAATCAGGCCGAATAGGTCCATGTGTAGGAGTTCCAGTGGCCTGTCAGTCGTCATGATGTTCTTATGCGGATGATGAACACCAACTTGCTTCCCGGCTTGGCATGCGCTACAAATCCTGTCTTTCTCAAAATGAACATTGGTTAGTCCTAAAATGTGTTCACCTTTTAGAAGCTTGTGAAGATTCTTCATTCCAACATGTGCTAGTCAGCGATGCCAGAGCCAGCCCATGTTAGTCTTAGCAATTAAGCAAGTGTCGAGTTCAGCTCTATTGAAATCAACTAAGTATAGCTGACCCTCCAACACTCCGTTAAATGCTATTGAATCATCACTTCTTCTAAAGACAGTGATACCTACATCAGTAAATAGACAGTTGTAGCCCATTTTGCATAATTGAGATACGGAAAGCAAATTGTAATCTAATGAATCAACAAGAAAAACATTTGAAATGGAATGGTCAGGAGATATAGCTATTTTACCCAAACCTTTGACCAAACCTTGGTTTCCATCCCCGAATGTGATAGCTCGTTGGGGATCTTGGTTTTTCTCGTAGGAGGAGAACATCTTCTTCTCCCCTGTCATGTGGTTTGTGCACCCGCTATCGATGATCCAACTTGAGCCACCGGATGCATAAACCTACAAAACAAATTTAGTTCTTGACTTTAGGTACCCAAACGATTTTGGGTCCTTTAGCATTAGACACAAGAACTTTGGGTACCCAAACACAAGTCTTTGATCCCTTGTGTTTGCCCCCAACAAACTTGGCAACTACCTTGCCGGATTTGTTAGTCAAAACATAAGATGCATCAAAAGTTTTAAATGAAATGTCATAATTATTTGATGCAGTAGAAGTTTTCTTTTTAGGCAACTTGGCACGGGTTGGTTGCCTAGAGCTAGATGTCTCACCCTTATACATGAAAGCATGATTAGGGCCAGAGTGAGACTTCCTAGAACGAATTCTCCTAATTTTATGCTCGGGATAACCGGCAGGGTACAAAATGTAACCCTCGTTATCCTGAGGCATGGGAGCCTTGCCCTTAACAAAGTTGGATAATTTCTTAGGAGGGGCATTAGGTTTGACATTGTCTCCCTTTTGGAAGCCAATGCCATCCTTGATGCCAGGGCATCTCCCACTATAGAGCATGCTTCTAGCAAATTTAAACTTTTCATTTTCTAAGTCATGCTCATTTATTTTAGCGTTAAGTTGAGCTATGTGATCATTTTGTTTCTTAATTAAAGCCATATGATCATGAATAGCATCAATATCAACATCTCTACATCTAGTGCAAATAGAAACATGCTCAACGGTAGATGTAGAGGGTTTGCAAGATTTTAATTCTACAACCTTAGCATGTAATATATCATTTTCACTTCTAAGGTTAGAAATAGTAACATTGCAAACATCAAAATCTTTAGCCTTAGCAATTAAAGTTTCATTTTCATTTCTAAGGCTAGCAAGAGAATCATTCAATTTTTCAATCTTAGCAAGCAAATTAGCATTATCATCTCTAAGATTGGAAATTGAATCATCACAAACATTAGAATCAACCTTAGCAATTAATCTAGCATTTTCATTTCTAAGGTTGGCAATCAAATCATGGCATGTGCTTAGCTCACTAGTTAATTTCTCACATTTTTCAACTTCCAGAGCATAAGCATTTTTAACCTTAACATGCTTTTTGTTTTCCTTGATTAGGAAGTCCTCTTGGGAGTCCAAGAGTTCATCCTTCTCAAGGATGGCACTAATTAGTTCATTTAGTTTTTCTTTTTGTTGCATGTTGAGATTAGCAAAAAGAGTACGCAAATTATCCTCCTCATCACTAGCATCATCATCACTAGAGGACTCATATTTAGTGGAGGATTTGGATTTAACCTTCTTCTTTTTGTCGTCCTTTGCCATGAGGCACTTGTGGCCGACGTTGGGGAAGAGGAGTCCCTTGTTGACGGCGATGTTGGTGGCGTCCTCGTCGGAGGAGGAGTCGGTGGAGCTCTCGTCGGAGTCCCACTCGCGGCACACATGGGCATCGCTTCCCTTCTTCTTGTGATATCTCTTTTTCTCCTTTCTTCTCCCCTTCTTGTCGTCGCCCCTGTCACTGTCACTAGAAATAGGACATTTGGCAATAAAGTGACCGGGCTTACCACACTTGTAGCAAACTGAAAGGGAAATGTGCCCTTGGGCCATTTCTAAGTATTTTGGTGATTGAGTGCCAACACAAGTGCTTTTGTGTTAATCTATGAAAAGTGGTGGACAAAGTGCAAATCTTGCCAAAAGGTATGTTTCTAGACTTAGTACATTGTTTTATGGACTAATGTATTGTGTCTAAGTATTGGAAACAGGAGAAATTGAATTGGAAATGAGATGGCTTTGTTCTGCCAAAGTTTGCTTAGTCTGAGTGCACCGGACTGGCCGGTGGTGCACCAGACAGTGTCTGGTGCGCCATGCTGGCTCTGGCGAACAGGCTGCTCTCGGGACTTTGACGACGGTGTACGGCTAAAATTCACCGGTCGGTCCGGTGGTGCACTGGACTGTCTGGTGGGTCATTCACAGGCGAACTCGTCGCTCTCGGGAAACCATTAACGGCGTACGGCTAAAATTCACCGGTCTGTCCGGTGGTGCATCGGACCGTCCGGTGAGTCAGTAGTCAGCCGAGGCAATGGTCGGCCGAGGATTCCGCGCGTGACGTGTGGCCGAGCCAACGGTCACATTGGTGCACCGGACTGTCCGGTGTGCACCGGACAGTGTCCGGTGCGCCAATGGCTCTCAGACTCCAACGGTCGGCTTCGCCAGATAAGGAAGGATATCTGCACCGGACAGTGTCCGGTGGTGCACCGGACTGTCCGGTGCGCCAGTCGACAGAAGGCAAGATCTCCCTTCCAGGATTGCTCTCAACGGCTCCTAGCTGCCTTGGGGCTATAAAAGGGACCCCTTGGCGCATGGACGAGCACACCAAGCATTCCCTGAGCACTCTTGATCACTCACACTCCATTATTGCACACTTGTTCGACATTCTAGTGATTTAAGCTCCGTTCTAGTGTGCTAGTCTTTTGAGCTTAAGTCTGGGTCTCGTGTGTGCGTATTTGCTGTGGTCTTTATGTCTTGTGTGAGTTGCTAATCCCACCCTTGCTCCGTGCTTCTTTGTGAACTTCAAGTGTAAGGGCGAGAGGCTCCAAGTTGTGGAGATTCCTCGCAAACGGGATTAAGAAAAGCAAGCAAAACACCGTGGTATTCAAGTGGGTCTTTGGACCGCTTGAGAGGGGTTGATTGCAACCCTCGTCCGTTGGGACGCCACAACGTGGAGTAGGCAAGCGTTGGTCTTGGCCGAACCACGGGATAACCACCGTGCCATCTCTGTGATTGATCTCTTGTGGTTATTGTGTTTTGTTGAGACTCCTCTCTAGCCACTTGGCAATAATTGTGCTAACGCTTAACCAAGTTTTTGTGGCTTAAGTTTTCAAGTTTTACAGGATCACCTATTCACCCCCCTCTAGGTGCTCTCAATTAGTATCAGAGCTGTTCTCTTCACAAAGGGACTAATCGCCCGAAGAGATGGATCCTAAGGGGAAGGGAATCATGATCAACGATAAGGAGAAGGAGTCATTCGTCAACGAGCCGAAGGATGACAAGCCTACCGACTCGGGCTCAGGTCACAGACGCAAATATGGGAAGAAGAAGAAGACGAGACGCATCAAGGAGATCGTCTACTACGACGACAGCGATGAGTCTACTTCTTCCCAAAAGGACGACGACCACAACGACTACGAGAGAAGGAAACCGGTTAATTCGAACTTTTCTTTTGACTACTCTCATATTCCGCAAAGTACAAATACTCATTTGCTCTCCATTCCACTTGGCAAACCTCCTCACTTTGATGGAGAGGACTACGGATTTTGGAGCCACAAAATGCGTAGTCACCTGTTCTCTCTCCATCCGAGCATATGGGAGATTGTGGAAAGTGGAATGAAATTTGATAGCTCGGATAGTCCTATTTTTATTAATGAACAGATTCATAGAAATGCACAAGCTACTACTGTGTTGTTAGCCTCCTTGTGCAGGGACGAGTATCATAAGGTGAGCGGCTTGGACAATGCCAAGCAAATCTAGGACACCCTCAAGATCTCTCACGAGGGGATCGATTTCACCTTGCTCACCAAGATGGAGTTGGTAGAGGGAGAGCTTGGAAGATTTGCAATGATAAGGGGCGAGGAGCCAACTCAAACATACAACCGGCTCAAGACCCTTATCAACAAAATAAGGAGCTACGGAAGCACGCGATGGACAGACCACGACGTCGTCCGCCTAATGCTAAGGTCATTTACCGTTCTTGATCCACATTTGGTGAATAATATTCGTGAGAATCCCAGGTACACCAAAATGTCGCCCGAAGAAGTCCTTGGAAAATTCGTAAGCGAGCGAATGATGATCAAGGAAGCGAGGTACGTGGACGACGCACTGAATGGTCCAATCAATGAGCCTCAATCCGTTGCTCTCAAGGCAACGAGAAGCAAGGAGGTGTTACCTAGTAAGGTGGCGCAAGTTGAGGCGGCAGGGCTAAATGATGAAGAAATGGCCCTCATCATCAAGCGCTTCAAGACGGCGCTTAAGGGTCGCAAGGGACAACCAAGCAAGACCAAGGCCAAGGGGAAGCGCTCATGCTTCAAATGCGGTAAGATTGGTCATTTCATTGCTAACTGTCCCGATAATGAAAGTGACCAGGAAAAAGGGAACAAGAGAGAGAAGAGGAAGAATTACAAGAAGGCCAAGGGCGAGGCACATCTCGGAAAGGAGTGGGATTTGGATTGCTCCTCCTCCGACTCCGATAATGAAGGACTCGCCGCCACTGCCTTCAACAAGTCATCTCTCTTCCCCAACGAGCATCACACATGCCTCATGGCGAAGGAGAAGAAGGTATGTACTCGGGATACCACTTATGCTTCTACAAGTGATGATGATTCTAGTGATGACGATGAGATAGACTATTCTAGTTTGTTCAAGGGATTGGATAGAACTAAAATAGATAAAATTAATGAATTGATTGATGCCTTGAATGAAAAGGATAAACTTTTAGAGAAACAAGAGGACCTTTTATATGAAGAGCATGATAAATTTGTTAGTGCACAAAATTCACATGCTTTAGAAGTTAAACGAAATGAAATGCTGTCTAGTGAATTGTCTGCATGTCATGACTCTATCTCAAGCTTAAAGAGAATTAACAATGATTTAAATGCTAAATTAGAAGTAGCAAATAAATCTAACTCTTGTGTAGAACATGTCATGATTTGCACTAGGTGTAAAGATTTTGATATTGATGCTTGTAGTGAACACCTAGTTTCAATTTCCAAATTAAATGATGAATTGGCTAGTCTTAATACCCAACTTAAGACTAGCAAAAGTGAATTTGACAAACTAAAATTTGCAAGGGATGCCTACACAATTGGTAGACACCCCTCAATTAAGGATGGTCTTGGCTTCAAGAGGGAAGTCAAGAACTTAACAAACCATAAGGCTCCCATCTCCGCCAAGGAGAAAGGGAAGGCCCCTATGGCTAGTAGTGTGCAAAAGAACCATGCCTTTATGTACCATGATAGGAGACAATCTAGAAATACTCATAGGAGTTGTAATGCGTATAATGCTTTTGATTCTCATACCATGTTTGCTTCTAGTTCTTTCTATGTGCATGATAGAAATGTTGGTAGGAGAAATGTTATTCATAATATGCCTAGGAGAAATGTTGTTAATAAGAAAGTTAATGAACCTTCTACAATATATCATGCTTGCAATGCTTCTTTTGCTATTTATAGAAAGAATAAGAAGGTGATTGCTAGGAAATTAGGGGCAAGATGCAAGGGAGATAAAACTTGCATTTGGGTCCCTAAGACAATTGTGACTAACCTTGTAGGACCCAACAAGAGTTGGGTACCTAAGACCCAAGCCTAAATTTGCCTTGCAGGTTTATGCATCTGGGGGTTCAAGTTGGATTATCGACAGCGGATGCACAAACCATATGACGGGGGAGAAGAAGATGTTCACCTCCTACGTCAAAAATAAGGATCCCCAAGATTCAATAATATTCGGTGATTGGAACCAAGGCAAGGTAAAAGGGTTAGGTAAAATTGCTATTTCATCTGAGCACTCTATTTCTAATGTTTTTTTAGTGGAGTCGCTTGGATATAATTTGTTATCTGTTAGTCAATTATGCAAAATGGGATATAATTGTCTATTTACAAATGTAGATGTGTCTGTCTTTAGAAGATGTGATGGTTCACTAGCTTTTAAGGGTGTACTAGACGACAAACTTTATTTGGTTGATTTTGCAAAAGAAGAGGCCGGTCTAGATGCATGCTTAATTGCTAAGACTTGCATGGGCTGGCTGTGGCATCGCCGCTTAGCACATGTGGGGATGAAGAACCTCCACAAGCTTCTAAAGGGAGAACACGTGATAGGTCTAACCAATGTACATTTCGAAAAAGATAGACCTTGTGCAGCTTGTCAAGCAGGGAAACAGGTGGGAGGCTCTCATCACACCAAAAATGTGATGACCACATCAAGACCCTTGGAGATGCTTCATATGGACCTCTTCAGACCCGTCACCTATCTAAGCATAGGAGGAAGTAAGTATGGTCTTGTTATAGTTGATGATTTTTCCCGCTTCACTTGGGTATTCTTTTTGCAGGATAAATCTGAAACCCAAGGGACCCTCAAGCGCTTCCTCAGGAGAGCTCAAAATGAGTTTGAGCTCAAGGTGAAGAAGATAAGGAGCGACAACGGGTCCGAATTCAAGAATCTTCAAGTGGAGGAGTTCCTTGAGGAGGAGGGGATCAAGCACGAGTTCTCCGCTCCCTACACACCACAGCAAAATGGTGTGGTAGGGAGGAAGAACAGGACGCTCATCGATATGGCAAGGACAATGCTTGGAGAGTTCAAGACCCCCGAGCGTTTTTGGTCGGAAGCCGTGAACACGGCTTGCCACGCCATCAACAGGGTCTATCTTCACTGCCTCCTCAAGAAGACTTCATATGAGCTGCTAACTGGTAACAAACCCAATGTGTCTTATTTTCGTGTATTTGGGAGCAAGTGTTATATTCTTGTGAAGAAAGGTAGAACCTCTAAATTTGCTCCCAAAGCTGTAGAAGGGTTTTTATTAGGTTATGACTCAAATACAAAGGCGTATAGGGTCTTCAACAAATCATCGGGTTTGGTTGAAGTCTCTAGCGACGTTGTATTTGATGAGACTAATGGCTCTCCAAGAGAGCAAGTTGTTGATCTTGAGGATGTAGATGAAGAAGATGTTCCAACGGCCGCAATACGCACCATGGCGATTGGAGATGTGCGGCCTCAGGAACAATTGGAGCAAGATCAACCGTCTTCCTCAACTATGGTGCATCCCCCAACCCAAGATGACGAACAGGTACCTCAAGTGGAGGCGCATGATCAAGGGGGAGCACAGGATGTTCAAGTTGAGGAGGAAGAAGCACCTCAGGCACCTCCAACCCAAGTTCGAGCGACGATTCAAAGGGATCATCCCGTCGACCAAATATTGGGTGATATTAGCAAGGGAGTAACTACTCGCTCAAGATTAGTTAATTTTTGTGAGCATTACTCCTTTGTCTCTTCTATTGAGCCTTTCAGGGTAGAAGAGGCCTTGCTAGATCCGGACTGGGTGTTGGCCATGCAGGAGGAACTCAACAACTTCAAGCGCAATGAAGTTTGGACACTGGTGCCTCGTCCCAAGCAAAATGTTGTGGGAACCAAGTGGGTGTTCCGCAACAAATAGGACGAGCATGGGGTGGTGACGAGGAACAAGGCTCGACTTGTGGCAAAAGGTTATGCCCAAGTCACAGGTTTGGACTTTGAGGAGACGTTTGCTCCTGTGGCTAGGCTAGAATCAATTCGTATTTTGCTAGCATATGCCGCTCACCATTCTTTCAGGTTGTACCAAATGGATGTGAAGAGCGCTTTCCTCAACGGGCCGATCAAGGAGGAGGTTTACGTGGAGCAACCCCCTGGCTTCGAGGATGAACGGTACCCCGACCACGTGTGTAAGCTCTCTAAGGCGCTCTATGGACTTAAGCAAGCCCCAAGAGCATGGTATGAATGCCTTAGAGACTTTTTAATTGCTAATGCTTTCAAGGTTGGGAAAGCCGATCCAACTCTTTTCACTAAGACTTGCGATGGTGATCTTTTTGTATGCCAAATTTATGTCGATGACATAATATTTGGTTCTACTAACCAAAAGTCTTGTGAAGAGTTTAGCAGGGTGATGACACAGAAATTCGAGATGTCAATGATGGGCGAGTTGAACTACTTCCTTGGGTTCCAAGTGAAGCAACTCAAAGACGGCACCTTCATCTCCCAAACGAAGTACACACAAGACTTGCTAAAGCGGTTTGGGATGAAGGACGCCAAGCCCGCAAAGACACCGATGGGAACTGACGGACACACCGACCTCAACAAAGGAGGTAAGTCTGTTGATCAAAAAGCATACCGGTCCATGATAGGTTCTTTGCTTTATTTATGTGCTAGTAGACCGAATATTATGCTTAGCGTATGCATGTGTGCTAGATTTCAAACCGATCCAAGGGAGTGTCACTTGGTGGCCGTGAAGCGAATTCTTAGATATTTAGTCGCTACGCCTTGCTTCGGGATCTGGTATCCAAAGGGGTCTAACTTTGACTTGATTGGATACTCAGATTCCGACTATGCTGGATGTAAGGTCGATAGGAAGAGTACATCGGGGACGTGCCAATTCTTAGGAAGGTCCCTGGTGTCGTGGAACTCTAAGAAACAAACTTCCGTTGCCCTATCCACCGCTGAGGCCGAGTACGTTACCGCAGGACAGTGTTGTGCGCAACTACTTTGGATGAGGCAAACCCTCCGGGACTTTGGCTACAATCTGAGCAAAGTCCCACTCCTATGTGACAATGAGAGTGCTATCCGAATAGCGGAAAATCCTGTTGAGCACAGCCGCACAAAGCACATTGACATCCGGCATCACTTTTTGAGAGACCACCAGCAAAAGGGAGATATCGAAGTGTTTCATGTTAGCACCGAGAACCAGCTAGCCGATATCTTCACTAAGCCTTTAGATGAAAAGACCTTTTGCAGGCTACGTAGTGAGCTAAATATCCTAGATTCGTGGAACTTGTATTGATTTATAGCATACATGTATTTATGCCTTTAATCATGTTCCTTATGCATTTTGTTGCTTACTTGTGGTGCTCAAGTTGTACAAACACTTATTCCAAGTTCATCTCATGTCCTCTTATTGCCTTTGTACTCTTATTTGAAGATTTTGGTGAGGCAATGGGGTTCGAGGGCCAAGATTGATCCCGTTTTGGTGCTTGATGCCAAAGGGGGAGAAAATAAAGGCCAAAGCAATAGATGGATCAGCTACCACTTGAGAAATTTTGAAAATAGTAGATTAGAGCTTTTGGTTTGTCAAAACTCTTTTATTGTCTCTTATGTCAAAAGTTGGTCTCTTGTGGGGAGAAGTGTTGATTATGGGAAAAAGGGGGAGTTTTTGAAATCCTTGATCAATTTCTTTTGGAATACCTCTCTTTATGTCCCTACAAGTGGATTTGACTTAGAGATAGGAAATTGAGTTTGATTTGCAAAAACAAACCAAGTGGTGGCAAAGAGTGATCCATATATGTCAAATTTGATTCAAAATAACTTTGAGTTTTCATTCGCATTGATATTGCACTTGTTCTAGTTGCTTTATATTGTGTTGGCATAAATCACCAAAAAGGGGGAGATTGAAAGGGAAATGTGCCCTTGGGCCATTTCTAAGTATTTTGGTGATTGAGTGCCAACACAAGTGCTTTTGTGTTAATCTATGAAAAGTGGTGGACAAAGTGCAAATCTTGTCAAAAGGTATGTTTCTAGACTTAGTACATTGTTTTATGGACTAATGTATTGTGTCTAAGTATTGGAAACAGGAGAAATTGAATTGGAAATGAGATGGCTTTGTTCTGCCAAAGTTTGCTTAGTCTGAGTGCACCGGACTGTCCGGTGGTGCACCGGACAGTGTCCGGTGCGCCATGCTGGCTCTGGCGAACAGGCTGCTCTCGGGACTTCGACGGTGGTGTACGACTAAAATTCACCGGTCGGTCCAGTGGTGCACCGGACTGTCCGGTGGGCCATTCACAGGCGAACTCGTCGCTCTCGGGAAACCATTAACGGCGTACGGCTAAAATTCACCGGTCTGTCCGGTGGTGCACCGGACCGTCCGGTGAGTCAGTAGTCAGCCGAGGCAACAGTCGGCCGAGGATTCCGCACGTGACGCGTGGCCGAGCCAACGGTCACATTGGTGCACCGGACTGTCTGGTGTGCACCGGACAGTGTCCGGTGCGCCAACGGCTCTCAGACTCCAACGGTCGGCTTCGCCAGATAAGGAAGGATATCTGCACCGGACAGTGTCCGGTGGTGCACCGGACTGTCCGGTGCGCCAGTCGACAGAAGGCAAGATCTCCCTTCCAGGATTGCTCTCAACGGCTCCTAGCTGCCTTGGGGCTATAAAAGGGACCCCTTGGCGCATGGAGGAGCACACCAAGCATTTCCTGAGCACTCTTGATCACTCACACTCCATTCTTGCGCACTTGTTCGACATTCTAGTGATTTAAGCTCCGTTCTAGTGTGCTAGTCTTTTGAGCTTAAGTCTGGGTCTTGTGTGTGCGTATTTGCTGTGGTCTTTGTGTCTTGTGTGAGTTGCTAATCCCACCCTTGCTCCGTGCTTCTTTGTGAACTTCAAGTGTAAGGGCGAAAGGCTCCAAGTTGTGGAGATTCCTCGCAAACGGGATTAAGAAAAGCAAGCAAAACACCGTGGTATTCAAGTGGGTCTTTGGACCGCTTGAGAGGGGTTGATTGCAACCCTCGTCCGTTGGGACGCCACAACGTGGAGTAGGCAAGCGTTGGTCTTGGCCAAACCACGGGATAACTACCGTGCCATCTCTATGATTGATATCTTGTGGTTATTGTGTTTTGTTGAGACTCCTCTCTAGCCACTTGGCAATAATTGTGCTAACGCTTAACCAAGTTTTTGTGGCTTAAGTTTTCAAGTTTTACAGGATCACCTATTCACCCCCCTGAAGCGTCCCGATCCTTTGGGACTCAAATGTGATACAATTACTAGTCCCAGGAGGCTAGTAAACACATTCCTTACTTAAAATAGTATGGAGTTTAGATAAAGGTTATTACAATACCGGGGTACAAGCTCGAGAGAGCCAAAATAGGAAGCGCAGTAGGAAAAGAAATACTAGCCCACGCCACAGGCAGAACTGGGTGCAGACACAGCCCTCTCAATCAAGCATAGCAGAAAAGAAGTCTTCGGCTGCTGAAAAACATAAATAAATCTGGGTGAATACACTAGGTATTCCGCAAGCCCACCCCACTCCCGTAGAGAGAAAGAGACCTATAATATACATGCTTTATTTGGTGTAGTTGAAGTCACTCATCATTTTCTTAGAGAAAGGCAGTTGCTGAAAGGTTTTTCCCATAGTCTTAAAAGTAACAAAAACTCAACCACCACTGAGCTTCTCGCTCCTTGGTTTCTTCCTCCACACCCATTTAACCACATAGTTCCCTTTTTATGAAACTCATAGGAGAAGCTCTAATTGCCATACCGTACCAGACTCGTCCATACCAGTGGACACGGACTATTCGAATAGGTTTCAACTCTGCGCAGAGGTGTACACTTTACCCACTAGTCCGGTTTCTGCGATCTCACCGTCGCGAGACCCGAATGCCGGATCTCTTTCCTTACTCGTATGTCCTAACCTTAACGGTTATCTGGAAGGAGTCAGGCCACCACCATGTCCAAACCAGACAAAACTTTCCCCCTCCTTATCCTCCCGGTGCTCCCCAGCCTTCTTAACCCTGGGGTTGGACCGCACGAGTTCGGATTGAGTGACTGCCCACACAGTCTCGAGTGGTTGTACGATAAGAGGAGTACAGGTAGTGAAAATGACAAGCCGGTCCTTATATGAGGGGACAATCCTTCTGCTCACGCCTAAACCAGCTGAGCCAACACCTTAGGCCCTCCCCTAAACCAGGGAGTCCTTGATCATCCCACTCCCAAGGTGATGAGGGTGAATACCCTTCATCGCATAACTTTTCAAAAAGAGATTTTATTTGAAGAAACACATTTCCGTTCTTCCCAATCCATCTTTCATATCCAGAGTATATATGTTAATGCGGGCCATCTCTCACTCGCGATGCAATATTCCCCCATGATTCCCGGCCTAGGCAGTGGTAGAGAGAATAGGTCATTTATGCATCAAGGGACAGATGGACTTGCCTTCGTTGAAGCTTTCTTGGCACAGAAGATCTACTTCCGGAAGTTCGGGCTCCGGTCCTTCTCCCGGGGCTACGGGATCCGGATCCGCGGTCCCCGCTTCTTCTATTAAAACAGATAATAAACAATACATCAATAGTAGTCTACTATTTGTAGTGTGTCATTTACCAACATTATTAACACTTAAGACTTTTTTAGAAATTATTTGGGTAATTTTTGGTGCATAAAATATTGAGGAAAACTAATTAAATGAGAAAATGGGGTGGAAAAAGAAAAAGGAAAAGAGATCTCTTCCTTGCTGGGCTGGGGGAGGGCTTTTGGCCCACCCCGGGCGCGAGCGCCCGCGCGGGCGCGCTTACGGCCCAGCGGCGGCCCACTAGCGATGGGAGACGGCGCGGGTGCGCGAGGGGCGACGGCATCGCCGTGGGCCCCACGTGCCAGAGAGAGAGTGGGGGAGAGAACGGCGTAAGGTTGACGGGGGGGGGGGGGGAGAATGAACCGGCCATCCGCGGGGAGGACCCGGCCGCCGGTGGGCTCGGCGGCGGTTCGCCGTCGGTGGCCTGGTTTTTGGACAGTGCGCAGGTGTCTTAGCATGGGGAGGGGATGGCAGACCTAGAGGTGGGCTCAATTTGGTCCGAGGAGGTCGAGGAGGGGGTTGCTCGTGGGGAGGCGGCGGAGTTTCGCGGCGGGGTCGCCGTCGGCGAGCTTGGGGCGAGAAATCGGGGTGGGGAAATGGTGTACTGCGTCCACGGCGGTGTGGCGAAGCTAGGAGACTCAGGCTATTGCTTGATGGATCAACAGAGGGGCAGGGAGAAGAGAGGGACGGCTCACCGGGGAGGAAGACGAAGGCGGCGGCTCTTCCACGAATTGAGCTCAGGCGAGGGAGGGGAGGGATGGTCGTGGCTGGTGCGGGGAAGGAGGAGCTCGGGGCGGACCTTTTATAGGCGCGCGAGGGAAGGGGAGCGGTGGAGCTTCGCGGCGCCGGTGAGCTTGCACAGCGTCGCCCATAAATGCCACACAGCGCCGCCGATGAGACACCACGGTAGGGCGGTACCGGCGAGGACGCTGGTCAAGGGGGGGGGGGACGGAGCGGTGCCAAACTTCCCTGTGCGGCGAGAAGACGGGGGAGGGGACGAAGGCGATGGCTGGAGGTGACCGCGATGAAGGGACGGCGGGGAAGATGACGAAGCGGCTGACAAGCGGGGCCACACTGCCAGTGGGAGTGACCGCGAGCGAGGCGAGGGATGGGGCGGCTGACGGGTGGGGACGGCTTGTCAGCGAGAGAGAGAGAGAGCGCAGGGCGGGCTGGCGCGCGCGCGCGGAAGGAGGCCGGAAATGGGCCGAGGGGAGGGAGTCGCGGGCGCGAGGGGGGGGGGGGGAGCGGCCGCGGCATGGGCTGGATTCAGCCCAGCAGAGGGGGGGCTTTTCTCTTTTTCTTTTTATTTTCTAATTCCTTTATCCATTTTTTTATATCTTTTTCTTTTGAACAATTAATAGATAATCTTAGGTGCTGAAAAAAAATAAAATCTAAGTGAGGTGCTTGTGATCAAACAAGGTGTATGCAAAAGATGAAAGAAAATCTAAGGGAGTTCTTGGAATTAGAGGATGAAAAAGGGGAGGGGGGTAGTTTAGGGTTTCAAACCTAGGTTAGGATTTTTGGGATGTTACAAACCTACCCCACTTAAAGGAATCTCGCTCTCGAGATTCAGACGGGGCTCGAGAAAAGGTAAGGGTATTCCTTCCTCAGAGAATCCCCACTTTCCCAGGTGGCTTCCTCTTCACCATCTCTGCTCCACTGAACCTTACAGAGTCTTACTTCTGAGTTGTGGGTCCTTCTCACTGCTGAGTCGAGAATCTTCACTGGCTTTTCCCGGTACTGGAGATCCTTTTGAATCTGAATTGCATCTGCCTCGATGTGGTTTTCTGGTACTTTTAGGCATTTGCGGAGCTGAGACACATGGAACACATTGTGAATGTCTGACATGGATTCTGGTAGCTCAAGACGGTATGCTGCGGGTCCCACTTGGCTAATGACGGGGTAGGGACCGACGAAACGTGGCGCTAGCTTTCCTTTCATTTGGAACCTTTTTACACCACGCATCGGGGAGACCTTGAGATAAACGAAATCTCCTTCCTCAAATCGGAGTTCTCTTCGTCTGTTGTCCGCGTAACTCTTCTGTCGACTCTGAGCTTCAAGTAACCTTCTGCGGATCAAGGCAATTTTCTCTTCGGCTTCTTTAACAAAGTCGGGCCCTTCTAGTGTCCTTTCCCCCACATTGGACCACATCAGGGGAGTCTGGCATTTCCTTCCGTACAGTGCTTCGAACGGTGACATTTTGATGCTGGCCTGATGGCTGTTGTTGTATGAGAATTCAGCGTACGGCAAACTGAACTCCCAATCCCTATCGAATGTGAGCACATAGACTCTTAGCAAATCTTCGAGGATCTTGTTGACTCTTTCTGTTTGACCATCTGACTGGGGGTGGTAAGCGGTGCTGAAATCTAGTTTGGTGCCCATTGCTTGCTAGAGGCCCTTCCAAAATTTTGAAGTGAACTGCGTTCCTCTATCTGATACTATCTTCCGTGGAATGCCATGGAGCCTGACTATCTCTTTAAGGTATATTTGGGCAAGGGCGGCTCCTCCAAAAGTGGTTTTTACTGGAACGAAGTGGGCCACCTTGGTGAGACGATCGATTATTACCCATATAGAATCATTTCCTTTCTGTGTTCGGGGCAGTCCGGTCACGAAATCCATGCCTATTTCTTCCCACTTCCATTCAGGCACTGGGAGGAGTTGTAGTAGACCTGTAGGTTTCTGGTGTTCGGCCTTTGTTCGCTGACAAGTGTCACATCGGGCCACATATTGTGCTATTTCCTTCTTCATCCCTTTCCACCAGTATCTGGCTTTGAGGTCCAGGTACATCTTGGTGGTCCCTGGGTGGATGGAGTAAGCTGAGTTGTGGGCTTCATTGAGCAGGGCTTCCCGTGCCTCTCCCACTGGTACACACAGGTGGTTCTTGAACCAGAGGACTCCTTGCTCATCTGTCCTAAGGTCCGGAAGTTGCTCCTTGCGAGCTCTTTCCATAAGTCTGGCTGTCTCTGCGTCCAGGTGTTGAGCCTTGCACATGAGGTCTTCTAGATTGGGCTTGACTTCCAGGCTACCGTTGTCTCCCAGACATGCATTTAGCTGAGCTGATTCTTTCTTCCAATCTTCTAAAAAGTTGGTCCCTTTACTCCCGAAAGGTTTTCGGCTGAGGGCGTCTGCTACCACGTTGGCCTTCCCGGGGTGGTAGTGGATTCCGAGGTCATAATCCTTGATCAATTCCAGCCATCTTCTTTGACGGAGATTGAGGTCAGGTTGCGTGAAGATGTACTTCAGACTCTTGTGATCAGTGAAGATGTGGCATTTGTTCTCAATCAGATAATGCCTCCATATCTTTAGGGCGTGCATGATGGCTGCCAATTCCAAGTCGTGGGTAGGGTAGTTCTGCTCGTGTGGCTTGAGTAGGCGGGATGCATAGGCAATAACTTTCTCATTTTGCATCAAGACACACCCTAAGCCTTGCCTTGAAGCATCACAGAAGATGACGAAATCCTGGTGTATATCTGGCAGTGTCAAAACTGGCGCAGTTGTAAGCTTCTCCTTGATGATCTGGAAACTCTCCTCACACTTTGGAGTCCACACAAACTTATTGTCCTTTTTGAGAAGTTCTGTCATAGGTTTTGCTATGCTGGAGAATCCCTTGATAAAGCGGCGGTAATACCCTGCCATTCCCAGAAAGCTTCGTACTTCACTGACGTTGGATGGTTGTTTCCATTTTGAAATGGCTTCTACCTTGGATGGGTCCACTTCTATTCCTTCTGCAGTCAAGATATGTCCCAGGAAGGCTATCTTCTCTAACCAGAACTCACACTTGCTAAGTTTAGCATAAAGTTGATGTGCTCTGAGTCTTCCGAGGACGATCCGAAGGTGACTCTCGTGGTCCTTGCGACTCTTGGAATAAATGAGGATATCATCGATAAAGACCACGACAAACTTATCCAATTCTTCCATAAACACCTTATTCATGAGGTTCATGAAAAAGGCGGGTGCGTTTGTTAGCCCAAATTGCATCACTGTGAATACATATTGTCCATACCGGGTGACGAATGCGGTCTTCTGAATGTCTGCTTCCTTGATTCTCAGTTGGTGATATCCTGACCGGAGGTCTATCTTGGAGAAATATTTGGCTCCTTGCAGCTGGTCGAAGAGGTCGTCGATCCGAGGGAGTGGGTACTTGTTTTTGATTGTAACTTCATTCAAGGACCGATAATCAATACACATTCTCATACTTCCATCCTTTTTAGTAACAAAGATGACGGGTGCTCCCCAGGGGGACGAACTGGGACGGATGTACCCTTTTTGCTGCAGTTCTGAAATCTGAAGTTTCAATTCTGCCAACTCTGTGGGAGCCATGCGGTATGGTCTCTTTGCGATGGGCGCAGTGCCAGGAATGAGGTCTATATAGAACTCCACTCCTCTTTCTGGTGGCATCCCGGGCAACTCTTCCGGAAATACATCTTCAAACTCTTTGATTATCGACATGTTTTCTGCTGCCAGATTAAACATCATCGGATCATTTGCGAGCGGTTGGGCTTGACAGGACACTGCCTTTCCTTGGTGATCTGTGAGAAGAACAGTCTTGCTTGCGCAGCTGATGATACCTTTGTGCTTAGCTAGCCAATCCATTCCTAGGATCACATCAATCCCTTGGGATGGCAAGATGGTTAAGTCTGCCAGGAACACTACCCCACTTAAAAGAATTCTGACTTGGGAGCACCTGAGTTTGCACAGGAGGTCTGACCCCGGGGTTCGGGTGACCAAAGGGACAGCTAGGGGTGTAGAGGGGATGCCATGTTTTTCCACAAACTTAGCGGCTATAAAAGAATGGGACGCCCCTGAATCAAAAAGCACAGTAGCTGGAGTAAATTCAACAAGGAACTCACCGAGCACTACTCCTGGGGCTTGCTGGGCTTCTTGAGCGTCGATGTGGTTGACTCGGGCTCTGCCCTGGTACTGAGTCCTGCTCTGCTGGCTGTTGGAAGGAGGTGCCTTGGAGGTAGGTGCTGAGGGAATCTTGGGGCCATTCACCGAGTTGGAGTAGGTCGGCCCGGGAGCCTTCAACTGAGGGCAATTATTCTTGAAGTGACTGGGGTCTCCGCAGTGCCAACAGGCATTAGCTGGCGGTTGATTGCTTGCAACGGAGGGTGCCTGAAGGGAGCTCTGACTCTGCTAACTGTAGCGTGATGGAGTGGGTCCAGATGATTTATTGAAGCTTGGTCCCCTGGGTGGAAGCCCAAAGGGTCGAGCTCTCTGGTGACGTTCTTGTTGTTGAGCTCGGAGAACTTGGAATTTTCTCTTGAGATGCCCTTTTTCTTCCTCTTTCGCCCTTTCCACTTGGATAGCCTTGTTGAAGAGGTGAGAGAAGCTGAGGAAGTCTTGGCTGGCGAGGATGGTCTTAAGCTCGGGTCTTAGTCCTTTCAGAAAACGGGCCATCTTTCTGGACTCGGTGCTGACATCCTTAGGAGCGTAACGGGCCAGCTCTGTGAACTTGTGCACATACTCACTGACTGTCCTCCCGCCTTGAGTTAGCACCCGGAATTCATCCTCCTTGAGTTGAACTATCCCCTGGGGCACATGGTGCTCACGGAAGGCGGTTTCGAATTCTGCCCAGGTAGCATCTCTGACGGCCTCACTGAAAGTGTCCCACCATGCTAAAGCCATTCCTGAAAGTTGATGAGCTGCCAGTTGGATACGCTGATTTTCGGGGCATCCGATGGCTTCCAGCTTCCTCTTGATCGTGCGAAGCCAGTCATCTGCATCAAGGGGATTGCTGGACCCCGCGAACGTGGGAGGCTTGAGTCTCAAAAATTCTCCCATCCTGTCCTGTGGCCTTCCACCACCTGGGCGCTGGTTTTCCAGACTTCGAGTGAGGACTTCAATGAGTCGGGTTTGATTGGCTAGAACTTGGGCCAGATCTAGTGGTAGTTCCGGAGGTGCGGGGAGGTGGGTCCCATCCCCTTCTCCGCCAGCTTCTCCTGCTGCTCCTAGGGGAAAACCTGCTCCAATCCCGGAGGCGGTAGGCGTGGTTTTATCCGAAGCCACCTGCCAGGGGAAAGAGTTACTACCATGCACGTGCCATTTTTTTTAACTAGTTATTTTATTCATTACATCAAGCCATTACATAATATAGCACACAGCTACCATACGTTCATTACACGCGAGTACTAGCTAGGGTACTCCTGAACTCCTTCTCTAAAGTGTCCCCAAATTCCTTGAGAAGGTCATCAAGGCTGGCTAGGGACATTTTCTCGGTGTCGGACGAGTTCCTTAACCCGGCAGGGGGTAGGGTCGGAGGGGCTTCTTCCTTCTGCTTAGTCTGACATCCTTGGTGTTTAGTCTTCTTGCGGATTTTTCTTGCAGGGGCGAGCTTCTTCAGTTTCTTGTCATAGTCCATCTTCAGGGTGCAGTAAGCCTCACGGGTATTGGTTTCCTCGCCTTCAGCTATTGCAAGGCTCTCTTGAAGGGACGCCTTTTCCCCTGAAAGTTCCCTGACTTTTTGCTCCAGACTTTCCACCCGGGAGGTTAGGTAGGTGCAGTGGAGGGTGAGGTCATCATATTGGTTATCAAGGGTGTGAAGGTATCCAGCCATGTAGACGATGGTGGGATCATTCTCAATAGGATCTCCTCCTGACAGGACCTGAAGTCTTTTCCTCCAGGTGGGGGTATTCTTGTTGCTGGGTGGAAAGTAGCGAAGGGGGGTTTCAAAGATCACCTTGTTGTAGTTTTGGCAGAGTTGTCGGAGGGCTGATCGGGCAACATTCTGGCAAGTATCCGGAAAGCGGTATCCGGTAAAAGTGACTTGGAAGGAAGGATGGTTCGGATAGTTTCGGCTTTCTCCCAGGTAGACTGCCATAGAGCATTTTTCCATTCCGCCCTCGAAATACTCCTTCCAGACGTATTCCGGCTTCTTGCGGATTCCCATGCGAAGCGCACAACTTCGCAAAAGATGTGGAAACCCTTCCACCTCTGAGCAGTAGGATGTCCTAATGGCCAAAGAGTCTTCCATCTGGAATGGGAAAAGAAGGGTCTGTTAAAATCGAGGGGGGGGGACGGGAGAAGATTTTTCTTGGGGAAGAGGTATTTTCTTTTTAGGGCAAGTTTTAGGGTCAGGGCTGCGACCTACGGCCAGTCCTATGGCTTTGATACCACCTGAAGCGTCCCAATCCTTTGGGACTCAAATGTGATACAATTACTAGTCCCAGGAGGCTAGTAAACACATTCCTTACTTCAAATAGTACAGAGTTTAGATAAAGGTTATTACAATACCGGGGTACAAGCTCGAGAGAGCCAAAATAGGAAGCGCAGTAGGAAAAGAAATACTAGCCCACGCCATAGGCAGAACTGGGTGCAGACACAGCCCTCTCAATCAAGCATAGCAGAAAAGAAGTCTTCGGCTGCTGAAAAACATAAATAAATCTGGGTGAATACACTAGGTATTCCGCAAGCCCACCCCGCTCCCGTAGAGAGAAAGAGACCTATAATATACATGCTTTATTTGGTGTAGTTGAAGTCACTCATCATTTTCTTAGAGAAAGGCAGTTGCTGAAAGGTTTTTCCCATAGTCTTAAAAGTAACCAAAACTCAACCACCACTGAGCTTCTCGCTCCTTGGTTTCTTCCTCCACACCCATTTAACCACATAGTTCCCTTTTTATGAAACTCATAGGAGAAGCTCTAATTGCCATACCGTACCAGACTCGTCCATACCAGTGGACACGGACTATTCGAATAGGTTTCAACTCTGCGCAGAGGTGTACACTTTACCCACTAGTCCGGTTTCTGCGATCTCACCGTCGCGAGACCCGAATGTCGGATCTCTTTCCTTACTCGTACGTCCTAACCTTAACGGTTATCCGGAAGGAGTCAGGCCACCACCATGTCCAGACCAGACAAAACTTTCCCCCTCCTTATCCTCCCGATGCTCCCCAGCCTTCTTAACCCTGGGGTTGGACCGCACGAGTTCGGATTGAGTGACTGCCCACACAGTCTTGAGTGGTTGTACGATAAGAGGAGTACAGGTAGTGAAAATGACAAGCCGGTCCTTATATGAGGGGACAATCCTTCTGCTCACGCCTAAACCAGCTGAGCCAACACCTTAGGCCCTCCCCTAAACCAGGGAGTCCTTGATCATCCCACTCCCAAGGTGATGAGGGTGAATACCCTTCATCGCATAACTTTTCAAAAAGAGATTTTATTTGAAGAAACACATTTCCCGTCTTCCCAATCCATCTTTCGTATCCAGAGTATATATGTTAATGCGGGCCATCTCTCACTCGCGATGCAATATTCCCCCATGATTCTCGGCCTAGGCAGTGGTAGAGAGAATAGGTCATTTATGCATCAAGGGACGGATGGACTTGCCTTCGTCGAAGCTTTCTTGGCACAGAAGATCTACTTCCGGAAGTTCGGGCTCCGGTCCTTCTCCCGGGGCTACGGGATCCGGATCCGCGGTCCCCGCTTCTTCTATTAAAACAGATAATAAACAATACATCAACAGTAGTCTACTATTTGTAGTGTGTCATTTACCAACATTATTAACACTTAAGACTTTTTTAGAAATTATTTGGGTAATTTTTGGTGCATAAAATATTGAGGAAAACTAATTAAATGAGAAAAGGGGGTGGAAAAAGAAAAAGGAAAAGAGATCTCTTCCTTGCTGGGCTGGGGGAGGGCTTTTGGCCCACCCCGGGCGCGAGCGCGCTTACAGCCCAGCGGCGGCCCACTAGCGAGGGGAGACGGCGCGGGTGCGCGAGGTGCGACGGCGTCGCCGCGGGCCCCACGTGCTAGAGAGAGAGGGGGGGGGAGAGAACGGCGTCAGGTTGACGGGGGGGGGGGGAGAATGAACCGGCCGTCCGCGGGGAGGACCCGGCCGCCGGTGGGCTCGGCGGAGGTTCGCTGCCGGGGGCCTGGTTTTTGGACAGTGCGCAGGTGTCTTAGCACGGGGAGGGGATGGCAGACCTAGAGGTGGGCTCAATTTGGTCCGAGGAGGTAGGGGGAGGGGGTTGCTCGCGGGGAGGCGGCGGGGTCGTCGTCGGCGAGCTTGGGGCAAGAAATCAGGGTGGGGAAATGGTGTACTGCATCCGCGGCGGTGTGGCGAAGCTAGGAGACTCGGGCTATTGCTTGATGGATCAACAGAGGGGCAGGGAGAAGAGAGGGACGGCTCACCGGGGAGGAAGACGAAGGCGGCGGCTCTTCCACGAATTGAGCTCAGGCGAGGGAGGGGAGGGATGGCCGTGGCTGGTGCGGGGAAGGAGGAGCTCGGGGCGGCCCTTTTATAGGCGCGCGAGGGAAGGGGAGCGGTGGAGCTTCGCGGCGCCGGTGAGCTTGCACAGCGTCGCCCATAAATGCCGCACAGCGCCGCCGATGAGACACCACGGCGGGGCGGTACTGGCGAGGACGCTGGTCAAGGGGGGGGGGGGGGGGACGGAGCGGTGCCAAACTTCCCTGTGCGGCGAGAAGACGAGGGAGGGGACGGAGGCGATGGCCGGAGGTGACCGCGATGAAGGGACGACGGGGAAGATGACGAAGCGGCTGACAAGCGGGGCCACACTGCCAGTGGGAGTGATCGCGAGCGAGGCGAGGGATGGGGCGGCTGACGGGTGGGGACGGCTTGTCAGCGAGAGAGAGAGCGCAGGGCGGGCTGGCGCGCGCGCGGAAGCAGGCCGGAAATGGGCCGAGGGGAGGGAGTCGCGGGCGCGAGGGGGGGGAGCGGCCGCGGCATGGGCTGGATTCAGCCCAGCAGAGGGGGGGCTTTTCTCTTTTTCTTTTTATTTTCTAATTCCTTTATCCATTTTTTATATCTTTTTCTTTTGAACAATTAATAGATAATCTTAGGTGCTGAAAAAAAAATAAAATCTAAGTGAGGTGCTTGTGATCAAACAAGGTGTATGCAAAAGATGAAAGAAAATCTAAGGGAGTTCTTGGAATTAGAGGATGAAAAAGGGGAGGGGGGTAGTTTAGGGTTTCAAACCTAGGTTAGGATTTTTGGGATGTTACACCCCCCTCTAGGTGCTCTCAATTGGTATCAGAGCCGTTCTCTTCATAAAGGGACTAATCGCCCGAAGAGATGGATCCTAAGGGGAAGGGAATCGTGATCAACGATAAGGAGAAGGAGTCATTCGTCAACGAGCCGAAGGATGATAAGCCTACCGACTCGGGCTCAGGTCACAGACGCAAAGATGGGAAGAAGAAGAAGACGAGACGCATCAAGGAGATCGTCTACTACGACGACAGCGATGAGTCTACTTCTTCCCAAAAGGACGACGACCAGAACGACTACGAGAGAAGGAAACCGGTTAATTCGAACTTTTCTTTTGACTACTCTCGTATTCCGCAAAGTACAAATACTCATTTGCTATCCATTCCACTTGGCAAACCTCCTCACTTTGATGGAGAGGACTACGGATTTTGGAGCCACAAAATGCGTAGTCACCTGTTCTCTCTCCATCCGAGCATATGGGAGATTATGGAAAGTGGAATGAAATTTGATAGCTCGGATAGTCCTATTTTTATTAATGAACAGATTCATAGAAATGCACAAGCTACTACTGTGTTGTTAGCCTCCTTGTGCAGGGACGAGTATCATAAGGTGAGCGGCTTGGACAATGCCAAGCAAATCTGGGACACCCTCAAGATCTCTCACGAGGGGAACGATGTCACCTTGCTCACCAAGATGGAGTTGGTAGAGGGAGAGCTTGGAAGATTTGCAATGATAAGGGGCGAGGAGCCAACTCAAACATACAACCGGCTCAAGACCCTTATTAACAAAATAAGGAGCTACGGAAGCACGCGATGGACGGACCACGACGTCGTCCGCCTAATGCTAAGGTCATTTACCGTTCTTGATCCACATTTGGTGAATAATATTCGTGAGAATCCCAGGTACACCAAAATGTCGCCCGAAGAAGTCCTTGGAAAATTCGTAAGCGGGCGAATGATGATCAAGGAAGCGAGGTACGTGGACGACGCACTGAATGGTCCAATCAATGAGCCTCAATCCGTTGCTCGCAAGGCAACGAGAAGCAAGGAGGCGTTACCTAGCAAGGTGGCGCAAGTTGAGGCGGCAGGGCTAAATGATGAAGAAATGGCCCTCATCATCAAGCGCTTCAAGACGGCGCTTAAGGGTCGCAAGGGACAACCAAGCAAGACCGAGGCCAAGGGGAAGCGCTCATGCTTCAAATGCGGTAAGATTGGTCATTTCATTGCTAACTGTCCCGATAATGAAAGTGACCAGGAAAAAGGGAACAAGAGAGAGAAGAGGAAGAATTACAAGAAGGCCAAGGGCGAGGCACATCTCGGAAAGGAGTGGGATTCAGATTGCTCCTCCTCCGACTCCGATAATGAAGGACTCGCCGCCACTGCCTTCAACAAGTCATCTCTCTTCCCCAACGAGCATCACACATGCCTCATGGCGAAGGAGAAGAAGGTATGTACTCGGGATACCACTTATGCTTCTACAAGTGATGATGATTCTAGTGATGACGATGAGATAGACTATTCTAGTTTGTTCAAGGGATTGGATAGAACTAAAATAGATAAAATTAATGAATTGATTGATGCCTTGAATGAAAAGGATAAACTTTTAGAGAAACAAGAGGACCTTTTATATGAAGAGCATGATAAATTTGTTAGTGCACAAAATTCACATGCTTTAGAAGTTAAACGAAATGAAATGCTGTCTAGTGAATTGTCTGCATGTCATGACTCTATCTCAAGCTTAAAGAGAATTAACAATGATTTAAATGCTAAATTAGAAGTAGCAAATAAATCTAACTCTTGTGTAGAACATGTCATGATTTGCACTAGGTGTAAAGATTTTGATATTGATGCTTGTAGTGAACACCTAGTTTCAATTTCCAAATTAAATGATGAATTGGCTAGTCTTAATACCCAACTTAAGACTAGCAAAAGTGAATTTGACAAACTAAAATTTGCAAGGGATGCCTACACAATTGGTAGACACCCCTCAATTAAGGATGGTCTTAGCTTCAAGAGGGAAGTCAAGAACTTAACAAACCATAAGGCTCCCATCTCCACCAAGGAGAAAGGGAAGGCCCCTATGGCTAGTAGTGTGCAAAAGAACCATGCCTTTATGTACCATGATAGGAGACAATCTAGAAATACTCATAGGAGTTGTAATGCGTATAATGCTTTTGATTCTCATACCATGTTTGCTTCTAGTTCTTTCTATGTGCATGATAGAAATGTTGGTAGGAGAAATGTTATTCATAATATGCCTAGGAGAAATGTTGTTAATAAGAAAGTTAATGAACCTTCTACAATATATCATGCTTGCAATGCTTCTTTTGCCATTTATAGAAAGAATAAGAAGGTGATTGCTAGGAAATTAGGGGCAAGATGCAAGGGAGATAAAACTTGCATTTGGGTCCCTAAGACAATTGTGACTAACCTTGTAGGACCCAACAAGAGTTGGGTACCTAAGACCCATGCCTAAATTTGCCTTGCAGGTTTATGCATCCGGGGGTTCAAGTTGGATTATTGACAGCGGATGCACAAACCATATGACGGGGGAGAAGAAGATGTTCACCTCCTACGTCAAAAATAAGGATCCCCAAGATTCAATAATATTCGGTGATGGGAACCAAGGCAAGGTAAAAGGGTTAGGTAAAATTGCTATTTCATCTGAGCACTCTATTTCTAATGTGTTTTTAGTGGAGTCGCTTGGATATAATTTGTTATCTGTTAGTCAATTATGCAAAATGGGATATAATTGTCTATTTACAAATATAGATGTGTCTGTCTTTAGAAGATGTGATGGTTCACTAGCTTTTAAGGGTGTACTAGACGGCAAACTTTATTTGGTTGATTTTGCAAAAGAAGAGGCCGGTCTAGATGCATGCTTAATTGCTAAGACTTGCATGGGCTGGCTGTGGCATCGTCGCTTAGCACATGTGGGGATGAAGAACCTCCACAAGCTTCTAAAGGGAGAACACGTGATAGGTCTAACCAATGTACATTTCGAAAAAGATAGACCTTGTGCAGCTTGTCAAGCAGGGAAACAGGTGGGAGGCTCTCATCACACCAAAAATGTGATGACCACATCAAGACCCTTGGAGATGCTTCATATGGACCTCTTCAGACCCGTCGCCTATCTAAGCATAGGAGGAAGTAAGTATGGTCTTGTTATAGTTGATGATTTTTCCCGCTTCACTTGGGTATTCTTTTTGCAGGATAAATCTGAAACCCAAGGGACCCTCAAGCTCTTCCTCAGGAGAGCTCAAAATGAGTTTGAGCTCAAGTGAAGAAGATAAGGAGCGACAACGGGTCCGAATTCAAGAATCTTCAAGTGGTGGAGTTCCTTGAGGAGGAGGGGATAAAGCATGAGTTCTCCGCTCCCTACACACCACAGCAAAATGGTGTGGTAGAGAGGAAGAACAGGACGCTCATCGATATGGCAAGGACAATGCTTGGAGAGTTCAAGACCCCCGAGCGTTTTTGGTCGGAAGCCGTGAACACGGCTTGCCACGCCATCAACAGGGTCTATCTTCACTGCCTCCTCAAGAAGACTTCATATGAGCTGCTAACTGGTAACAAACCCAATGTGTCTTATTTTCGTGTATTTGGGAGCAAGTGTTATATTCTTGTGAAGAAAGGTAGAACCTCTAAATTTGCTCCCAAAGCTGTAGAAGGGTTTTTATTAGGTTATGACTCAAATACAAAGGCGTATAGGGTCTTCAACAAATCATCGGGTTTGGTTGAAGTCTCTAGCGACGTTGTATTTGATGAGACTAATGGCTCTCCAAGAGAGCAAGTTGTTGATCTTGAGGATGTAGATGAAGAAGATGTTCCAACAGCCGCAATACGCACCATGGCGATTGGAGATGTGCGGCCTCAGGAACAATTGGAGCAAGATCAAACGTCTTCCTCAACTATGGTGCATCCCCCAACCCAAGATGACGAACAGGTACCTCAAGTGGAGGCGCATGATCAAGGGGGAGCACAGGATGTTCAAGTTGAGGAGGAAGAAGCACCTCAGGCACCTCCAACCCAAGTTCGAGCGACGATTCAAAGGGATCATCTCGTCGACCAAATATTGGGTGATATTAGCAAGGGAGTAACTACTCGCTCAAGATTAGTTAATTTTTGTGAGCATTACTCCTTTGTCTCTTCTATTGAGCCTTTCAGGGTAGAAGAGGCCTTGCTAGATCTGGACTGGGTGTTGGCCATGCAGGAGGAACTCAACAACTTCAAGCGCAATGAAGTTTGGACACTGGTGCCTCGTCCCAAGCAAAATGTTGTGGGAACCAAGTGGGTGTTCCGCAACAAATAGGACGAGCACGGGGTGGTGACGAGGAACAAGGCTCGACTTGTGGCAAAAGGTTATGCCCAAGTCACAGGTTTGGACTTTGAGGAGACGTTTGCTCCTGTGGCTAGGCTAGAATCAATTCGTATTTTGCTAGCATATGCCGCTCACCATTCTTTCAGGTTGTACCAAATGGATGTGAAGAGCGCTTTCCTCAACGGGCCGATCAAGGAGGAGGTGTACGTGGAGCAACCCCCTGGCTTCGAGGATGAACGGTACCCCAACCACGTGTGTAAGCTCTCTAAGGCGCTCTATGGACTTAAGCAAGCCCCAAGAGCATGGTATGAATGCCTTAGAGACTTTTTAATTGCTAATGCTTTCAAGGTTGGGAAAGCAGATCCAACTCTTTTCACTAAGACTTGCGATGGTGATCTTTTTGTATGCCAAATTTATGTCGATGACATAATATTTGGTTCTACTAACCAAAAGTCTTGTGAAGAGTTTAGCAGGGTGATGACGCAGAAATTCGAGATGTCAATGATGGGCGAGTTGAACTACTTCCTTGGGTTCCAAGTGAAGCAACTCAAAGACGGCACCTTCATCTCCCAAACGAAGTACACACAAGACTTGCTAAAGCGGTTTGGGATGAAGGACGCCAAGCCCGCAAAGACACCGATGGGAACTGACGGACACACCGACCTCAACAAAGGAGGTAAGTCCATTGATCAAAAAGCATACCGGTCCATGATAGGTTCTTTGCTTTATTTATGTGCTAGTAGACCGGATATTATGCTTAGCGTATGCATTTGTGCTAGATTTCAATCCGATCCAAGGGAGTGTCACTTGGTGGCCGTGAAGCGAATTCTTAGATATTTAGTCGCTACGCCTTGCTTCGGGATCTGGTATCCAAAGGGGTCTAACTTTGACTTGATTGGATACTCAGATTCCGACTATGCTGGATGTAAGGTCGATAGGAAGAGTACATCGGGGACGTGCCAATTCTTAGGAAGGTCCCTGGTGTCGTGGAACTCTAAGAAACAAACTTCCGTTGCCCTATCCACCGCTGAGGCCGAGTACGTTGCCGCAGGACAGTGTTGTGCGCAACTACTTTGGATGAGGCAAACCCTCTGGGACTTTGGCTACAATCTGAGCAAAGTCCCACTCCTATGTGACAATGAGAGTGCTATCCGAATAGCGGAAAATCCTGTTGAGCACAGCCGCACAAAGCACATTGACATCCGGCATCACTTTTTGAGAGACCACCAGCAAAAGGGAGATATCGAAGTGTTTCATGTTAGCACCGAGAACCAGCTAGCCGATATCTTCACTAATTCTTTAGATGAAAAGACCTTTTGCAGGCTGCGTAGTGAGCTAAATATCCTAGATTCGCGGAACTTGGATTGATTTATAGCATACATGTATTTATGCCTTTAATCATGTTCCTTATGCATTTTGTTGCTTACTTGTGGTGCTCAAGTTGTACAAACACTCCCTGGACCTCACAAGTCCTTTTGCAAGTGATGCACATATTTAGGGGGAGCTGTGCTACAACTTGACCCTTTGAGACTAACCGTGTGCTTGAGTTTACTTGTTTTTAGTCTCAAAGGAGGTTTGAAAGGGAAAAGGTGGACTTGGACCATGAAAGACTTCCACTGCACTCCGATGAGAGGGTAACTTATTCCAAGTTCATCTCATGTCCTCTTATTGCCTTTGTACTCTTATTTGAAGATTTTGGTGAGGCAATGGGGTTCGAGGGCCAAGATTGATCCCGTTTTGGTGCTTGATGCCAAAGGGGGAGAAAATAAAGGCCAAAGCAATAGATGGATCAGCTACCACTTGAGAAATTTTGAAAATAGTAGATTAGAGCTTTTGGTTTGTCAAAACTCTTTTATTGTCTCTTATGTCAAAAGTTGGTCTCTTGTGGGGAGAAGTGTTGATTATGGGAAAAGGGGGAGTTTTTGAAATCCTTGATCAATTTCTTTTGGAATACCTCTCTTTATGTCCCTACAAGTGGATTTGACTTAGAGATAGGAAATTGAGTTTGATTTGCAAAAACAAACCAAGTGGTGGCAAAGAGTGATCCATATATGTCAAATTTGATTCAAAATAACTTTGAGTTTTCATTCGCATTGATATTGCACTTGTTCTAGTTGCTTTATATTGTGTTGGCATAAATCACCAAAAAGGGGGAGATTGAAAGGGAAATGTGCCCTTGGGCCATTTCTAAGTATTTTGGTGATTGAGTGCCAACGCAAGTGCTTTTGTGTTAATCTATGAAAAGTGGTGGACAAAGTGCAAATCTTGTCAAAAGGTATGTTTCTAGACTTAGTACATTGTTTTATGGACTAATGTATTGTGTCTAAGTATTGGAAACAGGAGAAATTGAATTGGAAATGAGATGGCTTTGTTCTGCCAAAGTTTGCTTAGTCTGAGTGCACCGGACTGTCCGGTGGTGCACCGGACAGTGTCTGGTGCGCCATGCTGGCTCTGGCGAACAGGCTGCTCTCGGGACTTCGACGGCGGTGTACGGCTAAAATTCACCGATCGGTCCGGTGGTGCACCGGACTGTCTGGTGGGCCATTCACAGGCGAACTCGTCGCTCTCGGGAAACCATTAACGGCGTATGGCTAAAATTCACCGGTCTGTCCGGTGGTGCACCGGACCGTCCGGTGAGTCAGTAGTCAGCCGAGGCAACGGTCGGCCGAGGATTCCGCGCGTGACGCGTGGCTGAGCCAACGGTCACATTGGTGCACCGGACAGTGTCCGGTGCGCCAACGGCTCTCAGACTCCAACGGTCGGCTTCACCAGATAAGGAAGGATATCTGCACCGGACAGTGTCCGGTGCGCCAGTCGACAGAAGGCAAGATCTGCCTTCCAGGATTGCTCTCAATGGCTCCTAGCTGCCTTGGGGCTATAAAAGGGACCCCTTGGCGCATGGAGGAGCACACCAAGCATTCCCTGAGCACTCTTGATCACTCACACTCCATTCTTGCGCACTTGTTCGACATTCTAGTGATTTAAGCTCCGTTCTAGTGTGCTAGTCTTTTGAGCTTAAGTCTGGGTCTTGTGTGTGCGTATTTGCTGTGGTCTTTGTGTCTTGTGTGAGTTGCTAATCCCACCCTTGCTCCGTGCTTCTTTGTGAACTTCAAGTGTAAGGGCGAGAGGCTCCAAGTTGTGGAGATTCCTCGCAAACGGGATTAAGAAAAGCAAGCAAAACACCGTGGTATTCAAGTGGGTCTTTGGACCGCTTGAGAGGGGTTGATTGCAACCCTCGTCCGTTGGGACGCCACAACGTGGAGTAGGCAAGCGTTGGTCTTGGCCGAACCACGGGATAACCACCGTGCCATCTCTGTGATTGATCTCTTGTGGTTATTGTGTTTTGTTGAGACTCCTCTCTAGCCACTTGGCAATAATTGTGCTAACGCTTAACCAAGTTTTTGTGGTTTAAGTTTTCAAGTTTTACAGGATCACCTATTCACCCCCCTCTAGGTGCTCTCACAAACCTTCTTGGAGCGAGACTTGTAATCCTTCCCCCTCCTTTGCTTGAGGATTTGGCGGAAACTCTTGATGATGAGCGCCATTTCCTCATTATCGAGTTTAGAGGCGTCGATTGGTTGTCTACTTGATGTAGACTCCTCCTTCTTCTCCTCCGTCGCCTTGAATGCAACCGGTTGTGCTTCGGGTGCGGAGGGGCCATCAAGCTCGATGATCTTCTTTGAGCCTTTGATCATCAACTCAAAGCTCACAAAATTACCTATTACTTCCTCGGGGGTCATTTGTGTATATCTAGGATTACCTCGAATTAATTGAACTTGCGTAGGATTAAGAAATACGAGGGATCTTAGAATAACCTTGACCATCTCATGGTCATCCCATTTTGTGCTACCGAGGTTGCGCACTTGGTTCACCAAGGTCTTCAAGCGGTTGTACATGGCTTGAGGGTCCTCGCCTTGGTTGAGTCGGAACCGACCGAGCTCCCCCTCGATCGTCTCCCGCTTGGTGATTTTGGTCACCTCATCTCCTTCATGCGCGGTCTTGAGTACGTCCCAAATTTCCTTCGCACTCTTTAACCCTTGCACCTTATTATACTCCTCTCGACTTAGAGAGGCGAGGAGTATAGTGGTGGCTTGAGAGTTAAAGTGGTGTATTTGGGCCACTTCGTCGGAGTCGTAGTCTTCATCCCCTACGGATGGTACCTGTACACCAAACTCAACAACATTCTAAATGCTTGTGTGGAGTGAGGTTAGATGATGCCTCATTTTGTCACTCCACATATTATAATCTTCACCGTAAAAAACCGGTGGTTTGCCTAATGGAACGGAGAGTAAAGGAGTACGCTTTGAAATACGGGGGTAGCATAGGGGAATCTTACTATACTTCTTGCGCTCATGGCGCTTAGAAGTAATGGACGGCGCGTCGGAGCCGGAGGTGGAAGGTGATGAAGAATCTGTCTCGTAGTAGACCACCTTCCTCATCTTCTTTTTCTTGTCACCACTCCGATGCGACTTGTGGGAAGAGGATTTCTTCTCCTTCCCCTTCCCTTTGTTGCGGGACTCTTCCGATGAAGCCTTCCCGTGGCTTGTAGTGGGCTTGTCGTCGGTCTCCATCTCCCTCTTGGCGTGATCTCCCGACATCACTTTGAGCGGTTAGGCTCTAATGAAGCACCGGGCTTTGATACCAATTGAAAGTCACCTAGAGGGGGGGGATGAATAGGGCGAAACTGAAATTTACAAAGTTAATCACAACTACAAGCCGGGTTAGCGTTAGAAATATAATGCGAGTCCGAGAGAGTGCGTAAAAACAAATCGCAAGCGAATAAAGAGGTGAGACACAAGGATTTGTTTTACCGAGGTTCGGTTCTCTCAAACCTACTCCCCGTTGAGGTGGTCACTAAGACCGGGTCTCTTTCAACCCTTTCCCTCTCTCAAACGGTCCCTCGGACCGAGTGAGCTTCTCTTCTCAATCAACCGGGAACCAAACTTCCCCGCAAGGACCACCACACATATGGTGTCTCTTGCCTTGATTACAATTGAGATGATCGCAAGAAAGAATGAGAAAAAGAAGCAATCCAAGCGCAAGAGCTCAAATGAACACAACAATCACTCTCTCTAATCACTAAAGCTTTGAGTGGAATTTGGAGAGGATTTGATCTCTTTGGTGTGTCTAGAATTGAATGCTAGAGCTCTTGTAAGTAGTTGGAAGGTGGAAAACTTGGATAACTTGAATGTGGGGTGGTTGGGGGTATTTATAACCTCAACCACCAAAAGTGGTCGTTGGGAGACTGTTTGTCGTATGGCGCACCGGACAGTCCGGTGCGCCACCGGACACTGTCCGGTGCGCCAGCCATGTCAGCCGGCCGTTGGGTTCCGACCGTTGGAGCTCTGTCTTGTGGGCCCTGTAGGCTGTCCGGTGTGCCACCCACGCGTGCCCTGCTCCTCTGCGCCCGCAGGCGTGCATTTAATGCGTTGCAGTCGACCGTTGCGCGCGAAGTAGTCGTTGCTCCGCTGTCATACCAGACAGTCCGGTGTGCACCGGACACTGTCCGCTGACTCACCGGACAGTCCGGTGACTCACCGGACAGTCCGGTGAATTATAGCGGAGCGGATTCCTGAAGCTGGCGAGTTCAGAGTTGCTCTCCCTTGGGGCACCGAACACTGTCCGGTGGTGCACCGGACAGTCCGGTGAATTATAGCGAAGCGCCTCTGAGATTTCCCGAAGGTGAAGAGTTCAGCTTGGAGTCCCCTGGTGCACCAGACACTGTCCGGTGGTACACCAGACAGTCCGGTGCGCCAGACCAGGGCACACTTTGGTTGTCCCTTGCTCGCTTTGTTTGAGCCCTATTCTTGGTCTTTTTATTGACTTATGTGAACCTTTGGCACCTGTAGAACTTATAGACTAGAGCAAACTAGTTAGTCCAATTATTTGTGTTGGGCAATTCAACCACCAAAATCAATTAGGAAATAGGTGTAAGCCTAATTCCCTTTCACCCACCTAGCCCATGAGAAATTTTTATCTCAGTATCTCTGTACCCCTTAACTCCTTGTTCTGGGCTGCATGTGAATTCGTCCCACAAAATCCAGACCGTCACGAGGCAAATTCAGGAAAATTTCCAATGAAGGGTGTCACGAGGGGAGGGGAGCGTCATTAGCGCGCTGCCGCCCAACCAATCCGAAAAAAACGCTACTACCAGCTTTGCTCGACACAGAGGACAGTGTCACCAAGCGCCAAAGCCCCCCTCAAAGCAATGGACCACTGCATGTACATCGCACGTAAGTGATACGGCAGCTCCGCCATGAAGCCATCCATGGCGGGCCCTGGCCCCGGCACCTCTGATCCATGCAGCCGTGGGCACTGCCGGTTGAGCCGCGCAGCCAGTGATCCGGTGAACAGTGCCACGGATCTCGGATTGATTGCGGGTAGTAATCGATTCTTCGATTGAGCGCGATGCGTTTCGCGAGGCTCCTCGCCCTCGCCGCTCAGCTGATCTGATCAGCCGCGATGCCGCGACAGCATGCATCCCTGGTGGCTTGCGCGCACGTGACTCGAGGCCGGGGTGCCCTACACGGTATCGACACGCCATTACTCTGTGTCGGGTTTCCTGACCGTGATCGGTGATGAGGGTAAGTGTTCTGTGTATCAGGTTGATACAATATAAAGTTGGTGGCACACCTGTTTGCTTGTAGGCGTATCCTTGCAAAGATTTCCGTTTGCCTCGTTCTTTTTGGTCGGCGCTACTCTCTCCAACTCCAACTGTCGTTTTAATTTCCTTAGTCCAACCAGATCCATATCTCTACTACTAATTATGTGCCTACTAGGTAGGTGCCCGTGCGTTGCGACGGCATACAAAATATTGAATAAAATGGTAATGCACAACTAAATCAGTTCAAAAAGATATGTAATGCTCAAAGGATAGTGTTTGCGGATGTTAGAGAGCGAGCGGACGCTCCTGGATAGTGAAGCGTGGAGAACGAGCGAGCGGGTGGGGGCGCGACGCACAAAAACCACGACTGGAACTATTAAAAGTAGTGCATTATAGTAGTAAAGATAGTAGATAAAATACCCCCACCTAGTTGTTAACATGTCGATCTAATAATTCAAAATACCACTTTTAAAGATGGGATAAATATATTAGTCCAGATTTCTAGATAACAAAACCATATTAAATTAGCCAAAGAGACTATATGGTTCTACACTTCTACATAAAATAAAATAAGAAAGAAAATTCTCGTTGAAAGAGAAGTGATAACGATAATGGGAAATGAGAAGAGAAAGAAATACTCTACAATATGGTCTATCATAGTGATGTTTGTCGTTCCGTATCAACGTTTCATACAAATCTTTTACTTCCGTCGCAACGCACGAACATATATCTATAACAATATAATACACATATGTACATAAGTTATCGTGTCATTATACGGTTTCGTTGCAACGCACGTGCATTCACCTAGTATTCATATATGTGCGCATCAGAAAAATCATCGTGGTTAAAATTTAGATCCTAAATCCATCGATTATTTGAGAGAGCCTCATGGATTGATCTATTTTTCCCATTAGAAATAGAGTAGATCAAAGGTTAGGTGTCTCTTAGTGTCATACCCCTTAGCCAGGCACTTTTCCGGAACAAAGAAGACTTACCATCCCCCACCATGACTGAGGTTGCTGCTGCAAATAGTCTCCTGTCCAACATAGTGCAAGGCATATCTTTCACCATCTTCTGAGTATTCAACAGTTTGGCCTCCTACCACAACCATCTGAGGCGTAAGGCCCGCGAGAAATTATCAAGGTGCAGAATGCCTAATCCATTGTATTGTTTTGGCCTTGCTGCACAGATCCAGTTGACTTTGCACTTATCGCCAGTTAACCTCTCTGAACCAGCCCAAAGAAATTGCTTACATTTTGAGTCAATGAAATCCATCACCCTTTTAGGCGGTTTAAGGGATAGAAGCAGATAGGTGACCTGCGAGGTTAGCACCACATTGACTAGTGTGAGGCGGCCAGCCGCCGAAAGGTTTTTCCTGCTCCATGTACTCATCTTTGCGGAGACTTTATCAATCCATAGCTGAAAGTCCGCCCGCTTGAGTCTGTTCATGGACAGGGGGAAGGAAGTCCTCGTGGCCGGCAGACCCGATAGAACGTCAGAGAGGTTGATGCTATTGCACTGGATTGGTACTACTATGGACTTGTAGAAATTTGTTTTTAGGCCTGTGGTTTCACCAAAAAGCTCCAGAATCCTTGCGAGCATAGATACCTCACCTTTTGTGGGCGTGACAAATATGGTTGTGTCATCCGCAAACATCGATATGCGCAGGTCGAGCGAGCGACCACGGAGTTTGGTGAGCATTCCGAGCTCAGTCGCCACTTTAGGCAATCTTTGCAGGAGATCTATTGAATGACAAAAAGAAGAGGAGATAGGGGATCACCTTGCCTTAGGCCTCTCTCGTGCCAAATAGGGGGGTTTGGTACGCCATTGAGAATGACCCTTGAGGTTGAGGTGGAGAGAATTGCCGCAACCCATCCCCGCCATCTTATAGGGAAGCCTAGTGCTCAAGGAGGGTGAGGATATACTCCCAACGTATCGAATCAAAGGCTTTTGCTATGTCCAATTTCAACAGGAGTGTTGGCGTCTTGTTTGTATGAAAACGATGGGCCACGGTACGCACTACCAAGAAGTTATCGTGTATGCTCCTATGCTTGATGAAGGCGATCTGACAAGTGGAGACGATCGTGTTCATATGAGGTTGTAGTCGTAATGCCAATGTTTTGGAAATAAGCTTTATGAAGGAATGGATTAAGCTTATCGGTCTAAAATCACCCACTTCCTCGGCCCCTTCTTTTTTAGGATTAGGATTACGTTAGCAGTGTTGATGAGTGACAAGCTGCCACAACGTAGAGCATGGAAAGCATTGGTCGCCTTTATGACATCCCCTTTTATTATGCTCCAGCACGTCTTAAAAAATAACCCAGTGAAACCATCAGGTCTCGGCGCCTTGTCGGTGGGCAACAGATCAATAGCTCTTTTGATCTCCTGCTCTAAGAATGGAGCATCTAAAGAAGAGAGATCATGGTGTTGTAATCCAAGCGTCGCCCAGTTAAAGTCTACTTTCAGAGCGGGTGGACGACTCAACATATTTTCAAAGTGAGATTGTATTTTCGCGACGTTGCCTTCATGTGCTGTTGTCGAGTCATTTTGATCTTTGAGGCAATGAATGCATTTTTTTTTCGACGCCTAGAAGTGATCCTTCGATGAAAAAAATCTAGTGTTGGCATCCCCAAACTTTATCAAATTTAGACGGGCAGCCTGTTTTTTCCGTGCACGTTCGATGACTGCAAGGCCTATAATTCTTTTCTTAAGTCTGCACCTTAGAAGTTATCCTAGAGAAAGTGATCTCATCTCCTGTGCTATGTCAAATCTATGGATTATCTCCAAAGCCATATGAAGTTGTAGCTTAGCATCCGAGATAGTGCTGAAGCTCCACTGTCTTAGGGCCTTTGCTGTAGCCTGCAGCTTGTGGTAGAGCCTGTGGAAAGGTTCCTGGTGTACGCATTGAGCACACCAGGACCTCGACACCATCTCCATGAATCCTGGAAGCATGGTCCAAAAATTCTCAAATTTAAAAGAGCACGGGCGTCGAGGGCCAGTTTGGTTAGAGAGCAGGAGTGGACAGTGATCCGAGAGCGAAGAAGATAGGCCGTGTAGCATGTGGCTATGAAAAACTTGGTCCCATTCTGTGGCGGAACCGCCCGAATTATTCTAGCTTAAGTGCCCAAGTCGCACTCTTAAGGGCAGCAACACACTTAAACAGGAATAACCCGTCAGTCCCTCGGATCTAGTCCGATAAAGCCACTTACCAGGATCGAATACCACTAGCTCACACGAAGGTGAGGCACAGAGAAATACAATAAAGCATGATACCACAAATTTAATAAGTATCATTAGTGATTACATTATCGGAGTTTCATAAATAATAACCATAAATTTTAATGCAGCGGAAATAACTAATGGAGAAGAACCGAGCAACATGGCGAAGCCTGGCCACGCTACTCCTCCTAGTCCCCTCCTGCGGAAGCAGTAACCCACTCGACCATCTATCCCGGTGGCAGGGATGGAGGCCAAGTCACACCAGCAACAAATCACCCTAAGGGGTACCTGCAAAAATTGTGCCACAAGCAAGGCTGAGTATACTAATACTCAGCTAGACTTACCCGGTGTGAGGAGTCTACTCCTCTACCTCTAGACATGCAGCTGTTTGGCTGAGGGGTTTGGTTTGCCAAAAGCACTAGCTGAGTCTAAAAACAAGTTTTAGCTTTTCAAGTTCTAGAATAATTATTTTAGACTAGATGAGAACCTATCTATTCATACATGATATCAAACATTATATCAATCAACATCATTTGCCAGTATCTCATTTCCACTTATTACTCAATGCAGTACAATGGATCAAGCAGTCTCATTAGCTGCGAGAAGCAGACGATTCGAATCGAGTTTTAACCTTGCAAGGGAAACCTAAACACACGTCATGTCAGGGTACTCCGACCCGGCACATGACAACCGTCCCCATCGATTCCCCGTTCGCGTCCAGGCCTCACCGCCTTGGCATACAATGCTCCACTGACCCCGGCTGCCGCCATGCAGTGACCGCACTTGTACCCACCATAGCTAGCATGGGAGACCCAGTCTCAGGTCGCATGAGGGATAAAGTCCGCGCCCGGCTTCACTCAGGTACTAGGTTTATCGGTCACCATATTTCCCGGCATGTGCTTAGTACGTTCAAAAGCTTGACTCAGGTATCCACACATTAATCCTTAATTCATTTTCCCGTCTCATGGACAAGGCATCCTCCCTGGATCCAAGTCCATAGACCAACATATATCTCATTATCAAGATGAATACAATCAATTCCTGACCTCGCGCGAGTGCTAGAAAAATCACTCGACTTCTACCGAGATCCTGATTAGCAAGCAGCTACTCGACCTAATATGCTAGTATTCATCTCAAAAAGGAATCCTAAGTTCATGCAACTAGAGGTTTCAAGCAACTCCTACACTTAAGTGCACATTGCAATCCTACAAGCATTAAGTGTAGTAAAATAGCATAATTAATAGGTTATGCATAAAACCGGGGCTTGCCTTTAATTTAACACTTAGGTAGTGTTTGCTGGGAGAGGTACTCGCTTGGCGAGCATCCACTGGTTAAGTCCATCCTTCCTTGGGTCGTCCACCGACTGCACCTTTTGGTTGGCACCACATCACTTGCACGATCATCCTCTCTCGGTCCTAAATGAGATGCAGGATGCATATGTATGAATATGATGAAATAGCACAAGATACTCCAAGTACATGACAGCGAACGAACATTAATTAGTAAGACACATAAACATCCATACGTTAACGCTAGCTATCTATATGTCATTGGGCACATCAAGTCAACATTACTGGAAAGACGATGAATATTTCCTATATTTAGCCAACACAAACATGACATCACGAGTACAAGAATTTATCATGTTCACTTTAATCATTCATTGGCAACTTATTATTAAACTAGTTAAGTACAGATAAGTTTTCTATGACTTATATATTTAGATAGACTTAGATAGAAAGGGATATTCATTTAATCGGGGTTTTACAATCATTCACAGTATTCTCATACAAGCACACACCAAAGAGAACACACATGAGGAGATAGTTTAATCATCATTACATGTTACACTACTTTAATGACGTTGGTTACTTAGTAGTATTAGCAGAAAGCCAAGGACAGGATATTATTCATTTTGTTTTCCTAATATATCACTGCACTTGCTAACTGTTGATTAAGCTAAGCTACTTATTAGACCTTAACCAATTTAGTTCACTAGCTTAGTGAGATGTGTAATACTTACTTATATATAATCCTAATTATACTAGTCACTTATTATTATTCATGTTCAGCCAAAACTCAAAACAAACAAGCAGTCGACTCAAAACAGCTACAACAAAGTAGGGCAATCAATCACATTAAACATGTTTGGGACAGCAGCATATCAGTTGTTCGTTTCAGTTATAACTCACACGTTATTTATCCAAACATGGTGAACAATTACTCTTTAGAAATCTTATTAAACACTCTATAACTTTGGTATTTTCATCTCAAGGTAATTAAACACTTAATAAGGTTAAATAGTGATATATGACAGTTTTATTTAGATTTGGACAAATTCAGACTTGCGACTTCAAAAATTCACAACTGGAGATTCAGACATCCAAATAAAGTGATCTTAGGCTTTATGGAAAGGTAATAAAATTGTCTACATATCATTTATAAACATCTTAAGGTGATTCAATATTTAACTAAGGATAAACATCACTAAAAGACCTTGCTGTCCAGAACTAAACAGATTCAGTCTTCATACTTTAAACATCCATAACTTAATCTTCAGGTCACCAAAAAGAGTGATCTAAGACTTTTTGGAAAGCTTGGAAAAAGCACTACATAACTTTTATAATCACCAAGAAGTGATTCTATGCTGAACTGAATCAAACAATTCAGTTTTCGAAATCTGTTCTGTCAGTGGACAGAATACAGCAATCCTCTTATACAATTCATAACTCTCAAACTGTCAGGCCTATGGTTGTGAAATTTTAACACAAGCAAGATAAGAAAATCATCTACAACTTTCTTATAATGACCATGAACAGATTGTAACATTAGCTTAAGCAAACAATTCACTATCTGAAATCTGTACAGAGATTGGACAGATTCAGTTACTGAATTTGTGAAAAGCACAACTTCTAAACGATCAGACTTATGGCTGTAAAATTTTAACACAAGAAAGTTAATAATGTTATCTACAACTTTATTATATGGATTTTTTACAGAAAATATAATTTAGTTCATCAAACAAACAGCACGAAGAAAACAGTACGTGCAGCCTAAAACAGCAACCAATAAAATTCAGCTCCTATTCACTTCAAAAATTGCCGCGTTCTAGAGACTTCAACCATTTTAACACTTTACCATTTTTTTGGAGTTGAAACAATCAAATTAGGACCAACAAGTAGACTTACTAACTTTTTATTCAAGTTATTTCGTGCGCTAGAATTACCACACAATTAACAAACACATTCACCAAAATAAAACACTTCGGCACACATGTCCGACATCACACAAAATCATGATGAAGCACTATTAATATTTATCTTTAGAACACCATGACATAACCATTAAATGTCTAATTAGTTTTAAGGTATAACTCAAGCATTCCATGAACATGCATGATTTTATTTACTCCTAATTTTTCACTAAGTCTTGCAATTATAAAATAGGTGTTATTTTAGCACCAAATGAAACTATCTAATTTGGGGCTGAAATTTTTATGAGGCATAGGTAATAACAAATCATGACCAATGTATAAATTTCACATGCTCAGGTTTTATATTTTATTTACTACAAAAATAACAAATTGTTAATGCAATAAAACATGTGAGAGCAAGTTAAATCTAAAACTAATTATTTTCTGTGGATTCATGACCATATTAAGTTTTATTAGGCTACTATAATATCATGCAAGGACAGTGGAACACCATTTTATATTTTTGCATCTATACATCATTTTTAAATCATTTAAAACTACTTAAGGTGCATTAAACAAGTTAAATCACTAACTTAATCATACATGCACAACAATTTATGAAATTTTTACCAGCACCAAACATCACACCAAGGGTCTACTGTAAAAATTTCAACCTATTTGGAGCACCAGAGCTACAGATCCAAAAATAACAATCAAAACAATCATCTTTTTCCTATTTAACATGTTTTAATTAATACACCAAGAAAACAGTGAACAACATATAAGTTTTATATTTTTCCTTGATGGAGTATGACAACATCTAACTAACAAAACAAGTTTCATCATTTTTGGATTTTTGTAATTAAAACTATGGAGAGATGCAAGTTCATTTACTTTCTAAACCAGTTTTTAAATACGAATTTCTACAGAAAAACTTTTCCACTAAAATATACAAACATATAGATCTAATAGTTAGAGCATTTCATAAGGAAGCCAACAAAATAAATTTCACGATTTTAGGGGTTACCAAACTCAAGATATGAATTTTTGAAGGAAGAGCAAAAATCTGTAACATTGTGCACTCACAACTCACCTTGGGCCCACTTGTCATTGGCACCAGGGGTCTTCTTCTTCCTTGACGTGAACAACAGGGAGGCTGCTATGGCTCGGGAAGGGGCTATTGCTCTCTAGTGTAGGAGCCCGACCATGGATAGGGAAAAGGCCACGCCATGGGGGTTTCAACCCTTGCTGCTGGAGGTGCAAGAAGGGGGAGGCGCCCATGGAGAGGAGCCATGGACGGACAGCCTCCATGGCTAGAGGTCGCCATGGAAAAAAACGCATGAGCAGAGGCTGTGCGTGAGGGGAATGGAGAGGAGCGGTGGGAGGGAGTGTAGGAGGCCAAGGGTATCCATTTATAGGCGAGGGAGCAGCAAGAGGGCGGTCACAAGGCAGCCATTGCAGACGCAAGCTCTGTGCATTGGTGGGCGTGGGTGGCTGCCAGGTACTGCTGTTTTTTATATGGACGAAGCAACGAACACACAATGGGCGGCCGTTTTCGTCGTTTTCTGTTTGGAATCGGACCTTGACCACTGCAGAAAATATCTTCCTTGATGTATAATCTACAAATCGTGTATAGAGATTGAGGTGATTCGGGCACTGGTTAGAGAGTTATAGACCCACGAAAACTGGTTTGTCAGTGGGTTAGAAATCAGTGGAAACTTGCGAAAACTGAGTGTCAAAGCATGTCAAACGAAATCGGATGAATGCCATCTTTTAATATGTTGTGCCCCTATTAGTTATTAACAACTTTTATATTTGGAAAAACTTGAGTTGTTCAACAAAAATTTGGGAACGCGAGACGTCGACCCGAACGACGCTGATTTCAGACTTAGAAGAATTCGAATTCAGAAATCAGATTTTTATTCTGTCTTGATGGCACTGTTTGAGGTACTTAGAGATTGAATCAAGGCTTGATTTAAATAAAATATTTGTTGTATAACACATGTTCTGCAACTTTTATTAAAGGTCAAACCTCATATCTTGAATATAAATTAAAGTTTCACTTTGGTCAAAGTAGTATCATTATAAAGCTTCAAACTATATTTTTAAGGCAATCGGGATATTTTCTCGACATTTTCTTGGCATGGACCCTCAATAACTTTTGTTGTAGAGTTCACATAGAGTTGTTTGAGTAAGATGGCAAGACTTGGTTGAATTTCAAAATTTATTCATTTGTTCAAACGAGAAGATTCAAGCAAGTATAGGAGTTATCTTTTTATGTGACCATTTGTTTAAAACTTTGAGAAATCTTTAGAAGACACTTGATACATAGAGATGGATGATGATATAGATATAGCAAGTCGATTCACATGAGAATTAATTAGAGGTTCACACAAAGAGATCCTGCGGGAGAATGTGAATTCGGATTAAGTATTTGGACGTAGACCGACTATCAAGACAGCACATTCGGACATAGATCGGATAACATCACAACTGTCGAGAGTCCGAATAAATGAGTCTGGATAGGAGTTGCAAGACGATATTGACTTTCGAGTTTGCATTTGCCTCAAGAAATAGAAGTTTTAGCAGGCTCCAAATTTGGCTATTCTTGAGATCGAATAATTCCAAATTTGGTGAAACATTCATGAGTAACTTGATAAATGGAGATAAATGTGATATAGAGATAGAAATTTTCACTGAGCATCCGAGATTAGGATAAATCTCCCGATATAATGCAAAATAGACACCTGGGGTGTCACAGCCTTCCCCCCTTAAAAGAATCTCGTCCCGAGATTCGAATGAGGATCTTCAAGGGTGGAGAAGCATGTAACTCCCAAGCTGAAGATAGATGCAAATTCATGAGATGCCATCTGACAAGATACTGACGATAGATTTGGACGTAATACCGTGACATATTGAGACAAAATGCCACGACCACTTTGAGAGAATGTCCACAAAAGATAGCACATCAGTATAGTCTCGTAATGGATCACTACTATTAACCGTGATACCAGCGCGTGCCGAGCAGCTCAACCATGTGTGCACCATAGTAGGCTCTTGGTTTCGTCGCGGCACCATCGGTCGTTAGTCATAATACCATTACCAAACATAACCCATGAGAAATCCACATAGCACAGATAGATGGAGCCCATGAGAGTATGGCTTAGAAAATAAGAATGTGACCGGAGTTGAAGCAGATATTGTTGGCAAAAGAGCATCACATGAGAACTTTCTTCAACTGAGAGAATTATTTTATGATTAATACGGAGATTATCAGGTCAGAGATTTATACGAGAGTGGATATGAGGGGAACCAACCATGAGATCAAGATTGGCAACTTGCTGAGACATGAGAGAACTAAAGTCAACAACATAATCCATTGAACCAAATGGATACACTGCTTAGAGATAGAATCGATAAAACAGCGTCATGATCCTCAGAGAAGAGTATGAGAACGATCATAATGAGATATTAGACTGATCCATATTTAATACTTGAGAGTGGGTTATAGAAGATAACAAGATGATGGGGTAGATCTCGATTAATGATCCAGAGATTCGGATGATAAAGTCACAACATGATTCACAAAGGAAAAGATTACTAGATCCAGGTGAAAAGAGAGGTCATCAACGCGGATGGCTTCTAGGTTGAGCATAGGAGAATTTAATGAGAATTTTGGACAAGGCTTCCAAGAAGAATTTGGGACTGGATATTGTTTTGCGCAACAGACACCATCCAAAGTTTTATATAATTTTTTTTTAAACATAAACAGGTGCACAAGGAAGCTTTAGGTTCGACTAGTGGTCCAGCTATGGGGTTCTCTAAGCTGTGTAGGTGTGAATTCAAGGGTAAACACACGAGGGCTAGAAAACACCAACACCATCATGATTTTTTAAGAGGTTTCACTTGCTAAACTCAAGGTTGTTTGGAGGGGTCTTTTCATGAGCAAAACAAACAACATTGTATATATATTTGCTGGTTGTGGGGGCAAAAAGGGTTGAACAACTAAAACATTTCCTAGATAGCAAGACAAGAGAAGCACATAACACAACCTAGTCAAGACTATCATGACACACAGGATAAGACATTTTTTTGCAGTTCATAGCAACGCAACACATTATTCACAATTTCTTGTTATTGGAATAAAGGTGAGAGAAGCATGTTGATGCACAAAAGACGATTATAATGCGACAATCATGATGCATGCTCATTCTAGTCGTCTTCTCAGACCTAACTAATTTTTTGGGTGCTTCTACAGCATCCCTATTAATAGTATTAGTAGCCTTTACGGCTTATATAATATAGCCACCTAGCTACCCATCTATTTCCTAAGGCTTCACGTCCTAGGTCTATCCTTATCGTCCTGATATCTATCCAACTTTGGTTTCTAAGCAAGTTTTACTTTAGAAAAGGTTGGAATTCATGACTTATTGACTTCTCTGTACTAGTATTCGCTCCGATACCAGCTGTGGCGGAACCGCCCGAATTATTCTAGCTTAAGTGCCCAAGTCGCACCCTTAAGGGCAGCAACACACTTAAACAGGAATAACCCGTCAGTCCCTCGGATCTAGTCCGATAAAGCCACTTACCAGGATCGAATACCACTAGCTCACACGAAGGTGAGGCACAGAGAAATACAATAAAGCATGATACCACAAATTTAATAAGTATCATTAGTGATTACATTATCGGAGTTTCATAAATAATAACCATAAATTTTAATGCAGCGGAAATAACTAATGGAGAAGAACCGAGCAACATGGCGAAGCCTGGCCACGCTACTCTTCCTGGTCCCCTCCTGCGGAAGCAGTAACCCACTCGACCATCTATCCCGGTGGCAGGGATGGAGGCCAAGTCACACCAGCAACAAATCACCCTAAGGGGTACCTGCAAAAATTGTGCCACAAGCAAGGCTGAGTATACTAATACTCAGCTAGACTTACCCGGTGTGAGGAGTCTACTCCTCTACCTCTAGACATGCAGCTGTTTGGCTGAGGGGTTTGGTTTGCCAAAAGCACTAGCTGAGTCTAAAAACAAGTTTTAGCTTTTCAAGTTCTAGAATAATTATTTTAGACTAGATGAGAACCTATCTATTCATACATGATATCAAACATTATATCAATCAACATCTTTTGCCAGTATCTCATTTCCACTTATTACTCAATGCAGTACAATGGATCAAGCAGTCTCATTAGCTGCGAGAAGCAGACGATTCGAATCGAGTTTTAACCTTGCAAGGGAAACCTAAACACACGTCATGTTAGGGTACTCCGACCCGGCACATGACAACCGTCCCCATCGATTCCCCGTTCGCGTCCAGGCCTCACCGCCTTGGCATACAATGCTCCACTGACCCCGGCTGCCGCCGTGCAGTGACCGCACTTGTACCCACCATAGCTAGCATGGGAGACCCAGTCTCAGGTCGCATGAGGGATAAAGTCCGCGCCCGGCTTCACTCAGGTACTAGGTTTACCGGTCACCATATTTCCCGGCATGTGCTTAGTACGTTCAAAAGCTTGACTCAGGTATCCACACATTAATCCTTAATTCATTTTCCCGTCTCATGGACAAGGCATCCTCCCTGGATCCAAGTCCATAGACCAACATATATCCCATTATCAAGATGAATACAATCAATTCCTGACCTCGCGCGAGTGCTAGAAAAATCACTCGACTTCTACCGAGATCCTGATTAGCAAGCAGCTACTCGACCTAATATGCTAGTATTCATCTCAAAAAGGAATCCTAAGTTCATGCAACTAGAGGTTTCAAGCAACTCCTACACTTAAGTGCACATTGCAATCCTACAAGCATTAAGTGTAGTAAAATAGCATAATTAATAGGTTATGCATAAAACCGGGGCTTGCCTTTAATTTAACACTTAGGTAGTGTTTGCTGGGAGAGGTACTCGCTTGGCGAGCATCCACTGGTTAAGTCCATCCTTCCTTGGGTCGTCCACCGACTGCACCTTTTGGTTGGCACCACATCACTTGCACGATCATCCTCTCTCGGTCCTAAATGAGATGCAGGATGCATATGTATGAATATGATGAAATAGCACAAGATACTCCAAGTACATGACAGCGAACGAATATTAATTAGTAAGACACATAAACATCCATACGTTAACGCTAGCTATCTATATGTCATTGGGCACATCAAGTCAACATTACTGGAAAGACGATGAATATTTCCTATATTTAGCCAACACAAACATGACATCACGAGTACAAGAATTTATCATGTTCACTTTAATCATTCATTGGCAACTTATTATTAAACTAGTTAAGTACAGATAAGTTTTCTATGACTTATATATTTAGATAGACTTAGATAGAAAGGGATATTCATTTAATCGGGGTTTACAATCATTCACAGTATTCTCATACAAGCACACACCAAAGAGAACACACATGAAGAGATAGTTTAATCATCATTACATGTTACACTACTTTAATGACGTTGGTTACTTAGTAGTATTAGCAGAAAGCCAAGGACAGGATATTATTCATTTTGTTTTCCTAATATATCACTGCACTTGCTAACTGTTGATTAAGCTAAGCTACTTATTAGACCTTAACCAATTTAGATCACTAGCTTAGTGAGATGTGTAATACTTACTTATATATAATCCCAATTATACTAGTCACTTATTATTATTCATGTTCAGCCAAAACTCAAAACAAACAAGCAGTCGACTCAAAACAGCTACAACAAAGTAGGGCAATCAATCACATTAAACATGTTTGGGACAGCAGCATATCAGTTGTTCGTTTCAGTTATAACTCACACGTTATTTATCCAAACATGGTGAACAATTACTCTTTAGAAATCTTATTAAACACTCTATAACTTTGGTATTTTCATCTCAAGGTAATTAAACACTTAATAAGGTTAAATAGTGATATATGACAGTTTTATTTAGATTTGGACAAATTCAGACTTGCGACTTCAAAAATTCACAACTGGAGATTCAGACATCCAAATAAAGTGATCTTAGGCTTTATGGAAAGGTAATAAAATTGTCTACATATCATTTATAAACATCTTAAGGTGATTCAATATTTAACTAAGGATAAACATCACTAAAAGACCTTGCTGTCCAGAACTAAACAGATTCAGTCTTCATACTTTAAACATCCATAACTTAATCTTCAGATCACCAAAAAGAGTGATCCAAGACTTTTTGGAAAGCTTGGAAAAAGCACTACATAACTTTTATAATCACCAAGAAGTGATTCTATGCTGAACTGAATCAAACAATTCAGTTTTCGAAATCTGTTCTGTCAGTGGACAGAATACAGCAATCCTCTTATACAATTCATAACTCTCAAACTGTCAGGCCTATGGTTGTGAAATTTTAACACAAGCAAGATAAGAAAAGCATCTACAACTTTCTTATAATGACCATGAACAGATTGTAACATTAGCTTAAGCAAACAATTCACTATCTGAAATCTGTACAGAGATTGGACAGATTCAGTTACTGAATTTGTGAAAAGCACAACTTCTAAACGATCAGACTTATGGCTGTAAAATTTTAACACAAGAAAGTTAATAATGTTATCTACAACTTTCTTATATGGATTTTCTACAGAAAATATAATTTAGTTCATCAAACAAAGAGCACGAAGAAAATAGTACGTGCAGCCTAAAACAGCAACCAATAAAATTCAGCTCCTATTCACTTCAAAAATTGCCGCGTTCTAGAGACTTCAACCATTTTAACACTTTACCATTTTTTTGGAGTTGAAACATTCAAATTAGGACCAACAAGTAGACTTACTAACTTTTTATTCAAGTTATTTCGTGCGCTAGAATTACCACACAATTAACAAACACATTCACCAAAATAAAAAACTTCGGCACACATGTCCGACATCACACAAAATCATGATGAAGCACTATTAATATTTATCTTTAGAACACCATGACATAACCATTAAATGTCTAATTAGTTTTAAGGTATAACTCAAGCATTCCATGAACATGCATGATTTTATTTACTCCTAATTTTTCACTAAGTCTTGCAATTATAAAATAGGTGTTATTTTAGCACCAAATGAAACTATCTAATTTGGGGCTGAAATTTTTATGAGGCATAGGTAATAACAAATCATGACCAATGTATAAATTTCACATGCTCAGGTTTTATATTTTATTTACTACAAAAATAACAAATTGTTAATGCAATAAAACATGTGAGAGCAAGTTAAATCTAAAACTAATTATTTTCTGTGGATTCATGACCATATTAAGTTTTATTAGGCTACTATAATATCATGCAAGGACAGTGGAACACCATTTTATATTTTTGCATCTATACATCATTTTTAAATCATTTAAAACTACTTAAGGTGCATTAAACAAGTTAAATCACTAACTTAATCATACATGCACAACAATTTATGAAATTTTTACCAGTCACCAAACATCACACCAAGGGTCTACTGTAAAAATTTCAACCTATTTGGAGCACCAGAGCTACAGATCCAAAAATAACAATCAAAACAATCATCTTTTTCCTATTTAACATGTTTTAATTAACACACCAAGAAAACAGTGAACAACATATAAGTTTTATATTTTTCCTTGATGGAGTATGACAACATCTAACTAACAAAACAAGTTTCATCATTTTTGGATTTTTGTAATTAAAACTATGGAGAGATGCAAGTTCATTTACTTTCTAAACCAGTTTTTAAATACGAATTTCTACAGAAAAACTTTTCCACTAAAATATACAAACATATAGATCTAATAGTTAGAGCATTTCATAAGGAAGCCAACAAAATAAATTTCACGATTTTAGGGGTTACCAAACTCAAGATATGAATTTTTGAAGGAAGAGCAAAAATCTGTAACATTGTGCACTCACAACTCACCTTGGGCCCACTTGTCATTGGCACCAGGGGTCTTCTTCTTCCTTGACGTGAACAACAGGGAGGCTGCTATGGCTCAGGAAGGGGCTATTGCTCTCTAGTGTAGGAGCCCGACCATGGATAGGGAAAAGGCCACGCCATGGGGGTTTCAACCCTTGCTGCTGGAGGTGCAAGAAGGGGGAGGCGCCCATGGAGAGGAGCCATGGACGGACAGCCTCCATGGCTAGAGGTCGCCATGGAAAAAACGCATGAGCAGAGGCTGTGCGTGAGGGGAATGGAGAGGAGCGGTGGGAGGGAGTGTAGGAGGCCAAGGGTATCCATTTATAGGCGAGGGAGCAGCAAGAGGGCGGTCACAAGGCAGCCATTGCAGACGCAAGCTCTGTGCATTGGTGGGCGTGGGTGGCTGCCAGGTACTGCTGTTTTTTATATGGACGAAGCAACGAACACACAATGGGCGGCCGTTTTCGTCGTTTTCTGTTTGGAATCGGACCTTGACCACTGCAGAAAATATCTTCCTTGATGTATAATCTACAAATCGTGTATAGAGATTGAGGTGATTCGGGCACTGGTTAGAGAGTTATAGACCCACGAAAACTGGTTTGTCAGTGGGTTAGAAATCAGTGGAAACTTGCGAAAACTGAGTGTCAAAGCATGTCAAACGAAATCGGATGAATGCCATCTTTTAATATGTTGTGCCCCTATTAGTTATTAACAACTTTTATATTTGGAAAAACTTGAGTTGTTCAACAAAAATTTGGGAACGCGAGACGTCGACCCGAACGACGCTGATTTCAGACTTAGAAGAATTCGAATTCAGAAATCAGATTTTTATTCTGTCTTGATGGCACTGTTTGAGGTACTTAGAGATTGAATCAAGGCTTGATTTAAATAAAATATTTGTTGTATAACACATGTTCTGCAACTTTTATTAAAGGTCAAACCTCATATCTTGAATATAAATTAAAGTTTCACTTTGGTCAAAGTAGTATCATTATAAAGCTTCAAACTATATTTTTAAGGCAATCGGGATATTTTCTCGACATTTTCTTGGCATGGACCCTCAATAACTTTTGTTGTAGAGTTCACATAGAGTTGTTTGAGTAAGATGGCAAGACTTGGTTGAATTTCAAAATTTATTCATTTGTTCAAACGAGAAGATTCAAGCAAGTATAGGAGTTATCTTTTTATGTGACCATTTGTTTAAAACTTTGAGAAATCTTTAGAAGACACTTGATACATAGAGATGGATGATGATATAGATATAGCAAGTCGATTCACATGAGAATTAATTAGAGGTTCACACAAAGAGATCCTGCGGGAGAATGTGAATTCGGATTAAGTATTTGGACGTAGACCGACTATCAAGACAGCACATTCGGACATAGATCGGATAACATCACAACTGTCGAGAGTCCGAATAAATGAGTCTGGATAGGAGTTGCAAGACGATATTGACTTTCGAGTTTGCATTTGCCTCAAGAAATAGAAGTTTTAGCAGGCTCCAAATTTGGCTATTCTTGAGATCGAATAATTCCAAATTTGGTGAAACATTCATGAGTAACTTGATAAATGGAGATAAATGTGATATAGAGATAGAAATTTTCACTGAGCATCCGAGATTAGGATAAATCTCCCGATATAATGCAAAATAGACACCTGGGGTGTCACACATTCAGCATTTGCAAATGCCGTGTCGAGCTTAATAAGTGTTGGGTTTGTACGCTCGTTGCTCCAAGTGTACATTCTATTTTGCAGATGTATCTCCCTTAGGTCACAACAGTCTAGCATATCACTGAAACAGTTCATTAGGCTTAGGTTCATACGCCTCTTATTCTTGTCACTAGCTTTGTAAATTAGATAAAAATCTCCCAAAAGCACACACTTAATTCCAGGTTGCGGTTTCAGTTCTTGAATTTCTTGGAGGAAGGCTGTCTTCATGCTATTTCTTGTAGGCCCATAAACCACACTTAATAGGAATATCTCATTATGATTGGACTTAACAAACAAGTGTGGTATCAGTTGTTTTCAAGGGAGAGACAACCGTTGAGTGTTGCGCGTGCTCTCTCTGCTTCTGCTTGGAGTTGAAAGCAACTGTATTGTATTCTACAAAACGAGCCGCAATGCGTCTCGGAAAGCTGCTACACAATGCAGCTAAACAATGGAGGAGGAGCATCAAGCATGTACAGCGTGCTGCTGTTTTTCTAACCCACATTATTGCTCAGAAAACGGCCCAATCAATTAAGTATACATGGAAATCAACCTAGCTAGCTTGCCTTCCAGAGTTAGGTGCGGTCTCCTTTAAGGAGTTCAGCTAGCGCGCGAGCATCGGATGCTGCAGATCTCTACGAAACCTTTTAATAAAATAATAAAAAAGCCAAACTGATTTATTATTCATTCGATGATACATATATAAATGCTCACCAACCCTGAAATAATTTAACAAATATCGAGAATAGTTTATTAAGTCATTTAGATGATCATTGACGGGCTATATATACCATAAATTTAGAAATACACACACGTGAGAAAATGTACTCGGAGATGTGCGTTATTTATGCAACTATATATATATATATATATATATATATATCTCTACTACTTATTAAGTAAGCAATAGTAGTCTGCCGTTCTGCCGTTCTGCCCTCCCCCTTCCGCGCGCAGGAAAAAGAATTAAACCATGGCTGCTCAGGAATCGAACTTTGGATCTATTGAGCAGAGTACCTAGCCTTCCACCCTCTAGCCAATATGACTCATGTTGAATTGTGTACAACTTCAACTAAAACGTCTTTTGTGTTTAACCTGCGGTCCACTCTGTATGCTCATTGAGTCTACAAAAACATTTATAGCTTAGCCCCTGATCTTTCTAGAATTTGGGACGCAGTCCAGGAAATAAAGAAAATAGGGAAAAGGAGTTTAGAAATTGATTTTTAGTTTAAAAATAATTGCAGAAACTCATTTAATTCATGGAAATTTTATATTAAATCTAAATGAGTTTATTCCAATTTCTATAATTCTATAATATTATTTTTATCACATAATACCTCTGTTTTGTCATGAAAACAACAATAAAATTGATTTCCTAATTAATCTTATATCAAATACATAGAAACTTTGGAAATTCGTAACTTCCCCATTTTAATTCCAAATTGAACCGTTCCAGTTGTGTTAGTCTCGTATGAATATTTACTATGCAGTAACAACATTGATTATATCATGTTTCATACTTTTATTATTAGATATTTATTTATCCTATGTTAATTGGGTTAATCTATGTCTATTGGATTAATTTATTTAATATATTAATATAGTATTCTAACTTTATGGTTATACGATGTTTGACCATTAGTCTTGCAAACACACACTTACCTTTTTGTTTAAGCAAAAGCGTATGGTGGTACGTGTCCGATGACTAACGATGTACGAGGGAATTTCTTCCGGTATGTGTGAAACGTGCTCTCCAATAATGAGACCATGCAAATCGTGATATATATCGAAGTCTGCATGATACTGATGGTTGCAATTTAGTGGTGAAACAGATAGATTATAAATAACAAAATTTATGTATGGCCAGAATCACAAATTGATTATGAAACATTTTCTCATAACGGTATAACATATATTTTGTATATAAGTTATCGTAGTATACTGGTATTATATATTCCCGTTGCAACGCACGGACATTCAGCTATCATATATAGAAGTCTGCACGGTACTGTTGGTTGCAATGTAGTGATGAAATAGTTAGATTGAAATAACAAAAATTATGTATGGCTAGGATCACAAATTAATCACGAAACATTTTCACATAACAGTATAACACACATTTGTTCATAAGTTATCATGATATTAAATGTTTCTGTTGCAACGCACGGGCACCCACCTATATGTGTTTATGTCTACATCTATGACAGGAAACACATCTACTACATCTCTCTCCAAGCACACTTGCTACCATTGCACAATGCGTAGTAGTAGATAAGTATCACCAAGATTCTTGAATTATATTTTTGGATGAAGGTAATATTATTTAAAGAAGAGCTTTGCATGCTATTTCTTTTGTTTGAATAATGCATTATACTTAAATTCTCTTTTTTGCATGTGTGACATTTTTTCTTCGTAATATTTTTTTCCATGGATCAGACTTGTGAGTCATTTTCATAAACCAACGCCAAGCATGAATCCATGTTTCCTATTTCAAACCCCGAACAAACTCCATGAGCAGGAGGCACTCGCGTTGTCGTCGCTCATCGATGACGAGAAGAAGCTTGACGACTGTCAGTTCGACCTCTAAAAGCAGTCTTACGTGGTCGCATGCGCTGCTGTGTACGACAAGCTCCCGCGAAGCCGCCGCTTGGACGCAGTCCAGAGCGGCTGCACTGCGTTGTCCATCGTTAAGTAGGGGGGCCTCATGGTTGTCGCCAACGTCGATGACTCTCGGGTTGTTCTGGACATCGCATCCGACGACGACGTCATCACGCCGTCCAGCTCATCGTCCACCTAAAGCCCAACCTGCCACGTAAGTCGCTACTGACCGGACATGAATTCTTGTGCGCTAGGACGATGGACGTTGTTGACGTTGTGTGAGTGTCCTCGAACATGATGTATGTAGTGGAATAGCGCATCCGGTGGTGCAACGGCCAAGGGTACTACCTCGCTGATGAGCCCGGGGTGCACTTCATTTGGCAGCCCAACCAAGAGTCATCGGTACTCGTCATGTCGCGTGCGTTCGATGACTACTATATCGATGATTGTGGCGTCATCTTGGCGCCGGAGGTGACACAGAGGAGGATCGACAACAGTGACCAGTTTGTCATCCTCGCCACCGTCAGGGTAGCTTTTGTGTCGGCCTGCCTTTAATTCTCTTCACAAACACATACACACTTACCTTTTTGTTTAAGCAAGAGCATATGGTGGTGCGTGTCTGATGACTAATGATGTACGGGGGAATTTTTTCGGCATGTGTGGAACGTGCTCTCCAATGATGAGACCATACAAATCATGGCATATATCGAAGTCTGCATGATACTGATGGTTGCAATGTAGTGGTGAAATAACTATATTAAAATAACAAAATTTATGTATGGCTAGGATCATAAATTGATTATGAAACATTTTCTCATAACAATATAACACACATTTTGTATATAAGTTATCGTAGTATACTGGTATTATATATTCCCGTTGCAACGCACGGGCATTCAGCTAGTATATATATATATATCTCTACTACTATTAAGACTGCAATAGTAGTCTGCCCATTCCGCGTTCTGCCCATTCCGTGTTCTGCCTTTCCGATTCCCTCCTGCCCATTCCGATTCGTAGTCTGCCCATTCCGCGTTCTGCCTTTCCGATTCCCTCCTGCCCATTCCGATTCCCTCCTCCCCACGCACAGTCCATTCCCATGTTCTCTGTGCTCTGCCTTTCCGATTCCCTCCTACCCATTCCGATTCCCTCCTCCCCACGCACAGTCCATTCCCATGTTCTCTGTATAGCCAACGCCTAGCTAAAATTAAAAAAAATACACATGGCCCCAATGGGATTTGAACCCATGACCTCTCAAGCAAATGCCAGTGGTAGCTACCACTACACCACATGTGTGTTTATATCTACATCTATAATATAAAACACATCTACTACATCTCTCGCCAAACCCACCTGCTACTCTTGTATGGCCAGGATCACAAATTGATTATGAAACATTTTCTCATAACGGTATAACACACATTTTGTATATAAGTTATTGTAGTATACTCGTATTATATATTCCCGTTGCAACGCACGGGTATTCAGCTATATATATATATATATCATTGCTCTCTTCCAGTCTATTTCGTGCACTGCATGCATTGTATTATGTTATGAGTTTTATTCCCAATCCCTAACTACCAGAGATTAGACTGCTATCAATTCTCTGCGTCATGCTACGTGTTATCGTTGATTCGTTGTCACCACACGAATGCCAATGCCACACAACAGAGAGACCCAAATCTACGCTACGACGATCGGAACTGTGTAGCAAAGCAAACTACGTGTTAGGAGAAGGACAGAATGATGTTTTATCTATTATCTAAAAAACGTGGTCGTTGGAGCCCGTGTGTTGCAACGGAAATATAAAATACCAGTATACTACGATAACTTATATATAAAATGTGTGTTATACCGTTATGAGAAAATGTTTCTGTTGGAGACTTGTTCTTAAATGCTAAGAGTTAAGAACAAGGCAACATAAAAAGTGTTAAATGTTAAAGTCCTTCGTCCTTCGAAGCATTATCTTCCTTCGGATATAATGAATTCCGGACGAAGGTTATGAAGGACAAACCTTCATAAGCACAATAAATGATGAAGAAATATTCATACACAAGATATGAAAAATAATATAAACACTTTAAATGTTATAATCGACTTATTTTTATTTGCGTTACTGTATTAACAATAACAGATTATAAATGTACCTTCGGCTCGAAGGAAAGTAAGGGTACAAGCGTGACGCGAAAGTAAATGCCAAGTCAGCGTGAACAGTACGGGAGCACTGTTCATCTATTTATAGGTACAGGACACAGCCCATGTAAAATTACACACATGCCCTTTACATTTGCTAATAACTCTATAGCAATCCATCGGGGTCTAAATAGTCTTTTCCCTTTTAAGTCGGTTTCTTTTTCTGCTATCACGCCGAAGCTCCCCTGCGCATAGCTTCGGCTTTGCGCCATCCTTCATACTCTTTGTGCATCTTCATGCTGTGGTTTTGATTTGTGTCCGAAGGTACCTGTTTACATATTATACTCCAGAGACATAGTTAAATCATGTTTTTGAGGACCTTCAGAAGCCGAAGGCCCCCAACAGCAGCCCCTCGCAATATTAATTTGTTAAAGTAATAAATTCAGATTGCGACATGGACGAAGGCCTTAAGCCGAAGGTCCAAAAAAACACATTCCCTTTGCTAGAATAGCAACAGTCATTGACAAGCGGGACCCTCCAGCTTTTAACGCACTAGGCGTATAAATAAGAGCTAACCACGAGTTCATTTGGCACGCTTTCTTGCCATCTGCTTCTTGCTTACCCAACTTTTAGCCCTTGCGCACCAACACTTGCTTGGCTTTTTAAATTTTTAAGTTTCGGTTTCGAGAGCACTTTCTCAGCATTTTCAAAGATGTCTGAAGATAAGAAAACTGTCGCTGAATCGAAGCTGAGCCTTTTTGAGGAGATGAATCTCGGCTTTCTTGAATCAATAGCAAAGACAAATACAGAGAAGATTACTAGGGAGATCTTAGAGGGTTTATCTGAAGACACTGGTGACAGTGACAGCTATGATGTAGAAAGTGGTGGTGAAGATTCCGAAGATCGACCCTGGCGACCAAGCCATGCAGTTTTTGGAAAATCAAGCATAAAGCAAAGCCATCTTGTCAATATGAGGGGTAGATATTTTCGGGATTTATCTATTGTGAGGGCTGACGAAGGAGAGAAAACTTGTCTGACTCCCGAGGAGAATGAAGTCGTGATATTCCGAAGTTTCTTCAAGGCTGGACTTCGGTTTCCTTTGAGCAACTTTGTGGTAGAAGTTTTGAAGATATTTGAAATCTGTCTTCATCAAATTACTCCCAAAGCAATCATAAGGATGGGAATCTTCGTATGGGCCGTGAAGAGCCAAGGTTTGGAGCCAAATGCAAAAAGTTTCTGCAGTATGCATGAGTTATTATATGAGACGAAACCATGGGGTAAAGAGCAATATCATAACAATTTTGGCTGTTATAGCTTCGGTGCCCGCTCTGGGTCAAGCTGTCCCGTGCCAACTTTTCGAAAGAGATGGCTCGGGGACTGGATGAAGGAATGGTTCTATGTAAAAAACGACTTGAAAACGCGAGAGGATATTAAAGGTATCATCATGTGTCCCATCTGGCAGCGTTTTGGCCTTCGGAAACCGAAGGTGGATATTGACGAAGCAGCTGAAGAATGCCGGAGAGCCTTCGGTGTAGTTTGCTCTTTCATTGGGATGAGGGATTTGATCCAGGAACACATTGCCTTCAGAGTATGGCCACTTGTAGAAAAGTGGGAAATGCCAAAGGAAACCATCAGCAAACCTGACGAAGGTGGACTAGTTAGGTTAAAATACACCTTCAGATATGGAGATAAGTTTGTCGAGCCAGATGATAACTGGTTAAAATGTATTGAGACCACAAGCGATGAACTGCTTGGACCATACTCGTAGGCAGAAGATACTGCACTGTCTGCGGCCTTCGGAGGCCGGAAGAAGAAAAGACTCAATCGAGTATTTGATGTCATTGAGTTCGTCTATCCTAACTATCATTACCCAACACGGGGTCAAAAAAAGAAAGATACGACTTCTGTTAAGGAAGTTACTTCAGCCGCTCCTAGTGAGCCAGCGCCAAAGAGGAAAAAGATGAAGGTTCTTACACACCGGCCACGCTATATTGAACCGGCCACAGTGCCTGAGTTTGTCGGTGAGACCTCTTCGGCCACCGAAGCCAAGGAGCCGACTCCCCTGTCGAATATTGAAGAGCCGGCCAAAATGCCGGAGATGGAAAAAATAGAAGAACTGAGAGCTGAAGAAACAAAGACATCGTAAATTTTAAGTCCTTCAGCAAGAGTTGAGGTGCCAATGCCAATGCCGATGACACAAAAAGACCTTACTACAACCCTCAAGAAGAAAAGAACGGTTAACGTGCTAGATGTATTGGAAACGATAAAATCTTCAAGCGCTACTCCGAAGATAGCTGCCGAAGTTCCAAAGACACAAATTGAGGTCGAAGCTGTCAAAAGTCAAGCGGAAACTAAAACTGGGCTTTCAGAGCCTACCAAGAGGGAATTCTTGGAAATTGAAAAAGAAACGGAAAAAGAATCTGCAGAAGAAGCTTTATCTGAGAAAATCGCCACACCTATTCCCGAAGCATCTTCTGAAGCTTCTGACTATGTATTACGTCATGCTTCAGGTAAAAATCTAAGCGAAAAAGAAAAAAGAGAAGCTCAATTCTATGCACAAAAATTGAAATATCCAAAAGGGGCGTTGATATTCAACGGCAGCGGAGAAGAAGACTTCTTGTATTGTCTCCCTGACAGCAAGGAGATTTCTGTCTGTCGGGAGATGAGCAAGAGCTTCGGATTCCCAACATTAGAAGACAGGCTTTCGGTGTTGTTAAAGGACGAGCTGGCCGACAGCTTACCGTACAATAGTTTAAAGGTGAAAAAATGAGATCTTTGTATTATTCCTTGAAACCAAAATTTTTCATTTGCTTAAACTTATTAACGCATTTTTTGCAGGGCCTTATACTTAGCAATGCCCTCAGGGCACAAAAAGATGCCGAAGACGAAGGGTGTACCATAGCCTTGAGCAACCTTCGTTCCGAGGTAATTGAACTAAGGAACGAAGGTCTTGAAAAAGATAAAATATTACATTCGTTGGTGAATAAAATAAAAGAAGACGAAGCTGCTTTCAATGCTCAAGCTGAGGCTCAGAAGCGCGAACTTGAGGATCTTCGGAAACAGCTAGCCAGAGCTAAAGAAGAATGCACAATTGAAGAAGCAAAACGAGAAATTAGTGAACAATGGGCAAATCATTTAGAAAAAACGTTGAAGAGCTTCATGCATTCAAGAAAAGGTGTTATGAAAAATCTATAGAATGTGTTAAGAAAATAAGAACTAGCTTCGCCAGCGTTGGCGCATTCTCAAGCGAAGAAAATTCCATAAGGGGCGACCCGAAGGCCCAATTGGATGGATCAGCCACGAAGCTGAAGCTTTTGAAGAAGTCTTGAATAGCCGCGGAGACATATGTGCCTTCTCGGGTGCTAGGGGGATTGCCACTGTTTTGGAGAAAAAGGGCTGCGATCACGTGAAATCCTTGGCACAGATCGAAACCGATTTATCTTTTGAAGACATAAAAGACCCTTCGGCCGAGGCAAGTTTGGTTAGTGGAAAATTTTTCACCGACATCTGGGAAAATGGTGGCCGGGAGATGGCTCAAGAAATTATACAAAGAAGCAAAAAAGGTATTCATGACGCTAGAAAAGTAGCAGAGGCCGCTGAGAAAAGTGCGGATCTCGAAGGGCGAATAGGTATTAACTACTAGTTTTTGGGTTTTTGTTGTAACTTTTTGATTTCGAACTTGTCTACACTTTGTAACGTAGCCGCACCTTCTCCTCCCTCAGAGCCCGCCGAGCCATTAGCGGACCCCAACGTAAAGGGGGATGACGAGATTAGAAAAATGGCCGAAGCTATCATGGACAAAGTTGTTGATCAACTACTAAACGAAGCTGCAGAAGTAGTTCTAAGGGAAGATTAGATGTTATTGTAAAAACATTTGGAATGTAATATTTGTTGAACAATATGTGTAATATCTTGTAACTTTGAATGTAATATATAAGCTATTTATGGTTCAATTCTTTACGATGCATAAAACTTTACATACATACCTTTTTTGAGCCTTCGGCGAAAAAAACACCTTCCCTTCTTTTCATGCTTCGTAAATAATATTCATACTTTTATAAAAAACATCCAATCTTCGTAAAATCAGTAACCAATAGATCTTTTCATTTCAGAGTTTGACGAAGGTATGCTTCTTCAATAATTATTTTTGTGCCTTGGCACTGTTTCTTCGAAACAATCTCCGAATATCGACATTGAACCCCCTTCTTGCGTTATTGATGCAATATGATGTATGATGTTATGCTTATGCAAATGATGTGATGATGTGATGTTATGCAAAATGATATTTACCGAAGATCGACATTGATTTTTCACTGTAAGTCTCCCTTAGGAGCTTCTTCGCCTTTTACTTCAGCGGAATCAACGTTTATTTTTCGCTGTAAGCCTCCTTTAGGAGCTTCTTCGCCTTTTACTTCAGCAGAATCAGCGTTTATTTTTCGCTGTAAGTGTAGGATCTAGGACACTGGCTAGAGGGGGGGTGAATAGACGGTTTTGACTAAAAACAACAATACTCAATAAATTTAATCAATGCAATCAAGAGAAATAAATTCTCTAGTGTCAACAAGTAAACAATGTATGAAAAACAACTACGGAGATTGAATACTTGAAGAGCAATAAGCAAAGCACTAATCAATTGCAAGGCAATAAGTAATGCTAGAAATAAAAGACACCGAAATTTATCCCGTGGTATCGGTGATTTGCCGATCACCCCTAATCCACGTTGAGGTGGACTTCAAGCTCTCACTTGCTCCTCTATCAAGATACGACTTGATCTTTGAGCCAAGTGGACAAGGAATCACTCAATACCTCGATTCCACTAATGTCACCTTTGCCGCTCCGGCGAGGTAGGCGCGAACCCCTCACAATCCACACCGCGGCTTCTCCACAATCTTCTTGGAGAGCTCGACGGAGACAATCACCCGAGCCGTCTAGGAGGCGGCAACCTCCAAGAGTAACAAGCCAACGACGCTTGCTCGGTGTACCACCTAGTGCCTCAAGAATCACCAAATGATGCAAATGCACTAGGAACACTCAATCCCTCACTAGAATGCAATCTCAAGCAAAGAGTGTGAGAGAGTGAGTTGGAGGATCACAAATGAGCTCAATGTATGCAAGGAATGGCCAAGAGAGATCTCTCACACGAGCTACCCTTCTATTTATAGACCCCCACTAAAATCCAACCGTTATGTGCAAAAGATAGCAGTTCTGCGCACACGCGGACCGTCCGCGCCCTAGGGTCGGACGGTCCGCCGTACATATAACGGCTATAAAGTCCATTCAAAAACATGTCAGAGCTGACTCAAAAGGTGGGTCCGAACAGTCCGCCCCTCAAGGCCGGACCGTCCGCGACCTGGCAGTATGAAACACCCGAGCCTCGGATCAAAACAAGTTAACACGTGCGGACCGTCCGGCTATAAATCCCGGACGGTCCGCGACCTGAGACAGTACTGTCCGGACTGGCCACCCGGACAGTCCGTAGTACAAATCTGTAAAAACACACAGTCCCTGACCAAAAACGAATTTGACACTTGCGGACCGTCCGCCTCTCACAGGCGGACCGTCCGCCTAATAAATCAGGGACTGGCCCGAGAACACTCTCCTCTGGACAAGACTGCGGACGGTCCGACCCTAAGGCCCGGACGGTCCGCAGTGCAAACATACTAGATCAGCTCGAAATGAACAGATACTGGACCCCTCTGGATGGGTCGCGGACGGTCCGGCCACTTGGCCCGGACGGTCCGCCGACCCCAAGACTTAGTCACTTTTCAAACTCGCTTTTGAAAAGATTTTAACTTTCGGAAACGGAAGCGCTGCTAGTCCTCATGCAAATGCAACCACTAGATGCTCTATGAGGCACTAAGTCTTACACAGAACAAAGTCATTAACCCCTCTTAATAGTACGGCTATCTAGCCTACCAATCCGGTCAATTTCTTCTCTAAACACCTGGTGACCGGTAAAAACAAAACCTATGTTATACCTTTGCCTTCACCAGATCCACAACCAATGCTTATAAGTCTTCAAGACTTCTCAGTTCTCTGTGGTTCAACCTACATTCTTATTTCTCCAAGAATTATTAGTCCACAAGTAGTTGCCATTAATTACCAAAACATTACCAAAGGGGCCTAGATGATTCACAATCTCCCCCTTTTTGGTAATTGATGACAACACCACATTGTATATAAAAGAGAAGTTTAGTTTCTCCAAATCTCTCTCATACCTAAGGTATAAGATAGATCTTGGAGATGAGTTTTATAGGACTTATCTTGATTTGAAGTTCTGTCCGAGAGATAGATAAATCCCAATAAAAAACTCAGTATGTAAGAAAGGCTCCCCCTAAGTGTGTGCAGGATTATCTGACGTTGAAGATATAACACACATAATATATTGGAGCTTGATGGAGACTTTCCTACAAACATGGTTATCGAGGCATACAAGAGATGATCCATAGAGTGAGCGCAGCAATTATAATCACTCCTCGAATAACCACACATAGAGAAATTTGAACTAAAACATAGTTCATCCCACAGAATATTACAGACAATAGTCCACAGACATACGACATAGAGTTAATAGTTCAACCAGTTCCAAATGCGTAAGTCATAAACTAATGCAAGCGGCATGAAAGGTAAAATGCATATGCATGGTCTTAATGTCCACATAGAACCACCAACTCCCCCTGAAGGAGACGCCAGACAACTTCTCATCACTTATCACCTCTCTCCCCCTTTGGCATCAATTGCCACAAAGGAGAGGCCTCACTGATCGCTTGGCGGCGGATGCATGTTGTAGTAGTGAGTGCCACAAAGGAGAACTGGCCAAAATCCTGCTGGAGCTGCTGCTGCCTCTGACTGATCTCCTGCATGTTGTCATGTGTAGAGAGATTATCAAATTGACTGGAGAGAGCACCCATGTTATCCTGAAAGCTCTGTTGCATATTATTCAGCCTGGTCATGATGGGATCAGTGACATTAGTGTGAATCTGATCACGGAAATCAGAAAACTCAGAGTTGAGTGTATCCCAATTATTGTCAAACTGAGACTGCATGGCATCGAAACGGTGATCCATCTGTGTCATCAGGCCATCAAAGCGAGTATCAATGTGAGTCTCAAGGCCCTGCTGCATATTGTGAAAATAAGGATCAAAGTATCCTGGAGCAGGCTCCCAATAATGCTGAGGCTGAGGAGGAGGTGGAGGTGGAGGCATCTGCTCTCCCTCAACATCAGGAGCTGCTCCACCCTCATAGCCAGGGTCTTCCTCATCATCTGGGAAGGGGGTGAGTGGCCTGGTGAGAAATCCTATTTCATTCTTAAAAGGCCTGAATGGAGTGTGGACAATCTCGCATGGGCCCTCAAATCTTGTCTTGGATTTGATGAGAGCCATAATGTAAGGAGCATACGCCAAATTTTGATTCTTATCCATCTTCAGATCATTAAGCTGTCGCATCATGAAAAGAACAATATTCATGACTTCACCATTCATGATATGCTGGATGATGTTCCAGAACTTATCCCTGATTTTACTCTTATCACCACTCTTGGGAAGGATGGTGACTCTGGCAATCTTGTTGATTACAGCAGGATGATGTCTGAGTCCTGCTGTCTCTCCAAATCTCCTGGGTATACCAAGTCTGGCTGGCTCATAAAACTGCACAAAATCCTCAAAATTATCTTCAGTATAAAGATCCAATCCAGCAGAAATGGTGCCATAGTTCAGACTGTTGGCAGCTGCAAAGTCAGCAAAAGAAGCAGAATAGCGCTTGAAGCCAGTCATCCAGGTGATAGATTCTTCTTCAATATCAATCTCTGAGGTAGCCAGGAATTGCTTAACAGCCATTTCATTGAAATCTGTGCGCTGCCCCATAAACTGATATAGTCCGCAGGTTTCAAACTTAGGGATCAGACCCTCCATGACTGATTGACTTAGCAAGAAGGACCAATCAATCACCTGATGCTTATGAAAATTAGTATCCACCAGGGTGCCCCAGAAAACATCAAACTGCAGCTGCGTGTGGAAAAACTGGATATGTGTATCAGATGGCAGAGTATACTGGTTCACAGTCCGTCTGGAGCAGTACTCAGCCATAGAAAATCGCCGCTTTGGGTAAGTCCATCCTTGGATATCAATGGGATAATCGGGATGAACATGAGGAAAATCTTCAGCATCCATGGATTCAGTGCCCCCAGCTGAGGATTGGGCCTCTGAATCAGTGGTTGGTACATAGTCATCATCATTTCCACGAGGGCGCTTGGATTTAAAGCGACCTGCAAGTTTCTTGCGTAGACCACCAAGACCACTGCAACAATGTGACAGACATCCATAGATAAATAATTGAAACCAATCACCATTTGTAAAAGGAATGGAACTGTAATGCTCTGCCAGGGTCCGGACGGTCCGCGCTGGGGCGCCGGACTGTCCGCGCCAGAGGCCCGGACGGTCCGCGTCCACCAGGCGGACGGTCCGCGACCGACCAGAGGCGACTCCCAAGAACCCTAGCCGCCACAAATGTTGAAGTTAATGATTCTGCAGATAATACGCGTCCAAACCAGTTCAAAATTTTGCATAGCAGTCATATTGAGGAGAACCAACAATCCCACCAATTAGATTTTGAAACCGACTGCTCAATTTCAGATCGGAGAGGAAACCCATATAATCCCAAAAGTGAAGAGATATGATAAAATCCACAAGATTTGAAGATACCGTGATGAAGACATGTTGATGGAGTGTTGCCACAAACTGCCGGACTGTCCGCACACAACTTCACTGCACCGTCCGCGCACACTCGTCACAGGAGAGGACTGGGTGAGTGGAGAGCAAAAGCAGACGAGCGAATGAGCACAAATGACAAGGCTGCGGGCACTGGGTGATTTTACTGCCCTGTCGCGGACGGTCCGCGCGGGGACGGCGGACGGTCCGCGCCCTGATGATGCCAGACTGTCTGCGTGGCTGCCCGGACTGTCCAGATTCTGATGCGGCGGACGGTCCGCGGTCCATGGGCGGACGGTCCGCGGCCTGATACTCATTTTTCAATTTCTGTCCATTTGCTGATTTTGAATTTCGAATCCGAATTGGTGCTTATATATGGACATTTCGACCAATCCTAGAGTTAGTATGCATGCATATACATATTATGTAATTGAGGAGTGCGAAACTTTTGAATTAAACTATCGAGAACAATTAGAAATGAGAAATGCACCAATAATACCAAATAAATAGCATAAAAAGCATGTTTAGACCCGAGATGCAAGACGATCCATGTGTGATCAACTTCAAGCCACATTTGAGAGATCGATCACATTCATTTCACTTCTTAGGGAACAAAATCTTGTTTCATCCAAAGGCTTTGTAAAAATGTCTGCTAATTGATCATCCGTTCCAATGGAATAAATACAAATATCTCCCTTGCCAACATGATCCCTTAAGAAGTGATGCCGTATATCAATATGCTTGGTTCTTGAGTGTTGGACCGGATTGGTAGCCAATTTTACCGCACTCTCATTATCACACATGAGAGGCACATTCTTGAAAATAACTCCATAATCCAATAAAGTTTGTTTCATCCATAATAGTTGAGCACAACAATTTCCGGCCGATATATATTCCGCCTCGGCGGTAGATAGAGCAACCGAATTTTGTTTCTTAGAAGACCATGAAACAAGAGATCTACCAAGAAATTGACAACAACCGGAGGTGCTTTTTCTATCAACTTTGCACCCCGCATAGTCCGAATCTGAGTATCCAATTAATTCAAAGTGAGCACCTTTGGGATACCATAGACCAATATTGGGGGTATACTTCAAATATCTTAAAATTCTTTTTGCGGCCTTCAAATGAATCTCTCTAGGTGAAGCTTGAAACCGAGCACACATGCATACACTAAACATAACATCGGGCCTAGATGCGGTAATATAAAGTAAACTACCAATTATTGAACGATAAAGTCTTTGATCAACCATAGTACCTCCTTCATCTAAGTCTAGATGACCATTTGTTGCCATTGGAGTCTTGATAGGCTTAGCATTTTCTAAACCAAACTTCTTGAGCATGTCCTTCAAATATTTTGATTGACTTATAAAAATACCATCTTTCAATTGTTTGATTTGAAGGCCAAGAAAGAAGCTCAATTCTCCTATCATAGACATCTCAAATTCTTTTGACATCATTTTTCCAAACTCCTCACAAAATAATTCATTAGTAGATCCAAAAATAATATCATCAACGTAAATTTGACAAACAAATAAGTCTTTGCCAATTCTTTTAGTGAATAGAGTAGTGTCAACCTTCCCAATTTTGAAGTCTTTGGAAAGCAAGAAATCCCTAAGCCTTTCATACCAAGCGCGTGGAGCTTGCTTAAGCCCATAGAGAGCTTTAGAAAGCTTGAACACATGGTTAGGTCTTTTGGGGTCCTCAAAACCGGGAGGTTGTTCAACATACACTAGTTCACTAATCTTACCATTTAGAAAGGCACTCTTTACATCCATTTGGTAGAGCTTAATATTATGTGCACAAGCATAAGCAAGTAGAATCCGGATTGCTTCTAATCTTGCTACGGGGGCAAATGTTTCCCCAAAATCCAATCCTTCAATTTGAGTATATCCTTGTGCAACCAATCTTGCCTTGTTTCTTACTACCACACCATCTTCATTGTGCTTGTTGCGAAACACCCATTTTGTACCAATAACATTGTGGTTCTTTGGTCTCTCAACAAGCTCCCAAACATCATTTCGAGCGAAGTTATTTAACTCTTCATGCATTGCATTCACCCAATCAACATCAAGTAGAGCTTCATCTACACGGTTAGGTTCCATACAAGATACAAAAGAGAAATGTTCACAAAACGAAGCTATGCGAGAGCGAGTTTGAACACCCTTACTAATATCACCCACAATTTGATCAACCGGGTGATCCTTCACAATGGAATGATGAATTCTTGATACCGTTTGATAGTTGCTTGTTGAAGCATTAGAAGGAACCGAAGGTCTTGTAGTACCTTGATCATGTGTATCCATGGTTTCATTGAGTTGTTGGCTTTGGTGATCTTCTTCATTTATAGTTGAGGATGAAGGAATGACAACCACACTATTTTCATCATCATCCTCCTTTGGTTTTATTTCACCAATGGCCATTGTTTTCATTGCATTTATCAAATGAGTTCCCCCAACATCATCAAGATTATCACTCTCATCTTGAGACCCATTTGTTTCATCGAATTCAACATCATATGCTTCCTCAATAATACCATGAGTTTTGTTGAAGACTCTATAAGCCTTACTATTTGATGAATATCCAAGAAGAAAACCCTCATCACATTTCTTCTCAAATTTAGAGAGTCGGCTCCCCTTTCTCAAAATATAACATTTGCAACCGAATACCCTAAAATATGAGATATTTGGCTTTCTACCAATAAGCAATTCATATGGAGTTTTCTTCAAGAGCTTGTGACAATATAATCTATTTGATGAATGACAAGCGGTATTTATTGCCTCGGCCCAATAAGAATCCGATATACTATATTCCGCTAACATGGACCTAGCCATGTCAATAAGAGTTCTATTCTTTCTTTCAACAATACCATTTTGTTCCGGGGTATATTTGGAAGAGAATTCATGTTTGATACCCTTGTCATCACAATATTGATCAATTCTTGCATTTTTGAATTCCGACCCATTATCACTTCTAACCTTTTTGATGTCGAAATCAAATTGATTTTGAGCCAATATAGCAAATGACTTGAATGTTTCAAACACATTGGATTTGTCTCGTAGAAAATAAACCCAAGTAAATCTTGAATAGTCATCCATAATCACAAGACAATAAGAATTACCACCAATACTTACAAAAGATGTGGGCCCAAATAAATCCATGTGAAGTAATTCCAAAGGTCGATGAGTGGACATTTGACTTTTATTTGGATGAGTATTTGCCACTTGCTTACCGGCTTGACAAGAGCTACACAATTTGTTCTTTTCAAACTTCACATCTTTTAAGCCTCGAACTAAGTCATGCTTGGTTAACCGATTGAGTTGCTTCATCCCAACATGACCAAGTCTTCTATGCCATAACCAACCTAGTGAAGCTTTTGAGAATAGGCAAGTTGTGAGCTTTGCCTCATTAGATGAGAAATCAACAAGATAAAGATTTTCATGTCTAAAGCCTTTAAATTTAAGATTGCTACCATCAACACTAGAGATAATAACATCTTCAACTGTGAAATTGCAACAAAATCCTAAATCACATAATTGAGCTACGGAAAGTAAATTAAAATTCAAAGACTCAACCAATAGCACATTTGATATAGAATGATCATTTGAGATAGCAATTTTACCCAAACCTTTAACCTTTCCTTTACGATTATCTCCAAATGTGATACTATCATAATTTGAGCAATCTTCCTCACTCATTTGGGTAAACATTCTCATATCCCCGGTCATGTGTTGAGTACATCCACTATCCAACACCCAATGATTCCCTCCCGCCTTGTAGTTTACCTACAAAAGGAAATCAATCTCTTTTAGGTACCCAAACTTGCTTGGGTCCTCGGATGTTAGTGACCAAGGTCTTTGGCACCCAAATAGCTTTCTTTTTGTTTCCAACAATTGAAGTACCAACAAATTTAGCATGAACACCTTTTGCATTATGAGAAAGAACATAACAATGCTCAAAACAAGTGGAGGATACATTTTTGAACTTAGGACAATTTTTCTTAACATGCCCCTTTTTGTGACACTTGTGACACACTTTGTCACATTCTTTCACAAACAATGTCTTTTGCTTTACAAAAGCATTCTTTCCTTTCTTAGGAACATATCCAAGACCTTCACGGTTAAGAGAGCATCGTTGACTTCCCAATATGAAATCCAATTTAGTCTTACCACCATATGCCTTTTCTAGATCATGAGTTAGAGCATTTATTCTATCTACTAACACTTCATTCTCAACAATAATTTTTGATTCATCAAAAGCAATGTTATCAATGAGAGAAGTTTTGCATTTATCACAAATAGAGTTAGTAGGTAGTGGTTCACTTGTAAGACTATCAAGTAAGTCACAAGTGACTCCAACATCCTTAGTGACCACCTCAACTTCATGCACAATAGATGATTTTTGAGCATCCGCAAGCTTCTCACAATTTTCTTTGAGGTCATTGTGAGAGGTCTTGAGCTCCTCAAAAGACACTTGGAGGTTTTTATACAATTCCTTCAAGGTCTTAAATTTTTCTTTTTCTTTGTGCATGTAGTCATCGGCCTCACCTAGCATTCTAACAAGATCATCATATGAATAGCCATCATCATCAACATCATCAATATCATCATCATCTTTTATATCATTTAAATCGGTGATGATTTTTACCTTAGCATCTCCCTTTGCCATAAGACAATGAGGGGATGAGAAGAGGGAGGGAGCTTCCTTGATAGCAATTCCGGCATTAAGCTTAGATGAGGTGTCATCATCATCATTATCCGAGCTATCATCCGAGTCCCATTCAACTAAGTAGGCTTTGCCATCTTTCTTCTTGTTATAGTATTTCTTTTTCTTCTTGTCACTTTCATCTTTGCCCTTCTTCTTCTTGCTTGGGCAATTCATGGCAATGTGACCGGGTTCTCCACACTCAAAACATTTTCTATCATTGAAGGCATTTCTTCTAGATGTTTGACCTCTTCTAGGTTGACCTCTTTTCATCTTCATGAATTTATTGAATTTCCTTACAAATAAAGCCATGTCACCATCACTCTCACTTTCATTTTCTTCATCATTGCTATCTTCTTTTTCAATTGCCTTTGAGGCCTTGGCTTTGAGAGCAATAGATTCATTTTTCACCTTCTTTGCCAAACTTAAGGCATCGGCTTGAGACTTCTTAAATATATCTTGAGTGAGAATTTCTCCCAATACTTCGGTTGGAGAAGTTGTAGATAGATCACTCCTTACTAGCATTGTCACAATAGTCTCATATTTCTCCGGAAGTGATCTAAGGAACTTGTGTGTGAAATCCACATCCGGTACATTAAAACCAAGTCCCTTGAGTTCATTTACAATCTCATTCAACCGATTGAACATATCGGATACACTCTCATCTTCTTTCATAATAAATTGCTCAAACTTCCCTTTGCACACATATAGTTTGGCACTCTTCACAATTGTAGTTCCTTCATGAATTTCCATTAGTTTTATCCAAATCTCATGAGCGGTTGTGAGATTCTTGATACGATTGAACTCATTTATATCAAGAGCATCATAAAAGACATTCATGGCTTGATCATTTGTGAGGATATTCTCATTATCACTAACGGATGGTTCATCTTCCTTCAATACAACAAATCCATCCCTAACAATTGGCCAAATTTTTCCACCCATTGCTCTAAGATGCATTGACATTCTTATTTTCCAATAATCATAATTGCTTCCATCAAAGTGCGGTGGCTTCCCAATGTGCACATTGTTGTTACTAGCCATTTTGTCCCACTCCGGGATGATTAGATCCACAAACAATGGAGTCCTTGGCTCCGATACCACTTGTAGGATCTAGGACACCGGCTAGAGGGGGGGTGAATAGACGGTTTTGACTAAAAACAACAATACTCAATAAATTTAATCAATGCAATCAAGAGAAATAAATTCTCTAGTGTCAACAAGTAAACAATGTATGAAAAACAACTACGGAGATTGAATACTTGAAGAGCAATAAGCAAAGCACTAATCAATTGCAAGGCAATAAGTAATGCTAGAAATAAAAGACACCGAAATTTATCCCGTGGTATCGGTGATTTGCCGATCACCCCTAATCCACGTTGAGGTGGACTTCAAGCTCTCACTTGCTCCTCTATCAAGATACGACTTGATCTTTGAGCCAAGTGGACAAGAAATCACTCAATACCTCGATTCCACTAATGTCACCTTTGCCGCTCCGGCGAGGTAGGCGCGAACCCCTCACAATCCACACCGCAGCTTCTCCACAATCTTCTTGGAGAGCTCGACGGAGACAATCACCCGAGCCGTCTAGGAGGCGGCAACCTCCAAGAGTAACAAGCCAACGACGCTTGCTCGGTGTACCACCTAGTGCCTCAAGAATCACCAAATGATGCAAATGCACTAGGAACACTCAATCCCTCACTAGAATGCAATCTCAAGCAAAGAGTGTGAGAGAGTGAGTTGGAGGATCACAAATGAGCTCAATGTATGCAAGGAATGGCCAAGAGAGCTCTCTCACACGAGCTACCCTTCTATTTATAGACCCCCACTAAAATCCAACCGTTATGTGCAAAAGATAGCAGTTCTGCGCACACGCGGACCGTCCGCGCCCTAGGGCCGGACGGTCCGCCGTACATATAACGGCTATAAAGTCCATTCAAAAACATGTCAGAGCTGACTCAAAAGGTGGGTCCGGACAGTCCGCCCCTCAAGGCCGGACCGTCCGCGACCTGGCAGTATGAAACACCCGAGCCTCGGATCAAAACAAGTTAACACGTGCGGACCGTCCGGCTATAAATCCCGGACGGTCCGCGACCTGAGACAGTACTGTCCGGACTGGCCACCCGAACAGTCCGTAGTACAAATCTGTAAAAACACACAGTCCCTGACCAAAAACGAATTTGACACTTGCGGACCGTCCGCCTAATAAATCAGGGACTGGCCCGAGAACACCCTCCTCTGGACAAGACTGCGGACGGTCCGACCCTAAGGCCCGGACGGTCCGCAGTGCAAACATACTAGATCAGCTCGAAATGAACAAATACTGGACCCCTCTGGATGGGTCACGGACGGTCCGGCCACTTGGCCTGGACGGTCCGCCGACCCCAAGACTTAGTCACTTTTCAAACTCGCTTTTGAAAAGATTTTAACTTTCGGAAACGGAAGCGCTGCTAGTCCTCATGCAAATGCAACCACTAGATGCTCTATGAGGCACTAAGTCTTACACAGAACAAAGTCATTAACCCCTCTTACTAGTACGGCTATCTAGCCTACCAATCCGGTCAATTTCTTCTCTAAACACCTGGTGACCGGTAAAAACAAAACCTATGTTATACCTTTGCCTTCACCAGATCCACAACCAATGCTTATAAGTCTTCAAGACTTCTCAGTTCTCTGTGGTTCAACCTACATTCTTATTTCTCCAAGAATTATTAGTCCACAAGTAGTTGCCATTAATTACCAAAACATTACCAAAGGGGCCTAGATGATTCACAGTAAGCCTCCCTTAGGAGCTTCTTCGCCTTTTACTTCAGCGGAATCAGCGTTTATTTTTCGCTGTAAGCCTCCCTTAGGAGCTTATTCGCCTTTTACTTCAGTGGAATCAGCGTTTATTTTGCGCTATAAACTCTGCATTCCCTTTGGAATGACTTTTGAGCAGAAAACTTACGCTGCGCTCCCTTAGGAATGACTTTTGAGTAGAAAACTTACGCTGCGCTCCCTTAGGAACGACTTTTTGTTATTTCGTAGGTTCTCCCTGTAACCATAAGTTCTTTTGCTTCGGCAACTTTTTGGACTATGGCAAAGGCAAAGCTATTACAAGAAATTGAAAACAACAAAAAACACTTAGGCTTTCAATAATTGTTCCTTATTAAAAAGAAAATGATACTGAATGCAAAAACTGCTACCGAGGTAGGATATTTGTTAGTAGATGTGCTTCGATTCTGGCACAGTACTGTTGACTGTGCGAGCTTCGGACTCTTCTCTGAAGTCTCGTTGGTGTTGATTATGCTGACTCACTTCTGGCTGCTGGCCTCGTTGGATTGGTGGTGGAGGTGGAGGCTGTTGCCAAGATGCCTGAGATTGACTTGTCGAAGCAACAGAAGCTACAGGGTGGTTGCCCACATACTCTGGGATATAAGGCGAGTGGTATGAAGCAGTATGCATAACTTGCTTCGGCTAGGTCTGTTGGGCTATAGCTTCTGCTATTTCCTTTTGTTTCTGGATGGTGACATGGCACATCCTGGTGGTGTGGCCCTTGTCCTCACCACAGAATAGGCAATAAATTTTTCTGGGCTGATCCCCAAATCTTCTTCCGAAGCCCCTGGCACCTCTGCCCCCTGGAGCTGGAGGCCGAGGATAGCTCTGCTGCTGCCCCGAAGCCTGGGAGGAATATTGCGGCCTCTGCTGCTGGCTTCCCCTGTCATCATTCTGAGTGGAATGAATCGATCTGACATGTCTAGGATGAATTCTCCCTCCAAAGCCCCTAGCTATTTTGGAGAACCTGTAAGCTTCCTCCCTTCTCTGCCGAAAGTCATTGTCAGCGCGGATGTATTCATCCATCTTCTGAAGCAGTTTCTCTAAAGTCTGAGGGGGCTTCCTGGAAAAATATTGAGCTGAAGGTCCCGGCCGAAGCCCCTTAATCATGGCCTCAATGACAATTTCATTGGGCACTGTTGGCGCTTGTGCCCTCAAGCGTAAGAACCTTCGAACATACGCCTGAAGATATTCTTCGTGATCTTGGGTGCACTGGAATAAGGCTTGAGCGGTGACCGGCTTCGTTTGAAACCCTTGGAAACTGGTGATCAGCATATCCTTCAGCTTCTGCCATGATGTGATTGTTCCTGGCCGAAGGGAGTAGTACCAGGTTTGTGCAACATTCTTGACGGCCATGACGAAAGACTTCGCCATGACTGCAGTATTGCCACCATAGGAAGATATCGTTGCTTCGTAGCTCATCAGAAACTGCTTCAGATCTGAGTGTCCGTCATACATGGGGAGTTGAGGTGGCTTGTAAGACGGAGGCCAAGGTGTAGCCTGCAGTTCTGCTGACAGAGGAGAAGCATCATCAAAAGCAAAATTCCCATGATGGAAATTCTCATACCAGTCATCTTTGTTGAAGAAGCCCTCTTGATGAAGCTCTCTGTGTTGAGGCCTTCGGTTCTGCTCATCTTGAGTAAGATGGCGAACTTCTTCAGAGGCTTCGTCTATCTGCCTTTGCAGATCAGCCAACCTAGCCATCTTTTCCTTCTTCCTTTGCACCTGCTGATGGAGCATCTCCATATTTCTGATCTCTTGGTCCAAGTCGTCCTCCTGAGGCGTTGGACTGGTGGCCTTCCTCTTCTGGCTTCGGGCCTCCCGAAGAGAGGGTCTCCTGGTTGGGGTCCAGCGGCTGCAGAGCGGCAGCCCCTGTTGCTGAAGCTTTCTTTGGCGGCATGACGAAAGTCTATGTTTGTCGAAGGTGTTCGAAACTCAAAAAGTGGAAGTGAGTTCACCGGAGGTGGGCGCCAATGTTGGAGACTTGTTCTTAAATGCTAAGAGTTAAGAACAAGGCAACATAAAAAGTGTTAAATGTTAAAGTCCTTCGTCCTTCGAAGCATTATCTCCCTTCGGATATAATGAATTCCGGACGAAGGTTATGAAGGACAAACCTTCATAAGCACAATAAATGATGAAGAAGGATTCATACACAAGATATGAAAAATAATATAAACACTTTAAATGTTATTATCGACTTATTTTTATTTGTGTTACTGTATTAACAATAACAGATTATAAATGTACCTTCGGCTCGAAGGAAAGCAGGGGTACAAGCGTGACGCGAAAGTAAATGCCAAGTCAGCGTGAACAGTACGGGAGCACTGTTCATCTATTTATAGGTACGTGACGCAGCCCATGTAAAATTACACCCATGCCCTTTACATTTGCTAATAACTCTATAGCAATCCATCGGGGTCTAAATAGCCTTTTCCCTTTTAAGTCAGTTTCTTTTTCTGCTATCACGCCGAAGCTCCCCTGCGCATAGCTTCGGCTTTGCGCCATCCTTCATACTCTTTGTGCATCTTCACGCTATGGTTTTGATTTGTGTCCGAAGGTACCTGTTTACACATTATACTCCAGAGACATAGTTAAATCATGTTTTTGAGGACCTTCGGAAGCCGAAGGCCCCCAACAGTTTCATAATCAATTTGTGATTCTGGCCATACATAAATTTTTTTTATTTATAATCTATCTGTTTCATCACTACATTGCAACCATCAGTATCATGCAGACTTCGATATATATCACGATTTGTATGGTCTCATCATCGGAGAACAGGTTCCACACATACCGGAAGAAATTTTCTCGTACATCGTTAGTCATCAGACACGTACCATACGCTTTTGAATAAACAAAAAGGCAAGTGTGTGTTTGTGAAGAGAATTAAAGGCAAGTCGGCACAAAAGCTACCCAAACGGTGACAAGAATGACGAACTGGTCATTGTTGTTGGTCCTCATCTGCATCACCTCTGGCGCCAAGATGACGCCACAGTCCTCGATATAGTAGTCGTCGAATGCGCGCGACATACCGAGTACTGTTGACTCTTGGTTGGGCTATAAAACGAAGTGCACCCCAGGCTCATCAGCAAGGTAGTACCCCTGGCCGTTGCACCACCGGATGCGCTACTCCTCGACATACATCATGTTCGAGGACACCCATACAACGTCAGCAACGACCATCATCTCAGCGCATAAGAATTCATGGCCAGTCAGTAGCGACTTACGTGGCAGGTTGGGCTTCAGATGTACGATGAGCTGGACGACGTGATGGCATCGTAGTCGAATGCGGTGCCCAGAACAACCCGAGGGTCGCCGACGACCATGAGGTCCCCCTGCTTGACGATAGACAGCGCGGAGCAGCCGCTCTACACCACGTCCAAGCGGCGGCTGTGCCGGAGCTTGTCATACATAGCGACACATGCAGCCACGTAGGACTGTTTCTAGAGGTCGAACTGGCAGTCACCAAGTTTCTTCTTGTCATCGATGAGCGACCCCAACGCGAGTACCTCCTGCTAATGGTGTTTGTTCGGAGTTTTCAAGTAAGAAACATGGATTCATGTTTGGTGTTGGTTTATAAAAATGACTCACAAGTCAGATCTATGGAAAAAATATTACAAAGAATAAATGTCACGCATGCAAAAAAGGAATTTAAGTTGAAAACATTATTCAAACAAAAGAAATTGCATGCAAGGCTCTTCTTTAAATACTACTCCCTCCATCCAAAAATATAATTCAAGAATCTCGATGATACTTATCTACTACTACGCATTGTGCAAGGGTAGCAGGCGGGCTTGGGGAGATATATAGTAGATGTGTTTTCTGTTATAGATGTAGACATAAACACACATGTGGTGTAGTGGTAGCTATTGCTAGCATTTGCTTGAGAGGTCGTGGGTTCGAATCCCCTTGGGGCCATGTTGTGTATTTTTTAATTTTAGCTAGGCGTCGGCTGACGTGGGAATGAGAATGGGATTGGGCTTTGTGGGGAGGGGGAATAAGAATGATAGATATAGAATGGTGGCAGAACATGGGAATGGACTGTGCGCGGGGAGGAGGGAATCGAAAAGGCAGAGCACGGAATGAGTAGAACAGGGAATGGTAGAACGCGGAATGGCAGACTACTATTGCAGTTTTAATAAGTAGTAGAGATTTAGAGCCCTAGGCTCTCTCTAGTTAGAGAAAGCTCCAACCATTCAAGCTAACACGTAGACCATGTACCACCGACAAACTTTTATGATTAGTTATACAAGCATTTACATTTCTTTTGTATTCATTTTATGAAAAAACGCACAAATTGATATATCCCACACCCGCGCCCAGCTCGGATCCGCCCCACTATGCCCCCAAATCATCCCAAGCGCTCCAACTGCTCGCAGGCCTAAATCTAATCTGTCGTCTTCCGGATCACCATCCACCCTCAACCCTCACGCTCAAACCAAACCCTAGCATATCGACATCGGTCATCATCCCCTCTCGGATCGCCATCCGCTCGTATATTCCTTCCTGATCGCAAGACCTTCCTTGACTTTTTCCGCTTCGACCACAGCTCCCTCCCATCCACCGATCCGCTCCTGTCCGCCTTCCAGATGCAGGAGTCGTACATCCACTCGCACTCGTCGTGGATGGAGGATCCCGCGGCCACCGAAGAGGACACCACGAGAAAGCAAATCCGTGCGCTCGAGCGGCCCTTCAAGGATTGCAAGGCAATCCTCGGCGCCCGCGACCATGACTTCCTCGTCGTCTTCCATGCCATCGTGCGTCTCCAGGACGAGCAGCGCAAGGGCGGTGGCAAGGACGCGTCACCCTCTTCCTGCCCCGACGCTGGGGGTCTGTTGGATCAGGTCCCGGCGTCCCGCCTCCCTGGCCTCCGGCATTAGCCGCCACCGCATCTTCCGTTGTCCGCCACGTTCCAGATTAACACGGATTGGACTTTTAGAAAAACACAGCCCATGGCTCATCGTGGTTTAGTTCCCCAAATCCCATGGCCGATGTCAGCCCACGACGAGGACGACGACCGCCGCCGCAGGACCCTTGCCAATGTTTCACTCTCATTGGTCTCGACCACCATGGCGGAGGCCTCCACCTACTCCTTAGACGCAGTCAAGACACGCCACCTCCAGCTCCACTGCAACCCCGGCGGCACGTGTGGGTGTGACGTAATCCGGGTCGTGGCCGAGCTCGTCCGCGATGGCGAGGTTTAACGGGCTTATCCCCCCTCAGTTCTCCGCCACCTGATGTACATCCGCTTTGCATCGTGGGGTTCCAGCATCTTCGGTCCACCCTCGCTAGCAATAGGGGGAGGATGGCCTTTTTGGGAAGGCGCTCACCGGTGGACTTTCAGGCGTTGCTGCAGAGGTAAAATTTTGTTAGGCATAAGTAACCATTTATTTTCTCGTTAGATCAGCGCCGAATTAAACCCATTGGTCTACATGCAAATATAGCGGCCACAAATGTGACTTATGAATACACAATATGTAAGTCAACGTGAGATTTGCAGCTAAGCTGTGACTCGCATTATCACAGTGTGATTAGTGCGAAATTTAGAAGTTATTTTTGGGTTGTGTTGGCAAAATTTTGATCCAAACCATGGTTGATGTATATTTCGACTTACGAATTTATTCTTTTGTTGGTCTGCCTATTAATTTGCCCATGAAAGCATCTTAGCCAAAAATGAGAAACACTTTTAACCGATCTGTCATTAAATCATCATCATTCTTAATATTTAAGTAGTTTGGTATATGATAAAGCAACATGCATTCTTTTTTCTATTCCTTTTCCTTATTTGGGTTCAGTTGATTGATGGCATGGTGAGCTAATGGCTTCATTGAGCAGCAGTAACAGTGATACACAAATTATTTCACTGTCTATCTGTGCTTCTATGTAACACCCTGAATTTGGGGTATAAAATTTCTTTTTCTAATATCCACCAAATTCAGGTGTTACCTTCTTTTTTTCCTCCTTCTTTTCGCTTCTTTATTCATTTCTTCCCAAATAATAGGGTGTTACTTCAAATATAGGTGTCAATAAAACCCTAGGGAAGTTTTGGTTGTTGCATCCATGCCGAAGCATGTATTATTTTGTTTGTGGAGTGATTTCATGGAGCATTCATTCAATTAGGAGTTTCAATTTAAGTAGTAGGAAGAAGAGAAAATAGGAAGAAATTAAAAAAAGGAAAAAAACCTCTCCCTCTCTCCTTTCAACCCAGCCGCGGCCTGCTTTCCCCCCTCCTCTTTACCCCTGCGCGGCCCACCCCGTCTTAGGCTGGCTGGCGCGCGGCCAACCTGGCGCGGCCTGGCCCGCCGTCCTCCCCTCGCGGCCCAAGGCCCATGAAGCCGCTCGCCGCCCTAACCCTAGCGCGCGCCCTACCGCTCCCCAGCCACCGCTCCTCTCCCTGGCAACAGCCGCCGCCGTAGCTATCTCTCTCCCTCCCTCTTCTCTCTCCATCCCCACCTCTCCTCTCTCTGCTCTCACCGGCCAGGAGGACCGCACGGGGACCCTGCCCAGTCGGTCGCTCTGCCCCTGCCGTGACGGCGGGCGCGGCCCCTAGCCCCGGCGGCGGGCGCAGCCCGGCGGCCGTACGGCTCGTGGGCGTGGCCCCCAGCCAGCCCCGGTGGCATGGGCGCGCGTCGATCTCGGCCAGGCAGGCGGCCTCGGCCACGGCGGCTCCTGCGCGGACGAGTGGCCCCTGCGCAAACATGGCCCCGGCGCGGGCGGTCTGGGCGCAGCCCTCTGACGCACAGCCCGGCGGCCAGTCGGCGCGGCGGCGCGGCAGCCATCCCACGTGGCCTGCGCGGTGGCTCAACATGGCCTGCCTGCGCGGCGGCTTGGCGCGCCCTCGCACGACCCAGTCGTGGCCTCCCTTGGCGCGCAGCGTGGCCAAGCTCCCCTCATGCGAGGCGTGGCTCGTGTGGCCACGGCTCGTCCAGGAGCGGCCCCGGTATGGCTCGCGACATCCTCGCTCGGCCAGCGCGGTTCGAGCAGCCCCGACGTAGCTGCTCGTGCCTTTGCACGTCGCACATGACTAGTTCGTGGATGAGATGGATTGTGGCCACATGAGATCCCATCGTACCGAATCGTGAGCGAGTATGTATTCAATGTGTATGCATAACAGATACATTTGATCCTGTTCTGATTGTGGTAACTTCGTGGTCATGTCGAGTACACGTTAATAATAGTATTTTGTCGCATCACAGGATTTAGCTAGTTAATGGATTATTTGTTTGTCCAATGATTAATAAAATAACATTCCAATTTAGGTATAGCCCTAACCTGTTCACGTATAAATACCCATTAATGTGAGTATATCGATGCAAATGTTGTAATTAACACTTTCTTAATAGGGATGTGGGATCGGTTAGCGATTCTAGCTTACCGTCGCGCTGTTTTCACATGTTGCCGTGTGATGTTTCACATGTTGTCGCGCACGTCGTCTCGTGTTGTTCGCACGCGTTGTCGCGCGCCGTTCGCGCGTGTCGCGTGTTGTCCGCGCGCGAGGTTAAGCGGTTCGCTTATAATGGCTCAGGTCAGTTAATTAGCTGTTTGGGTAATTATTCACTATTAAAATAGTATTTAAGTCGAAACTAGGTAGTAGTTTTAATTTACATTTAATAAGGGTAGATTAATATAATCATGTCGAAGTAAATGCTATAATTAATACTTGTTTAGCGTAAATACGCTAACCCCTCGATCGTAGCTTCAACTATCACATTTCTTTTTCCTTGCGTGGCTGTAGTAACGCGCTCTATTTCGTATTGCATGTTTTGATTATGTTTCTCTTTGTATGATGTAATGTCCTTATGCATATGTACATGTTTGTTTGTTTGTGCCTGTTCGTCTTCGCTTCGCGTTGCGATTAGATCACGACTCGTTTCTGGGCTTCGAGGAATCGACGGTCAAGTGTTAGCGACCAAGTGATCTGGATCTTCGAGTTCTACAAAGTTGAAGACCCTGAGCATCTGTTTGGTGAAGGCAAGTGTCCTCTGACCCATTATGTCCCATTTACTTTATAATTCACTATCCCGCATACTATGATCAACCTAAGGATTGACTAGCTTTGTATTTACCTTGTCCTTGATTACCTTTTGGGTTATCATGGTTAGCTTCATGCTATTGCTTTACTTTAATCAATGAACATGATGTGAACACTTATGATACGATGTTGTCTCTATGATTATGATGTTGGACTGGTGATACTTTAGGGGGCTTGAGCGGTTTCTCAAGTGCCTCTCCGTAAGGACCTGTTCGTTGGATGATCGCCCGGGAAAACAGTGCAACCATGAGGGTGGAGTGGGACGCCCTTAGCTGAATAATTAGAGGAACCGAGGTGTAGTTTGCTTAGCCGTCGTGCCGTCAATGGGGCTCGGTGTATGTGGCTCGCTCTGCCAAGGTTGATTTGTCCCTTGGGGAGGAGTGCGGTACATTTAGGAAACCTAACGGGCGGCTACAGCCCCGGGGAATCTTTGTAAAGGCTTCGTAGTGAATCCCTGGCCATTCACCTCGGGAGTGAATAAGGGTCTTGCAAGCCTGGGCTAGAGATGAAATCACGACTTGTGGGTAAAGTGCGCAACCTCTGCAGAGTGTTTGAAAACTGATATATCAGCCGTGCTCGCGGTTATGAGCGACCAAGGGAGCTCCATTGATTAGAGACACATGTCTCTCTACTATTAATAATAATGATGGTTTTTATTATGATGATTATGCTTATGGTTTCTACTATTCTTTCCATTTGGAAAGAGTACTTTTGGGTTAACAACTTGGGTTCATGTTAAAACATGGCTCTCTACTATTAATAATAACCTGACTAACTAAAAGCAACTGCTTGACCTTAACCCCACATAAAGTTAGTCCACTTCAGCCAAACGGGACATTTGCTGAGTACGTTGATGTGTACTCACCCTTGCTTTCACAAAACACCAGGTTGCCTTTGGTGCAATCTATGCTCAGGTAAAGAAGAAGGAGAACGGTGTCGAGGCGGATCTCCGGGAGTTCGAGGACTTCGACGAGTTCGAGGATTAGGCTAGCAACCTCCCCCAGTCAGCTGCCTGTGGTGGGTTGTTTACGTTGGCTACGTTTCAATTCTATGTACTTTGATTTATATTATGTAAATGGCTCTAGTCTGTAATATTATTACTTACTCTTTATTGTAATTCGAAGCATTGTGCTATGATGAGTCATTTATGTAATCACTGTGTACGTGAATTACTGATCCTGGCACGTACATGGTTTGCATTCGGTTTACCTTCAAAACCGGGTGTGACATTCTATTCTTCACCATATGCTTCCAACACATCTAATATTCTGATCTTCCTTAACAGTTGCCAGTCACTGATAGGGAGTCGTTCTGGGTTTCCTATGAGAAACTGCACCAAACATCAGGTATTTTATCATTTTGGAAATCGAGTGTGTTTCATGGTAGAACCATTTTTATGTTCATTACTGGAGTGTGGGCTTTTATCCTTTGCTGTCTCCAAGGAAAACATGTATGAAATTGCTACGCCTCACATTGTATTTTGACAATCTACAGGATCCATGAACTCCACAGAAAACTGACAATCTCATCCATTATCCCTTTTCTATTAACAAAGTTGTTTGCTCAATCTATATTTGTGTGATTTATAGCCTCACGTGGGAAGATATATATGTCATTCAAAATTTGACATCTATAGATATTTATTCATAACTTTTAATCAAAGTATAATGATGAAAGAAGATTTGAAAATGTGATGTATATGAACTAAATAACCTTAGCTTATGACTACAACAATTGGACGCCCTGTGGGAAATCCTCTCAATGCCAGATGTGATGGACCATCCTGCCAGTGTCACCTCTAGCCTTCGCTTGGTAATTGTAATTCGGCAGCGACTGAAACCATGGCTCAATTGCGGGGCCGGCATGTTGTGTTGGTGAAAGTTCCCTATGCCCGGGAACAAGATCTGTATGTCGCCTAGAGGGGAGTGAATAGGCAAATAATAATTACCACTTTAAAACTAGAAATTCTTACTCTACTCGAAGGCTGGATCGCAGTGGAATGAAAGACACTTCGAGTAGGTTGCAGCAAAATTGAAGTTCCTGTTTTAAAATACCCTGCACTTCAAAGACAGCTAGTACCACATATAAGTATTAAAGTGCAAGTATAAAAAGCAAATAAGACAGAGAAACAACACACAACACAGAGCAGAGCACAGACACAGGGATTTATCCCGAGGTTCGGCCAAGCCTGAAATGCTTGCCTAGTCCTCGTTGGAGTTAGCCACACCTTGGCTTAGAGTCTATTTCAACTACTTCCTCCGTTTGCTCAGATCTATCAGTGCGATAGATAGAGCCTTCCACTATGTTGATATCAGTTATAATGATGTTGTGGCTACTTACAATCTTCTCGACAGCACACCGGTAGAGTAACAATACGCTCAAGATTTTACTCTAGCTCTCAGCAGCACTTCCCCTCTCTCTAAAGGCTTATAACTTTGCCTCTACACAAACTAGAGAGATACACAAGAGAGGGAGAGAAAGAATTGATCCAAATGATGTATGGACTTGTTGGCTGCTCTTGTGTATTTGTTGGAGGCGCCTAGGGGTCCCTTTTATAGTCCCAAAGGGCCTAGGAGCCGTTAGAGCTTCATTTGGAAGCTCCCAGCCTTCCCTGGTTGTAGGTGCACCGGACTGTCCAGTGCGCCACTGGACAGTGAACAGTAACGGATCTGATTGACAGTTTCCTTCTCTGGAAGAGCTAGCCATTGATGCACCGGACAGGTTACTATTCACTGTCATGTGCACCAGACATGTTACTATTCACTGTCCTGTGCACCAGACATGTTACAATTCATTGTCCTGTGCACCGGACATGTTACTATTCATTGTCCTGTGTACCGGACAGTTACTATTCACTGTCATGTGCACCAGCCAACAACACACTAAGTGCTCACTACTAGAGATATGCTTATTTAAGGCACACGGTTTAAGACGGATATCAATGCATTTTATAGAAGTGTCTTTTATTGTACGATGATGAGTAAGGTAAGACGGTTTGTTGGAGATCCGTCTTTAATAAAGAAGTATTTTGAGACAGTTACATCGTAAGAAATGTCTGATATTGATTTAAGACGAGTTGTTATTAAAAACTGTCTCAGATAAATATACCTTTTGAGTCATTAAGATTGCAAGAATTGTCTTAGATTTTGGTTAGCATATTAGACACTTCTGTATATAAAACCATCTCAAATAAATATGTTATTAGAGTTGTCTAGACTATAAGAACTGTCTTAGATGTTATTGAGGGTGTGTTTGGTTTGACTTTTAGCTTTGGCTTTTGCCCCCTAAAAGCCAAAAGCCAAAAGCCAACCAAAGGGCTGGATTCAGGAAGCAGCTTTTTCTAAAAGCCGACTTTTTCACAGTGCAAATCTGAAAGCACCCTTGGACCTGCTTTTAGTGGCTTTTCGGATGGAATTGTGAAAACATATATCGAAGAACTTTTAACGACTTTTAGTGGTTTCCACCAAACGGTTTTTAGCTTTTTAACAGCTCACAGCCTACAACAGCTTTTTCCACAGCTCACAACACACAACAACTTTTTTCACAGCCACAGCCCAACCAAACAGACCCTAAGTATACTAGGCATTTCTAAATATAAAACTGTCTTCGTATGATATTTCTGATAAGATACATTGTGAAAAATGTAGTAAATAATAAATTTAGCTTAGTTTGATGATATATATCTTTCTTAAAACATCAAGCCCTTCGCTCGCACTAGAGAAAATGGAGCATTGGTGGCTCCTTCTCGTCTTGTCTAGGACCTCCAGTGTTTTGCAGAGAGCCCCCACTTTCTCCTCCAAATGATGCTTATTCGAATGCTATTTTTTATTTTCTTTCTTTAAGTGTAAACAAATAATATATAAAATTTACTATGTAAATATATATTCTTGTTTTTAGCATTAAGACTATTAATATTCATAAAAAGTAAACCTTAAATTTGTTATATATTTTTAAAATAATTGATATAAAATTTAGATGTGGATACATATTCAGATTCGAATGTTTTTTTCAATTTTGTTGTTATAAATAAAAAAATATTCTTAATAATATGACTAAAATTTAGCTTGAAATTTTATGCCCATGGATGCGCGGACGCCTCCCGGCTCGCTGTCGTCGCCCCCAGCCCCCACCTCTTCCATGGTGGTTCCTCCGCCTAGTTACTGCAGTCGTGGCTCCCCTGCCATCATTCTCTCCCTCCTTTATTGTCTCCTTCCCCCAGACAGAGAGGCGACACTGGTACGGGTGCTACCGACGAGGTGGAGCCTGATCGCATCCCATGGAGGACCACCCTCCAATGGATCGAGGACATGAGGCACCAAATCAATGGAGGTAAGTGGCATCGGATCTGGCAGTTTCCATGTCGCCCCCTGTCTCCCGGCTCGCCGCCGTTGCTCCCCCACCTTTTCCAGGGTCGTTCCTCCGCCTAGCTACCACAACCACGACTCCCCTGCCATCATTCTCTCCCTCCTCTACTGTCTTCGTTTCCCTTCTCTGCTACTGGGAGAGAGAGAGGTGGAGCATCCTCATAGGTGCTACCAGCGAGGTGGAGCCCGGTTGCATCCCATGGAGGACAACCTTCCAATGGATCCAGCGCGTGAGGCACCAATTTAGTGGAGAGGTAAGCGACACCGGATCTGGCAGTTTCCAGGTTGTCCCCCTCCCCCGACGCGTAGACACATTCTCCTGCAGGCATCGTCGAGCTCAGTTTTCAGGATGTCCTGTGACTAATACCAGCAGGGAGCACACTAGGTTTAGTCAGACGGCCGTAGGTGACTACTAATGGAGACATTTGCCGTGTGCATTACTGAATATATGATATATTTCCAGACATGATATGAATTGTGATTACCATATTTCAGTTTTCTGCCTTGAATACATATTTTATTGATGTTTCATGTGGTTTTCCTTATGTCAGTAACTCATTATAGAATAATTAGAGCAAAAACTCTAGAAGTTTGTCACAGAAAAAATATTTTCATCTTCTGAATGTTCCTAACAAGTACAATTTCATGATCCACGTGTTACAAATATTTGGAAAAATACTTTTGCTCTGTGCTTGATGTAATTCCACACCTTATTTTCCTTTTATCTACTCATGATTAATTGAAGTATTATTCTTCTAAAAGAATGTTTTGTGCTAATTTATTTTCAGAGCATGTCTACTTCTTGATTGGGTTGTTTCCTTTACTGAGGGTCTAGAGAACTTGGTTGCATATGCTGAATGCTAGATGGTATCTGTGCTCACTAATAGTCCAAGGTTTTCTTAGGTAAATTAGTTATTGTTTTCCTTTAAAATTTTTGTCCCAAAAATGATTCAAGACTGATATTTGGTTGGTTTAATTTATATCCTGTACATTCTCTGTGAGGTGTACAACTAAGAACCTCCAAAAGAATAGCGAACAAGTAATTGGTCATGCATTATATTGTTAGTCATTGTATGCTCAGTTAACTACTCATTTTCCACCTATAGAAGAAAGTTCTTTAATAGGAAGCTAACCCTCTTACTTTGTTGTGAGGCTTTTTCAATATTTGACAAGTTCAGTAAGTTAGGTGTTTTTATTTTGGAGTCTGTAGGTACGTAATGCTTATGTACTGTTTTAGTTGACTAGTGATAAAAGTTTTAACTGATATTTACATTGACAATACATGGACGATAGATGAGGCTAAGCATCTAATTTTTGTTCCTGAGTTTTTATTAATTATCATCAGTTCAAATTCTTTTTGTCTTAGGATATCCAACATGATATACTGTGAAGGAAAACATTTTTACACCCTTGTCAATTCTAGCCACTTTTTACATTCTCTAGAAATTCTGCTAGAAGCATTACTTTTGCACTCTCCGTCTTGTTTGCAGTTTGGTGTTTTCTTCTTTAGTATGTATACAAGAGAGCCTCAAATCATCTCCTAACAAAAAAGGGGGTTAATATTAGGTGCATCTTGGCAGATATGAAATATAGTACTATACAAGAGAGCCACATGTTACAAGACAATTGGGTTATAGCTACAAGTTAGTTATATGTTCTGCCAGCTTCGTTATATGTTCTGACATGAGTTACTTTTGTGTTATGCAGAAAAACAAGAATCGTGACTGCAATGGCAAATAGAAGGTGAAGGCCCTTTTGATTGACAACTTAGGTATATTTACTGTTTCATTACACACCTTGTGCAAGTAACTATAAGCCTGCTTCCTTCCTATGACGCTTAGCCATTTTTAGTCTAGATAGCTGCCTTCCTAGCAATACCAATTTATTGAAAAATTATAGCACCCTTTCAGATTCACATGATAATAACAAAGTAGTATCAAGGAACTGAATAATGTGTCCACCTGTAAGCAAAAGATGCCTGGTCACTGGATCACTTGTCTCGGGATATAGTGAGGCAAAGTTTGGATCATGATATTGGTCTAGCTATTGCTCATTTCTTGAACTGTTTCATTGGGAACATTTCTTGGAAAGTTTGGATCATGATATTGGTCCAACTACTGCTTGATGAGATAGCAAATGCTCGAGAATAGTTGCTCGACTTCTTCATGAATGAGATGATAGACATTGGTGGATTATGCATGGTTGAGGATGCTTCACATAACTAAATCTACCATTCATATGACCTTTTTGATATACCATAATATAAGGTTTTCAACTGTGTCTAAGTACTCACTATTGTCTTCTCTTATTTGTCGTATAGGAAAAGATGGAATGGAACTCAAATTTCGGTGGTCGGTCAAGTGTGTAGACTTGAAATCATATATACTTAGTAGGCTCAACTTTAGCGCAAACAGTTGGTGACCATGTTTTTCAGTTAGTATTTTAGTTTGGATTTAGAGTACACTTATGTATGAATTATTTAGCAATGCTTATTTATGAGATATTGAATGCTACTTATTTACATTATATTAACTATAATGTTATTAAATATATGTGTATGTATATTATAATGCGGTATCTCAAAAATTATTACAAATTGAAGAATGTATTGCCATGTAAGTCATTTCATTTAAACCGTAATGTACAATACCAGTCTCCTAAAAAAGACGGTTCCTAAAACGTCTAATATCAGTCATCTAAATAAGATGGTTTTCCTATTGCAAGCGTCTATTATTATAGGACATTCTAGACAATTTGATAAATATTTTGTGACTTATAATGTTCATATTCTCGATGGTTCTTTAGAATAAGTGTCTTAAACAAAAATCTAATTCAAGACGGTTTACCGGACAAAATGACTTAAACAAATATCTTTTTTAGACAGTTATAAATTAAAAAATGACTTATATAATATCTTTTAAGACGGTTTATATCCATCTTAAATGTGGGACATCTTTTACGACTCCATCAAATTTGGACACTTCATAAGTGTCTTAATAACTGAAAATTAACCGTCTTATATAACATGATTTGTAGTAGTGGCTTTTTCCTCCATTCTTTCTCCGTTTGACTTCAACTTTTGGGAGGATTTTCCTGAGACTTAAACAAACACATTTAGAGTATAATCCAATTGATTTAGTCCTAGAAACTTACCTCTTTCTTGTTCTTCTTCTAGCTTTTCTGTTTCTCCTCAAGCAGAGATCAGAATGGCACTTTCTCTACAGAAAGAGTTAGAGAGCAAACCAAAGCACTAAACTTGTAGTAATAGGTGTATGCAAAATGGTTGAACACTCAAACCTTACATACTTAACCTTTTTCATCGTTTTACCCAATTTGGCATGTTTGAGGTCGATGTTGGACTCTAAACCATCAAGTCAACTTGACTTGATCTAGATTGACATATCTGAGATCCAACCCCCTTGTTCACTTCTCGAGCTTGATCTGAGCCTTATGAATTACACCACATAATTGTAGATGTTACCTCATTGGTTGTAAGTCATGTCCTTATGTAGTGATCCTTGATGCACCATAACTCTTCTTAACTCGATCAACCTTGACTTTGCAAGTCTTCTTCTTCACCCCTAGCTTTGGGTTCCTGGTCTCCTTGACCTTCTCCCGTGCACTCGGTACCTCGAAGATCTTCTTGCCTCCATCATTGGCTTGATCGGTTGTCTCTGAGTTACGCACATCGAGTCTCACTTAAGCAATGTCCATCTTACTTGTGATGTCCATTATCTATAGATAATCTAGTCTTTGGACCATCACACTTGTTCACTTGTGTTGAACCCTGTTAGCTTTGCATTAAGCACCTGTTCAACACTTAGCACACTTGTTAGTCTTTTAATTGGGTTGTCATCTAAACACCAAAACCCACAAGAGAGCTTTCAGTTGGGCGCCTTTCCATGGTTGCAGGACCGGCAAAGATGTATGGTTGTCGTGCTGAGTGAGCAGGCCAGAAGAATGAAATGTACTCTTCGACATTCTATGGAGTGTGCACGATCAGCTGCATCGTTGTCTGTGGGCTCATGTGCATGACAGTCACACCTGTTGTCCTCGTCAAGTGCGACTTGTATGTTAGTGTCTTGATGCTGGCCTATAATTGGATGGGTGATTTTTTTGTGAGGTATCCCATTTTGATTGGTAGGACTTGTTGATATCTTTGTTTTTTTGTTTAGCACAAAAAATTATTTTTGATAGAATATTGGTTCTGGTGCATATATTGATGTTCCACGTTGCTTGAGTCATCTCCAATGTGTCGTGGACCTGGACTCCAATGAGATGGTGTATACTTATTAATTAGTAAATGGATTTTATGCTTTTAGAGTCAGAACTAGATGCTCTTTTAGTACTTTGTCTGATCAAGTCCATTTAGATTTTCCCTAAGTCAAACTATTTTACCTTTGATTATCAATTTCTAAAACTTGACAGGCTGATGACACAATTCACATTATTACTAGGTTTATTATGAAAAAAGGCAGCATATTCTTGACGATATTGCTATATGAAGTGTCATACTAAGAGACTGCTGATCGGATGGACGAGTGTATTATTTTAGTAGTTAGTGGTGCTTGTTTAGAACTAAGATTGCAAATACACTGAGATGATTTGGGTATTATAATACAAGCCAAGCTGTAAATATGGAACCATGCAGCTTCCACAATTAGTCAAGTTATCTTTGGGCCCTGCTTTTAATTCTTGGGATTCTAAACTCATGTTTGGTCAAGACATGGGACATTATGACATTGTATATTATACATACTTTTATTCTCTCTAATAATATGTTATTATGTAAATTGTTATAATTTCAAGCTAAGGACTGATTATGCTCTGGTTTACTGAGTTATGAATTCCCACTTTGTCATGAAAATTACTTCAGTTTCACCATGGTCTGAACTGCATGTAAGGTTGACTCCAATGTTGAGCAAAAAGCTGGTTATATACTGTGACTTTATAATTAGAGTTCCATATTGAAAAATGCATAGAGTAAAATAAAAATGTTCTCCATATTTTAATTCTCCAGCCTCTCAACCATGCAAAATTGTATGTAATATTTTACAACTCTTTGTTTGTACACGTCATTCTTTATGCATGTTTTGAGTTATGTTGAAATTGACCACTATCTTTGGCTTTTTGCATAGTGAGAATAAAGCAAATAGTAGTGTCTATATGTCTGTTCTTTACTATCATGTAAGCTGTATGTACACAATGAATGATGCACCTAAGGCTTGGGTTTTTACTTTTTGAGTATTAATCCATGTAAACAATGAACTAAAACCCTTCTTACCTGTCATGTTTTGCAGGTGCAATGGGCTGGCTTTTGATAAACTCGAATGTGGAGGTGGCTTGCTACGGCAAGCCTTGTTACTGGCTTATAAATCTGGCTTCCAAGTGTGGGATGTGGAACATGTTGATGATGTAAGATAGCTAGAATACAGACATGATGGCGCTGTTTCATTTATTCAAGTGCTAAAGGATCCAATTTTCACAACCGAATCTCGAGACAGATTTGTAGATGTACGACAATCGCTAGCTCTTGCCTGTGATTGTGTATGATTGCAACAATCCTGATAAAATATGGTTGTACTTTATATTTTGGCATATTGTGCACAAAAACAAGTGTCTTCTATGACCACCGTGATTTATGCATTTTCAAACGAAATTTTATGACACTTCTTGTTGTGTTTTACGCTTCCATAAAAAACAGTCTTACTGCGTTTTACACCAAATTTATGACACTTTTTTATGTATTTTACGACAACCTCATGCGAGTCTTTTACGCACGAAATAGTGGATTCCTTGCCTGCTATAACGTCGACCGTAGTTTATGCCATATTATACAAAATTTTATGTTTTTGTATCAGTCTTGCGCTAAAACCTTCTCAACGACATGTACAGAAACCTTCTGAGCGAAACGTGTGCGATATTCACGCCATCAGTTGGGCTCCATTCTCTGTTATGTAACAGATCCATGATTTACGCTAAAACTTGTAACCGTTTACGCTGTTTTAGTTCATGTTTTACGCTTTGATTTGACCGAGCCAGAAACACATGCATCGGGCGCGTGCGGGGTCTGTCTGGCCGGGGCTTTCTGGTACTAATGGAAACCCTGGGCTTCCATTTTCTCATATATATATATATATATATATATATATATATATATATATATATATATATATATATATATATAGAGAGAGAGAGAGAGAGAGAGAGAGAGAGAGAGAGAGAGAGAGAGCAGGAGGCTAGAAGATAAAGGTGTGAGTTTGTGGTTTGGGGCCGGGCCGGGCCTGCATGCTGATCATACATATATCATTAGTGTGCGGTTCGTGTTAAATCAAGGACGACTTTTGTGAATTGAGATGAACATATGGGCATCCAAATAATCCCCTGTAATCAACACACACAACCCATGTCCGATGGAGAGATCTATGAGCCATCAGCTGATGAGTCTGATCCATGCAAGCAACGCATGCAACCAGCGAAGCTTCTGATTGCCGAGATCACCCAGAAGATCTGCTCCCCATCTCCCTCCCCCTACACACATTACTAAACTGCTTCTTTCTTTAGATGATGGTACAGCATGTTGCCATCATGTACTATAACATATATATATACACACCCCCAAACTAATCCACCATGCATGACCGATCCGCATCCACACTTTGCTACTTTATTAATCGTGTTCTTGATTTGATTTGGCACTTACAATCCTGTCCCCTGTCTCTCAGTATCGATCCAGTTGTGTTTTATTTTTTTAGAGACTATATGTATATATGTCTCTCCACTTGTCTGATATCATTACTCCAGTTATTATACATTGTATAGTGGTATCATCATAAAAAAAAAATCACTGAGTTGCCTGCTAACATATATATATAGAGGGAGAGTTGTTGGTGATAACAAATAAAGCCCCAGCTATCATCTCAACCACGAATGGGTGCTTTTCTTGAGACATCAAGAGAATCCAAGACCACATATATATATACTACCCTTTCAGTTCACTCACCGGCCAACAGAAGCATTTAGCTTAGCTAGCACAGCTAGGAATCGTTACTGAAAAGGTGTCAGCAGAGACAACTTTTAAAATCCGGTATTTTAAAGTGGTGCCCTTAATTCTACTGCTTTCCATATTTGTACCCGTTTTTTCGCAGTTTTGTCCTTCCGCTAGCAGAAGTGATGAACTGAGCAAAAATCGCGATCGAGACGCACCTTCAGTTTCTGTTTACTCCAGAGGAAGACGTGAATTCTCATCAGCAGTGGTGCATTTTAATTTGCTGACAACAAGGACGATGTCCCAAGATCGTCTACGACTGCACATGGTACTGGCTGTCTCTCTATCTATGCTACTATATATATATGTGTGAGCCCACATTTGCCACAACGAAGGATTAAACTAACAAATCCGATAAAAAAATCGATGAGATCAGCTGTCTCCTTTTTAATTAATAAAGGCATTAATTAATGGGGTGTATTGCGCGTGTAGGGGGATCTCTCCCTTTCACTCTAAGAGGCTTCTTTACACCATCCATCGTATCCTCCTTAGCTTCCTTTCTGTAGCTAGCTTGCTCGCTCCCATTTCTTGGTCGACTTCTTCTAGGTCTAGCTAGGTCTAGAGAGACATCCGCGTGTGTGTGTGGGATCCATGAGCGCGAGCAATTCCGGGTCCGGGGACAGCATGGAGTGGGGACGGGGAAGGTCCACCACCAGGACGAAGGGCAAGAGAGGCGGCGGCGGCTCCGACAAGCCGAGGCAGCCGCAGCGAGGGCTCGGCGTTGCGCAGCTGGAGAAGATCAGGATCCAGAGCGAGATGGCCGAGTACTTGCACCACCCTCTTGCCCAGCAGCCGCCTCATCCGATCCACAGAACTGGTAGCTTCAACTCGGTAAATATATAGTTCGTTTGTTGGCCAGATCGAATTTAGTTTGTCTCCTGATCTGATGTGATGATTTTGCAATTGATGGATCGATCGATATAGCAGGAAGAGTTGCGGCTGTCTCACTCGTTGCCTTCGTCTCCGTCCTCCACCTTCCATGCCAACAACATGGGTGTTTCGTCGTCGTCCTACCCGATCCATCGTCCGACTCATCATCGTCTTGCGGTACACGATGCATGCAAATACCATTACATCGCTTCACAAATAATAACTCCGTTGTCGAATATTTATCGGTCGGCTGATAGTTCGATTTTGAACTAAAATACGATAAATAAAAAGAACGGAGAGTGTATGCTATTTTTATTTACTATATAGCACATACATACCTCTCCAATGAATTTAGGAGAGCATTGTCTACAAAGTTGCTATATTTTCTTTGTTCGAGAAAGTTGTTGTTGTTTAATTTATTTGTTTCTAGAAAAAACTTGTTATTTTCGAGCTATACATATCATTTCTAGATTAATTTCGACATGTATTATATATAAGCATCGTTCTAGATAGCTAGCGATCTAAGTAACTTAGTGATCACTAGCTCTTCTAAAACAGCTGCTAGCTATACTAGCAGGCTATATATAGCGACAAGTATTGGCTAAATTGTATGTAGGAGCTACTAGCAAATAGGTTTATTACACTCCACCAACGGCTAATATATTTCTAGAGATGGCAGCAGCTACAGCAGGAGATTTAGAACCTTGATTATAAACATATGCATGTTTTTGCTTTCGCAAATGTTACTTGATATATATATGTAGTGCAACATCGGATTGAAATAAAATCAGAAAAGAAGCTAGCTAGCTAAGCAATTTGGTACATCGCTGCACTTGTTTTTAGCTCATATTTAGGTGCCTTTTGTGACTTGTGAGTACCACTAGCTAGATCAAGAAAATGCACCATGCATGCATATATCACTTGTGTGGCACACGGAATGATGAATCACGATGCCTAAAATATAAGAATATTATATAATAATTGAGCCTAACACGTACGCCAAAAGATGATCAACACAAAGGGATCGAGTATCAGTGGGGGGAGATCAGGAGATTTTATTCCCCCATGCACGTGATGGGCTTTAGCCAGCTGCCTGCATATCTTACAGCTGCTGCTGCTGCGACCTAACAACCTCAATTATGTGTGTCTGTTGTACGTACGTATTAGATGGCATATGGAGAGAGATCTGCTGGAGACGACATGAGATATGGAGAATTTCAAACAAATCCCATCGTCAGGTACACACATCCATGTACTTGCATGCACTAGCTTATTTGTGATCATGCATATCAAATAATAAAGAAAACATGCATTTTCAAACACACGCAGATGATGATATATACTACGTACTGCAGTAATTAACATGTGAGCATGCATGCAATTAATTTCCCTTATTACCTCTCAGTCTCAGGTCACCAAATAATTACTATGGCGGCGCTATCTATGGTTCGGAAGCACATTATCCACATCCAAGCAATGCCACATTGCCTCTCTTCAAACCTCGGGTGCTTATTTATTACCTCTACTTTCCAAATTATAAATCGTTCTATTTGTTTTTCTAATTACATATCTTTTGCTATATATGCATCTATATATAGCTTATGTCCAGATACATACCTTTTATTTTATTAGATATATATAGAGAAGTTATTAGAACACCTCATAATAATAATTTGAAATAGATGGAGTATATATGTCTGAAATAATTAAAAAAAAAGATTACAAGTGTGTATATGTGGTTTCAGTACGTGTCGTCGATAACGTACTAAAAAGCTCATGTTGCAGTGTTGCCATTGACTTGGTGCAGGAATCAATTTGCTTGAACAGGCCGTATTATTACGATCTAAATCAAACCGCAGACTCGTCGTCGAGCTTAGACGACGATCAGGAGGTAGACCTTGAGCTCAAGCTATGATGGATACATGCATGCATGCTGGCCCTCTCTTCTACCATATATACCTCCCAGTTAAGCTACGCACATATAAATATACCTGATTGTTTCTGCCACAAGAGAACTAAACGGGCTTGCAGTAGTCTTGTGTGAACTGCATGATGCATGCATATATATACAAGAAAAAGATATGCACACACGTGTGCAAATTCTTTGATTGATCACGTACGACGGTGTGTGACGATGTGTAACCGCGACTTGCTGAAACGATCAAGTACAAGCTGCTGGGTTTATTTGGTTGATATAATATATATACTGTATAAGTTTGATATATATAGCATAGAATTACGTGCATATGTGCTGGTTCTCACCGTACGTACCGTTATATGCTGCAAACGGTGCACTGACGGTGTTGCACTTCGGAAGACAGTGTCATATATGGAGGTGATTCCAAATTGCCCAGATGGGTGAAGCTGAAGGAACTGAGCTTGGAGGGGTAATCTCCCAAGGGCAGGGCCGGGCAGGAGGTTGCATGTGGAGGATGTTGACTCCAACGCTTGTCCAGAAGGGGGTGATCGATGCTGGGGCAACGGAGGAAAGTGTGCACAAAATCCTTATCGATCAGTACAAGTCGCATACACAAGTTGCATTCACGCTCACGCCCCTTTTTGAGCAGATTTTTTTTTTTGTGATTAATCTTGTCTTGTACAGGATATACAATTGTTTGGTGCTAGTAGGAAGAGTATGCAGAGTACACGTACGGTAATCATCGATCACTACGACGTGTGATAACACAAGCTAATAAGCTCTCTGTGTGCTGCATGTGTACTCCGGCCGGAGATCACAATCCGCTGCAGCATTAAACTAGCTAACCATCAAATATATTGAAGTAATCATCGCATGCATGTATATATCAGATGAAAGCTGTGCATGCAGGCCGGCCGATATATATATATATATATATATATATATATATATATATATATATATATATATATATATATATATATATATATATATACGTACGTACCAGCAATATATATGCACTTATTATATAAATATGCTTATATTATACGCCGTTAATAATGCGCTATTAGCTGGTAGCTAGCTAGTTGTGGAGAAAAGAGTTCGGATACTACGACTGCTGACGACCCACACCTGCTGAAGCTGAATCATGCATGGTGCCAGGATGATATGGCAAGTTGCCCGGCCGTGTACTGCATATTGCAGCAGGCAAGTCGTTGCTGGGTGGAACCAAACACTAGGCCATGTGTTTGGTACCAAAGTATTTTGATACTTACAATACTATGCTGGTTTAGAGTTGTACGTGCATGACATCGATACTGTAGTTTTTTCATACTCCTGTAAAAACAAACCATGGACTGTTTGGTTGCAAACGGCTGCACAAGAAGGCCTACAGCAGCCAACACTAGCAGCATGCATGTCGGCGTGCCGCAGTCCCGTCTGCGGCCACGCATCCAGGCGCCGCTGTGCTATGCCCTACCACGTCCCTACACCGGCGTTGCTGGAGGCAAGTCCGCGACAGGATGGCCCTAAAGCTCAGGCTCGCTGGAGATATGAGCACCGTATTTGACGTCATGTCGGAGCGGGCCTAGTGCTCTTCTCGACCATGCAGGTGGACGGCGTGGAGCTGAACGTGCTTGCTTGTCAGCTTGTTGGGAGGGGAGAGATGGTGAGAGTAGAGTGTATCCTCTGTGGCAAGAGGCTAAACGGTGGTGTATCTGTCCTCTCGGTTGGCGTGAACCCAGTCTGGTCTTAAGAAACCCGGTGGCGAGTTGACATATGCAAGAGTTAAGTGCTACATATGTCGTGTGATTGGAGATCCTCAGCTGAGTATTAATCGATTCGGATCACAGTTACTTCTCGGACATGAAGACTTGGTCACTGACTTACATGTAGCATTCCAGTAAACTTAAGGGTTGATAAAAAACGGCTAGTGCAGGTCAAGTGCTTGACTAGGGTAGAAAGAACTCTAGTAACAAGTAATGACTTAACCTGATAATAAAATTGGATTTTTAAGGATTCACTATTAATAAGCATTTCTGCAAACAGAGTCTTTGATTCTTGAATAGCCTACCTTGAGTCCCTCAAGCCAGCATATCCTTGAGAGTCTTTTCTTTTGACAAGTAAGACTTGCGAAAGTACACTCCGTACTCAGGGTTTCCGAACTCATGTTGTTGCAGATGAGGAAACAACAGACTTTTGCTGTTTTTGTTCAAAGGTGGTACCCAAGGATGAGCCCCAGCAGTGAAGTCCGTCGCGGGAGGGTGTTGGCCTCCCACTTTAAAAACAATACTCTTTTGTGCGGGAGGGTCTTTTGCCTCCCGGGTCTGTAATAATAATACGTTATGCACTCATAGTACCCTGGTACTGTAATAACAATACTCTCTCTATGAATGTAAATTAAGTTATTGTAATTTGCTTCTGCTTATTCTTTCCTCCGATGTGATGTAATATCTGCGTGACGGGTGAAGCGCTTTTGGGCGAAATGATGAAGGTATAGTACCGAACTTGTCGAGTGATTATGTGCATCTACAGGGTTATCCAAGGTCCTTAGGACAAGGACAACTGTAGGTGGGCCTAATACCTTGGGAGGTTCCGTCACACTATATGCCCTTGTGTTTGAGACATAACCAAGTAAAAAGCCTTCTACTGCTTTAGGAGCAAATTTTAAATTTCTACCTCTTTTAACAAGAATAAAGCACTTGCTCCCAAAAACTCTAAAATAATAAACATTGTGCTTTTTACCGGTGAGGAGTTCATATGATGTTTTCTTGAGGATTTAGTGAAGGTAGAGTCGATTGATGGAGTAGCAAGCGGTGTTAATCGCCTCCGCCCAAAACCGATTTGATGTCTTGTATTCTTCAAGCATGGTCCTTGCCATATCCAAAAGAGTTCTATTCTTTCTCTACACAACACCGTTTTGTTGAGGTGTGTACGAAGAAGAGAACTCATGCTTGATGCCCTCCTCAAGAAATCCTTCAATTTGAGAGTTCTTGAACTCCGTTCCATTGTCGCTTCTAATCTTTTTGATTCTCAATCCGAACTCATTTTGAGCTCGTCTGAAGAATTTCTTTAAGGTTCCTTGGATTTGTGATTTTTCTGCAAAAAGAATACCCAAGTGAAGCTAGAATAGTCATCCACAACTATAAGACAATACTTACTCTCGCCGATGCTTATGTAAGCAATTGGATCAAATAGATCCACATGGAGTAGTTCAAGCGGCCTCTCAGTCGTCATGATGTTCTTGTGTGGATGATGAACTCCAACCTGCTTACCTGCTTGACATGCACTACAAATCATGTCTTCCTCAAAATAAACATTGGTTAGTCCTAAAATGTGGTCCCCTGTAGAAGCTTGTGAAGATTCTTCATTCCAACATGAGCAAGTCAGCGATGCCAGAGCTAGCCCATGTTAGTTATAGAAATTAGGCAAGTGTCTATTTCAGCATTATTATTAGTGAAATCAACTAAGTATAGTTGACCATCTAACACTCACTTAAAAGCTAGTGAATCATCATTTCTTCTAAAGACGATAACATCAACATCAGTAAATAGACAATTGTAGCCTATTTTGCATAATTGAGAAACATAAAGCAAGTTGTAACCTAGAGATTCTACAAGAAATACATTAGAAATGGAATGGTCAGGAGATATAGCAATTTTACCAAATCCTTTGACCAAACCTTGATTTCCATACCCGAATGTGATTGCTCTTTGGGGATCATCATTTTTCTCATATGAGCAGAACATTCTTATCTCCCCTGTCGTGTGGTTTGTGTACCCACTGTTGATTATCCAACTTGTTCCGCCGGATGCATAAACCTACTGTGGCAGAACCTCCCAAGTTATTCGGCCCCCATGCACCTGTCCTTGTCTCAAAGACCTCAGACGGCTATGCATGTGCACCAAATAACTTAACAGGATCCGTCCGAGTGTCCCAAGGACCCCGGATAAACCACTTACAACCAGGACCGTAGGATTAAGTAAACACAAATCACACACCAACAATTTGCAGCGGAAATCTTATTACCAAATTTTACAAGTTACATCAAGTTTACATTGTACATGATCGGGGTGATTACAAAAGTGATTCAAAGAAATAACTTTGAAATGTTATAAATTATTTATAGTTTTGAAATGTATGCTAGCTTAAGTGACAATCCTCAATAAAGAAGCTAAAGATGGGATATACTTATACACTACAAAACAACCACCCCTTTAGCAACGCATATATGTGTTGCAAAAAGTTCATATATGTGTTGCTAAGGTCTATACCAACACATAATTATGTGTTGCCTATACTGTCGTTGCTAGGATCTATAACAACACTTATACATGCGTTGGTAAAACCAAGAGTTAAGCGTTGCCATGCTACAACGGATATCCGAGGACTATAGTAACGCTTCCATGTGTAGCAAGGAATGAACCAGGTAATACATATTATTATTACAATAATTTAATTTGAATACAAATGTAATCAATATAGTTGAAAATTTATATATTATACCAAACCCATACACAAATTATAAACAAATATATTTATTATTCAGAAATAAATTCTTGAATTACAATAGTATCCACATACAACGTCATTTTTCTTGTTCTGTACAAAGATTGTAAAGAGAAACAATAGTATCAAAGCCATATTGAAATCTACCACCTATCCATCCTCCATCTCTAGTGCAACGAACTCTTCACTGATTTGTGCTCATCTGTTCTTAGTCAACAAATGAACTTGCTTCACATTACTGCTTGATGATAAGAAGACACCAATCCAAAGGATGCATCCATCTTCTTTGTCAATCATGCCAGTTTCAAGATGCAGAGTTTCTATAAGATTGCCTGCGTTCTTTACTATCTTCAATTCATCCATACATTGCTGGTTGTAGTGCTACCTGAGTTATTATATGTATATATTCACATAGAGAAACAGTTAGATTAAGTATAAATCAAATGTCTACCTCAGTCACCAAGCTTATGGTAATAGATTAATTTTCAATAGCAAAATTACCTGCTGCTAAGCAGACCATACCAGCCCACTACAAAAGAAGATATAATAAATACCAGATGTCATGAACTTCTGACAACTCCTTTGAACATCAACATGGCCCGGTTCCCGAATGAAATTTGTTAAGAGCAACATGCAACAATATTACTATATGAGTATGCTATCCTGCAAGTTAAGGTACTCATCAAAGACATGGCCCATAGATCATAGGTTATTACTTCATTGAACCACGCAATCTCTTCACTTGTAAGGAAAAGACAAATCTTAAGACAAATATAGATCCTTAGTCATCTCAAAGCACCACTAAGAACATTTACATCAACGACAATCTAAAGTAGTAAAAAGATCAACTTCAACAGTAGTCAAAGCTGCTATGAAATTTGGTTGTCCAAAATTTATTTTTCAAGGGCTAGTGACCACTACTGTTAGCTTTAAGGAATCGAACCCATCAACTGCATATTGTAATATGTAGAGAACATATTGTGCCATTGGTGCTGAACTGTAACACCCTAAAGTTCAATCTTGTGAAGACAAGGAAAAATTCTCAAAGATTATAAAACAAAACACCTTTCCTTAAAAATAATCATAATTTAGAAGTTTCCACTCATGAATAAGTTAAAAATACATAATTAAAGATACTTAGATAATCTAAAATTGCCTTTGGGTTAGGATATATAAAAGAATTATGGTTAAACTATTTCTTAACATATATAAGTCTAAATTTGATTTCCCTAGAATTAATGAGGTAGGGATTATTCTACTATATGAATAAAAACTTGTTTAAAAGGACTAAAATAAATAAAGAAATACATAAAATAGGTTTTTGCACATTATGCTAAAGTTCTATATGTGTATCCAAATTAAGTGTTTGAACTTTAAACTTGTGTTGATTTGAAATTCAAATGGAAAGGAAAAATAGAAAATAGAAAATAAAAGGAGTAGGGAAAATGCTACATAAAACAAAATAAAATCAGAATAAAAATTCTTCATGCTTATATTATTAAAGTATACTATTCAAACTGAGGACAAGTTATTCACAAAAGTTTGAACCCAAACTTGAATTCAAATTGGATTTGAATTGGATTTGAAAATGGGGAAAAGAAAATAGAAAAGAAAAAGAAAAAGGATACTATACCTTCATGGGCCGGCGGCCACGAATTCGGCCCGTTATCACAATCCAACCCGCGCGGCCCAACTTCACTCCCGCGCACACCCTCTCGTCTGTTTCGCTGACATGCGGGGCCCTCACGTCAGCCTCTCATCCTCTCGCGCTTCATCCGGCGCCGACAGCCCGGGCCCACTGCTCAGCCTCTCATTTACGCCGTTTTACACCGTGTGGATGACACTGCCACGCGGGCCCGCCTGGCCAGTCGCCCCTGCGCTCACGCTCGATTCCGCCCTGTGTCTCCGACGCGCGGGACCCACTGTCGGATTCCTCTTCCTCACACGAACGAACTCGCGCCGGAATCTTCGCCGCGTCGATCTCGGGCCGACCCCATCGGTCACCGCCTCCTCCTCGCTCGGACTCTGGGGGGATAAAAGACCTACATGTTTCCCCTGCCCCCTTCAATCCTCCAAACCGGGCACCAAGGCGTGAAATCACGAAGTCATCGCCGTGTAAAAAGTGAGGAGTCCGCCGCCACCGGTGATCCCCTCCTTGACGACGCCCGGGGATTCATCTTGTGGTCGTGGGGGATCGCCTGCGTTCACCGCGCGTGTTGGTGGCCGTCCCGAGCAAGTTGGTGCGCTGGGGCTCCGTGAATCGCTCGTCGGAGCAGGGGCACCGCCGCGCGTCCGCCTTCTTCCGTGGGCAGAGTCGACGCCGCATCAAACCAAGGTAAAAAGCCCACCATCGGATTTCCCTTAACCCCCTCTACGTGTAACACCAAGGAATCGAGCACTTAGCATCTGGGCAAGAAGTTGGGAAACTCCGGCCATGGCGCGCCGCCGCGGTGACCTCGCGTGGCTACCGGAGTTGGGCCAGGTTAGGGGAGATAGGTATCGGCCGTCCGATCTGTTCTGGACGGCTAGGATTAGATCGCCCCTTACCCCTTCGCGGTAATTAAATCGGGCGCGTAGATTTGGCATCGGACGGATCTGAGCTAGGGGGGGGCGTGGCGCTCTGTGGATCACAGGATCGTGATCCGAGCGTTGGTGGAGTGTGTAGCTGGTTATAAAATCTCGGCCGTCGGTTGTAATCTGAATGGCTCAGGCCATCCGATACCCTTTCGCGCTGGCGCTTTTATTAAAGAGCCCCCGAAGTATTTAGATATCAACCCGCCGTCCAGTCTGACTATGCGCTGAGTCTTAGAAATATTACACCGAGCCCCCTGTGCTTCCCTGTAATTGAGGCCCAGTCCAGTGAATTATAAAATCAGGGAAACTAATTAGAAAATGAGTTTTTAATATAAAAATAATTCCTAGAATTTATATAATTCATAGAAAATGTATATGAGCTCCAAATTGAACCATTCCAGTTTCTAAAACTTTGTAATAATATTCTCTATCATTTTGAATCACTGTTTTGACAAGAACTCTGTCAGAAAATTTATTTATCATTTAATCATATTTTAATCACATTAAACCTTAGGAAAATCATAACTTGAATTCTACAACTCCAAAATTAATAATTCTTTTTCCTGTGATCTTATTTTAATATGTAGATTATTAAAATGTATTTTGCATATATGTTTGGTGTAATGTTAATTCTGCCTATACCATGTATGTTTGTATTGCTACGACTAGCAGTGAGGTCACGAGGAGCTGAGAATCATCCTGGCACCTGGATTCTCAAGGCCCAGGCAAGTTGTGCCCTTGATCACTTCTTTTCACCTACTCATGTTCTAATTAATCATAATGATCTGCATAGGTTAATTTTGATGGGACCCAATAGGTTACCCAGTTTGATTATCTTTATACCTTGTCCACCACCAAATTTCTGGGTAGTACTTGCTAGTGCTTTATGTGGTTTTGGGTATGAAGATTACACTATTCATGATTATACTTTTGTTATCAGTTGTTATTTATGGTTCATGTTAAGATCATTATGTTAATTGGAACATGGAGAACCACCCGGGAAAACAGTGCTACCACAAGGGTAGTATGGGATGCCCTTGGCTGATTAATTAGGAAAGCTAGTGGAAGACTACCTTACCCGAAAGGGGCAAGGGCAGTAGGGGAGAGGTCAGTGCGGGAAGTGCCCTCGGGAGGATTTTGCTGCGATGGCGGTCCTGCAAGGGATTCCTGTACTGGATCTTCCTATAAACTGTAGCGGGTTTTCGGAAGCTAGTGGAACTTTGTAAAGGCCTCGTAGTGCTACCCTGCCTCACTTCCTTGGTAGAGGTGTATGGGATTCATGACCCCTTGGCAGATGGGTAACACGACTTGTGGGTAAAGATGCGCAACCTCTGCAGAGTGTAAAACTGGTATACTAGCCGTGCTCACGGTCATGAGCAGCTCGGACACTCACATGATTAAATTATGGAACTTAAATTCAATTTGTCATATGCATTGCATTGCAGGTGATGTTGATACTTTTGTTCTATTACTTAATTGGGTTTGGTATTTACTTATACTTAGTAATTGCTAATAAAATTTTGACCAACTTTAAAAGCAATGCTCAGCTCTAACCATCTTCTTTGGTAAGCCTTACACTTCACGTGAGCTCCCACCTTTGGCGAGTTCATGCACATTATTCCCCACAACTTGTTGAGCGATGAACGTATGTGAGCTCACTCTTGCTGTCTCACATACACCACAGGTCAAGAACAGGTACTGCAGGATGATGCTCATGGTGGATGCTGTGATGAGTTCGTGAGTGGTCTAGGTCGTCGTCTCCCAGTCAACTTTGGGTTGCTGGACCGTTGTCTTCTTATAATGTAATTATTTATTTTGTATAGAACTCCTGTTATATATAAAGATGTGACATTCGATCCTGTGCCACTTTACATCATATGTTTGAGACTTGGTCCCAGCATACCTGGTGTTTTAACCCCGGGTTTTGGTCCTCTAAAATCCGGGTGTTACAGAAGTGGTATCAGAGGAATGTTGACTGTAGGACGAAACCTAGATAGAACTGGACAACCCTTGTCTACTTACCTCTGCTACTCTGATCATTTCTAAACTTATCTTAATCTTTTCTCATCTATTTCCGCTTTACTCTGATTATTCTTATCCTTTCTTTCTAAAGACAAATGTGGATTTCACACTTTGAAATCCTGTACCTAAAGTGACCTTTAGGAATAGGAGACCTAATCCTAGGAACAAAAACAAAACTATTTTTATAAGTGTCTATGTATTTGAATGTTTGTTCTTATGATATCTGTCTGATTTGGATCTTTGATTGAGTGTGATGGGTTGTGGAGTAATGTCCATAATTGCATCTATACTTACACCTAGACATAAGGGAGAGTACTTATAAAATAGACAACATAGATTATTCCCCATTAAACATATATCAAGTTTAATAGATCCATCTTATCTTAAAAGACCCTCTCCTTATCTTAATAGATCCATCTCATCTTAAAAGATACTCATCTTATCTTGAAAAGATTTTATCCTTATCCTAATAGATCTAACTGGCCTCAGGAGATTCTATCTTATCTTATGGAATCATCTTGCCCTAAATTGAATATTTATCCCACTCTAGAATCACAACCATGACCTAATTAAAATTAATGAGATCCTATCTAGTCTAGTTATACCAATCTAACCTAAAATTGGTGCCCTAGACCAACTTTACCATATACAACCACCTAACCATATGCAACTACCTTGCCCATCAAATAGTTGCATAACCCCCCTCTGTTTTAACCTAACAGAGATTTATAACATATCCTGATAAAATATATCCTACCCAGGAAGATCTATCTAACTAGTCTCATCTAGTCAAACTAGTTATACCAATCTAATCTAATCTAATATGATCTAATCTAATGTGGTCTACTTAAACACATTAGTAATGATGGTAGAAGAGATTAGACCCCACTAGCCATGTATTAAAATTATCTTAGCACATTGGATCAACTCAAACCCAACCCATAGTGCCATAATGAATAGTATGACCTTTCTATTCCCACCTAATAACAAACAAACTTTTAACCTACATCTTGTAGCCTATCTCACCCATGTATATCTCTCATCTTGACAGATTCTATCTTACCCTTGGATATTCACCTTATATGATTGGTTACCCCAATCTGGACATAAATTAAGCCCTACCAAAGAATCTATAGATTATAACCAACTACTAGCTTATCCATTCCGCTTAATAATTTCCTTTGCAAAACTATTACCACATGCTTCTAACTTTCATGGTCAATACCAGGAAAGGAAAGATTATCACGTAACAACAAACAGAAAATGAATCCTCCAAATCCTCCACCTGTTGACCTCAATCAAGTGGTTGCTACCCAAAGACTGGTAATACAACAATTAACAGACCTGGTGACCGAGATGCAAAATCAGATAAGACAACAACGCGAGGAAATACGTCAAGCCCGCCAAGAAATAAGGCAAGCACGGCTGGAGAGACAACAACAACAACCTCCACCACCACCACCAGCTTCACCAAGCTACATAGATATAAATTATGATGATTTGTAAGGTCTAGATGTTACTTTAGTTAGTAGATGATATGATATTATTCTAGAAGGAACAATAAGGTCTATTAACCCTATGTTTTGATAAGGAATTATGCATCATGCTGAGATCTCTTTGTTTGTGCATATGTTCCGAGAACAATATGAGTATACATCCTTTTTCTTACAAATCTCGAGGACGAGATTATTTTTAAGGGGGGTAGGATTTGTAACACCCTAAAGTTCAATCTTGTGAAGACAAGGAAAAATTCTCAAAGATTATAAAACAAAACACCTTTCCTTAAAAATAATCATAATTTAGAAGTTTCCACTCATGAATAAGTTAAAAATACATAATTAAAGATACTTAGATAATCTAAAATTGCCTTTGGGTTAGGATATATAAAAGAATTATGGTTAAACTATTTCTTAACATATATAAGTCTAAATTTGATTTCCCTAGAATTAATGAGGTAGGGATTATTCTACTATATGAATAAAAACTTGTTTAAAAGGACTAAAATAAATAAAGAAATACATAAAATAGGTTTTTGCACATTATGCTAAAGTTCTATATGTGTATCCAAATTAAGTGTTTGAACTTTAAACTTGTGTTGATTTGAAATTCAAATGGAAAGGAAAAATAGAAAATAGAAAATAAAAGGAGTAGGGAAAATGCTACATAAAACAAAATAAAATCAGAATAAAAATTCTTCATGCTTATATTATTAAAGTATACTATTCAAACTGAGGACAAGTTATTCACAAAAGTTTGAACCCAAACTTGAATTCAAATTGGATTTGAATTGGATTTGAAAATGGGGAAAAGAAAATAGAAAAGAAAAAGAAAAAGGATACTATACCTTCATGGGCCGGCGGCCACGAATTCGGCCCGTTATCACAATCCAACCCGCGCGGCCCAACTTCACTCCCGCGCACACCCTCTCGTCTGTTTCGCTGACATGCGGGGCCCTCACGTCAGCCTCTCATCCTCTCGCGCTTCATCCGGCGCCGACAGCCCGGGCCCACTGCTCAGCCTCTCATTTACGCCGTTTTACACCGTGCGGATGACACTGCCACGCGGGCCCGCCTGGCCAGTCGCCCCTGCGCTCACGCTCGATTCCGCCCTGTGTCTCCGACGCGCGGGACCCACTGTCGGATTCCTCTTCCTCACACGAACGAACTCGCGCCGGAATCTTCGCCGCGTCGATCTCGGGCCGACCCCATCGGTCACCGCCTCCTCCTCGCTCGGACTCTGGGGGGATAAAAGACCTACATGTTTCCCCTGCCCCCTTCAATCCTCCAAACCGGGCACCAAGGCGTGAAATCACGAAGTCATCGCCGTGTAAAAAGTGAGGAGTCCGCCGCCACCGGTGATCCCCTCCTTGACGACGCCCGGGGATTCATCTTGTGGTCGTGGGGGATCGCCTGCGTTCACCGCGCGTGTTGGTGGCCGTCCCGAGCAAGTTGGTGCGCTGGGGCTCCGTGAATCGCTCGTCGGAGCAGGGGCACCGCCGCGCGTCCGCCTTCTTCCGTGGGCAGAGTCGACGCCGCATCAAACCAAGGTAAAAAGCCCACCATCGGATTTCCCTTAACCCCCTCTACGTGTAACACCAAGGAATCGAGCACTTAGCATCTGGGCAAGAAGTTGGGAAACTCCGGCCATGGCGCGCCGCCGCGGTGACCTCGCGTGGCTACCGGAGTTGGGCCAGGTTAGGGGAGATAGGTATCGGCCGTCCGATCTGTTCTGGACGGCTAGGATTAGATCGCCCCTTACCCCTTCGCGGTAATTAAATCGGGCGCGTAGATTTGGCATCGGACGGATCTGAGCTAGGGGGGGGCGTGGCGCTCTGTGGATCACAGGATCGTGATCCGAGCGTTGGTGGAGTGTGTAGCTGGTTATAAAATCTCGGCCGTCGGTTGTAATCTGAATGGCTCAGGCCATCCGATACCCTTTCGCGCTGGCGCTTTTATTAAAGAGCCCCCGAAGTATTTAGATATCAACCCGCCGTCCAGTCTGACTATGCGCTGAGTCTTAGAAATATTACACCGAGCCCCCTGTGCTTCCCTGTAATTGAGGCCCAGCCTAGTGAATTATAAAATCAGGGAAACTAATTAGAAAATGAGTTTTTAATATAAAAATAATTCCTAGAATTTATATAATTCATAGAAAATGTATATGAGCTCCAAATTGAACCATTCCAGTTTCTAAAACTTTGTAATAATATTCTCTATCATTTTGAATCACTGTTTTGACAAGAACTCTGTCAGAAAATTTATTTATCATTTAATCATATTTTAATCACATTAAACCTTAGGAAAATCATAACTTGAATTCTACAACTCCAAAATTAATAATTCTTTTTCCTGTGATCTTATTTTAATATGTAGATTATTAAAATGTATTTTGCATATATGTTTGGTGTAATGTTAATTCTGCCTATACCATGTATGTTTGTATTGCTACGACTAGCAGTGAGGTCACGAGGAGCTGAGAATCATCCTGGCACCTGGATTCTCAAGGCCCAGGCAAGTTGTGCCCTTGATCACTTCTTTTCACCTACTCATGTTCTAATTAATCATAATGATCTGCATAGGTTAATTTTGATGGGACCCAATAGGTTACCCAGTTTGATTATCTTTATACCTTGTCCACCACCAAATTTCTGGGTAGTACTTGCTAGTGCTTTATGTGGTTTTGGGTATGAAGATTACACTATTCATGATTATACTTTTGTTATCAGTTGTTATTTATGGTTCATGTTAAGATCATTATGTTAATTGGAACATGGAGAACCACCCGGGAAAACAGTGCTACCACAAGGGTAGTATGGGATGCCCTTGGCTGATTAATTAGGAAAGCTAGTGGAAGACTACCTTACCCGAAAGGGGCAAGGGCAGTAGGGGAGAGGTCAGTGCGGGAAGTGCCCTCGGGAGGATTTTGCTGCGATGGCGGTCCTGCAAGGGATTCCTGTACTGGATCTTCCTATAAACTGTAGCGGGTTTTCGGAAGCTAGTGGAACTTTGTAAAGGCCTCGTAGTGCTACCCTGCCTCACTTCCTTGGTAGAGGTGTATGGGATTCATGACCCCTTGGCAGATGGGTAACACGACTTGTGGGTAAAGATGCGCAACCTCTGCAGAGTGTAAAACTGGTATACTAGCCGTGCTCACGGTCATGAGCAGCTCGGACACTCACATGATTAAATTATGGAACTTAAATTCAATTTGTCATATGCATTGCATTGCAGGTGATGTTGATACTTTTGTTCTATTACTTAATTGGGTTTGGTATTTACTTATACTTAGTAATTGCTAATAAAATTTTGACCAACTTTAAAAGCAATGCTCAGCTCTAACCATCTTCTTTGGTAAGCCTTACACTTCACGTGAGCTCCCACCTTTGGCGAGTTCATGCACATTATTCCCCACAACTTGTTGAGCGATGAACGTATGTGAGCTCACTCTTGCTGTCTCACATACACCACAGGTCAAGAACAGGTACTGCAGGATGATGCTCATGGTGGATGCTGTGATGAGTTCGTGAGTGGTCTAGGTCGTCGTCTCCCAGTCAACTTTGGGTTGCTGGACCGTTGTCTTCTTATAATGTAATTATTTATTTTGTATAGAACTCCTGTTATATATAAAGATGTGACATTCGATCCTGTGCCACTTTACATCATATGTTTGAGACTTGGTCCCAGCATACCTGGTGTTTTAACCCCGGGTTTTGGTCCTCTAAAATCCGGGTGTTACATGCACGACCATCTTGAGTAGGAAACAATAAGCAAAGTCATGAACAGATAAAGATAAAGGGAACTGATAATAAATTTTAGTTACATATTGTTGGGTTCCTCTTAGGAACGGGTTATGATCTTTGGTTTAGTACTGACTCAGCATGAAAAAATAGAACAATCCATGAATCGTAGATTTGACAAGCAAAATAATTCACAAGGTACCTGACATTGTTGATAGGCCAACAAGTCTAATTATTCCAGCAAGAACCCCATAAAGCTTCTGGCTACCAGCATGAAAAAACCATGGAGGCACATGGGGCAACTCATATTCAACTGTACCAAGTAATGCATTTGGCAAAGCATTATCATGGATAACAGATATTTTGGAGGCTGCAGATGTTGACGTGGCATGCAGAGATATGTTAGTTGTATCTTTAGAATAGGCGCCACTCTTGAACTCAGCAACTGAATAAAGATACCCAATAGATAGTGGCTTTGATACAATTAGCTTGTCCATGGAACCAGAAAACTGTGAGCTATGACCTATGCATAAACCCAAACAATCAAAGAAACGAGCAGCAATGACCTGCCAGGGTAATCAATTTCAAAGTCAACAGAAAAATGGCAGATCCACACAAGGAATCAAATTAAAAGTCAACAGGGGAACCATATATCTATGTAAGAAATGTCGAGAACATCCAAGAGAGAGTGAGCTCACAGGAGAACGGTGAAGATGATTTATCAGAAACTAGGGACCAGCATAAAAGGTCAGAGCCAACAACATCCTAGCTTGTGAAAGTGCAGTTGTCTCCTCGCTTCCAAGTACCACTTGTGGTAGCCTTTCAACCAGCCTGCTTATAATATAAAGAACAGTTAAAACTTTGTTGTCACAGGCCATCATCAACTTTAGCTGTTTCAGAACTGGAAGTGGCACGAACCTAGTAAAGGTATCAGAAATCTCATTTTCTGTTACGAGATTGTGGCCTTGGTTGAAAAGATGATCAAGAGCATCTTGTGCAGCCTCAGACACAGCTGCAGCATCATCACATGCCAGAACACATAAACATTCCTGCAACGATAAAATTACAAAACAAAAAATAAATATAGCATTGGGTCAAGCACTAAGAGGCTGCTACGAAAGGCTATCGAATGCATGGTAAATCAATTTCAAATGATAAAATGCATGCAGCTATGATGACAAAGTTGTAAAATATGTGTACATAACTATAGCTTCCATGCTCTCAAAAGGTAACAAAATACTAAAGTTCACATACCAAAAGTAGCATCTTGGTTCTTTTTAATGTAGAACTGCAACTAGACAAAAGCCCTTTTACACCACTAACCATTGCCTTCCTTACCTTCTCAGATGAATGAATAGCAAGCTGCAAAAAAATGAGTGTCAACTTAAAAGAATAAGGCCCCATTTGGAACACAGGAATCATACATGAATTTCAAATGGATCAGTTCAATTTCATAGGAAAAACGCAGGAATAGGGGAAAATCCCATGTTCCTAACAGGTGACTCATTTATTTTAAACTGTAAGAAACAAGGAAAACGCACATGTGGGAATGTAGCACACAGTAATTTATCAACATTACTAGTTGTTTACTCAAGCCATTTTTTGGTCCGCTTCACATGCAGTGCCTTTCTATCAGCAAAGGAATTATTGACATTGGAGATAGAATCATCTGTAATCTCATCATGGCTTATCTTATCAGATATATTTTTGGTTGGCAACTGGCGAAGCATCTGCAATATATGCTAAGTTGACTCACTGCCACCAGAATGATTCTCATTCTTGTGCTTACCAAGTGCACTAAGATTTTCCTTGTCATTTAGTACTATCATCAAAGCCTCGGTCAATCCAAGAATGGCTTGTTCAATGCTCAAAGAACTCCCAGCAGCACCACTAATCATAGTCTTAGGCTACTGAGTACTGACCTGTCAGGGGATCGATCAGCTCCTTGAGAGGAGCCAGATCTACGCTTTCGATCAATTTGAACCCCTGCAGGAAGAAATAGTGAAATCGATAAACATATATAACTGACACCATCAATAAAAGCAAGAACTTTGAAACGATATGCTCACATACTTAAAATGTACTGCTAGGAGATGAAATAGTTATTGTGAATTACCAACCAATTGCCTGTAAATGATGTCCTTGGTAAGTTTATAAAATCGAGGATGTTCTTTAATTGGAAGGAGACGCAAAAATCAATAGGAATGGAGTAATTAACTAAAATAGAATGGTGGCATCGGAAGGACAAAGAGAATGGTGGCATTTTAGAGTTCGGACAAACCAAATAATGCAGTCGGCATCTACCACAAAAACTTCAGAATTGCAGTTGCTACTTTTCTTCCCATGCGGTGGTACTTTTATAATTGGCATGTAAAGGATCATGAATTTTTGGCTGGATCACTTAACTTCTGTTGTAAGTAGGGCTTTCATAAATGGAGTACCCTGGGGTGTAGCCTTTGGATCATCCCTATGCACGGGCACTGGAGTACCCTGGGGTGTAGCCTTTGGATCATCCCTATGCACGGGCACTGGCACTGCCATTGGAATTTGTCGATCTAGTTTTTTTATACAGATAGAGCATTCTGTATACACTAAGATATGCTCAAATGACGCTGAACGTGGACACTACTTCACATTAGACGAAATAATGATCAGAGGCACAAACAACAAAAACATATAAGAATCTTCTGCTTGAAATCTTGATGCTGCCTTGGTAAGACATTTAACCAAATAACATTTGATAACGCTCAAAGGATCACATTGCTGACAGCTCAACAGACCTAGTACGGAAATAACAGACCATATTTTTGTAATTTTCAAAGGCTAGTGACCACTGCTATTAGCTTTAAGGAATCGAACCCATCAGCTGCATATTGTAATATGTAGAGAACAAATTGTGTTATTGTTGCTGAACATAGCTCCATGTATGGCTATCTTGAGTAGGAAAAAATACGCAAAGTCATGAACAGATAAAGGGAATTGACAATTAATTTCAGTTACGTATTGTTGGGTTCCTCCTAGGAACGGGTTAAGATCTCTGGTTTAGTATTCAGTACTGACCTGTCAGGGGATCGATAATTTACACGACAATTACATAAGTAACTAGAAAACCAAAGAATTCTAAGCATCCTGAACATATCAATGTTGTTAGGATCATAATCAGCACCATTAAGATCTCTGGCCGTGCATTAATATCATCACCCAGTACTGATGTTTGATCATTTAATTCCTCTTTCCTACCATCAGTAGAGCATTGTTGCAGAAATAGAAGCCTCGTAAGCAACAAGAGATGGCCACCAGATGGAAGAACCTAAAACAAATTGAGGAGTATTTCGATGGCCCTAAGTTGTCTGGAGATGCACAAACCTTGGATTTCTCTTCTTGAGGAGTATTTCGAATAGAGCAAATTCTTGGAATATTCGACGAGCGAAACCGGCACCTGATCCATCTTCAGCCTCAGCGCCTCTGCCAGGCGGGCGCGCTGGGCCCTCCTGCTGTAACACCCGGTTTTAAAGGACAAAGCCGGGTGCATCTCATACATGCGCCAAAGAAGACAACATATATAATAACAGAGTGTATAGAGATAAATGTCATAAAACATCAGAGTATTTATTACATAGCGGAAGACTTATTACAAAATAAAGATAAATGTAAAACGAACTAAGGATCGACGGCGCCAATGTCGACTGAGAAACGCCACCTAGATCAAATCATACTCCTCGCCTTGAGGCTCCTCCTGAACCACCTGCTCTTCTCCTGTGTGGGGGGGGTGTGAGACAGCAAGAGTGAGCTCACATACGTTCATAGCTCAACAAGTCGTGGGGAATAATGTGGCATGAACTCACCAAAGGTGGGAGTTCATGAAGTGTAAGGCTGATCAATGAAATAAAGGCTGAAGCTGAGCATTGCTTTTATAAGTTGGTCAAAATTTTATTAGCAGTTACTAAGTGTAAGTAAATACCAAACCATAGTAATAATAAGTAAAAGTAATAATAAAATAATCCCAAATGCAATGAAATGACAGGTTAAGTTTAAGTTCCATAATTTAATCATGTGAGTGTCCGAGCCGCTCATGACCGTGAGCACGGCTAGTATACCAGTTTTACACTCTGCAGAGGTTGCGCATATTTACCCACAAGTCGTGTTACCCATTTGCCACGGAGTTGATCAGACTCCATACACCTCTACCTAGGAAGCGAGGCAGGGTACCACTACGAGGCCTTTACAAAGTTCCACTAGCTTCAGACTACCCGCTACAGTTTATAGGAAGCTCCAGTGCAGGGTTCCTGGCTGACCGCCATCGCAGCAAAATCAACCAGGGACCTCCCTACACTGACCAATCCCCTACTGCCCTTGCCCCTTTCGGGTAAGGTAGCCCTCCCCTAGCTTTCCTAGTTAATCAGCCAAGGGCGTCCCATTAAACCCTTGTGGTAGCACTGTTTTTCCGGGTGGTTCTCCATGTTCCCATTAACATAATGATCTTAACATGAACAGTAAAGAATAAAACAGATAATAAAAAGTATAGCAATGAGTGATGAATATCTCTATACCCAAATCCACATAAAGCAATAGCATGAACTACCCAAAACTTTAGTAGTAAAACCAGTGGTGAAGCAAGGTATAAAGATAGTCAAAATCTAGGGCATCCTATTGGGTCCCATCAAAATTAACCTATGCAGATCATTATGAATAATAAGAACATGAATGGGTAAAAGAAGTGATCAAGGGCACAACTTGCCTTCCACGAGCTCCTGCTCAGCAGTCTCTACTTGCTGAACCTCAGATTCCACAGTGGCTTGCTCGTCTACTCTCATCAACACAATACATACATAGTATAGCATAAATTAACATCACATCAAACATGCAAATGGAATGTACAGTAATAAACTAGACATTAAATTATGATCACAGGAACTGGAATTATTAATTTTGGAGTTATATAATTCAAGCTATGAATTTCCTAAAGTTTAATGTGATTAAAATAGGATTAGATGAGAAATTAATTTTCTAACTGAGTTCATGTCAAAACAGTGGTACTATCTAATAGAGAATACTATTACAAAATTATAGGAACTGGAATGGTCCAAATTGGAGTTCATATGAATTTTATATGAATTTTACAAGTTCCTACCATTATTTTTGTATTAAAAATGAATTTTGAATGGATTTTCTCTGATTTTATTGATTCCTGGACTAGGCGTCAAAATCTGTAAAGCGCAGGGGCTCTGGTGCAAGAAACCAGAGACTCAGTGAATAGCGCCCCCAGGACGGCGGGTCGATTCCTAGATTTTCTAGGGTCTCTTCTGCAAACCGGTAAAGTGAAGGGGTACGGGCGAAACTGAGCCGCCCGATCAGAAACGGAGGGCTCAGATTAGATCTGGGTTCCCGTGAACCGGTACGCACTGCTATGCGTCAGATTGGAAATCAACGGCGTAGATTTAAATACCCCGGATCCGCCCAGATCCGTCCGATCATATCGAACGATCCACGCTATCCTGCCTGAAGCGGTGCCCTCAATCAAATCTGAGCCGCCCAACTCACATCCAACGGCGCAGCGCAAAACGACCAATCGTCCAGCTGCATCTACTCCACGCCGTTCGATCCTGGACGAACGGACAGGAGGCTCTCTCCCTCGTCTAATCCCCAACACGCGGTGGCCGTGTCTCCACACGGCGGCGCCATGGCCGGAGAGGCCAAACCGAGCCCTAGTGAGCTATTGCGCAATCAAAACAATGCTACCAGCTAAGGAGAGGTCGGTGAATATGCTGAGAAGGCTCTCACCGGCGAAGGCGCTACGATGGTGTCGGTCCACGGGAGGAGGCGGATCTGTGGCGGCGAAACCTCTCCGTCGAGGGATTCCCGTGTTCCCGGGCCTCGGTTCCGCGCGACGAAGCCACAGCACACTTCCACGTGAACAGGCGGAGCTTCTCGACCCGACACAAGGGCCCTGGCGGGTCTATAGAGCGGCGGCGCAGTGGCACCGGCAACCGGGCGCACACGAGCGAGGACGAGGAGGTCGCGAGGGTGGACGACAGTGCGGAGCGACGATTGTGAGCTCCAGCGGATGGGACGAGGGGGTCACGATGGTCGGGATTTATGATCCGAAGAGTGGGGATCCCGATCGATGGCCAACCCGAGATCCCCGGCGGCGGATACGGCGGGTTCCGTTACCCAACGGCGCGGACTTCGCTTCAGCTGCGAGGAGGATGCTGACGAGGTGGTCCCACGAGTCAGCTGGAGCACGCGCGGACGAGTACGTAGTTGCCCAGGAAACCGACATGTAGGCCCCACGTGACAGTGAGTCCGGGCGCGGGATGGTGCATGACGCACGGGCCCCACGCGACAGCCAGTTAGGCACGCGCGCGCGGCAATGGGCTGGCGGGGGAAGCACGGGTAGTGGGCCGACTTGCTGGGGTTTCGGCCCAGATAGCTTTTTGTCCTTTTATTTTTATCTTTTCTATTCCCTTCTATTTACCACTTCAATTCCACTTTAAATTCCAAATTTGTGGCAATTTTCATCTTCAAACTTACATGTTCTATTCCTCTGAACATAGTATGGCTAAATTTTATTTATTTACAAATTTATCCTGTTTTGCATAGTATTTTCCTCTCCTTTCTCAATTACTAGAGTTTTCCTTTTTGAATTAATATATTTCTTTAAACACTATTCTATGTTGTCACAAAATGCACACAACATAAAGCCTCAGCATGATGCACAATTTAATGACTTTTATTAATCCTTTGTTTTTTTTGAATAATGTGTTCACATGAAATGACAATTAAATATGGCACACATGTATATAAAGGAACATAATTTCCTCCTTTTAGGTTTCCTTACAAAGTGGGTATTACAAATCCTACCCCCCTTAAAAATAATCTCGTCCTCGAGATTTAGGAAGATCTAGGGAAAAGGTGGGGAAAATCTATGCGAAGCTCTTCTTCTCTTTCCCACGTTGCTTCATCTTCACCGTGGTGACTCCATTGTACTTTGCACATCTTTATCACCTTATTTCTCGTGACTCGAGTCAAAGTGTCCAGAATCTTGATAGGGTACTCAGCATAAGTCAAATCCTCTTGAACACTAAGGTCCTCCATTGGCAACTGCTCCTCAGGTACCCTGAGGCACTTCTTTAGCTGGGACACATGAAACACATCATGTACCTCTGACAGATGATTGGGTAACTCCAGTTGATATGCAACTTCACCCACTCGCTTTAAGATCAAGAAGGGTCCAATAAAGCGAGGGGACAACTTTCCTTTAACTTTAAATCTCCTCATACCACGAAGTGGTGACACCTTCAAATAGACATGATCACCCTCCTTAAACTCCAGTAATCTCCTTCTATTGTCAGCATAACTCTTTTGCCTTGATTGTGCGATTCTCAAATTTTCTCTTATCATTCGCACTTGCTCTTCTGCCTCTTGAATCAGTTCAGGCCCAAAGAACTGTCTTTCTCCAGTCTGATCCCAATACAGGGGAGTCCTGCATTTCCTGCCATACAAAGCCTCAAATGGTGACATCTTCAAACTGGCCTGGTAGCTATTATTATAAGAAAACTCAGCATAGGGTAAACTCTTCTCCCAACTGCCACCATGCTTGAGAGCACAAGCTCTTAACATATCCTCCAGGACTTGATTGGTTCTCTCTGTCTGTCCATCAGTCTGGGGATGGTAGGCTGAACTAAAATTCAACTTTGTATCCAAACTCTCATGCAACTTCTTCCAAAATCGAGAAGTAAACTGTGATCCTCGATCAGACACGATCTTCTTAGGCACTCCATGTAGACAAACTATCCGAGTCATATACAATTCTGCTAGCTTGGCTCCCGTGTAATTAGTCCTCACAGGTATAAAATGAGCCACCTTTGTCAATCTGTCCACAATTACCCAAATAGAGTCATATCCTGCTGGAGTGCGGGGTAGTCCAACAATAAAATCCATACCAATTTCTTCCCATTTCCACTCAGGTATCTTCAATGGGTGCAATAATCCAGCGGGTCTTTGATGTTCGGCCTTGACTCTTTGACATACATCACACTTAGCCACATGAGCAGCCACATCTCTTTTCAGTCCATACCACCAATACTTTTGCTTCAAATCTTGATACATCTTAGTGCTTCCAGGGTGGATGGAGTAATCAGAATCATGAGCTTCTTTCAATATAGCCTCACGGAGGCTATCGATCTCCGGAACACATATCCGATCTTTGAACCATATAGTACCTTGCTCATCCTCCGTGAATTCCGGAACTCAACCTTCCGTAATCAGATCTTTAATCTCTTGAATCTTAGCGTCACCAACCTGACCTTTACGAATCTCTTGCTCCAAGGTAGGTTCCAATTCAATGGTAACTCCTTCAGTATGAGTAACAATTCCCAAATTGAGTCTCTCAAAGTCTTTTGCTAATTCATCGGGCAGTTGGACAACGAAGGCGGAGTGAACATGCTCCTTCCGACTCAAGGCATCTGCAACCAAATTTGCCTTGCCTGGATGATAGTGAATCTCCAAATCATAATCTTTAATGAGCTCCAACCAACGACGTTGTCTGAGGTTGAGATCCTTCTGAGTGAATATATACTTCAAACTCTTATGATCCGTGTACACTTGGCACTTAGTTCCCATAATATAGTGTCTCCAAATCTTAAGTGCATGCACAACTGCAGCCAGCTCTAAGTCATGGGTGGGGTAGTTCAATTCATGCTTCCGCAACTGACGAGATGCATAGGCAATCACATGTCCTTCTTGCATAAGCACACATCCAAGTCCTTGGCCACATGCATCACAATAAATGTCAAATCCCTTCTGCAGGTCTGGCATAATCAATACTGGAGGTGACATCAATCTCTCCTTCAACTGATCAAAGCTTTCTTGGCATTTCTCATCCCACTTGAATTCTTTTCCTTTCTCCAAAAGCGATGTCATAGGCTTGGCAATCTTAGAAAACCCTTCAATAAATCTCCGATAATATCCTGCGAGTCCCAAGAAACTCCGAATCTCCGTAACTGTAGTGGGCACTCTCCACTCCATAATCTCCTTCACTTTAGCAGGATCCACTGCTATTCCTCCATTAGAAATAATATGACCAAGGAATGGCACCTTGTCAATCCAAAACTCGCACTTACTGAACTTAGCGTAGAGTTGATTATCTCGTAGCTTCTGTAGCACCAACCTTAGATGTTGTTCATGATCACTTTCATTCTTAGAATAGATAAGAATATCATCGATGAATACCACGACGAATCTGTCCAAATACTCCATAAACACCTTATTCATCAAATTCATGAAGTAAGCTGGTGCATTGGTTAGTCCAAATGACATAACAGTAAACTCATATAATCCATATCGAGTCGAGAAAGCCGTCTTGGGAATATCCGATGGTCTAATCTTCATCTGATGGTAACCGGATCGGAGATCAATCTTCGAGAATACTCTAGCACCTCGCATCTGATCAAATAAATCCTCAATACGGGGCAACGGATACTTGTTCTTCACCGTAACATCATTAAGAGATCTATAATCCACACACATTCGTTGCGATCCATCCTTCTTCTGCACAAATAACACCGGTGCTCCCCAAGGTGAGGAACTTGGACGAATGTAACCAGCCTCTTGTAACTCCGTCAACTGCTTCTTAAGTTCCTTCAACTCCTCTACGGACATTCTATAGGGCCGTTTAGAAATAGGGGCGGTTCCAGGTAAGAGATCAATCACAAACTCAACTTCTCTATCAGGTGGCATCCCTGGTAACTCCTCTGGAAAGACATCCGGAAAATCTCTAACCACCCGGATGTTGTCACCAACAAACTCCTCAGGCATAAAGAACATTGCACGCATGGATGAGGAGGTTACTGCAATATTAACTTGAAATCTTTCTCCTTTAGTGGTAGTGAGTTCTATGGTACCTCTACCACATGCTATAACGGCCTTTGCCTTTCTTAGCCACGACATACCAAGGATCAGATCTATACTGCTTGACTCTAATATTATAGCAGTAGCTCCAAATTCTCTACCCATAATGGTCAAGGTCAATCTACGTGTCATTTGATTCGCCTCAACAGGCCCTTTAGGTGTAATTACTATCAGGGGTTTTCTCATATTTAGCAGTGGTATTTCATTTGTGTTGGCATATCTAGCAGACATGAATGAATGTGTAGCACCAGAATCAAATAATATTGTTGCAGGAATTGCATTAACATAAAACATACCAATTACGAGGTCACCACCATCAGGAGTATCATCAACGCTGACTTGATTCACCCTGGCTATAGAATATCCCTTGCCAGGGGTCTGTTGCTTATTCTGAGCTGGAGTAGTAGCAATCCTCTGTGGGCAGACATTTGCATAATGACCAATCTTCCCACACTTGAAACATTGAGTGCCCGGACTCTGTCCTGCAAACTTCGTCGGGGTGCCCGTGGGAGTGGCCTGTCGAGTAGGTGTCCTCAGTGGTGATTGCTGAACTGGGCGCGGTCCTCCTGGTCGAGTCGGTGTACCCTATGGTGAACTATAGCGAGGACGAACACTGCTACTTCCTTGTCCTTGAGATATTGCCTTTCTCTTCAAATCTCCCAACTGAACACGCTTGTGTTCAATAGCCAGGGCCTTATCCAACAGTCTCTGAAATGATGGAAATGTGTGTGCCACTAGAGCATACTGCAGTGGTCCATTAAGTCCTTCAATGAAATGCTCCTGCTTCCTCTCGTCCTCAGCAACTTCTTCAGGGGCATATCTGGATAGCTGAATAAACTTGTCTCTGTACTCGCTGACCGACATATTGCCTTGCTTCAATGACAGAAACTCCTTCTTCTTGATCTTTATCATCCCAGCTGGAATATGGTAGTTCCTGAACTGCATACTGAACTCTGCCCAAGTAATAGTATCATCAGCATCGTGGGCAGCCGTATATGAATCCCACCAGTCAGCAGCAGGACCAGTTAGACGTCCAGAAGCATATAAAACCTTCTCCCGGTCAGTGCATTGTGCAATGTTGAGCATCTTCTCAATTGCTTTCAGCCAATCATCTGCATCAAGTGGATCTGGCGAACTGGCAAAGGTCGGTGGCTTATGACTCATAAACTCCCGGTGCTTATCTCGAGGTGGAACTGGTGGTGGTGGTGGAGGCAATGGCACTTGTTGCTGTTGCTGCTGTTGTTGAAGTTGTTGTTGCAGCTGCTGTTGTTGCGCCCTCCTTTCTTGGCGTATCTCATCTCTCTCCTGGTGCAACTCCTGGCGTATATCTTCTCTTTCCTGACGCATCTCTTGGCGTTCTTGCTGCATCTGGGCTCGCATATCAGCCATAGTGTCTACCATTTGCTGCATCACCACCATCTGAGCAGCAACCAGTGGGTCAACTCCGCCTGGTGGAGGGTTAGGAGGATTCATCTCTGCTGGCTGTGGCTGAGGTTGTCTATATATCCTTCGAGTGTGTCGATTAGGAGGCAAATCAATTCCACCACCCCGCCTGGTATTGACCATCTGAGTTAGATACATATGGTAAGAAAATAGTAGCCAAGGCGGTACTTACAAATCAGGTTATTTTGGGGGATTTATTAGCTAAGCAGATTAATATTCCACCTACTAAAGCTAATTCAATACCTTATGTTGGTACATGCTAAGATGTCCATATATATAATATCTCAATCAATCAAAGAAGCAAATCAGACATTTTTCATCATAACAATCAAACAACATTTTTAAATATAGAAAATAGTTTTGATTTGGTCTTAGGCCTCATATCTCTTAAAATGTCATAGGGGTAGGGATTCCAAGGTGTGAAATCCATCTTGTCTAAGAGTAGAAAAGGTAAGAATGGTCAGAGTAGAACAGTAGAAGGTGAAACAGGATCAAGATAAGTATAGAAAGAACTAGAGTAAGGTAAGCATAGAATGAATCAGAATAAGGTAAGTAGGGAAGGGTTTTGTCCATTTCTATCTAGGTCTCGTCCTACAGTCAACAGTTCCTCTGATACCACTTCTGTAACACCCGGTTTTAAAGGACAAAGCCGGGTGCATCTCATACATGCGCCAAAGAGGACAACATATATAATAACAGAGTGTATAGAGATAAATGTCATAAAACATCAGAGTATTTATTACATAGCGGAAGACTTATTACAAAATAAAGATAAATGTAAAACGAACTAAGGATCGACGGCGCCAATGTCGACTGAGAAACGCCACCTAGATCAAATCATACTCCTCGCCTTGAGGCTCCTCCTGAACCACCTGCTCTTCTCCTGTGGAGGGGGGGTGTGAGACAGCAAGAGTGAGCTCACATACGTTCATAGCTCAACAAGTCGTGGGGAATAATGTGGCATGAACTCACCAAAGGTGGGAGTTCATGAAGTGTAAGGCTGATCAATGAAATAAAGGCTGAAGCTGAGCATTGCTTTTATAAGTTGGTCAAAATTTTATTAGCAGTTACTAAGTGTAAGTAAATACCAAACCATAGTAATAATAAGTAAAAGTAATAATAAAATAATCCCAAATGCAATGAAATGACAGGTTAAGTTTAAGTTCCATAATTTAATCATGTGAGTGTCCGAGCCACTCATGACCGTGAGCACGGCTAGTATACCAGTTTTACACTCTGCAGAGGTTGCGCATCTTTACCCACAAGTCGTGTTACCCATTTGCCACGGAGTTTATCAGACTCCATACACCTCTACCTAGGAAGCGAGGCAGGGTACCACTACGAGGCCTTTACAAAGTTCCACTAGTTTCAGACTACCCGCTACAGTTTATAGGAAGCTCCAGTGCAGGGTTCCTGGCTGACCGCCATCGCAGCAAAATCAACCAGGGACCTCCCTACACTGACCAATCCCCTACTGCCCTTGCCCCTTTCGGGTAAGGTAGCCCTCCCCTAGCTTTCCTAGTTAATCAGCCAAGGGCGTCCCATTAAACCCTTGTGGTAGCACTGTTTTCCCGGGTGGTTCTCCATGTTCCCATTAACATAATGATCTTAACATGAACAGTAAAGAATAAAACAGATAATAAAAAGTATAGCAATGAGTGATGAATATCTCTATACCCAAATCCACATAAAGCAATAGCATGAACTACCCAAAACTTTAGTAGTAAAACCAGTGGTGAAGCAAGGTATAAAGATAGTCAAAATCTAGGGCATCCTATTGGGTCCCATCAAAATTAACCTATGCAGATCATTATGAATAATAAGAACATGAATGGGTAAAAGATGTGATCAAGGGCACTACTTGCCTTCCACGAGCTCCTGCTCAGCAGTCTCTACTTGCTGAACCTCAGATTCCACAGTGGCTTGCTCGTCTACTCTCATCAACACAATACATACATAGTATAGCATAAATTAACATCACATCAAACATGCAAATGGAATGTACAGTAATAAACTAGACATTAAATTATGATCACAGGAACTGGAATTATTAATTTTGGAGTTATATAATTCAAGCTATGAATTTCCTAAAGTTTAATGTGATTAAAATAGGATTAGATGAGAAATTAATTTTCTAACTGAGTTCATGTCAAAACAGTGGTACTATCTAATAGAGAATACTATTACAAAATTATAGGAACTGGAATGGTCCAAATTGGAGTTCATATGAATTTTATATGAATTTTACAAGTTCCTACCATTATTTTTGTATTAAAAATGAATTTCGAATGGATTTTCTCTGATTTTATTGATTCCTGGACTAGGCGTCAAAATCTGTAAAGCGCAGGGGCTCTGGCGCAAGAAACCAGAGACTCAGTGAATAGCGCCCCCAGGACGGCGGGTCGATTCCTAGATTTTCTAGGGTCTCTTCTGCAAACCGGTAAAGTGAAGGGGTACGGGCGAAACTGAGCCGCCCGATCAGAAACGGAGGGCTCAGATTAGATCTGGGTTCCCGTGAACCGGTACGCACTGCTATGCGTCAGATTGGAAATCAACGACGTAGATTTAAATACCCCGGATCCGCCCAGATCCGTCCGATCAAATCGAACGATCCACGCTATCCTGCCTGAAGCGGTGCCCTCAATCAAATCTGAGCCGCCCAACTCACATCCAGCGGCGCAGCGCAAAACGACCAATCGTCCAGCTGCATCTAATCCACGCCGTTCGATCCTGGACGAACGGACAGGAGGCTCTCTCCCTCGTCTAATCCCCAACACGCGGTGGCCGTGTCTCCACACGGCGGCGCCATGGCCGGAGAGGCCAAACCGAGCCCTAGTGAGCTATTGCGCAATCAAAACAATGCTACCAGCTAAGGAGAGGTAGGTGAATATGCTGAGAAGGCTCTCACCGGCGAAGGCGCTACGATGGTGTCGGTCCACGGGAGGAGGCGGATCTGTGGCGGCGAAACCTCTCCGTCGAGGGATTCCCGTGTTCCCGAGCCTCGGTTCCGCGCGACGAAGCCACAGCACACTTCCACGTGAACAGGCGGAGCTTCTCGACCCGACACAAGGGCCCTGGCGGGTCTGTAGAGCGGCGGCTGTGGGGGATAGATATCCCCCGGGTCCACTGAAAGAGTAAAGGACCTCACGAAAGGCCCGAGGGCCCAATAAATCGTAAGGCTATTCTTTCGTGGGCCTGGGGGGAAACAACCAGCCAGGCAGAGCGACGTAAGGCCGGATTGGTGCAAACCCGGACGGCCCATAGCGTCGAGCGAGTGGCCGCAACGGAGATCCGACTTTCCCGCACTGGAGTCCCCATGCAGCGAAGCCACGTGAAGATAAGTCGGCGAGGGTTACGTAAAGGATAATCTCAAGAAGTTCACTATCTTTTAGCCACTTGTTGTTATCTTATCCATGTGTACTGCCCCACGGTCGAGTATATAAGGCCTAGGGGGCACCCCTTCAGAACGATCGACCCATTACTTAGCCACCCACACCAACTCTCCATATTCTCGATCTAGAGAACTCTCTTGTACTCATATCCATCAAGCATACTCATCAGGACGTAGGGTGTTACGCATCACTAAGCGGCCCGAACCTGTAAACCTTGCCCACCGTCCCTCGTGCGATCAGCACGAACCATTTTGCTACAGTTGTCGACACCTTCCTACTCCTAAAACACCTTGAGGGGCAACCCCGGGTGTGCGGTCGGACCCAAAACCCCGACAGCTGGCGCGCCAGGTAGGGGGTGTGTCGACAATCCAAGCTAGCTCAATGGCCATCTCCTTCTACAGCAAGATCACCCTACGCCCCGGATCTGTGTTCTGCTTCGGAACAATCTCATTCGTAGCGGACGAAGAAGGAATTCTGCACCGTATCGCGGATCCGCCGGAAAAGGAATCTTCCCCAACAAACTCCGAAAATACCGGAGAAGCGCAACCTCCGGCTCTCCGAAAGAAGATCACTACGACGGCAGCACCGTTCTACCCCGACGTCCTCTTCATTGGAAGAGCGGAATCACCCGTCATCTCCGACGACGAGCCGACTGTACCCGGGGAGGAACCGCCCCAACGAGAATCCCGTCGACGGAGGAACCGGCGCAGGAACGTTCGACGACATCACGCGGCCGGAGAGCGGAATCCGGAGCAACCTGTCTCGCGGGACGAGGTCTCGGAGGTAGGAGAAACCCCGGAAGAACGCGTCTTCAGAGAGCGAAGGAACTCCCGACGACGTGATCGCCGACGAGCTCAGGAACAGGCCGAGCAGGATGCAAGGCAACGTCGAGAGAATCCATTCTTCGGGCGCAACCTGAACCCCGACTTCGCCCGAGCCATGAACACGCCGAGCGAGGTCGGAGGGGTACTGGCTCGGATAGCTGAAGGACTACCTCGGACTCCCGACGCCGATGGCTACCGGCGACTATTTACTCAGGCGGCTAACCACCTTCTACCGCTTGCCCACCCGCCAAACGATCTACGACACGCCATCAACAGTCGCCGAGACGCGTGGAGCTCCATCAATGCTTCGCGCGAACGGCGGCTTGAGAACGAGATTCGCCGTCGGGAGGAGTACGACAGGGATCATGGCATCCCGACTCAGAGCCAAGCTACCAGGACTGAGTCGGCAACGGCTTCAACTGGCGGAACCACCCGGGACGGTCGAGGAATCACAATCACAACTCCCCTCCCCAGGACAGACATCGACCCCGACGACAGGAGGACACGTGCGGAGTGTCCGCCCTTACTCCGTGACTTAGGGCCATCCAATGGCCTCCCAACTTCAAGGTATCCAATGTTGACAAATATGAACCTAAGCAGGATCCATGGGGTTGGCTAGCCGTCTACACCACCGCTGCTCGAGCTGCCGGGGCGTCTGAAGACGTGATGACCGCGTACTTACCCATTGTCCTTGGGCAAGACGCGCTGCAATGGCTGCGACATCTACCCCGACACTGCATCGACGTCTGGGGCGACTTCAGTCGGCGCTTCACCGCCAACTTCCAGTCCCTCTCCGACAAGCCGGCGCAACCGTGGGACCTCAAATCTATCAAGCGCCGGGGGGACGAGACTCTCCGTTCGTACCTCAAGAGATTTCAAACCATGAGAAATCGTATCCCCGAAGTCACGGAGGCGGCCGTGATCGAGGACTTCTACCGAGGATCCAATGACTCGGCTTTTGTCCGAGCCATACTACAGAAGGCGCCGACTACCTCCGAGGAGCTGTTCCGGGAAGCCGACCTCTACATCACCGCCGACGAGCGAGCCCAGGACCTCATCGGAGGAGCAAAGCCCGCACCGGCAGCACCACGACGCGACGCGAACCAGCAACCCGACAAGCGATGGGAGAAGAGGCCACGTGAAGAAGTGCACGCTGCCGGACCACCTGCCTCTCGCGCTCGAGGAGGACCTCGTGGGGGCGAACGTACGCTGGACGACATCCTCGACACCCAGTGCCCGTACCACAAGGACATGCGCCACACTCTTCGTAACTGCCGAGACTTCAAGCACTCCGTCGGACACGGCCGACCCTTCCAACCTCTACCTCCTCCTCCGCCGAGGGGAGGACCAGATGAACCACGACAACCCCATCGGCCGGAGGAGGGAGGAGGAGGAGGAGCTTTTCCACGCGTTGACAGGGAAGTCAACGTCATCTTCGGCGGACACGGATCGCAGGAGAGCAAAAGACAGCAAAAGCTCAATGATCGCCAGATACTGGTGGCGACCGTCGGCCCTCCCGCCCCATACCGGTGGTCGGAGCACCCGATCACTTTCACTCGGGCAGATCAATGGCTTAACTTCGACCACCCGGGCAAATACCCGCTTCTCGTCGATCCGGTGATCCGAGAGAGCCGGGTGAAGAAGGTATTAGTGGACGGGGGGAGCAGCATCAACGTCACCTTCCCCCGGACACTCCAAGGCTTGGGAGTTCACCTCAAAGAGCTCCACGAGTCAGACACTCCTTTCTTCGGCATCGTGCCGACGGAAGGGGAATACCCGCTGGGCCACATCTACATGCCAGTAACCTTTGGAACTCCGGAGAACTACAGAACCGAGTTCCTGAGGTTTGAAGTGGCAAACTTCGACTGCGGGTACAACGCCATCATCGGGAGGCCGGGACTGGCCAAGTTCATGGCCATTCCGCATTACACCTACATGATACTGAAGATGCCAGGACCGCAAGGGATCATAACTGTGCGCGCAGACTTCCAAGGCGCCGCAGAGTGTTTCCGGGTGGCTATTCAAGCAGCCCTCACCGCCAAACCGTCGACGGCTCCCTCTACTTTGGCGAACTATAAGCCTGAGGAGGACCTCGCAATACCGGCGAATGAAGCTCAGACCGCGACCTCTATGCGGCCGACTGAAGAAACCAAGAGAATCAACCTGGGGTTCGCTGATGAGCGCAAGACGGCCATCATCAGCTCCAGTTTGGATGACAAATAGGAAAGCGCGCTCGTCCGGTTTCTGCAAGATAACCGAGATGTATTCGCATGGCAACCTGCGGATATGCCGGGAGTCCCAAGAGAACTGGCCGAGCACAAACTGAAGGTTTTTCCCCAGGCAAGGCCGATTCGGCAAAAATTACGTCGTTTCACGCCCGACAAGAGAGAAGCCATTCGCGCCGAGTTAGCTCGCTTGGTCGCGGCTGGATTCATTAGAGAAGTGTTACATCCCGAGTGGTTAGCCAATCCTGTTCTTGTACTCAAAAAGAATAAAGTGGACTGGCGCATGTGTGTTGATTATACTGATCTCAACAAACACTGTCCGAAGGATCCTTTCGGGCTCCCAAGGATAGATCAGGTGGTGGACTCCACCGCTGGATGTTCTATGCTGTCTTTCCTGGATTGTTATTCTGGATATCATCAGATTAGTCTGGCGAAGGAAGATGAAGAAAAAACGGCATTCATTACTCCATTTGGTGCTTTCTGTTATACCTCCATGCCGTTCGGCCTCAAAAACGCTGGAGCGACTTACCAGAGAGCCATTCAAACATGCTTAGCCAATCACTGGGGCAAGCGTGTGGAGGCCTATGTGGATGATGTGGTAATCAAAACACAGGACTCAAAAGATTTCATTGAAGACTTGCAACTGGTTTTCAACAGTCTGAGGCGGTATAGATGGAAGCTTAATCCTGAGAAATGTGTTTTTGGGGTACCAGCCGGAAAGTTACTCGGGTTTATTGTCAGTCACCGGGGAATTGAAGCTAATCCGGATAAGATTGAAGCTATCATGAAGATGGAAGCACCTCGATCGCAAAAGAAAGTCCAACGGCTTACTGGATGCATGGCGGCTCTAAGCAGATTTATATCCAGGCTGGGAGAAAAAGGTTTGCCGTTTTACAAGTTGCTCAAGAAGGTGGATAAATTCCAGTGGACTTCAGAAGCGCAAGAAGCTCTAGATGCTCTGAAAAAATTCTTGACAACGCCACCAGTACTGAAACCACCTCGGCGAGCCACGCCAACTCAACCAGCTGAAGATTTGCTGCTATATATCTCTTGCACGACTCACGTGGTAAGCACCGCGTTAGTAGTCGAGCGAGTAGAAGAAGGACATGCCTACCCAGTACAACATCCTGTCTACTTCATCAGTGAAGTTCTAGGCCCCTCAAAGAAAAAGTACCCTCAAGTTCAGAAGCTATTGTATGCAGTACTTCTAACTGCCCGCAAGCTGCGTCACTACTTTGATGATCACAAAGTCATAGTAGTCACAAGTTTTCCAATAGGGGATATACTTCACAACAAGGAAGCCATCGGTCGAATAGCCAAGTGGGCTTGTGAGTTGGGATCTCATGACATCGAGTTCCGGCCTCGTACTGCCATCAAAACTCAAGCACTGGTTGATTTTGTATCAGAGTGGACTGAGCAACAAGTACCAGACAACCCGGAGACTGCAGAAGTATGGCGAATGTATTTTGATGGCTCACTAAAGCTGCAGGGAGCAGGAGCGGGGATTCTCTTCACTGCACCTGGAGGCGAACACCTCAAGTACGCCCTCCAGTTGCTATTCCCGGCCTCCAACAACGCAGCCGAGTATGAAGCTTTGATCCATGGATTGAACATTGCCATATCATTGGGCGTCAAAAGATTAATGGTATACGAGGATTCTCTGGTAGTCATCAGCCAGATAAATAAGGAGTGGGATTGCTCCAACGATTCGATGGGAAGATACTGCACTGCCGTCCGAAAGCTAGAGGATAAATTCGAGGGTCTAGAATTTCATCATGTGGAAAGAGATCGGAACACGGCAGCCGATGTACTATCCAAGCTGGGGTCCAGTCGAACTCAGGTCCCACCCGGGGTTTTCGTGCAAGAAATTCTGCAGCCGAGTATCTCAATGGATCAAATAGAAGAGTGCAACATCATAGATCAACCCGAGTCAGATCCTGATGACTGGAGAAGGCCAATCATTAAGTACATAAAGAATGAAGAAAAACCAGACGACAAGAATTTGGCAGAGCGCATTGCAAGACAGTCGGCTCACTATACACTCATTGGAGAAACATTATACAGAAGGGGTGCATCAGGGGTCTTCATGAAATGCATCCTCCCATCTACTGGAAAGCAACTCCTGGAGGAGGTCCACGCTGGACAATGTGGAATACATGCAGCCTCCAGAACACTGGTTGGGAAGGTCTTCAGGTCAGGATTCTATTGGCCAACAGCAAAGAACGACGCAGCCGAATTAGTTCAGAGGTGCGAAGCCTGCCAATACTTGTCAAAGCAACAACACCTGCCAGCACAGCAACTGCAGACCATACCAGTAACTTGGCCTTTCGCGTGCTGGGGACTGGATATGATTAGACCTTTCAAGAAAGCTCAAGGGGGATACACTCATATATTGGTGGCAATTGACAAGTTCACTAAATGGATAGAATTCAAGCCCATTGCCTCCTTAACCTCTGCCAAGGCTGTGGAATTCATACAAGACATAATATTCAGATTCGGGATACCAAACAGCATCATAACCGATTTAGGATCCAACTTCACGAGTTCAGAGTTCTTTGACTTCTGCGAGCAAAAGAGCATTCAGATCAAGTATGCATCTGTAGCCCATCCAAGAGCCAACGGGCAAGTTGAGCGAGCCAACGGGATGATATTGGAAGCACTCAGGAAAAAGATTTTCGATAAGAATGAAAAATTCGCAGGAAAGTGGATAAGGGAATTACCCTATGTTGTTTGGAGCCTAAGAACACAACCTAGCCGAGCTTTGCATGGAAACACTCCTTTCTTCATGGTCTATGGGTCGGAGGCAGTGCTGCCTGCTGATCTCAAGTTTGGGGCGCCAAGGTTGATCTTCGAAAGCATAGCAGAAGCTGAGACCACCAGGCTGGAGGACATAGACGTACTCGAGGAAGAACGGTTAAACGCAGTAATCCAATCAGCAAGATACCAGCAAACTCTAAGGCGCTATCATGACAAGGCTGTGCGGCAACGATTCTTCTCAGTAGGGGAGCTCGTCCTTCGCCGAATTCTAACGGGAGAAGGACGACACAAGTTATCACCCTTATGGGAAGGACCCTTTGTAGTAGCAGAAGTCACTCGGCCCGGATCGTATCGCCTCACTCAGATGGACGGCACAGAAGTTGGGAACTCCTGGAACATAGAACACCTGAGAAAGTTTTATCCCTAGCTGTACCTCAAAACTGCTGGGATAACGATGATGTACTCTGTAAAGTGGAAATATGTCATCAATAAAGAAAAGGTCTCAAGGATACTCAATTTATTTACGACTGATTTGCATTCTTACTTAACTCAGGGTGACCACTATGCCCTGCTAACGGAGCAATCGGCTTAAGTCGGCAACGACTTAAGGCGGTGCAACATGCTCACGCTTACTTAACTCAGGGTGACCACTATGCCCTGCTAACGGAGCAATCGGCTTAAGTCGGCAATGACTTAAGGCGGTGCAACATGCTCACGCTTGCTTAACTTGGGGTGACCACTATGCCCTGCTAACAGAGCAATTGGCTTAAGTCGGCAACGACTTAAGGCGGTGCAACATGCTCACGCTTACTTAACTTGGGGTGACCACTATGCCCTGCTAACGGAGCAATCGGTTTAAGTCGGCAACGACTTAAGGCGGTGCAACATGCTCACGCTTACTTAACTTGGGGTGACCACTATACCCTGCTAACGGAGCAATCAACTTAAGTTGGCGGCAACTTAAGACCAGTGCAACATACTCACACCTATATAATTCAGGGGATGATTTCCATATCCCACAGACAAAATTCATGGACATCATGCGTCATTACTACCAAACTCATTAACTAAAAAATTCTGATACAATGAGAGAGTAACTATGCCATTTGAATAAACTGGTATCCTCTAACAAATATTCAATCATGCAAGCTGCGCGCTTGGAGCACGCAGAATGTTTTTTCTATTTTGCAATGTCTTTCTCAGGAGCGACCGATGAAGAAGGGCGACTCGAGGAATCAGGGGCGGCGTTCACGTCAGACCTTATATCTTCGGGAACGACCACGCCGGGTCTCCTCATCAAGATTCGTCCCGCCCGAATAGCCTTGTCCAGGGCTTTGTCGCGTTGGGCCTTGAGAGTAGCGGAAGTCTCTTCAGCAGTTTTAGCAGCCAGTCGAGCGTTCTCTAACTCCTGGGCAATAGATTTTTTGGAAGCCCGGAGCCCCTTGATGGTAGCATCCTTCGCTGATATCAACTGCTTAAGCCGGGTCACCTCCTCCATGGATTCCTGCAGCTTGCGACGATGAAGGTCTAATTCTTCCATGGTGAAGTGATGACTTCTTTCCAAAATGGTCAGCGAATTGCTAGAATCTCGATACAACCTGTCAAGATTATCACGAGAAGCGGCAAGGATACGTTTTTCTTCCTGCAAGCACAAGTCAGTTCCTTCAAAAACCAGGCAAGTAATAGGAGCACAGCAAGGAAAAAGCACAGTTTTGTATATCACCTTTTCAGAGTCAAGCTGGGCATGCAGAGAAGAACTCAACGCATTGGCATCATCTAAGGCAGCAGAGACCTGACTCAGCTCAATCTGACTTTGAGAGTACTTTTCCTCAAGATCAGTGCATCGCTGAGCCAATTCAGCTTGATCCTGAGAATGTTTCTCCTCAAGAAGTGCAGTCTGCCGAGTCATTCCTAGTAAGAGGTAACCAAACAAAACAAGGTCAGAAGGTCAAACAGTCCACGACAAACGCGAAGAAAAGAAAAAGGGCACTAACCAGCATTAATCGCCTCCAACTCGGATACACGACGATGAAGTGACACTGGATTCCAACACGAAAGAGACGAAGCTACTTCTGGGACAGGAACACCCTGCGATCTCAGCTGGCTGGCCATCCCATCCACCAAAACCTGATGAGAAGAACAGATGAGCACAATGGCAAAAGTTCATGCAATGTAAAAATCAAGCCAAAAAAACAGCACAGTACCTGGAGGTTGGAAAAGAATGAAGGGATCCCCAGATCAGGAGAAATCAGCTGATAACCAGGCGCAAGGTCACCACCCGAAGCAGTTTGCAACGGAATGGTGGGAATCAGTTCAGCGCCTTCAACAGAGCCGGACACTCGATCAGCGGGGACGCTGCCCTCTAAAGCGACGCCCTGGTCCAAAGTTTGAGCCACCACCATGCAGCCAGAACGTGGAGGTGACCCCGCGTGAACGTCCATGGAAGTGCCGGAAGGAGTCCCTGTTTGAGCACCCTCGGGGGCTGGGTCATAGTTGGCACTGCCCACTTGAGCTGGATCATCCCCGGCAGCACCCTCGGGGGCTGGGCAGTGGCTCGTACCCTTCGCCCGAGCTAAGTCATCCCCGACGACACCCTCGGGGGCTGGGCATGTGTCAGCACCAGTCTTAAGGTCCAGACTCTCCGCAGTAACCACCTCTAAGGTTGACGGACCCTCGGCTACTTCCATGGAATCAGGACAATCCAAGTCAGCATCCCGACCCTCGAGATCGCGCTCTAAGGTTGACGAGGCGCGGGATGACCTCAACCCAGCATCGGGCACGTCAGCACAAGCTTCCGTTACATCATCATCCACTGGCCCTGATAACAAGTCCTCTGGAACCATATCCTCAAGAGTTTGATCAAAGTCGGTCAGGGATATTTCTTGCAGACCAACGAGGGCAGATAAAGCAGGAGAAGGAACTCCACTACTTTCCCCACTGGCGAGGAATTGCCGACTGTTCTTCCGAGTCAGAGGGACTTCATTCTCTTCCTCTCTGTCGTCTTCATCAGCAACACAGGCAACACCCCCATTGGGATCAACGACAGATGGACCACACCCATTGGGATCAGCATCGATAAATTCAGGCGCAGGAACCTCCTCAGCAGCAGGAACTGAGGGACCAGCATCCTGATCCAAACTAGATACTCGCCGAACGCGTCTCCTTTTCTTTTTCTGCTCGTCAGCAGGAAGATCAGCTTGATTAGTTTGGCAAGGACGCCTCGAGCGAACACGGACAGGTCTCTGAACATTCAAGGTTATACCAACCTCAGGGAGAGGCGCCACTGCCAATGTCTCAGCAAGAGTAGCGTCAGAGGAATCCTCAGCCAACATATCAAGCATAGCATTCATTTCTGCATCATTAGGATCCAAAGGCACCTCGAAATAGACTTGTCGCTCATCATCAGGAATTTTCCCAAGTGAGGCAACCAAAGCATTGACTTCTTCATCAGAGGGCCGCGTTCTAAGGCCCAAATTGCCATCAGTCGCAGGTGGATTTGACACGAAGAGAGTGAAGGCTTTGGCAGGAGGCAGATTCCAGGCCGAGTACGCCACCGGAGCACCAACATTGGATACTTTGCCCCTGAGAATTATCTCCAGTCGGCTCACCAAATCTGCAGAAGGGATTCTCTTGTTGATAACTCGGGTTGAGTCGGCTAGCCCTTGATACAGATAAGCCGGGTGGACCCTATCTTTCAGTGGCTGAATGTTTTTGAAAACGAAGTCAGCAACTATAGCTTCAGCAGCTAAACCCCTCTCTTTCAATAGCCCAACTTCAGCTAGCAGCACATTGGCCTTAGCCACCTCCTCGTCTGTGGGAGACTCGGTCCAGCTCGGGGTGCGAACGTCTGGCTGTCTTCCCGACCGGGGGGGGAGAGAATTTCCATAGTTATCAACTATAAACCACTCCAGACGCCATCCCTTAATGCTATCTTTAAGGGGAATCTCAAGATATTCAGTCTTCCGTCCCCGGCGCATCTCCAAACTGGCACCCCCGACCAACTGATGTTGTCCCCCGGCCATCCCAGGGCGACAATGATACAGATGTTTCCACAAGCCAAAATGCGGCAGCACGCCGAGAAAGGCTTCACATAAGTGGACGAAGATGGAAATTTGCAGAATTGAGTTAGGGTTCAGATGGGTGAGGTTGATGTGGTAGAAATCAAGGAGACCGCGGAAAAAGGGAGAAATAGGAAGGCCAAGGCCGCGGAGAAGAAAAGGAGCGTAAACCACGGATTCGTGGGTATCCTCTGTCGGGACCGTAGTCCCATGGCAAATCCGCCAAGAACAGAGTTCCCGTGGAGGATGAACACCGATGGACACAAGGTGGAGGAGTTCGGCTTCAGAGATGATAGACATGTGGTTACCTGCAAAAGGCAACTGGCTGTTGGGATCGATTGGAGGAATCACCACGGCGGACGAGCTCGCGATTTTCCTCTTGGGAGCCATCTCGATTCAACCAGTGAGCAGATTGGAGGCGAGCGCAGAGAGGGTTTGGAAGCGGGAATGTAAGAACTAGGGCGCGGAAAGCAAAGGCGGCTAAAAGTGCAGCTCTTATAGGATATTCCCGGACCAGATACCGTTTCAAAAAGTGCCCAGTCATCACCCGGCAGTTATTTCCAAAATCCGAGCATGCCACGTAGTCATTCGGCAGTTATTTCCAAAAACTGGTGGGCAACCCCATCACTCGGGTGTTATCCTCAAAATAACTCGGCATTGCCTCTAAAATGTCGACGGCGACCTTCAATCACTCGGCGTTGCCTCTAAAACGCCAGTCTTGTGTTCAACCGCTCGGCATTACTTCTAAAATGCCGACGTTGACCTTCGCTCACTCGGCATTACTTCTAAAATGCTGACGTCGACTTTCAATCACTCGGCGTTGCCTCTAAAACGCCAGTCTCATGTTCAACCGCTCGGCATTACTTCTAAAATGCCGACGTTGACCTTCGCTCACTCGGCATTACTTCTAAAATGCTGACGTCGAGTTTCAATCACTCGGTGTTGCCTCTAAAACGCTGATCTCGAGTTCAATCACTCGGCATTACTTCTAAAATGTCAACGGCGACCTTCAATCACTCGGCGTTGCCTCTAAAACGCCAGTCTCGTGTTCAACCGCTCGGCATTACTTCTAAAATGCTGACGTCGACTCTCAATCACTCGGCGTTGCCTCTAAAACGCTGATCTGGAGTTCAACCACTCGGCATTACTTCTAAAATGTCGACGGCGACTTTCGATCACTCGGCGTTACCTCTAAAACGCCGACCTCACGTTCAATCGCTCGGCGTTACTTCTAAAAATGTCGATACATACTGCAATATTACTCGGCGGCTACTTCTGGAAGCGTCAGTATGATGATCAAGTTGTCTGTCTATTGTCTCAAGAGAATCAGATTTATAATCAAACAAAACGAGTCATCAAGATGAAACCAAAGGCATTCTTCATTAAGGGAAGTGGCAATACTTACAAATCAACTCATTATGAGTTGATACTTCCTTACTGCTACTACTACTACTACGCTACACTATACTACTCTACATTACTAATACTACTACATTATTTCACTATACTATTTCTAATCTATACTAATATCTAAAAAGACCAGTGGCATCTAGCCACTGGCCCTGCCCCTGCCGCCGCCGCCGCCCTTGGTGCTGCCCCTGCTGCCGCCGCCCTTGGTGCTGCCCCTGCTGCTGCCGCCCCTGGTGCTGCCCTTGCTGCTGCCGTTGCCGCCGCCCCCGCCACTGCCGCTGCCGTCGCCGTCGCCACCGTCGTCGTCGTCGTCGTCGTCCTCGTCCTCGCCGCCGTCGTCCGAGTCCTCCTCATCCGAGGAGTACTCCGACTCATCCGAGCCCTCGAGCCCGGAGCGCTCAACGGCCCGGATGTACGTCCAGACCTCCGCGGCTATCCCCTAGGAGTCGTCCGAGTCATCGGACGACGCCGGGGGAGAGACGGGAGCCGGAGACCCCTCGGACTCGGAGGAGAACTCCTCCTCCGAGTATTCCGAGTCACCGAAATCCTCCGACGGAGGAGTCGGCTCGCGCTTGCGTTTGTTGTTTTTGCCCATGGTGGAAGCAAGCGAGAAAGAAGAGAAGAAAGCAGTAAGGAATAAGCGAAGAGATGTGAAGAAACCAGAGGGACAACAGCGTTATTTATAGAAGAGAAAGGCAACCGCTCACCTCCAACCGCGGTCACTGAATAGTCGCAAAGCATTCAATATGCACTCCCACCCGTCCGAAGACACGTCAGGCGGCTGACGCCGTTTCATGCAGCACTACACCCATTGGGACTCCAGTCAACAGCGCAAAGGGTATGATTACACTCGCCGTCCCATCACATTGCAACTCAGAAGCAACCGGTTAAAACACTCAGCGTACCAAGCCGTTCCTTGCCCACACCCATTGGGGGGGGACGCCCAGGAATTGTCAGTATATTTTTCAAAATGGTCACATCTGTGCAGAGCATGCAGTGAATGCCTCAAGACAAAAATGAGATATCAACAAGAGTTAGAGAGAAACCAAATATAGCCAGCGGAGTGCAAAATACGGTCGACAGACACGACTTGAAGACTAGGCAGAGAACGTCCATCAAATGTCCAATCAGTCGCAGAGCAAATAAATTACGCTACCTAGCAAGATATGGGAGGATTGCAAACCCGGCTGCAAAAGACAAAATACATGCTGACCTCTGAAGCATAATATTGATGACATAGCACGGATGACATCAGCCCAACTTTTTTATAAGCAGAAAGAGTAATCTTCAGAGAAAGGACATAAAAAGGAGACCTTCAAGCGAATTATCTTCAAAAAATCCACTTGAAGGTCGGGGGCTACACCCATTGGGTGCACCTCCGGTGCACCCCATGGATTATCATTCCAAGCCAGGATAATGCTGATTTCTAAAGCATGGGACAAGATTAAAAAGCCAGCCCACACCCAAAATGAGCAAGCGCAAATAGAAATGATCTCTACTGAGGACCTTCGAGTAGACTATTTTCTAAAATCTACTCGAAGCTCGGGGGCTACACCCATTGGGTGCACCTCCGGTGCACCCAATGAAGCTCAGAATCTCACAAATTGGAATGCCGACCTCTAAGGCACAGACACGATGCCGGGTTTTAGTCAACAAGTGATCGGAGCAGGAGAAGACAACAGGAAGCTATTTTTCTTCAAAATCACCTACAAGCTGGACCTGAGATCTTCGGGTTGATTATCTCTAAATTAACCCAAAGATCGGGGGCTTGTGGGGGATAGATATCCCCCGGGTCCACTGAAAGAGTAAAGGACCTCACGAAAGGCCCGAGGGCCCAATAAATCGTAAGGCTATTCTTTCGTGGGCCTGGGGGGAAACAACCAGCCAGGCAGAGCGACGTAAGGCCGGATTGGTGCAAACCCGGACGGCCCATAGCGTCGAGCGAGTGGCCGCAACGGAGATCCGACTTTCCCGCGCTGGAGTCCCCATGCAGCGAAGCCACGTGAAGATAAGTCGACGAGGGTTACGTAAAGGATAATCTCAAGAAGTTCACTATCTTTTAGCCACTTGTTGTTATCTTATCCATGTGTACTGCCCCACGGTCGAGTATATAAGGCCTAGGGGGCACCCCTTCAGAACGATCGACCCATTACTTAGCCACCCACACCAACTCTCCGTATTCTCGATCTAGAGAACTCTCTTGTACTCATATCCATCAAGCATACTCATCAGGACGTAGGGTGTTACGCATCACTAAGCGGCCCGAACCTGTAAACCTTGCCCACCGTCCCTCGTGCGATCAGCACGAACCATTTTGCTACAGTTGTCGACACCTTCCTACTCCTAAAACACCTTGAGGGGCAACCCCGGGTGTGCGGTCGGACCCAAAACCCCGACAGCGGCGCAGTGGCACCGGCAACCGGGCGCACACGAGCGAGGACGAGGAGGTCGCGAGGGTGGACGACAGTGTGGAGCGACGATTGTGAGCTCCAGCGGATGGGACGAGGGGGTCACGATGGTCGGGATTTATGATCCGAAGAGTGGGGATCCCGATCGATGGCCAACCCGAGATCCCCGGCGGCGGATACGGCGGGTTCCGTTACCCAACGGCGCGGACTTCGCTTCAGCCGCGAGGAGGATGCTGACGAGGTGGTCCCACGAGTCAGCTGGAGCACGCGCGGACGAGTACGTAGTTGCCCAGGAAACCGACATGTAGGCCCCACGCGACAGTGAGTCCGGGCGCGGGATGGTGCATGACGCACGGGCCCCACGCGACAGCCAGTTAGGCACGCGCGCGCGGCAATGGGCTGGCGGGGGAAGCACGGGTAGTGGGCCGACTTGCTGGGGTTTCGGCCCAGATAGCTTTTTGTCCTTTTCTTTTTATCTTTTCTATTCCCTTCTATTTACCACTTCAATTCCACTTTAAATTCCAAATTTGTGGCAATTTTCATCTTCAAACTTACATGTTCTATTCCTCTGAACATAGTATGGCTAAATTTTATTTATTTACATATTTATCCTGTTTTGCATAGTATTTTCCTCTCCTTTCTCAATTACTAGAGTTTTCCTTTTTGAATTAATATATTTCTTTAAACACTATTCTATGTTGTCACAAAATGCACACAACATAAAGCCTCAGCATGATGCACAATTTAATGACTTTTATTAATCCTTTGTTTTTTTTGAATAATGTGTTCACATGAAATGACAATTAAATATGGCACACATGTATATAAAGGAACATAATTTCCTCCTTTTAGGTTTCCTTACAAAGTGGGTATTACACCTGCCGCGCCGGACTGCTGGTGCCGAGGTGGTGGTGTCTTGGGGGAGGGGGATGAAGTTCCGCTCGGAGCCGCGGCGGATCCGAGCCGGCAGCATGATGGCGGGTTGGGGGAGATTGGGGCTAGGTGGCCTGAGCAGCACGACGACATTTGAGGGAGGGAGGGAGCGGCGGGGAGGGGGAGGAGATTGGGTTTGGGGCTCCTCGCGGTGGCCCAGGCACTATGGCGTCTTGAAGCATCATGCCCTATCGTGGGAGTGGGATGGAGACTTCGCGTGGTGCGTGGATGAGGGAGACATGTACCATTAGCGAACAATCTTATGGTCAGTATTTTAGAAGGGACATGTACCATCTCAGGAGGCAGCTTTAATTTGCTCCCACGATTAATATACCGTAGGATTACAAGCTTTTACTAGACTCTACATAAAGATGGTATAGAAACATGGAAAGGCAGAAACATAGGAAACACTAGTAAAATTTTCTTTCGAATTACTAGAACCAATAAAAATACTCCCCCAATCTCAATTTATAGGTTGTTTGGCTTTTTTCACACCAAATTTGACCACCTCGTCCTATTAAAAAATTATGAAAGTATGGAAAAAAATTAAACCACAATAAAATCAAATACTTATTATGATTTTTTTTGAATAATACGAGTAAGTCAAACTTGGTGTTGGAAAAATCAAGCGATCTATAAATTGGGACGAATGGAGTACTTTGTAAGTATTAAAACCAATATACTAATTTGCATAAATACTGCATATAATGCTTGCAACGCATGATAAGCGTTGCTAGGTAACACAAATACTATGGATGACACTTGAAACACATGACAAATGTTGTTAGGTGACATAAATACTACGAATGACCCTTGCAACACATGACAAACGTTGTCCGTAATTTGGATATTCTACGGATGACACTTGCAACGCATGGTAAACGTTGCTAGTTGATTTTCTTGCAGCATATAAATATTTGTGTTGCTAGCATCTGTTGCCACCTAATTTCTTGCAACGCATAACCATTTTGTTGCAATGTATGCGTTGCTATAGGGGTGTTTGTGTTGTAGTGATATAAGAAGGTCGTGCCCACTGGCGCTTAACACCAATCACAAGCAAAGTGACTCGTAACCTGCAGCAACAATGGGAATAAAATCCTAAGTACGCAAGTACTCAACAAGACTTACCCGACTAAAGAAAAGACTCTCAAGGGTATGCTGGTTTTAAAAGGATTCAAGGTAAGGCTTATCAAGAATTAAGGACTCTGTTTGCAGAAAAGCTTACTATGAGTGGATCCTTACTTTCAACATTTTAATGCTAGATTAAGTATTAATAGACCTTGTTTGCATCTAGTCTAATTTCATCATCACTTTAATCAATACAACATGATTTTTGCTCATTATAATTCCATCCATGACTTAGATTACAAGTCAGTGACCAAGTCTTCATATCTGAGAAGTAACAGCGATCCTGAATCGATTAATACCCAGCTAGGGATCTCCAACCACACGATATATGTAGCACTTAACCCTTGCATATGTCAACTCGCCACCGAGTTTCTCAAGACCAGACCAGGTTCACGCCAACCGAGAGCATAGATACACCATCGTCCAGCCTCTTGCCACAGAGGGTACACACTACTCTCGCCATCTCTCTACTCCCATTGCGTGTTGACCTTTCTAGTATTGGTCCGACCGAGGCAAAGCTTACCCATGACGAGGCATGTGGCCAGTTAAAAGGTCCTCAATCATCAAGCCTACATTCACTATAATCCTTAATCAACCTGGGTAGAACATCACATGTTCCTAACCCAAGTCTCGATTTAAGTACTTCCATCCTTAGGATTGTTTTGTGTTCCTTAGGATGAAAAGAGCATTATAGGGAACTTTGCAGTAAGATCCCACCATGCTCCCAATGAAAACATTCTTGCAGGCGGAAGTCATCCTTCCTCAGGATAACCCCTGAGCTAAGCATTAGTGCAAAGGACAAACTCTATCTGCAAGGTTTACCTCTAGGCAGAGCTAAGCAATTTTGTAAATCTTATTTGATACTTCACCAGAACTAACTATAAAAGGAATGGATTTCAAGGTAGCCAATGCATCAAAGGGTTTCCAAGCAACTCCTATAAACCTAATGCACTGTCACACCCGGTTTTAAGGGACAAAGCCGGGTGCATCTCATACATGCGCCAAGAAGACAACATATATAATAACAGAGTGTATAGAGATAAATGTCACAATAACATCAGAGTACTTATTACATAGCGGAAGTCTTACAAAATAAAAGATAAATATAAAACAGACTAAGGATCGTCATTGGCGCCAATGTCAACTGAGAAACGCCACCTAGAACAGATCGAACTCCTCGCCTTGTGGCTCCTCCTGAACCACATGTTCTTCTCTTGTGGGGGGGTGTGAGACAGCAAGGGTGAGCTCACACATGTTCATCGCTCAACAAGTTGTGGGGAATAATGTGGCATGAACTCACCAAAGGTGGGAGTTCATGAGAAGTGTAAGGCTGATCAACAAATAAAGTTAAAGCTAAGCATTGCTTTTATAAGTTGGTCAAAATTTTATTAGCAGTTACTAAGTGTAAGTGAATACCAAACCATAATAAAATAATAGAACAAAATTAATAACAAATCCCATGCAAATGCAAATGACAAATTGAGTTTAGGTTCCATAATTAGTTCATCATAGAGTCCTGAGTTGCTCATGACCGTGAGCTCAACTAGTATACCAGTTTTACACTCTGCAGAGGTTGTACCCTTTACCCACAAGTCATGTTTCCCATGTCGCCAGGGCTAGCTAGACCCTTAGACACTACCGAGGTGAATGGCTAGGGATCCACTACGAGGCCTTTACAAAGTTCCACTAGCTTCCGAAAATCCGCTATAGTTTATGGGAAGAGCACTTGCAAGAATCCCTTGTCTGACCGCCATCGCAGCAAAATCAACCCAAGAACCTCCTTGCATGCAACTCCCCTACTGCCCTTGCCCCTTTCGAGTAAGGTAGTCTTCCACTAGCTTTCCTAATTAGTTAGCCAAGGGGTCCCATTCCTCCCTTGTGGTGGCACGTGTTTCTCAAGTTAAGCTCCATGCTCCAATTAACAATAATATAATGATCTTGACATGAACATAAATAGAATAACAAAATAACTGGAACATGGATATAATGAAATATTATCCCAAAACCATATAAAGCAATAGCAAACTACCCAAGTGATTCAGGGGTAAGCAAGGTAAAATGGATAAACAGACTAGGGTGACCTATTGGGTCCCATCAAAATTAAACCTATGCATGGTAAATGATTATAAGGAACATTATTGGGTAACAAAAGTGAATCAAGGGCACAACTTGCCTGGCACTTGAGATTCCAGGTACCAACTTGCTTTTCAGATGACATGTGTCCTCGCGCTAGTCGTAGCAATACAAACAAACATGGTACAGATAAAATTAACATCACACCGAACATAGGAACAAACTGACTAATAATGATCTACACGTTGCTACGAGATCGCGGGTTCGAAAACCACTAAAATCGGAGTTAGGGTTATTAAGTTATGACTTTCTGAAGTTATTTAATGCCTAGAATAGAGTTATTCATGTGGATAATTTTAAATCAAGTTTCATGGTTAGAAAAAAATACCAGGTGATAAACAATATTTAAACAAAATAAATGCCACTGGAATGAATCAATTTGGAGTTATATATTTTAAGTTATGAATTTCTGAAGGTTTTATGGGTTTTGTACAAGACTAAATAGGATATAAATTTTAATGTGACTTTCATGTCAAACAGTGGTACAAAATGATAAACAATAATATTACCAAATTATAGGAATTGGAATAGATTAATTTGGACTTCACATGAATTTTCTATGGATTTAACAAGATTCTGGAATTGTTTTTATATAAGAGATTCATTTTGATTATGTTTCCTCTTATTTAATAACTGACTGGTCTGCGGCTGTGAATTCCAGAGAACACAGGATCTACTACGCAAATAGTTCCAAGACTCAGGACCTAGCTATGAGGAAGGCGAGTTTATTATTAATAAAGACAGGGGCTCTTTTGTAAGTCTTCATGGCCGAAGAGGAATCTTGTCATCCAGGCCACATGATCCAGATCCGGCGGTCCAGATTAGATCGTCAGTTTAATGAAGCGGTGTGTAATACGATCCACTGGATCATGACCCAACGGTCCTGATTTTAATTCACGCGCCTTGCTCTACACCACATATCTGCCGATCGACGGCAGTGGCGAACCCTAGCCAAACCGGACGCTAACCTAGACCGCACCCGTTCGATCAAGATCCAACGGTATCTGCCTGCTCTAATCGTCACCATGCCTTAGCTGATCAACGGCCATCGCTCTTCTCTTCAACCTCCAGCCGAACAACCCACCGAACGCGGTGTTTGCGGCGGCGCCGCACACCGGCGGCCACGGATCCACATCCCCGCGCCCTCCCAGACAAATCCGAGGAACTCTACTCGCGGCTTAGATGAAGGTGAAACAGTTAGACAGGTTATCACCATGATTAGGGACAGAGAAGTTGCTGCCCACGCAACACAACAGTTTCACGGCGAGACTACATCACCAGTGACAAATTCCCGTCGATTCCTTGAATCAGCGCTCGAAGCCTCTCTCGCCCAACTCCCACGACCCTCCTCTGACACTACCGCAAGGCAAGTGGCTAATAGATGAGATCTTCAAGAGCTCGGCCCTCCGTTCATGGCGATGCCCCGGTCACATGCATATATACCCACGCCAGCGCGCGATTTCCGGCCACGAGCTCACAACGAGTTGCGCGTGTCAAGCGGTGTCGAACCCGCAACATCCACGCGTTAGGTAGGAATGGACGTCCGGGTTGGTCGGGTGGGTGAGGCCGACGTTTCCTGAGTGAACTACGGCCTATTCCGTTGTGGGCGGAAGGAAGGAGAAAGATAGGCCCGACAGGTGGGGTCCACATGTGAGTGAGAAGAGGTAGTGGCTGAGCGCGCAGCAGGTAGCTGACCGACGGGTCCAACATGTTAGTGTTTGAGAGCGCGCACAGGAGTTGGTTGAGCCAGTGAAAGGAAAGAGGAGCAGAGAAAGGTGGGCTGCGCGGGGTAGGAGAAATGGAAATGGGCCGATTAGGGTGGCCACGGCCCATGTGGTGTCTCCTCCTTTTTTCTTTTGCTTTTGTATTATTTTTTTATTCATAATTATTTGAATCCAAATTCGAATTTTGACTATGAATTTCACCTTTGAATTAAATGTATAAATTTAAATCTGTGCAAGAATAATATATATATATATTTATACTTATTTTTGTTCCTCCTAATATTCGTTTGCTTCTCTTTTCTAAATTCTAGGATCTCCTTTTATTTTCCAAATTCTATTTTGGGAACTTAATATATTTCTTCTTCAAATTATTTTATGTTGTCGCAAAATGCACACAAAACAAAATCCAGCATGATGCCATGGTTTATTGATATATATTTTTATTAATTGTTTTTTTAAAGGTGGTGTTCACATGTGATGACAAATAGATACAACACACACATATTAATAAAGGAAATATTAATTTTTTTCCTTTTATATTATCCCTTACAAATTGGGTATTACAAATCCTAGCCCCCTTAAAAAGAATCTCGTCCTTGAGATTTAAGAAGGTCTAGTGGAAAGATGGTGAAAATCTATGCGAAGCTCCTTTTCTTTCCCATGTTGCTTCATCTTCTCCATGGTGACTCCATTGCACTTTGCACATTTTTATCACCCTATTCCTTGTAGCTCGAGTTAATGTATCAAGAATTTTGACAGGATACTCCGGGTAAGTCAAATCTCCCTGAACACTGAGCTCTTCCATTGATAACTGTTCCTCGGGAACACGGAGACACATCCTAAGTTGAGACCCATGAAATACATTATGCCATCAGATAGATTATTAGGTAGCTCGAGTTGATAGGCTATCTCTCCAACTCGCCTAAAAACTCTAAATGGTCCAATAAAGCGAGAGGACAATTTGCCCTTGACTTTAAATCTCTTCATTCCACGAAGTGGTGACACCTTGAGGTACACATGATCACCTTCCTCAAACTCCGGTGGTCTTCTTCTATTATCAGTGGAGCTCTTTTGCCTGATCTGAGCTACCCTCAAGTTCTCTCGGATTATATGGACTTGTTCTTCTGCCTCTTGAATAAGTTCAGGTCCAAAGAACTATCTTCCTCTAGTCTAGTCCAAAAATAGAGGAGTCCTGCACTTCCTGCCATATAGAGTCTCGAACGGTAACATCTTTAGACTGGCCTGGTAACTATTATTATATGAGAACTCAGCATAAGGTAGACTCTTGTCCCAACTACTACCATGCTGAAGGGCACAAGCTCTCAACATGTCTTCCAATACTTGATTAGTCCTTTCAGTCTGAGGTAGGTCAAACTAAAATTCAACTTTGTATCCACATTCTCTTGAAAACTTTTCTAAAATCTAGAGGTAAACTGTGATCCTCTATCCAAAACGATCTTCTTTGGTACACCGTGTAGAGACACAATCCAAGCCATATATAACTCTGCCAATTGAGATCACTTATAAGTAGTCTTGACTGGAATGAAATGAGCCACTTTGGTCAGTCTATCCACAATAACCCATATCGAATCATATCCTTTCGAGGTGCGGGGCAATCCAGTAATGAAATTTATACCAATCTCTTCCTACTTCCATTTGGGTATATTTAATGGGTATAATAGTCCAGCTAGCCTCTGGTGTTCAGCCTTAACTCTTTGACACACATCGCACATAGCCACATGTGCAGCCACATCTCTCTTCAATCCATACCACCAATATTTCTGCTTCAAATCCGGATACATATTAGTGCTACCAGGATGAATGGAATAATCCGAGTCATGGGCCTCCTTTGAAATAGTCTCACGAGGGCTATCAATCTCAGGAATACATATCCTGTCCTTGAACCATACGGTGCCTTGCTCATCTTCCGTGAATTCCGGACCTCGGCCTTCCGTAATAAGATCCTTAATCTCTTGTATCTTAGCATCACTAATTTGTCATTTGCGGATTTCTTGCTTCAAAGTAGATTCCACATCAATAATAACTCCTTCAGTGAGCAACTATCCCTAGGTTAAGTCTCCTGAAATCCTCAAAAATCTCATTGGGTGGCTGGGCAACAATAGCTGAATGAACATGCTCCTTTCGACTCAAGGCATCTGCAACCAAATTTGCCTTGCCCGGGTGATAGTGAATCTCCAAATCATAATCCTTAATAAGCTCCAACCAACGGCGTTGCCTAAGGTTGAGGTCCTTCTGAGTGAATATATACTTTAAACTCTTATGATCCGTGCATACTTGACACTTGTTTCCCATAATATAATGTCTCCATATCTTAAGCGCATGCACAACAGTTGCTAGTTCTAAGTCATGAGTGGGGTAGTTCAACTCTTGCTTCCGCAACTGATGAGACTCGTAGGCAATCATGTGTCCTTCTCTCATAAGTACACATCCCAAGCATTGGCCGCAGGCATCACAATAAATGTCAAATCCCTTTTGTAGATCTGACATAACCAACATTGGTGGTGACATTAATCTCTTCTCCAATTGAGCAAAGCTGTCTTGGCACTTCTCGTCCCACTTAAACTCTCTTCCCTTCTCCAGAAGTGAGGTCATAGGCTTCGCAATCTTAGAAAATCCTTCAATAAATCTCCGATAATATCCTGCAAGCCCCAATAAACTCTGAATCTCCGTAACTATAGTGGGTACGCGCCACGCCACTATGTCCTTGACTTTAGCAGGATCCACTTATATCCCTCCATTAGAAATGATATGTCCAAGGAATGGCACCTCGTCAATCCAAAACTCGCATTACTGTACTTGGCGTAGAGTTGATTATCTCGTCGCTTCTATAGCACCAATCTAAGATATTTCTCATGATCACTATCACTCTTGGAATAAATAAGAATATCGTCGATGAAAACCACGACGAATCTATCCAAATCATGAACACCTTATTCTTCAGATCCATAAAATAGGCTGGTGTATTGGTTAGTTCAAATGACATAACGGTGAATTCATATAAACCATATCGGGTCGAGAAAGCCGTCTTAGGAATATCCGAAGGCCTAATCTTCATTTGATGGTAACCTGATCGGAGATCAATCTTCGAGAATACTCTAGCACCTCTCATCTGATCAAATAGGTCCTTAATGCAGGGTAATGGACACTTGTTCTTCACAGTGACGTCGTTAAGGGACCTATAATCCACGCACATCCCTTGCGATCCTTCTTTCTTCTGTATAAATAGAACTGGCGCTCCCTAAGGTGAGGAACTTGGATGAATGTACCCAACATCCTATAATTCCGTTAACTGCTTCTTAAGTTCTTTTAACTCTTCTATAGCCATCCTGTATGGTCGTTTAGAAATAGGAGCAGTCCCAGGTAAGAGATCAATGACCAACTCAACTTCCATATCTGGTGGCATCCCTAATAACTCCTCTAGAAAGACATCCGAAAAATCCCTAACTGCATGGATGTTATCACCCACCAACTTCTCATCTACTAAGAATGTCGCTAGTCTGATGGGGGTAATTACTACAACTTCAACTTCAAGTCTTTGTCCCTTGGAACTGGTGAGTTCTAAGATTCCCTTAGCACAGTGTATATACTTCCTTTGCCTTTCTTAACCATGACATACCAAGGATCAAGTCTATACTGCTCTCTTCTAATAGTATAGGGGTAGCCCATCTAGGTTAGAAATACAGGGTAAGAAAGGAAAAATTGTAGACAAGGCGAGAAATGTTACTGCGGGGGATTTATTAGCTAAGTAGATTAGTGTGTCACCTACTAAAGTTAATTCATACCTTATGTTGGTACATGCTAAGATGCCTGTCTATACTATTTCAATCAATCAAAGAAGCAAATCAGGCATTGATCATCAGAACAATCAACCAACATTTTTAATAGAGGAAATAATTTTAATTTTGTCTTAGGTTCCCTATCTCTTAAAAAGATCATAGTCATAAGATTCCAAGGTGTGAAATCCATCTTGTCTTAGAGCAGAAAAGATAAGAGTAGTCAGAGTATGATAGCAAAAGGTGAGACAAGATCAAGATGAGATAAGTATAGAATGAATCAGAACAAGGTAAGTAGTGAAGGGTTTTGTCCATTTCTATCTAGGTTTTGTCCTACAGTCAACATTTCCTCTGATACCACTTCTGTCACACCCGGTTTTAAGGGACAAAGTTGGGTGCATCTCATACATGCGCCAAGAAGACAACATATATAATAACAGAGTGTATAGAGATAAATGTCACAATAACATCAGAGTACTTATTACATAACGGAAGTCTTACAAAATAAAAGATAAATATAAAATGGACTAATGATCGTCATTGGCGCCAATGTCAACTGAGAAACGCCATCTAGAACAGATCGAACTCCTCGCCTTGTGGCTCCTCCTGAACCACCTGTTCTTCTCCTGTGGGGGGGTGTGAGATAGCAAGGGTGAGCTCACACATGTTCATCGCTCAACAAGTTGTGGGGAATAATGTGGCACGAACTCACCAAAGGTGGGAGTTCATGAGAAGTGTAAGGATGATCAACAAATAAAGGTTAAAGCTGAGCATTGCTTTTATAAGTTGGTCAAAATTTTATTAGCAGTTAGTAAGTGTAAGTGAATACCAAACCATAATAAAATAATAGAACAAAATTAATAACAAATCCCATGCAAATGCAAATGACAAATTGAGTTTAGGTTCCATAATTTAATCATCATAGAGTCCTGAGCTGCTCATGACCGTGAGTTCGGCTAGTATACCAGTTTTACACTCTGAAGAGGTTGTACCCTTTACCCACAAGTCATGTTTCCCATGTCGCCAGGGCTAGCTAGACCCTTAGACACTACCGAGGTGAATGGCTAGGGATCCACTACGAGGCCTTTACAAAGTTCCACTAGCTTCCGAAAACCTGCTACAGTTTATGGGAAGAGCACTTGCAAGAATCCCTCGTCTGACCACCATCGCAGCAAAATCAACCCGAGAACCTCCTTGCATGCAACTCCCCTACTGCCCTTGCCCCTTTTGGGTAAGGTAGTCTTCCACTAGCTTTCCAAATTAGTTAGCCAAGGGGTCCCATTCCTCCCTTGTGGTGGCACGTGTTTCTCAAGTTAAGCTCCATGTTCCAATTAATAATATTATAATGATCTTGACATGAACATAAATAGAATAACAAAATAACTGGAACATGGATATAATGAAATATTATCCCAAAACCATGTAAAGCAATAGCAAACTACCCAAGTGATTCAGGGGTAAGCAAGGTAAAATGGATAAACAGACTAGAGTGACCTATTGGGTCCCATCAAAATTAAACCTATGCATGGTAAATGATTATAAGGAACATTATTGGGTAACAAAAGTGAATCAAGGGCACAACTTGCCTGGCACTTGAGATTCCAAGTACCAACTTGCTTTTTAGATGACACGTGTCCTCGCGCTAGTCGTAGCAATACAAACAAACATGGTACAGATAAAATTAACATCACACCGAACATAGGAACAAACTGAATAATAATGATCTACACGTCGCTATGAGATCGCGGGTTTGAAAACCACTAAAATCGGAGTTAGGGTTATTAAGTTATGATTTTCTGAAGTTATTTAATGACTAGAATAGAGTTATTCATGTGGATAATTTTAAATCAAGTTTCATGGTTAGAAAAAAATACCAGGTGATAAACAATATTTAAACAAAATAAATGCCACTGGAATGAATCAATTTGGAGTTATATATTTTAAGTTATGAATTTCTAAAGGTTTTATGGGTTTTGTACAAGATTAAATAGGATATAAATTTTAATGTGGCTTTCATGTCAAAACAGTAGTACAAAATGATAAACAATAATATTACCAAATTATAGGAATTGGAATGGATTAATTTGGACTTCACATGAATTTTCTATGGATTTAACAAGATTCTGGAATTATTTTTATATAAGAAATTCATTTTGATTATGTTTCCTCTTATTTAATAACTGACTGGTCTGCAGCTGTGAATTCCAGAGAACACAGGGTCTACTACGCAAATAGTTCCAAGACTCAGGACCCAGCTATGAGGACGGCAGGTTTATTATTAATAAAGACAGGGGCTCTTTTGTAAGTCTTCCTGGCCGAAGAGGTATCTTGTCATCTAGGCCACACGATCCAGATCCGGCGGTCTGGATTAGATCGTCAGTTTAATGAAGCGGTGTGTAATACAATCCACTGGATCATGACCCAACGGTCCTGATTTTAATTCACGCGCCTTGCTCTACACCACACATCTGCCGATCGACGGCAGTGGCGATCCCTAGCCAAACCGGACGCTAACCCAGACCGCACCCGTTCGATCAAGATCCAACGGTATCTGCCTGCTCTAATCGTCACCGTGCCTTAGCTGATCAACGACCATCGCTCTTCTCTTCAACCTCCAGTCGAACAACCCACCGAACGCGGTGTTGCGGCGGCGCCGCACACCGGCGGCCACGGATCCACATCCCCATGCCCTCCCAGACAAATCCAAGGAACTCTACTCGCGGCTTAGATGAAGGTGAAACAGTTAGAGAGGTTATCACCATGATTAGGGACAGAGAAGTTGCTGCCCACGCAACACAGTAGTTTCACGACGAGACTCCATCACCAGTGACGAATTCCCGTCGATTACTTGAATCAGCGCTCGAAGTCTCTCTCCCCAACTCCCACGACCCTCCCCTAACACTATCGCAAGGCAAGTGGCTAACAGATGAGATCTTCATGAGCTCAGCCCTCCGTTCATGGCGATGCCCCGGTCGCATGCATATATACCCACGCCAGCGCGCAATTTTCGGCCACGAGCTCATAACGAGTTGCGCGAGTCAAGCGGTGTCGAACCCACGACGTCCGCGCGTTAGGTAGGAAGGGACGTCCGGGTTGGTCGGGTGGGCGAGGCCGACGTTTCCTACGCGAACTATGGCCTATTTCGTTGCGGGCGGAAGAAGGAGAAAGATAGGCCCGACAGGTGGGGTCCACATGCGAGTGAGAAGAGGTAGTGGCTGAGCGCGCAGCAGGTAGCTGACCGACCGGTCCAACATGTCAGTGTTTGAGAGCGCACACAGGAGTTGGTTGAGCCAGTGAAAGGAAAGAGGAGCAGAGAAAGGTGGGCTGCGCGGGGTAGGAGAAATGGAAATGGGCCGATTAGGGTGGCCACGACCCATGTGGTGTCTCCTCCCTTTTTCTTTTGCTTTTGTATTATTTTTTTTATTCATAATTATTTGAATCCAAATTCGAATTTTGACAATGAATTTCACCTTTGAATTAAATGTATAAATTCAAATCTGTGTAAGAATAATATATATATTTTTTATACTTATTTTTATTCCTCCTAATATTCGTTTGCTTCTCTTTTCTAAATTCTAGGATCTCCTTTTATTTTCCAAATTCTATTTTGGGAATTTAATATATTTCTTCTTCAAATTATTTTATGTTGTCTCAAAATGCACACAAAACAAAATCCAGCATGATGCCATGGTTTAGTGATATATATTTTTATTAATTGTTTTTTAAAGGTGGTGTTCACATGTAATGACAAATAGATACAACACACACATATTAATAAAGGAAATATTATTTTTTTTCCTTTTATATTATCCCTTACAAATTGGGTATTACATGCACATTTCGCTAGACTTAAAGTGTGTAAAAATCATTTAAAAACACAAGGAAAGGGGTTGCATGCACCGGGGCTTTCCTGGAATAACACTAGGTTAGTGTTTGTTAGATGACGTCCACTTGGCGACCATCCTTTGTCTTGGCACTCGTTCAAATTTCCATCTTCAAGTTGGTCCGACTGACGACATCGTCTTGCGGAGATGTCCAATCTCGGCATTATCCTGGGGTCGACTTGGGTTATCTTCCGCATCACGCGGTTAATTAACGTACCTAAATGATATGCATAATGCACATGGATGAACATACAGGGGAATAACACATTTTAACATAATACTACATAAAAGATAATTAAACACTTAAAACAAAGCATCACAACTCCTATGAGTAAATAGTAGACAATTTTGACTCTACGCAATCATAATCTTTGAATTGATCAGACTTAACACAAATATTAAGAAACCTTTCAATTAACATAAGTCCTATATCTCGCTAGACGAGAGCATACACCAAGAGACTAACACAATTAGGTTCACCACTATCGGACACCTAAGACTAAAATAGGATTAAAAGAAAGTTAATCCACTTTTAAGCTACTATTCATGGACCATCATACATGATATGCTAGTTAAACAATTACATTATTATCGAAAGCATAAAGTCCTATAAAGCGTATTCACGACAACCTAAGGACTTAAAATAACTATGGGCATAATGCACCATATAGCTTCCATATTTTTGCTAGAACAAACTTGTCGATACTATTCAATTCCACTCATGTTAGGTGATAATAAATATTTATTTAGGGTTTTTAATCGGTTATTAACAAAGAGTATCAGGCTACTAAAGCATACCATGGACTTCACTACATAATTAAAATTCGTCACAAGCAATGCCGACAGCACTTGCCGACAAAGCACTGGAAATGCTAAATAAATATATCCAACATAATCAATAATGACAAGACTTATTGGATGATCACATGGAATACCAAATACATCTTTTGCATAACTAATATACCACACTCCGCACTTTTAGGACCCATTTAATCACAGTCGACATAAACTCATCGATACATTGTGCTAATTAAAATACGAGAATCATCACAATCACTATGTATATTCTATCCATAAAACAAACCAAATAACAGAGCAATGAGTCCGTGCCATATAGCTAAATCGAACTCGAATTCACTAGCTCGACGACGATCTATAGTTCACCCATTTTACCGAACATCCGAGGAGTGCTGCGCTAGAGCTATTTTCCCCACGCAACAAAAATCAGCTAAGCACAAGCGACACCGATTGATCCTACCAAACTCATCACTCGCTTCATCCATTTAACAATTTAGCTAGCAGGAATAATAGATCAGCTTAACATTCCAATAGCTATCTCGAATTCACGAGATCAGTAATGGTTCTCCGATTTAGGCAATTTGTCGAGCGCTTGGCTGGTACTACACGAACTTCACGCACACCACCATCCAACCTTTGGACATCTTCTCTTGGGAATTCTTTTGTCAGCGCGATCACAATTTGGAGGCATCACGTAGGGACTGGCGTCGAAGCGAGGCGACGGAACAATGACAGCGGGGTAGGGCAGTGTTGAAGGAGCTCGGCGCCATGGCGAATAGGAGATCGACGGAGGCGGAACCGATAGCCAAACATGAACTGTGCAGATCAACGACACGAGGCCTGATCTGGCGAGTACGACGCAAAGGAGGGCATCGCAGCTGCAGCACCGACATGAAGTACCTACTACCGAGCACGACGGAGGCCGAGGAGCTGCCGATGGTCGGCCCGATAGCGAGCAGGGACACCAGGGCGCGCTAGATTGATGAGGCCGAGGCACGTGCTAGGTGGCAGAGGATGGCGCGCAGGAGCTGGAGCAGGGACTCGGCGACCTAGGCTATGGCAAGGGAGGAGCAGAGGGAAGGGCGGCTGGGCACCATGCGCGAGCTGCACGGCCGACAAGCTGGAGCTGAGCGCGCAGAGAAGGACACAATAGGTTTGGAGGTGGCACCTTGCTCCAAGTTGACAATGTATTTGGAGTCATTGACCATAAGTTCAAAGTTCACATACTTGCCAAGCACCTCCTCGGGAGACATTTTCTTATACCTAGGATTCTCACGAATTTATTGCACTTGAGTGGGGTTACGAAAGACAAGAGATCCTAGAATAACCTTGACCATTTCATGGTCATCTCACTTGGTGCTCCCGAGGTTGCGAACTTGGTTCACCATTGTCTTGAGCCGGTTGTACATGGCTTGTGGCTCTTCTCCTTTGTTGACGATGAACCGACCGAGTTCTCCCTCGATTGTTTCCCGCTTGGTGATCTTTATCACTTCATCCCCTTCATGCGCTATTTTGAGGAAGTCCCAAATTTATTTGGCACTTTTCAAACCTTGCACCTTGTTGTACTCCTCTCTACACAAGGAAGTGAGGAGTATGGAGGTGGTTTGAGAGTTGAAGTGCCTCACTTGGGCGGCCTCATCGGAGTCATAGTCCTCATCGTCCACTTGAGGTGCCTGCGCTCCAAACTCAACAATATCCCAAATGCTTTTGTGGAGTGAGGTTAGATGGTGCCTCATTTTATCACTCCACATACAATAATATTCACCATCAAAGTATGTTGGTTTGCCTAAGGGAACGGAAAGTAAAGAAACGTGTTTAGGAATGCGAGGATAGCGAAGAGGGATCGTACTATACTTCTTACGCTCTTGGTGCTTCGAAGATGTTGACTCGGCGTTGGAGGTTGAGGGCATGGAAGAGTCGGTCTCGTAGTAGACCACCTTCTTCATCTTCTTTTTCTTCTTGTCGCCCTTCTTTTGTGATTTGATGGAGCTGGTGGATTATTCCTTGTCCTCCTTGTGCTTATGGCCGACCTCCTATGATGGAGTCTTTTCTTCATTCTTCTTTCCCGATACCAATTGAAAGTCTCCTAGAGGGGGGTGAATAGGCGAAACCTATAAATTATAAACTTTGAACATGAACTTCACTCGGGGTTAGGATTAGAAAGAGTAATAATGAATTCAGAGTGAGGAAGATAGTTCTTCTTGCTATGAGTTGCTCAATCAATGCGGATAACTTTGGGAGCAAACTCAAAAGATTGTGAGCAAGAGAACTTTAGAGAGAGGGGAGAGGAAGAATAAAATCGTAGAGTAACACAAATGAACATGATGATTTATTTCCCGAGGTTCGGTTCCAATGAACCTGAAAGTCGCCAAGAGGGGGGTGAATAGGCGAAACCTAAAAATTATAAACTTTGAACACGCACTTCACCCGGGGTTAGGGTTAGAAATGAATACTAGTGAATTCGGAGTGTGGAAGATAGTTCTTCTTGCTATGAGTTGCTCAATCAATGCGGATAACTTTGGGAGCAAACTCAAACCAATGTGAGCAAGAAACTTTAGATAGAGAGGAGAGGGAAGAAACAAATCGAATGGTGAAGATCAACACAAGTGAACACGATGATTTGTTTCCCGAGGTTCGGTTCCAAAGAACCTACTCCCCGTTGAGTAGGCCATAAAGGCCGGGTCTATTTCAACCCTTTCCCTCTCTCAATCGGTCACTTAGACCGGTCGAGTGCTTCTTCTTAATCACACGGTCCACTAAGACCCCACAAGGATCACCACAAAATTAGGTGTCTCTTGCTTGATTTAAAAACAATTGGAAAGATTAGAAGGTGAAGAAGAAGGCAACCAAGCAATAAAAGAAACACAAATCACCCTCTCTCAAGTCACTAAGCAATTTTGATCACTTGACTTGATTTTAGAGCTTGGAGAGGATTTGATGCTTTGATTGTCTTTGGAGTCTATTCTTTTGCTCTAGTATTGAATGAGGAAGTTGGAATGCTTGGATGGCTTGAATGGTGGTGGTTGGCGGTATTTATATGTAGCATCTCGGTTTTTGGTTCCAAGGTTAGAAACCTTAAACTCCTTAACCCCCTTATTTTCCTAAATCCTAAACCTCATAAGCATTTCATTTCTCATATGCATAAACCATGTTTGCTAGTAGCACTTCACACAAGTAGTCTCACCTAGCATTTCATTTTTGGCACCTAGAAAATATCATGAATAAACAAATATATATTTGTATAAAGGAGAAAAAGGAATTAGGGAAAAAGAAAAGGACAAAAGGAAACCCCTCCTCCCCCCCGGCTAGGCCGACTTCGGCCCATGCCTACGACCCCCTCTCTCCCATGCCCAAGCTCTCTCGCTCCCTCGGCCCAATTCCGAGCCCATCACCACGCGGTGCCCACCCACTCTCGCGCTCGCTCTCTCTCACTGCCCATTCGGCCCCACTCGCCAGTCACGCTCTCTCTCGCTCTCTCGCGCTTTCTCTTCCTCTATCGGGTGGGCCCCGGGCGTCAGCTCCCTCTTACTCACCCGCGCACGGCTTTGCCACAAACCCCACCGGTCGCCGTCCTTTCCCCCGCCCCGCCATTACTCTAGCGCCAGTGAAGTTAGCCACCACTTCATCCCTCACCCACCGTACTGGCACCCTCGCACGGCACCCCTCCCCAAGCCATCCTGTCCCCAGTGCTGTGCGCCATCTTCACCGCCGTGTTACACCTCACCGGCATCGGCTGGCTTAAGTCGTTTCCCTCCCTCGGGCAACTATAAAAGGACCTACCCGAGCTCCCTTTCTCCTCGTATCAGCCACGACCACTCTTCCTCCCCTCCCCTAGGCTCAATCAAGCTAAGCGTCGTTGCCTCCCTTCGCTCCGGTGAGCCCTCCCTCCCCTCTCCAATAGCTTAGGGTCAAATTGAGATAGCTCATGAACTTCACCACATCTCCACAGACACGGAGCACCACTTTCTACCCCCCGTCACGCCCAGTGGCCTCGCCGGCGACCTCGACGCCGCGGAAGCCCACCACCTCGTCGTGGAAAAGCCGTCTCAGGGCTCCACTAGCCAAATTGATCCCACCACCATAACCGCCCAACCATGCTCATGCTAGCCCACCTACCTAATCGCCGGGAACCGGACCACCGGCGGGGAGCCGCCGTCGAATCCATCGGCGATCGGTTTTTCCCCGCGGGTGAACCATCGTTCGTTCCCCCCTAACACTGTTCTCCTCTCCCCCTCGCTGGCACATGGGCCCGCGCCCACAGCGCTGTCTCCGCACCGCGCCCGTTGAAGGGACAAGCTGGGCCGGCTTGCCCGCGCGGACGCGCGCACCCGGACTCAGCTAGGCCAAATCCCCCTGGCCCGATCAACCAGAAAACCTTTATCTTTTCTTTTTCCTTTTCCTTTTCCTTTTCCATTTTTTCTAAATATATTTTTATATGCTGATTATTTATGCACCAAAAATGGTCCCAACACTTTTTAAGTCACAAAATAATGATGCTTAGAAACTTGACACACTTTATTTAGCAAGTAATGTTTGGTGTATTGTTTATTGCCTGTTTTTGCAAGACGAAGAGGGGTCTGACCTTCCGGAACCCATAGCTCTGGAAGAAGGGCAGGAGCCCGACCTCCCGGAAATAGAGCTTTTGTGCCAAGAGTGCTTCGACGAAGGCAAGTTCATTCTACCCTTGATGCATAAATTAGCTATTCTTTCTACCACTACCTAAGCCGGGATATGGGATGGTTTCTATGCATTGTGAGTCGAGCAATAGCCTGCATTAAAGAATACCTTTTTCTACAAAAGATGTGGGTAATGGTTTCAAGAAGATAAATGTTTTTCAAAATGTGTATGATGAAGGGTTATCACCCTTATCACCGACTGAGTGGGATAATCAGGGACTCCCTGGTCTGGGAGGGCCTAAGGTGTTAGGTCAGCCGGGTTAGGTGTGACCATGAAGGATTGTCCCCCTTGTTTAAGGACCAGTTTGTCATCCTTCACTACCTATACTCATGACAAGTACAACCACTCAAGACTGTATGGGCAGTCACTCAATCTGAACTTGCACGGTCCAAACCCTAGGATTATGACGGCTGGGGAGCACCGGGAGGAGAAGGAAGGGGAATGTTTTGTCCTGGTTTGGGCATGGTGGTGGCCTTGTTCCTTTCGGTATAATCATTAAGGTAAGAACGTGCGATGAAGGAAAGAGCTTCAATGTCGGATCTCATGGCAGTGAGATCGCAGAGTCGGACTAGTGGGTAAAGTGTACCCCTCTGCGCAGAGTCTGAAACCTATTCGAATAGTCCGCGTCCATTGGTATGGACGAGTCTGGTGTGGTATGACAATTAGTGCTTTTTTCTTAAGAAAAAGGGGGAAATGCGTGAGTATTTTTGGAAATAAAGATGAAGCCACGAGAGCGGGAAGCTCAGTGGTGGTTGAGTGTGAAAAAGTGCTACCTCTCTATTTTCTGGGAAAACATCAAGTATCGCCGTTCTCTAAGAAAAATAAAGAGTGACTACAACTCCACCATATCAAGCATGTACTACTGTATAGGTCTCTCCCTCCTTATGGGTGGGATGGGCTTGCGGAATACACAAGTATTCACCCAGATTTATTTATGTTTTTCAGCTACCGAAGACTTCCTTTCTGCTATGTTCGACTAGAAGGGGGTTGTGTCTGCCCCCTGTCTGCCTGTGGCTTGGGCTAGTTTTCTTCCACTCCGCTATGTATCTAAAGTTCGCTAGAGCTTGCTTTTGGTATTGTAATAATTATTTTGTAAAGACTCTGCATTATCTGATGAAATGAATGTGTTTACTAGCCTCCTAGGACTAGTAATTGTATCACATTTGAGTCCCAAAGGATTGGGATGCTTCAGGTGGTATCAGAGCCCTAGGACTAGTCGTAGACCACAACCCTGACCTAAAAAGCTTTCCTTAAAAGGAAAACCTCTTAACTTCATAAAGAATCTTCTCTTCTTTCCCTAGTATTAACAACTCTTCTCCTCTTGCTACCAGATGGAGGACACCTTTACCCTTAGGACATCCTATTGCCCGGAGGTGGAAGGATTCCCTTACCTTCTTCGGAGTTGTGTGCTTCGAATGGGAGTCCGCAATAAGCCAGCGTATGTCTGGAAGGAATACTATGAAAATGGAGTCTACCTAGGAGAAAGCCGAAGCTACCTAGGAGAAAGCCAAAGCCACCTAAACCACCCACCTTTCCAGATTACCGCTACTGGCCACCGCTTCTGAGACACCTGCCAAAATGATGCCCAAAAACCCCTCCGCCAATTATGCCAAAACTACAACAAAGAAGTAGCCGAAACACCCGTTCGCTACTTCCCACCCAACAACAAAAATAACCCTGCTTGGAGGAGAAGACTCCAGGTTTTGTTAGGGAGAGAGCATAATGAAAATGATCCTACCGTAATCTACATGGCCGTATATCTCCACACCCTTGACACCCACTTTGATGACCTTTTCTCCCATTTCACCCACCTAAACTTCCGGGTGGAAAGCCTAGAGCAGCGGATCAAGGAATTGAAGGAAGAAAATGCAGCCCTTCAAAACAATCTCGAGATGGCAGAAGGTGAGTGTTGGCCACTTGTTCTCAAATGCTATAAATCAAGAACAAGGCAATACAATTGTTAGAGATTAAGGACCTTCGTCTTTCGAAGCATTATCTTCACATGAGGATAATACTCAACAAACGAAGGTCAAAAAGGACACACCTTCATCATTTAACATGCAAATAAGGATGCATAAGAATGAAGACAATAATTGCATCTTATTAATCCATTCACATTTGTTTTCCATATAACATATATGAATATCAATAAGATTAACATTACATTGATACCTTCGGCTTGCTTGAAGGCGTGAATGCGGGAGAGTGATTACAATCCAGCCTGAACAGTACGGTGCTACTCTTCATCTATTTATAAGCACGGGACGCAGCCCGGGTGAAATTACATTCATGTCCTTGACACTCATCTATTTTTATAATACAAAACATTAAGGACTAAATAGTCTTTATCCCTCTTCAATCATCATCATGCTTGGCCTCCATCATCACATCAAAGCCGAAGCTCCTTGGTTATAGCTTCGTCGTTCATTCTTATTATCTTCGGGCTTCATCCTCACCTAGCTATATAAAAGAAACTTTCATCCTGAAGCCGAAGCCCCCTGTAACAATTCATGTCATACTGAAAACATATGGTCAGTTGTGTTTTTTAGGACCTTCAGAGGAAGAAGGTCCCCAACAGCGAGGAAGCCAACACTCGTGAAGCATACCAGACCCTGAAGATGGACTATGCCAGGAGGCTGAAGAGGATCGCCCTAGTCAAGAAGATCCAGAAGCGCTTCAAAAGCCAAGTATGCCAGACCGACCTGAAGCAGGAGTCCGCGCCATCACTGCCTTCCCTAGGAATAGAAAACCTTTTTGACGTCGAGGAAATGTCCCTGGCTAGCCTTGATGACCTTTTCTCAAGGAATTTGGGGACGCTTTATTAGGAGACGCTCATGCATAGTGTAATATGTGGTGGTTGTCATGCTTGTAATGAACAGGTTTGCTGAATAAAATAACATGTTTGCAACAAAAAAATGACACATGCATAGTAGTAATCCTTTCTCCCCTCTAGCAGATGGCCTCGGATAGAACCATGCCTACCGCCTCAGGAATTGGAGCAAGGACTCCCTGTCGGTGCTTTGGGTCCGATCGCGCACCCAAGGTTGCTCCTCGAGGTGCTTTTTGGAGTTGGACGGTGTCACCGACTGTAGCTCGATGGTTCATGCCAGATGCACGAGATACGGTGGACAATTTTGTATAGGTTCAGGCCGCTTTGAGATGCGTAATACCCTACGTCCTGGCATGAATACTTTGTGCGGTATGTTACAAGGAGGTTCTCTAGTATCGAGGATGTTAGAGAACTGGGTGGATGGCTAAGTAGTGAGATGTTTTTGAAGGGGTGCCCCCTAGGCCTTATATATTCGACCGTGGGACGTTACATGCGGATATGATAACCACGTGCTCCTAAGTAGTAGTGAACCGACTGAGCCTATCTTCCTATAATTCTGCCGACCTATCACCACTCAGTTCCGATGTACGAGGCTTCTTCACGGGGAGATTGGATCCTTGTTGCGGTTGCCATTCAAACTCATTGGGCTATCTGGGCCTACGTCAATCCAATCTTGTGTCAATTCGCTTTTCCGGGCGTGCCTCTCCAGGCCCACGAAGGGCTGACCTTACGAATCATTGGGACCACAGGCCTTTCGCGAGGTCTTTTAGCCTTCTGGTGGATGTTGGAACTTGCTCTCCTGAGCGAGTTGATCCAATAGGGGAGTAAAAGTGGTGTAAACGGGGCTACAACTCGAGATGGCAATAGCTCTGTTAACCTAGCCCCTCATGGGCACTGTGCGGGGGTATTTATAGGTGCCTGAGTGCCCAGCGTCAAGGATTAAGGATGCATGTGCCCTTAGGAGCCTAGGTCCTCCCGGAATATTCCCATTAAAGCAGGGTTACAGACCGTAATAATAGGAAAACCTTTACAATTTAGGCCCGTAATGCGCGACAACAGCGCGAGGCCCGTTATGACGGGCCGGATTGTACGTGGGCTCTCACGCTGGACGACCCCACGGGAAGGAGCGGCCTCGCCATGGATCTTCGTCCTTTAGTTGAGTCGGACGAAGGGTGCTGTCCATCAATCATCGTCTCCATTGGTGCAGCGAAGACTGGCGAAGACTTCGAGCGGAGGGTAGCATCTACGCCTTCGCCCCAACATTTGCCCTCCGAGGGACCAGTTCGACCAAGTCATCTGGTGCCGAAGACGTCGCTAGATGGTGGAGACGCTGCCCTCGCTCGAAGTGGTTCCTCGGGGGTTTTTGACATGACCGTTGATTGACGCCGCACTGTTGGATTGCGGGTTTCCTGAAGCGCCGCGCCCTATGTATAAAAGGGGGCGGGAGACGGTGCCTTTTGAACTTTATCTCTCCGCGCGCCGCAAAAACCCTAACCTCCTTTTCAAACCGCTCGCTTGCTCGTCTGCCCTCCTTGCTCCTGCTCGCCAGAGATCTGGCTCGTGTGAAGCAGACCGCCCGCCGCCGCCGACGGTACGTAGCCATGCCGTCCTCTTCCTCTTCTGCTGCTGATACGCTACCGGCCGGTGAATCGTCCGAGGAGACGCTGAGCAATGTGGCGGCGGAGGAGTTGCGTCCCGGCGACACAGTGGAATTCGGCATGTCGCGGATGTCCTCGGTCCGCGTGCATGACATGCAACAACTTGGGTATTTTGGCGGCGGAGTGGCGCGTGTGCCGGGGGCAGAGGAGATCCCCGAGCCGGAAGGCGAGCTGGTCGTCTTCGAGGCTTTTTTCGCTGCTGGCCTTCGTCTGTCCGCGCATCGATTTGTGGGAGAAGTCCTACGCAGATTCGAAGTCCAAATCCACCAGTTGACGCCGAATGCCGTGGTGGCCCTGGCAAAGTATGTCTAGGCGACGACTTCGTACGGCGGGCAGCCATCAATCGAAGTCTTCGCGAAGCACTATTGTCTGCATTGGTAGAAGAGGAAAATTGGAAATAAGATTGCTCAATTTGGATCTTGCACATTTACGCCGAAGATCGGCAAGACTTCGATGGAAGTCGTGGAGTTGGTTCCCTGCGCCCGCAATAAGTGGGGCAACTGGTGGGAATTTTGGTTCTACGTTGCCGAAGGCACAGTCGAAGGCCAACCAGGGCTTCCCATGGCGTTATGTGCTCGCATTATTACGCGGCGTATCCGCAGTTTGAGGTAGCGGAGGAGGATGAAGACGAGGGGGCCCTTCGGTGCGCGGCCCGCATGAGCAGCGGGCGCGAACTCGTTGAGGAATTTGTGGGGTATGGGGTATGGCCCTTGGCACGTGGTTGGGCGCTGGGCGAAGTATGCCCTCGCCAGATGCCCTCCCGTGGGGGGGATGCTGGTGCGGAGTCCTGCCTTCGCACTGGATCTGCGGGGCCAAGATCCCGCCGCGTTCGTGTGTGAAGCGGAGGACGGCGCAACGAGGATCGTGGGGCGATACGTGCCGAAGACGGAGGGTCTGCGGAGCTGGGATATCCGCGGGACCAATGACAGGCTGAATCGGGTCTTCGAGTTGAACCGCTTGCCTTACGGCGGTTACCCCGGGGAAGACACCGCCGACCGCCGCGGGAAGAAACTGAAGGGCGGTACCGAGGAAGGGCCATCGCAGGAGGCCGCCCCGGTCACTAAGAAGAGAAAATTAGGTACTGTGGTGGGAAAAAAAAGGTGTCTGATAATTTTGTTGTGGAGTTGATGGAGACATGCGTGGCCCCCGGGGGGAGGATGTCTTCGCACGAGCTCCGGGAGTCTTTGGCGCGAATGCTGGAGGTTACCGGGGGTCGGTGGCCAAAGAATCTTCCGATCCCCTGGGAAGAGGGCGAGGACATGTCTACGTCTCGTATAGCTCGTGGATTGAAGATTTTCCCTTACGGATGGAATGTTGCTGCTGTTGTGTCGGCAGTGATGAACAAGGATCGACAGGAGGCTGCGCAGAAGCGCCGGGCCGTCGTCCGGCTCCCTGAGGCCAGACCAAAGAGGGCGTGGGGTGGTGCGAAGGCTGCTGTCCCCGGCGGTAGCCAGCCTTCGCTGGCTGCGAAGGCGGGCCGCACCTGTAGCTGGCAAGTTGCCGGAGAGCGCGAAGGCGGCCGGCGCTGGTGGGACCAAGTCCGCCCCGGAGGGAGCCGCGAAGGCCCGGGAACTGCCTTCGCCGGGGAAGCGTCTTGCCGACTTTGGCACAGACATTTGCGTGGACAACTATCTCGCTGGTAAGGTTTTTTTGATCGGTGATACGTTGCAGGGTCGGGCGAAGCGCAACTTGTTGCCGTCTCGCCTGCGGTGGCGGCCACGGCGTCTGCGCGGTTTATGGGGCGAAGGGTGGCGCTTTCAGCGCTGGCGGCGAGGTGTCGGCGGCCACTGCCGTCAAAGATGAGGCGGGCACTGTGTCCCGCCGGCTACAGGAAGCGTCGCTGCAGCTGAATCAAGTAAGTTGAGGTAGGCTTTGTTGTGGGCCACTTTCGTGGTGATTGTGTACTGATGCGCGTCTGTTAGGCGACCGACTTCACCGACCGCGTGGCGTCGAGCGCCCTGACGGCGGGCGTGGATGCCGAAGTCGAGAGACTTCGGGCGCAGAAGGCGGATGCCGTCTAGGAAAAGTCGGCTGCGGAGAGCAAAAACCGCCGACTGGCGGACAAGGTGGCCGCCCTGGAGAGCGAGAGGACTGACCTCCGGCGCCAGCTGGTGGAGGAAAGGAGGGAGGCCAATGAGGCCATCACCAAGGCGCAGACGGCGTAGGCGGAGGCCAAATTGGCGAGGGCGGAGGAGAGTCTCGCCAGCCAGCGCGCCAGGGAGTGGGAGGCACGGTTCAACGCTCTGCAGGCCCACGTGGACAGGGCCGAGGCTTCTACTCGCGTGGAGGTTGAGCGAACGCGCAAACAGCTCGTGGACTCGTACCGTGAGTTGGGTGCGCGGACTGCTAACTTCGAGGTGCCCGACCGAGAGGCGGGCCTTCAGTGCCTCGAATGGCTGCAAGATGAATTGCAAGCGCTCCCGACCATCGTGGCGGGCTTCATGTCGTTTGCCTCCCTCGTCACCTGCGAGGGGGCTATGAACGCGCTGTCCCGCGAAGGGTGCAGTCACTATGAGGTCTTCGACCGATCCAATGAAGATTTTGGGCGCGATATTTTTAAGGTCGAAGACCCTGTGGTGAAGGATGCTGGGGGGGCCCTCTTCGACCGGATGTGGGGTCCCCACGGTCGGGAGGCGGTTAGGGAACGAGCTGACCGGGCAAGGGATCAGGTAAAGTTTGTGTTTCGTTTTGTGTTGTGGAATGTGGGTGTGCCCTGGTGTGCTGAATCGGTGTACTGCGCTGCAGATGGCGTGTGCTGAGGAGGTGGAGGACTTCGGGCGTCTGAACAGCGCGCTGCCCGAAGCGGAGGCCGACCCGGTGATGGCCTAGGCTGAGGTCTACCCAGCGCCGCCCATGGAAACCGAGGAAGACTCCCACACTACCCCTGCGACTGCTATGTCTGGTGGAGGCTCACCGGCCACCACCGTACCGATGGCGGATGATCCCGCGAAGGTGGCGACAGAGCCAGCGGCGGAAGATCCTACGGCGGCTGCTGGGTCTTCGCAGGTGGCTTAGTGTGTATGGGGTAGTTAGGGAATTTTTTCTGTGTTACTGAACCTTGGTTGCTGCGCAGGTTCAGGATTTTGGGCCTGCGCACGCAACTGGTACTGCTAATTTTGTGGCGGCCTCAACTGTGGTCGCCGGAAATGAATCGGATGGGTCTACGTCTAAGTTTTCTGAGTTTGACGACTCTGGGAGTTCGGTTTTGTGGTCGGAAGAGTCTTCGGATGAAGGCTTAGATTATTTTGCGGCCTTGGACGTGGCTGAGGCGGAGGCTTCTCCGCGTGTTACAGATGCTGAGATTTTGCCTGGTCTGAGAGTTGGGCGTAGGCGACGAAGGGCAGTGGCGAAGCGTAGAGTGGGCGGGTTTGATGGTGGTCGTCTTCGTGTGGGCGGGGCTGGTAGGCAGGAATTGTTGTCCTCGCCAGTTGGGGCGAGTATGGGTGAGGGGGAGTTGCGGAGGCTTTTTGAGGGTGAGGAGCTGAGGATAATGCTATTTAACTATAGGGAGATGGGGATCATTCCGAAGGTTGAGCCTATGTAAGGTGTGATGCCCTCGCTGTACGCGTGTAACTGTAGTTTGTATGATAAGGTTGACTGTCTTCGCGCATCTGGGTGTGTTCGTAAGGTGTTGCGCACCCGGTCTGGTATATTATTGGGTCGGTCCGGCTACGCCTGTAGACTTTCGGACTGATGCAATGCGCCTTCGATTTTTACACTCGTTATGCTGGTCCGGCGGTACCCTTAGGCGACTTTTGCACGGGTAGCCTTTTGGAGAAGGCTTGGAATTTGCGCACTTGTTGTGCTAGTCCGGCTGCACCCTTGGGCGACTTTTGCACGGATAGTCTTTTTGAGAAGACTTCGAATTTACGCACTTGTTGCGCTAGTCCGGCTACACCCTTGGGCGACTTTTGCACGGATAGTCTTTTTTGAGAAGACTTTGAATTTACGCACTTGTTGTGCTAGTCCGGCTGCACCCTTAAGCGACTTTTGCACGGATAGTCTTTTTTTTAGAAGACTTCGAATTTACGCACTTGTTATGCTAGTCCGGCTGCACCTTAGGCGACTTTTGCGCGGACTGTCGCACGCGAGGGTAGCCATCGCTGCCCCTCGCGGTGACTTTTGTGTCGGTCGAATGTCGAAGACCGTTGATGCGGTCTTTTTCGACGTAGTTTTTGCGGGGGATTTTTTGCGTGTATATTACATGGCTCCGCCTCGTTAAAAAACCTCACCCCCGGGAGGAAAAGAGTGTGGGCCGGCTTAAAACTGTTCTGCGGATTACAAGGGCGAAGTGGCCCTGAGGAGTTAAACAAAAAATTTGCGAAGATTATCAGTGTTCCAAGAATGTTCTAAGTCTTCGCCGGATGGAGTTGTGAGCCTGTACGCGCTGGGGGACGCCTTCGTCTTGACGATGAAAGGGCCCTCCCACTTCGGCTCCAACTTGCCCCGGGACTCTGTCCGAGCTGTCCGGACGAGTACGAGGTCTCCTTCGTTGAACTCCCTTGTGATGACTGTGTGGTCGCGCCATGCTTTTGTCTGAGCTTGGTATTTGTTTAGAGCCTGTAGGGCGAAGACGCAGTCTCCGTCGATGAGGTCCTTCGAAGTCGGCTCGTCTACGTCGGGGACGGCCGATGCGGCTGTCCGAGGTGACCCATGTTTTATTTCTTGCGGAGTCATAGCCTCCGATCCGTATAGAAGGCGGAAAGGGGTGAACCCAGTCGCCCTGCACTCAGTTGTGTTCAGCGCCCAGACCACTTCGGGTAACAGGTCGGGCCACTTGCCTTTTTTGTCGTCGAGGAGCATTTCTTGACGGCTGTGAAAATTTTGTCGTTGGCGCGCTCCACGACTCCGTTGGATTGGGGGTGGTACACGGAGGCGAAGGCAAGCTTGGTGAGATGGAGAAGCAGAAATCTTTGAAGTCTTGGTTGTCGAACTGCTTGCTGTTGTCGACCGTGAGTTCAGACGGGACTCCGAAGCGGCAAACAATATTTTGCCAGAAGAATTTCTGGGCTGTCTTCGATGTTATAGTGGATACTGCCCTCACTTCAATCCATTTGGTGAAGTATTCAACAGCGACGAAGGTGAACTTGAGGTTCCCCTGAGCCGTGGGCAGGGGCCCGATAATGTCCAGGCCCCAGCGCTGAAGAGGCCACGTGTGGGCGATTAGCTTCGTGAACTGCGAAGGGCGTCCTGAGCGTGTAGAAAATTTCTGACAGGCTTCGCAGGACGTCGCGACCCGATTTGTGGCGCAAATCATGGCGGGCCAGTAGAAACCTTGACGAATCACCTTTGCCGCTAGGGCCCTAGGCCCTGCGTGGGAGCCGCAAGTCCCGCTGTGGACTTCGCGCAGAATTTGGACGCCTTCGGTCTCGGTGACGCACTTAAGCATCGGTTGACTGACCCCCTTCTTGTAAAGTTGGCCTTCGATCAGTGCGAAGTCCCGGCTTCGGTGTTTGAGGCGCTTGGCCTCATTGTTGTCGGTTGGATGATAGTACCCCTGCAGGTATAGGGTTATTGGTGCCCACCAGTCTTCGGTCATGATGAGGTTGACTATGCGGTGGCCCTCGCTGTCATTGGTTATTTGGAGCCCTTCAGGGCTGCGGACGGCTGGCGTGCCAATGACGTGGTAGACTACGTCGGAGGGTAGGGCCTCACCCCTGGCGGCTACCTTGGCCAGCGCATCGGCCTCCTCATTCTTGGCTCGGTCCACGTGCTGCAACGTGAAACCCTTGAATTGTCTTTCGAGGCTGCGGATGGCCGCGAGGTACTGCATGAGTGCGGGGTCCTTCGCTGCGTAGTCTTTCTCGACCTGGCCGACAACTACCTTGGAGTCTGTTCTGATGATGCAGGTGGTGACACCGAGTGCCCTTAGCTTGCGGAGGCCGAGAATGACAGCCTCGTATTCTGCTATGTTGTTGGTGCACCTATCAAACTCCAAAGCAAAGCTGAGGCGCGCTGCGTATTTGTGCTTAATCCCGGTGGGCAAAGTAATGACTGCAGCGGCGCCTGCCCCCGCATGGCACCATGCGCCATCACAATGGATTGTCCACACTTTCTCTGCGGACGGCTCCGGTTGCGTTATTGGTCCAGTCCAGTCTACGACGAAGTCTTCCAGGACTTGCAACTTGATGGCTGTCCTGGGTTCAAATGTGATGTGGTAGCCAGAGAGTTTGACTGCCCATTTGGCAATCCATGCTGATGCCTCCGGGTTTCTAAACAGCTCACCGAGTCCTCTGTCTGAGGTAACCCGGACCTTGAATGCCTCGAAATAATGGCGCAATTTGCGTGAGGCCATCACGACTGCATAGGCGATCTTTTCCAGCTCCGTCATGTTACATTTTTTGTTGTGAGTACTTCAGAGATGTAATAAACTGGACGCTGCTTGGTCGTGCCCTCTCTGGTCTTCTCTTGAACCAGTGCTGCGCTGACCGCATGTGGCGAAGCCGCGACATAGAGCAATAGGGTAGCGAAGGGTCGGGGCTTGTAAGAATCGCCAATTCCGACAAGTACTGTTTTAGTGAAGCGAAGGCCGCCCCCTGCTCTGGCCCCCATGCAAAGTCTTTTGCGCCGCGGAGTGTTTTGAGGAAAGGGAGACTCCACTCCGCGGACTTGGAGATGAATCTATTAAGGGCGGCCAACCTGCCTGTCAGTCGTTGCACTTCTCTGGCTGACTGCGGGGGCGTCATATTGATGATAGCCTGGATTTTGGTTGGATTGGCCTCAATTTCGCGGTGTGATACCAGGTAGCCCAAGATTTTTCCCTGGCGGACTCCGAAAACACACTTTTCAGGGTTGAGGCGAAGTCGTGCGGCTCGCATGTTCGCGAACGTTTCGACGAGGTCGGCCAGGTGGTCTTCCTTGCTTCTGCTGGCAACGACGATGCCGTCCACATATGTGAATATATTTCTGCTGATCTGGCTCTCGAGCACCGTTTTGGTGAGTCGAGAGAAAGTGGACCCGGCATTCTTAAGTCCCTCCGGCATTCTGATGAAGCAGTACGTGCCGAAGGGTGTTATGAAGCTGGTGCTTGCCTTGTCCTCCTCCTTCATATATATTTGGTGGTAGCCGGAGAAGCAGTCAAGGAGTGACATGAGTTCGCACCTGGCCACGCTATCGACGATTTTGTCGATCCGAGGCAGCGGGAAATTGTCCTTGGGGCAGGCCTTGTTAAGACAGGTGAAGTCTATGCACATCCGCCATTTGCTGCTCTTCTTCTGCACCATCACTACATTGGCGAGCCATGTGGGGTAGGCGATTGGCTCGATGAATTTGGCTTCAAGTAGGCGATGCACCTCGGCCTTGGCGGCTTCTGTCTTCTCGTCAGACATCTTGTGCAACCGTTGTTTCTTCGGCCTCACCGAAGGGTCGATTCCTAAGCCGTGCTCGATGATGGAGCGACTGACTCTGACCAGGTCGAGGGTGGACCAGGTGAAGACGTCTTTATTCTTAGATAGGCAGCAGAGGAGCCTCTCTTCGTCGTGCGAAGTGAGGTCTTCGCTGATGGTAACCATCTGCTGGGGCGTTGCCTGGTCGAGGGGGACAATCTTGGTCCCGTCGTTGCTCTGCAGTTGTGCTTTTTCATGCCCTTTGGCGGTTGGATTGGCAGACTCGGGGACTTCGCGTTGGGCCGTGAGGCAGTGTACGTTTCTTTGTGTGGGGACGAAGTCTCTTTCTATGTACGCGCAACCTGCTGGTTGCTGTAAACTGTGATGGCACCTTGCGGACCTAGGATCTTCATGCACAGGTAAAGTCCGTGGATAGCTGCCTCAAACTTGTTGATGGAGCCCCGGCCCATTATGGCGTTGTACGGGTACACCATGTCGACGATGTCGAACGTGACTTGCTCACTTCAGGCATTGGGTGCTACACCGAAGGAGAGCGACAACTCTATTTTGCCGACAGGAAAGGTGCCCTTGCCACCGAAGCCGTACAAGGGGTTGTCCGAGGGCTTGAGCAGGCTGTGGCTTATGCCCATGCGATCGAAGGCATGGAGGAAAATGATGTCCGCCCGACTGCCATTGTCGACCAAGACTTTGTGCATGTCCCAGCCTGCCACGCTGCAGTTGATGACCATGGCGTCGATGTGGGGGGCGCTGCGCAGATCGATGTCTTGGGTGTCGAAGGTCAATGGCACGTGGGACCACTTTGTCTGCATGACCGGGCCGGTGACGGCGACGTGGTTGATGCTGCGGTAATGGTCCCTCTTTTGCCGCTTTGTGTTGAAGTCGGTGCTAGACCCCCCGGTAATCATATGGATGACTCCGTGATACGGTTGATCGGCGAAGTCCTCTTGCTTTGGGGCTTGGGGGTGGTTGGGGTGGTGGATGTTTTGCTGTTGATGATGTGGGGGTGGGGGTGGGGGAGGTACAATTTGTACCTCCTGGTGGTGTTGGTATGCGTGGTGCGGTGGAGGCGGAGCGGGGCCATGGTTGTATGGTTGAGGGGGTTGCTGGTATGCGTGCGCGACAATTCTAGGGTTGTCGGCTAGTTGTGCCCGTGCCATTCTGTCTCTGGTGGCCTTCGTCTCTGGGCAGTCCCTTGTGGGATGCGTGCAGTCTTCGCCGTGGAACAAGCAGTAAAATCTGCATGGCTGCTGCGCACGCCCCCGACCTCGACCGCGAGCTCCATTTCCTCGGCCCTGGGGGGATACTCCTGGCGGCGAGGGTCCTCACCAGCAGGGGCTGGTTGGCGATGTTGTGCACCTGCTGCTGACTGCGGCCGTCCCGGCCGGAATCTGTCTGCGAGGGCCTCGTCCAAGTGCGGCTGGACTGCGGAGGGTCTTTGGGCTTCCTCTGAGACTCGACTTTGCGCTGGTGGAGCTCTTTGGATCTAGCATATTTCTCAAACAGCTGATACAGCTCCTGGAGGTTCCTGGGCGGGTCCCTGATGCAGTGGCTGTAGAGGACGCCGGCCCGAAGGCCACTGATGGCGTAGTGGATGGCGATCTGGTCATCGACCGAAGGCAGTTGTGACTTGAGGGTCAGGAACTTGCGATAATACTCCCGCAGAGTCTCTCGTTCCAGCTGCTTGCAGAGTGAGAGTTCAGCCAAGGCGTCGGTGTCTGGGCGGTACCCTTGGAAGTTGAGCAATAATTTGTCCCGGAGACTTCTCTAGGAATCGATGGACAATGGGGGCAACCTGGTGTACTAGGTGAGGGCTAGGCCTTCGAGGGCAATGATGAATGACTTGGCCATCGTGGCATCGTCCCTTCCGGATGATGCAACAACGACTTGATAGCTCATGATGTACTTGCGCTGGATCAGTGCTGCCGTTGTACTTGGGATAGGTCCCTGCCCTGAAGTTGGCGGGCCATGGTGTCACTTGCAGGTGAGGTGCCAGGGGACTTCGCTCGTCAAGGTAGTTGACACCTTGGAAAGCCGTGGCGTGAGGGGTGGTGTGTCCGCGCTGAGGGACGAACAGGTCTTCGATTCGTGCGCGCTGCTGGAGGAGTGGGCCGTGTTGCAGGCCGAGTTGGCCTTCGCTCTGCATGAGCGCGATCTCTTGTTGAAGCTCCTGTGCCTTCTGCTCTTCGTCGCGTATCATCTGTCGCACCTTGGCTTGTGCAGACACACGTCGGCGCTTGGCCTCGAGGATCTCTTTTTGCTTTTGGAGGTTGCGGTTCTTGATGCGCAGAGCGCGGCAGCTGTAGCTGCTCTTCGGCCGAAACGCCAATGACTTCGCCGTCCTCGGTGGCGTCCGCGCCCTCTGGTGGAGCGAAGCCTAGGGGAGGCTGCTGTGGTCCCCCAGAGCTGCAGGTGCGGAGGCTGCCTTCGGTAGTGGGTTGTTCGTTGCGTTGCTTCTTGCTGTTTGCGTCGTCTTCGCAGGGCTCTTGGGGAGTGTTGTCGACAAGGGCCTTGCCCTTTTTCTCGGCCAGCAGTGCCGCCTTCGCGGCTTCATCAGCCTTCGACGAGGTTCTCTTGGGTGCCATCGCGGGTGGTGTTTTCGTAGCACGAATGGTGGGCGCCAATGTTGGAACTTGCTCTCCTGAGCGAGTTGATCCAATAGGGGAGTAAAAAAAGTGGTGTAAACGGGGCTACAACTCGAGATGGCAATAGCTATATTAACCTAGCCCCTCATGGGCACTGTGCGGGGGTATTTATAGGTGCCTGAGTGCCCAGCGTCGAGGATTAAGGACGCATGTGCCCTCAGAAGCCTAGGTCCTCCCGGAATATTCCCATTAAAGCAGGGTTACAGACCGTAATAATAGGAAAACCTTTACAATTTAGGCCCATAATGCGCGACAACAGCGCGGGCCCGTTATGACGGGCCGGATTGTACGTGGGCTCTCACGCTGGACGACCCCGTGGGAAGGAGCGGCCTCGCCATGGGTCTTCGTCCTTTAGTTGAGTCGGACGAAGGGTGCTGTCCGTCAGTCATCGTCTCTGTTGGTGCAGTGAAGACTGGCGAAGACTTCGAGCGGAGGGTAGCGTCTACGCCTTCGCCCCAACAGTGGACCTGGGGGATATCTGTCCCCCACAAGCCCCCAATCTTTGGGTTGATTTTGAAATAAATAGCCCAAAGATTCCAAGTCCAGCTTGTAGTTCTTGATTTTGATAAGGAATGCCTTGAAAAACAAGTCTGTCGAGCCGTTGCTTCTGAACTCTGAATGGCTCAGAAGAAACGATCTTCTGTTGCTTTCTTCTGCCACCATTCATCGGCCTTGCTTTGTTCCTCAAAAATCGGTGCTCTGTCTTGGGTTTATGCTTTGGAGATCAGCATTCTGCTCTTTGGAATTCAAGACTCACTGGGTGCACCGAAGGTGCACCCAATGGGTGTAGCCCCCGAGCTTCGAGTGGATTTTTGAAATAATCCACTCGAAGGTCTTCATTTCAAGTCTTCTCAGAAATCATTTTTATCTCCAACTCATGCTTTTTTTAGAAGTCAACATTGTTTTATTTTTATCTCCAACATTCTTCCTTTTGGGGTTGATGACTCATTGGGTGCACCAGTGTAGCCCCTGAGCTTTGAGTGGATTACTGAAAATAATCCACTCGAAGGTCTTCATCTCATGCTATTTTCAGAAATCATCCTTTCCTCTTTGTTGAATGCCTTAGAAATCAGCATTATACCATCAACCTTATGCTTTAGAGGTCAGCATACAGATTTTGCCTTTGAGATCGAGCATGCGATCTGCCCATACCTTGTTAGGTTTGAAATTTATTTGATTTGCGATAGATTGGACGTTCAGTAGATGGCTCTTCGCTAGTCTTCATATCACTTCGTGCTTCAATGTTTCTGTTGATTAGACTTGTACCTCATTAGCTATATTTGGCTTTCCTCTGATCTCCGTCGATATCCTCCTTCTGTCCTGATACATTCATTGCATATACTGTATGGATGCGACTGCTTGGGAAAATCTATTGAAAATTCCTGGGCGTCCCCCCATGGGTGTAGGCAAGGGATGGCTTGGTGCGCTGAGCGTTTAGTGAACTAGCCCTGAGTAGTAACTTGATGTGACCGCAGGTGTAATCATATCATCCATGCAGTTGACTTGAGTCCCAATGGGTGCTGTATTACGTGAAACGGCGTCAGCCGCCTGACTTGTTTGCAGACAATTTGAATTGCTTATTGATTATTTGCGACTGTTCAGTGACCGTGGTAGGAGGTGAGCGGTTGCCTTCTTCTTCTATAAATAGAGTGCTTGCTTCACTGGCGTCTTCACACATTTCTTTGCCGCATGCTGCTTACTCTCTTCTCTTCTCTTCCACTCCACCATAGGCAAGAGCAAGAAAGGCGAAAGCTCCTCGCACCATTCCGGCGACAAACGGAAGCGCGAGCCGACTCCTCCCTCGGAGGACTTCGGCGATTCCGAGTACTCAGAGGAGGAGTTCTCCTCCGAGTCCGAGGGATTGCCGGTCCCTACCTCTTCCCCAGCATCGTCTGACGACTCAGAGGAGATTCCGAGTACTCAGAGGAGAAGTGTGGACCTACATCCGGGCCGTCAAGCGTGCTGGGCTCGAGGGCTCGGATGAGTCGGAGGTCTTCCTCGGACGAGGAGGACTCCTCTAACTCGTCCGAGGAGGGGACCGACGGCGGCGACAGCAATGGCGATGGCGACGGCAGCAGGAGAGACGACAAGGGCGATGGCGGCAACGGCAGCTGCAGCGGCCAAGGCCAGTGGCTAGGCGCCACTAGCTTAGATATTAGTATAGTAGTAGAAGTAGTATTAGTAGAATAATGTAGTAGTAGTTAGTAGTATAGTGTAGTGAAATGTAATGTATTAGTGTACTAAACTGAACAGTGGGAAGAAAATCAACTCATAATGAGTTGGTTTTTAAGTTTGTGGAAATATTTCCCTCCTTATATAATGCAGAAGACTTCTCCTCGTTTTGTGCGTGTTTCTTGCTTTTCCTCCATTTCCTTTGCAATTAGCTGATCGACTGTATTTGTGTTTAGAGTAACCGAGTCCTTTTGAGCCGCCTTGGCGTTTTAGATATAACAGCCGAGTGATTACGGGTGACGTCGGCGTTTTAGAAGTAACGGTCGAGTCATACTGAGCCCTGTCGACACTTTTAGGAATAACAGCCGAGTGAAGACCAGTGACGTCAGCATTTTAGAAATAACAGCTGAGTTATATCGATTCACGTCGGCGTTTTAGAAGTAACAGCCGAGTGAAGACCGATGACGTCAACGTTTTAGAAATAACAGCTGAGTTATATCGAGCCACGTCGGCATTTTAGAAGTAACGGCCGAGTGAGGACCGGTGACATCAACATTTTAGAAATAACAGCTGAGTTATATCGAGCCACGTGGCGTTTTAGAAGTTACACCGAGTGAAGACAGGTGACGTCAGTGTTTTAGAAATAACAGCTGAGTTATATCGAGCCACGTCGGCGTTTTTCAGAAATAACTGCCGGGTGCTGACTGGGCACTTTTAGAATTGGTGCTCGCCCGGGAAAACCCCATTCGTGCCGTGTCGTCGCATGCCTCTACTTTCTGAGCCCTAGCCTCGCTTTCCGCTTCCAGACCTCCTCTGTTTCCCTTGATCTTGCTTCTACTCAGTTTGCCGGCAAGATTGAAATGGCGCCCAAGCGAAAGAGTCAGAATTCTGCTGCTGTGACTATTCCTCCCATTGATCCCAACAGTCAATTGCCTTTCGCAGGTAATCACATGTCTGTTGTTTTGAAGGACCTTATTCATCTTGTTTCTGTTGGAGTTCTTCCTCCGAAGGAGCTTTGCTCTTGGCGGATCTATCATGGGGTTACTGTCCCGACGGAGGACACCCACGAGTCCGTTATTTACATTCCTTTTCTTATCCGTGGCCTTGCTCTTCCTATTTCTCCTTTCTTTCGTGGTCTCCTTGATCTACCATCTGAATCTGACTCATCTGAATCCTAACTCCATTCTACAAGTTTCTATCTTCGTTCATTTGTGTGAAGCCTATCTCAGAATTCTACCTCATTTTGGCTTGTGGAAGTACTTATATCATTGTCTGGAATGGCTGGGGACAGCACCAGCTCATGGGTGGTGCGAGTTTGGAGATACGCCGTGGGAGGAAGTCAGAGTACCTCGATATCCCACTCAAGGACAGCATCAAAGGATGGTGCTTGGAGTGGTTTATTGTAGAGAATCATGGCCATTCCCTCCCCCTCGGTTGGGGAGACACGGATGTTCGTGCTCCGAGTTGGACCGAATCCCACAGACTTGGAGATAACTGAAGCCAGGATTCTGCTTGCTAAAATTGGCTTGTTGAAGGAGAGAGGTCTGACTGTGAAGCGGTAGTTGCAGACTTTGTTTTCAAGAACATTCAGCCACTGAAGGATAGGGCGTACCCGGCTTATTTGTATAGTG